>JADWOT020000003.1:22243593-23443593 GCA_036345935.2 Taenia hydatigena
AACATCCAGTGTTTCACCGTTTGGCCTGGTTGCTTCACAAGGAATAGATCTGCATTCTCAGTATAACCTAGAAATGTTTCAAAAATCACGGACTTAGAAGCATCACCAAAAACTTGTCAAATTTTGATATGCTTGAGCTCGATGCCTGACTATGAGGATGAGAGAATGTCGTCATCTACCCATGCATTGCAGCCGAGTTTGGGAGCGACTAGTTTGAGTGGCATCGCCTAAGTTACGAAGTGGTGATTAAGGTTTCTAAAGTGAGACTCCAAAAGGGATGGCTCTTCTTTTAAGGAAATAGGCATCCCAAATATCTCGTTTTACGGCATCCAAGACCTTTTTTAGGAAAAGATAAAATTTGCGAAATAGTAGTGATTTGAGAGACTTTAAAAGTAGGAAACGTTGCCAAATCGAATAGATTTGTGTTAGTCATTCAGAGAAGCTGAAGATTTATTTATGAGCTTTAGTAAATCTGCACATCATTTAAAAGTACTTACAGCATCGAGAACTCCAAAAGTAAAGTATATTTAATTCACATCTAGATTGCATGAAAGGAAATAAAAAGGCGGTGCCCACCAAAAGCTAGGGAATGTCTCACGAAAAGTAAACTCAGGTGGCGAGTATCAAATAAGTTTTGAAAAGAAACAAATTACCTTTCTTTAATCAATTCAATTCTATTTCTATAACGTCTTCACGACCAAAAAGTTCGACATAAACAATGAAAAAATGAGTTGAGAGCGGAAATTTACCAATTTATCAATCCTACTCAGTAGTCTGTGTCTTCAGATGCGGTAAATTCGGATAATAATATGTGAATTCACTTAAAGAACTGGGGAAGCATCTCGAGTCGGATCTACTTCAGGCTTGGCAAATGGTATGAGGCAGATTTGCCACATCCACACTCACATTCACATTCACATAGGCCACAACTAGACAGACGCCTACCACACACACCAACGTGTCTGAAACAAACAAAAGCAAAGGTCAAAATCAGTGTCTCCCTTCGTGATTGCTCTCACAGAAGCGCACTCACTTTACCGTCACCACTAGCAGCCACATCATCTACAACATCATCAACAACAGCAACAGCAACAGTAACAGCATAAGCAGAAGAACAATCACATGCAACTTACACCATTTATTCATCTACTTACTCATCTCATGCACCAAAATAGGAGACCGGTTGTATGCACAAGGGTCACCTCAGTACGCCCTCCCGCTCTCCTCCACCCCACTGCTTTTCAATTCACCGAGGCAGTGCGCATTTCGCATTGTTAACTTCTATGCACCAATCGCTCCTTCCATTCGCCTACTCGCCATGCCCCAACTACACGCTGTCAGTCGCTAAGACGAGGAGGGGAATGCAAACACCATCCCCACCACCACTATTCGACAACGACTCCCAACTAGAAAAGCAGCTTTGATCAGCGCACAAGTACAATGACATTCTCATCTGCCTCAGACATACTTGCCACCACATCATGCTCACCCCGCTGTTGGTAGCTTTCGCTCTACACACAGGACAAATGTCCACATCCATCATCACATGCCGACTAAGAGTCATTGGCATAGAGAAGTGTGTGATTGACTCTGCACACGACGACACGATGTGGAGACGAGGCTAGTCCACGCCTCGTCATCATCGTGGCTTCTGTTGTTGATGCGACCTCCAATCGCCCAACATCAACGCACTTACCCTCAGTCCTCAGAGGTGCCTCAACACCGCATTCCTGTCACACGTCAGACACGACTGTCCATCCACACATTGGTGATGGAAGCGGTGCAATGCCTCATGAATGCATCTTCTAGAGCAAATGCTTCGTCAGTCGTTCCATCTTCAATTGGGGAGGACAGAGGCCTCCATTTACACCCACATCTCTCTACGCGCACTTCTTCAGTGTTCCCATTCAGTTAGTCTATCCCTTACCTCCACTCACCACAATCAATCATGCTTGAGCGATTCTGCTGCCATCTCCACCACATGCATTACTTGCATACTTTGGCAACAAAATTACACCAACAGTTTGTTTATTCCTAGTCTAGAATCTGGAAGGAGGGCAGGACGGACCTGCGCTTCACTCGTGACCATGGTAAGATTACACTTGAATGCTACACGCACGACTTCTCAGCTGTCGGAGGACGCATTTGTTGAAACGACACAGAGCTGCTCTTCACGTTGCGCACATCTTCCGTTTATTTCTTTTTTAAATGTGCATCAATAATACATATTGTTCTGTTTTTTTTTTCAAATCAAAAAATCGTAATCAGAGATTAAATATTGCAGGCACCGTTATCGTGATTGCATAGAACCGTTTTCTTCAAAATCATTTCATTTTTATTAGAAGGAAGGGTAACTTTGAAAAGCTTGCAAAGATCTCGTAATGAAGCTAGATGTCTTTATCTAATGTCTAGGTGGCAGGTGTCGCGTAAACTTTAGACCATGAGGGAACAAGAATGGCTGTGCCACACTATGATCAGATCGTGAGATTCTCATAATTTTACGCCTACTCATTAATTTTTTGACACATCCTCTAGCGGTAATTGTGAATTATTGAACTGAAGAGCCGATTTTGGTCATGAATAGCTCATCGTATAAGTAACATTCTGTAGGAGAAGCAAACTAGTTTCAGTGCCTCTAAATGACCTCTGAACCATCAAGTAAACTGCCAGAATGCAGAAGTTAAGTAGATCTTTAGATGCACGGAATTCCCGACAACTCTGCATTTTAGCTGCAATGTCAAATGCTGCTACAATTTTAATAGACAAGGCCTTGCACCAACCTCCCGTTATGATAAATGGGTAGAGTTGTCAAACGGAATTTCCTATTCACCTGAAGGAAAGATTATACCACGCACTGCCATTACTCTTACGACTTCAAATTGACGGTAAGTGTGATTATCTTTAATTAAGTCCAAATTTACCAGAACTTCTTAAAATTTGTCATTGTAATGCTTCTACAGTTGGTTTAACTCAGCGATTAATTTTGCGGGCACTTTGGTCTCCGCCAATTGTCCATCTGTTTGGTGGCATGGTCTTTAAGCCTTAGAGCTATACACCAGGCAGTCGTTGTACAGAACAGGATCGGAATAAGGAATGGCTTGAAGACACTGAATTATTGCATTCTTGTGGAAAATTTCGTTCAAGACTTACCAACTTGGAGTTGGAATTTGAGACAACTGAAGAATGAGCACTCCAGGGATCATGAAACCATACGAAGAGTTTAGTTAATGGTGGAAAAAGCTTACTCCTGATGACAATTTTTATGGCATATTTTAAAGGTGGTGCATTGTTTTTTTTGCAGTCATCGAAAAATACCCAAATTTCTTTTTTTTTCTATAGGCGCAAAAAATTTACTTGCATATTTCTAAGCCTTTTTACTGTTAGTTATTACCATTATTGCCTTTCATGGAGATGTGTGATTTTAAAAGGAGTGGTTATAAGAGAAAGGATTCACAGGCAATGAGTGTGGAATTGGATTTAACTTGGAAAATATGTTTGGCAGATAGAGATCATTTTCAGCTTAGTATAGTAGAAATTTAGCATAAATGCTGGTACACAGGCATTCCTAGGCTGTTAAATAGTGAGTCATGAAGCAACCATTCATGCTTTTAAACCCATACCAGGCGAGGCATTTACGGTACACTTGTCCTAACGTGTACACATGTGACAATTTTTTTTCACAAAAAAGGATACACATGGCGGAAAATATTAAATAGGAATCAGAATGGATAAATTTTCTCTTGTTTTGTTATGATTAATTGCTAAAATGCAAAACGATGGCACTAAAAGACAATGACGAAATAACAAAGTCACTCACAGTCACGCATTGATCGATAGGGCCATTGCGCAGCTCATGCTCACACTGCGGGGCCATCGATTCTCGATGTCCGCGGGGGTGAAGCGCACACTCGAACGTCCACGCGCCTTCGGGCCTGGGCGGTAATGCGGCCCAGTCAATGACTCATCCACTGACGAGCCTGACTCCTTCTGGCTCCTTACTCCGTCTATTTATTCGAATCTCGTAGGAACTAGGTGCTTTGCAATTTGTCTTTGCAGCAAGGCAGTTCTAGTAATTTGTTGTACGACCAGGACTTCCCTTGCAATCTTGAATGGGTATTCAAAAACACTATTTCAAGCAATGTAATGCTGCAGCCAATCCAAACCCCCATTCTGATGCAGAGCGTTCCGATGGAACAAGTTGCAGCCCACGTCTTGAAAATCGTAACCTAAGTATAATTCAAATGGAAACCACCAATTTAGTACTTCTCAAATCGGTTGGTGTTAAAATGGAAACTTAAGTTCAAAACCATTCCCTTAAAAGAACTTAATTTAAGTGCTGGAACAGAATTTCGAGTCTTTAAGACAGTATAATTTTATTTATCCATTTGGCATACTAAGTAACGATGTCTTACAGGGTCTACTAAGGCCGCTATTACAAATCGCAATGCTCTTAGAATTACGTTACGATTGTTTTGTGTTGGAACGAATTTCAAAATACAAACACAGAACAATTTTTGCTCGAGTCAAAGCTATAGAGAAAAGCGCATAAAAGCTACAATGTTAAAAAATGCAATTTTTGGTAAAATGCAACCGTGTGTTTAATGTGCTTTGTGTGCTCGATAATGGCGATTAAGTAAACGCTTAAAGGACTCTGAAGACGTAAGCATAAAGCCTCAATGTCCAAACGCTTAAGCCATGGATGGTGTGCATGTAATGTAATTTGAATAACGTCGACATTATGACCAGCTACGTGGCACTCGGATCCGTCGCGCGTAGCAGCGGAGGCCGTCGCACATATCGATTTTTGGGCATCGAGCTCGTCATTGGTGCACGTCGCCGAGTCGTGTGTGAGTCACAAGCCGAATTGACAATCGCAGTCAGCGATTCGATTGGCGACGGTAGGGGTGTTTTAGTGTTCCTAAGACCATTTTTAAGAACTAATTACAGTGGTAAAATGCTCCGCATTTGCCAACTTGCACACGCGTAAAAGTCTGGCAGAATTTACGCGATGGACAAAAGTTGGGCTTGGAGCTACTGCCGTGGTCTAAGGACCAGGCCGATCTGATAGGAAACAATGACAGGCCTTCTAACTGGCCCATCGCCAAAACTGCTGGTCAAATTAACATGCAGTGTTACCGCCAACGCAATGAAGCCTACGAAATGCCTTAGATTTTAGGCACACAAGCATTTACCGGAACAAAATATAAGCACCAAGGTAATTTCCTACGTAGTGCATAATAACGATGGGATAATTGTGGGAGGAGACAGTCGGTGAATTAGCAGGATTTATGCTACAGATGGCTGCACGTAACTGTCCGGTGGGTAGAACAGCCGTCTTTCTTGGACATTGCCAATGTGGAATCGGACCGCGGCCTTGTTGACTTGTATTCTTCTGCATTCGCATCCCGCCTTATCATGTGTGCTTGCGTGCATGCGTGCGTGCGTGCGTGGAGGCGCCATCTCGGCTGCTGTTCACGTGCGAAGTACTCACATGAGTCACGTTGGCCGAGGCGACTTAAGACGGAGTCTTCGACGGATAAGGCAGCTCGGTCAGAAGACGACATGGAGACTGTTCCCCTTCTGTTGGCAAATAAATGACGATAGATGCATGGATAAATGAATGGGTGAATGGACGTTGGCTTGATGGGTTCGGAAGTTAATTCATTTAACGGTAAGAGACTTTGCACTATCCTTACTTTGATACAAACTCCCATCCATTTTCTCACATTTACCCATTTAAAAAAGGGAACTTAGTACATGGAATTACTATTTTGTTTTGAAGTCCAAATTGCCTACAACATCGTGCGCGCTTCGTGAGTCAAAGGACTTTGGCTAACAATTCAATTTAAATGCATTTTCAATAAATATAGAATGGGACGAGGTTCCCTTGCATATTTGAAGTGGTTTGATACTTTTCTCACCACGCTTTCGTGCCCTGAATGATATCCAACTGTCCGAATGAGTGACCCAATGCTCAGTGAAAACTGTGTTGAACAATAGGTCTACAACTTTACCGCATTGTTGTTTTGTCCTCGAAAAATGATGAAACCGCTAAATCAGTGAATATAAAGCTTGTTTTCACACCAACTGTGCAACAGGTAGTAGACGCCTATTGGCACATCGTGCCACGACACCCCAAATATCTGCCAAGTCCGGAATTGACTACACGGCCTTTCCATCGCATCTCAAGGTCGGTCCCTGTCTGAGGACATGTCGTGTACACTGAAATTGGCACCGTTTGTAGGTGAGTTTGTTACTTCGTGCAAACTCTACCCGCTCCCAAGCCTAGCCTATGTTTGATGGATGAGTGAACTGCCTTCCGTAAAAACAATTTGGTGAAGAAGGTCCGCACTGGGGAGATCAAACGGATGAGGTCCGAGTTCTTTTTAGCAAATTAAAGACTTCATCTGTCAGCATTGCCAGTAAGTGATTGTCTTTGCAATCACTTTCAAGGGTATCCGATAGAAGTGACCGAGTCGTTTGGTTCCCTTCGTCGCCGTTACTTGCCTCCGCCATGAAGACGCTTGTCCCAATTACACTGGAGGTTTAAATTGGACTATATTTTTAGCTACGGAGAGCTATTGCATCCATTCCACTCGCATTAAGATGCTTCGAGTTAAAGTACATGTGGTGCGTCCCCACAGTGAAGTATGCAAGGCACTGTTTGAAGCAATGGTCAACTCTCAACGCGTCCTCCTCTTTATGACCCGGTGGGATATGGACTAAATTGGAGAGCAATCACTGATTCTTTTATGGCCACTCCACTAACAACTTATCTATCTTCTCACAAACCTTCCTCCTGGCAATACCATTTTTGTGGCCTAGGCGTTCACTGAATGCCAACTGTTTGCCACGGCACCCGGTAAGGGTGTCAGCACGAAGACGAATTAGTCGATTGTCAGCAAGCCGCACAAGTGGGAGGAGGGAGAAAAAAAATCGCAACAATTCCTCCTGCAGATGATGTGTGGCAAAGAAATCACGTAGAAATGATATTTGTCAATGTGTCCCTTGGGTAGGGAGATGACGCATGCCTGTGCTAGTAACAGCACCGCTCTGATTGCCACCTTTATGTCCCACTCTTATAAATCAAAATGTCGTCTTATTCACTGCGTCGTCTGGTAACCAAGGCTACCAGTTGAATATCCAAATCACCAGCTCTCCTTGCATCTGTCATTAACGTGGACTCGGTCAGCACGTCCGTTCATTTGCATAAGCTATTGTAAAGATGTGAGATTTGAAAGGTTTGATGCTGTTTGGGGGGCGTAAATTGGGTCGGAACTTCGGAATTTACGATCTGCCTCCAATGCAGGACACCACAGACAAAACTGGTCCACGTGTACGCGTGAGGGCCTCCTAGAGGCAATAAACTCAACTTATCAGCTTGTCAACATAAAATGAATCTCATTACAAGTGGGGTGATCGAGTTTCCCTTTGTTCTGCAAGTGCGGCCCCTCATCGATCAGTGGTGCCAAAAAATGCAAATTTAATTGGCAAGTGGAGTAATGGCATCAGTGCTCACCCATTGGCAACTCAATTCACCTTCGATTTTTGGCAAAATAATCATTTTTTAATGAAACCGTGAAACAGTAGCACGTTAGTTTATTCGTTGACTAATTTTATCCTTCTTTCTCCCACAATTCTTCTGGTCGGACACCCACAAGGCCGCTTGTTGGATATTTTGATGTGGCAACTTTATTTAAGCTAGTAATAAGCAATTAGCACACATCAGACTCACTAGTATGTATTTGCAATAGATCAGTCATGACAAACCAAAAGTGAGCTCCATACGGGGATGTACTATGGAAGACAAAGTGGGTGATCAGTTAATCTGGTGCGGAACAAGGCGTTGCCATCAGTGTAGACCACCCTCAAGTGAGGCCGTTCTCTCCTAACACGCACCCTTCATGTCAGTGATGTAGGTAGCACTCGAGAAGGCCCATAAATTATTTTAGACCGACAGATGTCGGTGGAGAATCACAGAGATGGAGAACGTGGTGTGTCAGGCGGATCGAAAGACTGTTGTGACTTTGGGTGTAGCTGAATGCAATGGTTTCGGTAGCTGTCAAGGATCTTTAGGATACGTGGTGCTGTCAACACACCAGTCACATCAGCTGAACCGGATGGATGTGATCAAAATTACCAACGTCACATACTGAGACTGGCCGGGCTTTAAAGAGGCAACTACAAAGCCCTCTCGTATAACATCTTGCAAATCAATGGCATAACACACCACTCCTTTGTTGTTTTGACTTTTGGATGTTCAAAAGTAAATTCACGATCAGGAAGACACGTTTTGCGAAAAGAAATAAGTTACAATTACAAAAACTGTTTTTTATACATTCTAGTTTGAACTGTGCAACGGCTTGTGATGGAAGTGAATGAAATGGATGTCACACAGGACGCACTAAGAGATGACAATGAGCCTCAGAAGGAAGGATAATGCAATGATTGATGCGCTTGTGATGAGAAAGTGCATTTGCATTCCACCTTGAACCATGAAACCAGCCACTCACTGCTCACCTCCACACTTTAAGGACCCTCACCACTACAGCCCCAAACGGATGTGTATTTCGTGTGTTGTGGTGGACTTAACACAAAACTGTGGGCTTCCAGAAGGCCGCACAATCACAACTGAATTCCACTAGCATAATACAACTCGAATATGTTCTGAGACGATTTCTTCCTATTCAGTTATGGCAAGGGAAGATCTGTTGCCTCATACTGCGAAACCTATTGATGAAATGATTCCCCATCCTCATTCTCCATATGCCCTGACAACGTATCCTTAAGCAATCAGTACTAACTTTTCTTGCAAAGTGGAATATGCAGATGTGGAACGAGAGTGAGACGGGGATGGAGATGGTTAGGGAGATTTTGCACGTGGTAGCTTCTTCAGTGGTGAATTTGCCCGTTCATTGGAGGTACCCTTGACGGGACCACAACTAATTACATTGATGACGCAGTGGAGGACTTGGCTTTGTAAAACCAACAGACATACAGAATACGCATCCAGTTCGTTCCACAGCCCATCACGAAGCATAACATAAATTGAGCGATTTGGAGGCCCTCGAAACTGCCCTAAGCAGTGAACAATTTTCGTCCCATTTGCGATTGGTGCATAGAATGTGGTGGCGTCGGGTCACTATCAAACCCCGAGCGGTACTTCTCAATCAAACATGTTTGATGCAGTTCATGGAGAGAGAGCACGGTAGAATTTTGCCAAAGCATGTGAAACTGGCAATCATTGTTTGATTCGGAAGTCCTGTCATTGTAGTGGCAGGAACGGAGGTCTATGAGGCGTACCACCAACTGCACTCAAAATAAGATAATAGCCTTATAACGAAAGAAAACTTTTTTTGATTGTACACTTCGTAAGACGTTAACATCATCAGTCGCCCACATCAAATCAGCCCTCGTGTGAGTAGCATGGAGACCTGGCATAGTAGTTAGCCAAATTAACTTATGTGTACTGACACTCGCTACGATGCTGGTCTTTAGAGGGCACTGCTTCTAATATTTGTTTAACTCTCGAGATTGGCAACAAAGCGCCTAGGACAGTGCTATTGTACCCTCGCCAGACGGTCTCGCCAATGCGCGTCTCTGCCCCTGTAATAAGCCTTTTTCGGCATTAGGACAGTCTCGGACCCCTGCAGTAGATTGTGACAACCTATTACACACGTCGATCACACATGTGATGCCACCATTCTATCTTAATTCTGAAATCAGATTCGCTGGAGTGGAAGGCACTCCGCAGCTGCAGAGAGGGCAAAGTGACACCGACACTACAAAACACGATGATGGGTGTGCAGTTGAGCAATATTATCTTCAATGTGTCAATTGTGATGCTAAGCAAATCTCTTCCATCGCTCACGACTCGCCCTTGGTGCCACTGCTATGGAAGTCTGACGAAAGCGTTCTTGTCTTTTCAAACAGGCCTATCAAAGACACACAGGAAAAGCCAATTTGTCCCCACGCACCAACTCCATTGTGATTGCTTGACACCTGTGCGGCATTGTCAATCTCCCTCACTTTTCAATCCCAATTTGGTTAATCCAAATTCATTACACAGCCGTTAAATCCTCACATTACTTTAAGCGTGTCTCTAATTGAAAAGCCAGATATTATGGCTATTAAATGGATTTGGTGAGACCGTAGTAAGATGGAATCCTTAAGCAAATTGCTACCATAATAAGCATAGACAGAGAGCAGAGGCGCCGTTGTTGTAGTATTTCCAACTGAACTTATCATATGACTACCAATTAACCAAAGACCTGACTCTACTCCAGTCTTCATTCGCCTAGGTAATAAATTGACAGGGTTTGCATTGCACTAAGCTGCAGGAGATGCGCGACCAATGCGCAACGGAGAGTCAAAGATTCGCTCAAACACGACTGATTGTGGTGAGTGGAGGTAAGGTATAGGCTGATTGAGTGGGCACTCCAAGGAGTGATGCACGATGCTGAAGAGCTGAGAGGTTGGTTTTGGAGTTTCATTGTGTATGTTACGGTAATTCGGAGATGTGCACAGCTGAGAAGTCGTGCGTGTAGCATTCAAGTGTAATCTTACCATGGTCACGAGTGAAGCGCAGGTCCGTCCTGCCCTCCTTCCAGATTCTAGACTAGGAATAAACAAACTGTTGGTGTAATTTTGTTGCCAAAGTATGCAAGTAATGCATGTGGTGGAGATGGCAGCAGAATCGCTCAAGCATGACTGATTGTGGTGAGTGGAGGTAAGGGATAGACTAACTGAATGGGAACACTGAAGAAGTGCGCGTAGAGAGATGTGGGTGTAAATGGAGGCCTCTGTCCTCCCCAATTGAAGATGGAACGACTGACGAAGCATTTGCTCTAGAAGATGCATTCATGAGGCATTGCACCGCTTCCATCACCAATGTGTGGATGGACAGTCGTGTCTGACGTGTGACAGGAATGCGGTGTTGAGGCACCTCTGAGGACTGAGGGTAAGTGCGTTGATGTTGGGCGATTGGAGGTCGCATCAACAACAGAAGCCACGATGATGACGAGGCGTGGACTAGCCTCGTCTCCACATCGTGTCGTCGTGTGCAGAGTCAATCACACACTTCTCTATGCCAATGACTCTTAGTCGGCATGTGATGATGGATGTGGACATTTGTCCTGTGTGTAGAGCGAAAGCTACCAACAGCGGGGTGAGCATGATGTGGTGGCAAGTATGTCTGAGGCAGATGAGAATGTCATTGTACTTGTGCGCTGATCAAAGCTGCTTTTCTAGTTGGGAGTCGTTGTCGAATAGTGGTGGTGGGGATGGTGTTTGCATTCCCCTCCTCGTCTTAGCGACTGACAGCGTGTAGTTGGGGCATGGCGAGTAGGCGAATGGAAGGAGCGATTGGTGCATAGAAGTTAACAATGCGAAATGCGCACTGCCTCGGTGAATTGAAAAGCAGTGGGGTGGAGGAGAGCGGGAGGGCGTACTGAGGTGACCCTTGTGCATACAACCGGTCTCCTATTTTGGTGCATGAGATGAGTAAGTAGATGAATAAATGGTGTAAGTTGCATGTGATTGTTCTTCTGCTTATGCTGTTACTGTTGCTGTTGCTGTTGTTGATGATGTTGTAGATGATGTGGCTGCTAGTGGTGACGGTAAAGTGAGTGCGCTTCTGTGAGAGCAATCACGAAGGGAGACACTGATGTTGACCTTTGCTTTTGTTTGTTTCAGACACGTTGGTGTGTGTGGTAGGCGTCTGTCTAGTTGTGGCCTATGTGAATGTGAATGTGAGTGTGGATGTGGCAAATCTGCCTCATACCATTTGCCAAGCCTGAAGTAGATCCGACTCGAGATGCTTCCCCAGTCCTTTAAGTGAATTCGCTGCTTCCGAAGATACAGACCACTGTTTGGCATTAATGGGATTATGAATTTTGTGCTCTCAACTCATTTAATCAACTGCTTCATGGCTTAAATTAAAACTTCTTTTCAGTGGTGTTAAATTGCATGTATGAATGTGCCCGTCCGTTTGAGGATACTTGAACTGACTCTGAAGACGTAAGCATAAAGCCTCAATGTCCAAACGCTTAAGCCATGGATGGTGTGCATGTAATGTAATTTGAATAACGTCGACATTATGACCAGCTACGTGGCACTCGGATCCGTCGCGCGTAGCAGCGGAGGCCGTCGCACATATCGATTTTTGGGCATCGAGCTCGTCATTGGTGCACGTCGCCGAGTCGTGTGTGAGTCACAAGCCGAATTGACAATCGCAGTCAGCGATTCGATTGGCGACGGTAGGGGTGTTTCAGTGTTCCTAAGACCATTTTTAAGAACTAATTACACTTGTAAAAATGCAGCGCTCTTGCTATTTGAGTCTGCATTTTTTTTCATTGATGCACTTTTTTGGACGATGCAATCATTCTTTCTTATTGTGTTTTACTGTCTGCTCGTCTGATTCCCAATTGACTGGTAAATTAGCCTTGTAGAAGCAAGTTTTTTGCCCTATTTTGCAGTAACACAGCAGAAATTGTGTCTGATGGAATGCTGGTTTACAGTGCGTTGCTAATAAATTTCCATTGTTGCTGCAATAAAAAGCATGTTTGCTCCGCAGCGTAGGTTTGGTGCATATGAAGGTGGCATTATTACAACAATCTAGTTTCCTCTGTGGCAAATAAACTGACTATTTTGAGCAAGTTACTAAATTTAGGTCCCAAAAGGTCCCCAAGACTAAGAATGAATAGCGTAAAAGTACTTTTGGAACTAGCAATACTCGGGTGCATAATACAGTTGCAGCACTAAAGGCGATTTTAAGTGAACATAACATAGTTTCAACACCTTTTTTTTTTACTTATTTTCCTAATTACTGTTCAAGACAAATTGGTTATTAACGGGTTAATGCTACTTAGATAAGCAAGCATTAAATTGGTGTGCACTACAAAGTACCCGCACATAGTGGCTCCTTGTCCTCGAAAATGGACTGATTTTGTGTATCTACGACGCATAAATTTTTGATTACCATACCGGCTAATTGTAATTCATCACTAGTTTATTTGACATAGGGTTTTGGCAAAGAGCAGCTCAGGACCCATGGTAGTAGTCCTCAAGACCTTCTGTAGGTAACAATGCATATCACACCCAAGTATTATGCCTCCTTTAGCCATGAGGAAAGTTTTGGAGAGCTACATAATTGCTCAGGTCATTTAGTTCTCTTTCCATTATGTGGCAAAGGATCGGATAAACTGCAACTGCCCCCTGCACACGTTTATTTGCATCAATATTTGTCAGTTCTTTCTCCTTGCAAAAGTGCGTTATTGGATAAATCATGTCACTGTCTAAGATGTGAAAGGTGAAGCACTGGGCGAGAATCCCATCGGTTCGCCATTTACGGTCTATCAAATGACTTGAACAAATTCACTGTATAAGCTTCGAAGTCAAAGCATCGTTTGTGTGCAGCTGTTCGGGAGCACCAAATTTCTGCCTCCACTTCAGGCGGGCAATCTTCCGGGAGCGTCAGAATTTATGGCCTTAAGTTGCGAACTCGCCTGACTGTTTCCACATCAATTTGAATGCGTAAACAGGCTTCGTAGAAGCAAAAGTTCTAATGACTCAGAACGATTCCCTGGGATTTGTAAAATGAAGCATCAAATGAACCAAGTCTGAGGCTTGCCTCACTAAAGGATATTTTTATTCACCTTGCTTTCAATCAGGAGGTAAGATCACCATTGAGAACTGCATGCTAGTCTGGGAAATTAAAACCAAAATGAGATTGGAAAAATCCGACTGACGAGTGTTAGCATCAAAATCGCCTTAAACCCTCGCTTCATATAATAAATTGACTTTTTTGAGGTAATATAGAAGGTTCCTCCTCTTCCCCTATTCCGTCCTTACTAGTAGAAGGCTTAGTACTCCTGGACATCTTTATTATAGGTCAGGGGGAAGGTATAGAGTGATTCTGTAGACCAGGTTCGAATTGCCCTCCCGCCTCTGGCCTACAAAGCACATTTAAAGAACATAAGCATTACAAATGTCTTCAAAATTTACAGATCTTATATTAACCATTTTCTTCAGGCTAAGGAACATAATTCGACTAATTGTTGCAGATTGGCATTTGTTATAATAACATACGATCCATCCACTCAAGGAAGTTTGTGCCTCCTACATGGCTGTGCACGAGTATAATTTATCGCAAACTTAGAAGACTCAATTTGCCAAAAAGTCTTACCTGGTTGACAAACGAATAACGGATCGCAAACATGCTAATTTTGCGCATTTTAAAGTGGTGTTTATAGTGGGAACGCAACCTGCGACTAGTTGCTTCAGGATACAAACAGGTGATGGAGACTTTGACACAACTTTGCAATTTATGTAATAACCAAAGCCCATTGCTATATTTATGTTCTTTAGATGTAACCTTTAGGCGGGAGATGGGAAAACAACTCGAATCGCATTCCCTGGAAGGGAGTCAATTCCTCTGACCCTATTAATGCGCTATCAATCCACCGTTTCACCTAAAGCAATGAAGGTGTTGCAGAACGATTAACCTTCTCGTACTAGGGGTGGTCGCAGAGATGGGGAGGAGAATAAGGAAATCCCTGCATCATTGCCAAAGGATTCTATCGTAATTTCATTCTGCTAAATTACTGAGACTAAAGATTATGCTCAAAGCTACAGGGATGTAAATTCAGGTGAAAAATCAATCCTGCTTAGAAGAGAGCACAAGAGTTCATAGGTTTGTAATTGAGTCTTCATAAGATATGAGAAAAGACTGAAAGTAAGAAAACAAAATATAAGAAGGCTGTATTGGACTGAAACGGGCTTATATGGCAACGGAACTAAATGCGCACAAATTTAATGACGGTAAGTATACCTTCCCCAATAGGACGGCTAAGAAGAAAATCCAAGGTTTTAAATAGCTTCACTTGTAGCGTCCCAAGGCTCCCTCGAAGGCAAAAGAAAGCAGAATGCTAGATTAGAATACATATATTCAACAGACATGGGGAAATAAGCTGCAGGCATGGCCCGGAGTCAAGCCCACACAGGTAGGGTAATATGGCCACCTCTGTAGCCCTGATCGAAACCGGTAGTTCAAGCAAACAAAGTACTACACCAGTTTTATAAATAAATAATTAATACGTTCGCTGTTGGTTAAGCCCTCAATTTTGCTTAAGGGAATTTGGTGAGCCATTTGTTCCTTTGCCGGGTGGGCTAGCCTCTGGACCACGCCAGTAGTACCATTCCCTTCGGTTTCTAACTACACACATTCTGTTCGAGTAGTCTTTCTTCTGACGTCAGGGAAGTCTGGTTGCGTTATAAGAGATGTTTGAAAGAAAAGGCAATATTAATGTCCAAGGGTTGAGAGGGTCTAGCATGGCCCAAGTACCACAATGTGGAATAAAAATACAAACTTTGATAATAGGATGATTTATGAAGGTGAGCGGGACTATCATATCACTTCGTCTTCACAATACACACTTAACGTGGTTTTAATGGCTGTCCATGTATAACGAAACCCCCAAGCATTCGACCCTCAGTCCGCGCATAAAAACAACTACGAAATTTCTGCAAAGACAATCAAAAAGTGTTAAAAGTAAAACCAAATAGTTTACAATTTTGTTCACACTCTCTAAATAATTTTATTTGCATGATGGCTGAAGGCCATCTTTGGTCTGCGCGAGCTAAGAAAACGCAAAGTGGGTGCGATGTTTAGAAGCGAGCGAATGCAACTTTCGCAGTTGTTTTTGCATATTGATTCTGCATACATGTGTATTGTGGAGCTTGGAGAACTTGGCGTTGTGCAATTCCGTGATGTAGGAAATTTAAAAGATCATTCTTCTATAGACTAACGCCGAAAGAAATGCTTTCCAGCGGAAATTTGTCAACGAAGTCCGCAGATGCGATGAAATGGAGCGCAAACTAAGTATGCTATATCCTCATTTAATGAAAACCTTTAGGGTTCATGTTAAACGAGATACAACTAAATAAACTGAAACTTTATGATAGTCCGGAAATTCCTGAAGCGCCTGCACCACGAGAAATGATTGACATGGAAACTACTTTTGAAAAGTTGGAGAATGAGACGAAAGAGGTAAATGCAAGCATTGGGAATTTACGTCAAACTTACTTTGAACTTCAAGAAATGAAGCATCTTTTGCGGAAGACGCAAATATTCTTTGATGAGGTAATTTAGCTAGTCAGATGAGCTTTTTTTATCTTGTGCCTAAGAACCTTGGCTTTGTTGTGGGTAATTTGCTTTTGCTGTTCATATTCTTGTATGTTGGACAAGAATCAAGACTTTTGTTTTTTGTACGATTATGCTTTGAATTGGATGCATTTTCTAGGCCCATCAAACACCGACTTTTACTACTGACGAGAACTTAGGCCTTCTTGGTGAAGAAGGTGGTCAGACTACATACGGTGGCGCTGAAATGCACTTAGGGTTTGCCATTTCATGCATGAATGTCCTGAGTACATCCTCATTGTCGTGTGTTTAATGTATGCCTCGTAAATCTGATGTCGTTAACCTTTGAGATAAGTACGAGGCGAGGGATGTAGATCTAGGGTTTGTGCTGCGGGATGAATTTCGAATGTGTACCTTGGAACGCTGCTTGATATGGTGCCATGAAGCCTTTGAAATGGCTCTGTCATATCCCTTTTCGACCATGCCGGCAAAGAAATCCTCAAAAGTGTCAATGAGACTCATTGCTTGACCTTAAATAAATGAACTCATTGGGTTATAGCATTATATTTCTGCTATTTTTTTGTCACCGAGTGTTGTCAAATTGTCCATTTCCGGTCTTTGCAAGCCTATTGCTTTCATCCCATCGATTTTTTAATTTTAAGTTCCGTTGCTGGCGTCATCCTGCGCGAAAAATTATCCGCTTTCGAACGGATGTTGTGGCGTGCCTGCAGCGGGAATGTCTTTCTTAAGCAGGCCGAAATCGAGTTGCCCATAGAGGACTTACTCACGGTACTTAGTCTCTTTTCTTTCTAGGGTAGTTCCCGTATAGTTTTGCATTAATTTTTTGAAACCCTTCTTTGTCTTTTTAGGGTGAAAAGGTTTACAAAACCGTGTTTATAGTATTTTTTCAAGGCGATCAGCTCAAAACGCGGGTGACCAAAATATGTGAAGGGTGATTTTATTTATTCTATGAAAAATTTGCTGAATTTTTTGAGGTTCCTTTATTGCCAAGAAAATGTATTTTTAGATTTCATGCCACAGTATACCCCTGCCCTGAGTCTGCGGCCGATCGTCGGACAATGTTGATTGATGTGGTTCAAAAGATCGATGATTTAGAAACTGTTCTAACTCAAACTCAACAACATCGCCAGAGAATCCTTGAGGCTGCGGCAAAGAATCTCAACAATTGGTTCATTCGAGTGCGCAAAATGAAGGCCATTTACCATACTCTTAACCTCTTTGACCTTGACGTCACCACTAAATGCATGATTGGGGAGTGTTGGTGTGCGGTCAGTGATCTTGATCAAATCAATCTGGCCCTGTGTCGGGGCATGCAAAAGTCGAGCAGCACCATCCAACCCATTCTCAATGTAATGCCAACGAAAGATCCACCTCCGACATTCCACAGGACGGACAAGTTCACGGAGGCGTTTCAGGGAATCGTTGATGCTTATGGAGTGGCGACTTATCGAGAGGTGAACCCAGCGCTCTTCACTTTGATCACATTTCCCTTTCTTTTCGCGGTTATGTTTGGTGACGCTGGACATGGGCTGATTATGTTCCTTTCTGGACTGTTTATGGCTCTGTGGGAAAAGAGGCTGATCGTAAGTCAACCTTTGGATTTATGTACCTCAGTGCTAGTAATTATCCATCCCCATCCGTCTATACATCCATCTACTAATTCGTGCATCTAGTTGCCCGGCCGTCAAGTCCAGATCAGTTATCTCTTTGTCCATCCCGTATTCATCAACCCCTTTGCTTCCCAATCATCCCTCTGACCTGAGGATAAGAAATGTGCAACACTTCATTAGCTTTACATAGCATTTGCACTCCCTTTAATTCATCATTCGTTCATCCCTCTCCGTTGATCTGTTAATTATCCTTTCTGATCAAAAGGCCATGAAGATCAAGGACGAGGTGTTTGACATCTTCTTCGGTGGCCGTTACGTGATACTTCTAATGGGCGCCTTTTCCATTTATACGGGGGTGATCTACAACGACATTTTCTCGAAATCGGCTAATCTTTTTGGATCCTCGTGGTACCCCAGTTACGACAAATATGTCATCTCGTCAAAGAGTCTCCTCCAACTGGAACCGCGCACTTCGGAGAACATTACTGATCAGATGTTTGCTGGTCAGCCGTATCCCTTCGGCATTGATCCCATCTGGCAGATCTCCAACAACAAGATCCCTTTCATGAACTCGCTCAAAATGAAGATATCCATAATCTTAGCTGTTCTTCACATGATCTTCGGGGTTATTTTGAGCTTTTTCAATCACAAGTAAGTTATTTCTTAGCCGAACTTATTGTTCAATGCCTTAAAAAGGTTCTTCAACAACACATTATCAATATGGTGTGAAGCTCTGCCGCAGTTGCTATTTTTGGCCTCCATTTTTGGCTACCTTGTGATCATCATTTTTTACAAATGGGGCGCCTACACAGCTGATGAGGCCTCTACAGCACCCAGTCTCCTTTTGGGTAAGTAAGCACGTTTACATTCTTACTTTCCCAGTGCTCATCAACATGTTCAGGTTCAACTATGAGGTGAAAGGAGGTGCTGGTGATCCATTTTACGGAGGACAGGTGGGTGATTAAAGTAGGATACATCATTTGTTCACCTCCAGGCTGTTATTCAATCAATTCTAATGCTGATTGCTCTGGCGTGTATACCGTGGATGCTTCTGTCGAAACCATTAATTCTGCGATGGCGTTTTAAACGCATTGTAAGTTTGATTAATCTTCTTCTAGTAGAGATTTTAGGAAGAAATTGAACACCCTGTCGGGGTGTACCTAATAAATCTGGTTATTTTATTATTTTACATATATTTTTACTTTTTAAGGCTATTTTGAGTCGTGGCGTACAACCCAAACTGACACCGCCACCAAGGCCGCCAAAACCAGACTTAAACAATGCCAATCAGGGAAATGGGGGATCAAAAGAACCGGATGCCAATTCCGCAGCGCAAGTTGTAGCTACAGATGATCATGGTGATGAATTGGAACATGTGAGCCCATCAGGACATAACGGGAATAAATATAAGAAAGTAGTGTTTGGGGATTTCAGCAGCAAAATATAGGGTTCCTCTTTCGGTGCCTTAGATCTAGGAGTGATTCAAGCTATTTTTTAGCCAGTGTGGCGTTTGCGAAAAAAAACCGGAATATTTTCTAACTTTCAGTTTGATTTTGGTGAGTGTATGGTGTATTCAGCTATTCATACAATTGAATATTGTTTGGGGTGCATCTCCAACACGGCGTCCTACCTTCGCCTCTGGGCCCTGAGCCTGGCTCATGCTCGTAAGTCTTCGTTCGTCTAACAGCTAGTAATGCAATTTTATCAGCAAACGGAAAACAGGAGCCTCACGGTCATCTGCTTACTCACATGTTTGTTACAGAACTGTCTGAAGTGCTCTGGAATATGGTAATGCAAAATGGATTGAAAATTGATGCCTACTACGGAAGTGTCCTCCTGTTCCTGATATTTTCCGCATGGGCTGGATTAACTGTTGGTGTGCTTGTCTTAATGGAGGGCTTATCCGCTTTCCTTCACGCAATACGACTGCATTGGTATGCTTTTACTGTGCAAAATTTATGCAAACTATACACATAACTTATGTAATCTCATTGTAGGGTGGAATTTCAAAATAAGTTTTATTCGGGGACTGGCCATCTATTTGAACCTTTCTCGTTCAGAGTGTATATCAATCTTCCTCTTACTGAACCCTAGATCAGCCAATCAGACTGAGTAAACGTTGTGACAAGTGTTGCGTCTCAATTTTGAGTGTTGTATCGTTAATCTGTGCCGGGTTTGGTGGATACGAGGCTTTGAAGTAAAGCTGTTGTGCCCGCTATCTGATGTTTTTTTTTGGCTACTTAGTGAGGCCGATGTTCGCTCATGCAAGATTGACCTCCTCGTGGAGCTGATCAAATCTTTCAGGGTAGTATTGAGGCAGCGTACTTGGGCTCGTTACAGTGGTTTGGAAGTGATACCTTGACAATGGCATAGTGAGTGTGGTGTCCCGAGGCTCCCTCGAAGGCAAAAGAAGGCAGAATACTAGGGTAGGATATATGTATTCAACGGGCAGAGGGGAACAAGCTGCTGGCATGGCCCGAAGGCCAGCCCACGTAGACAGGGTGGTGTGACCACCTCTGTGACCCTAATCGAAACAGGTATTTCAAACAAACAAGGGATTACGGTAAATAATACTCGGGTATCGAGGCGGTGTGCCCGTCGTATGGCAAAAAAAAAGTGCGCGGCAAAAGCGGGGCCTTTGGGCTGGCTGTCCGAGTGTTTAGTTCAGTGCTTACTCCCTTCGACGCGCACTTTAATTTGTTTTTATTCGAGCAGAAAGTAGTCTGATATAGTCTCTACAAATGAGTTTGAGACGGCCCAAGGATCGCCAATTTTAAAGACTGCCTGCGCGAACGTGAAGCACAGATTTTAAAAAATCCTTATTCGGGTTAGAGGAGTGAAGAGGTGAGTACGATATCTTCAAACTTCCTTCGCAGCCAGCCTATTACAAAACGATGATTAAGCTGAGATGCACTTGAAGTATTTTATAGTTCCTGCAAGTTTTAATCTTGCTAAACTACCTAAGGTAATTACATTGCATTAGAGAAATAAACAAAATATGGGTCAACGCTTCAAAGTTTAAGCTGGAAGCCTAATATACCACTTAACTATACAAGACACAGTCTCTGCAAATTCTTGCAAAACGAAAAAATTCTTAAGTTAAAACCATACTTTAAATAATACATTTAATACCCATAAAAACTTCAGCGATGCAAGAATTCAAGGTCTCCATTGTTATTATGTGTCGGGTTTGTGCAAGTGCTTTGGTGCGCCTACTGCAATTCTTGTCCGTGGGTTTTTGGGAAGTGTTGTTCAAAAGATCTTCCCAAATCTGATTAGTTTTTTTTTTCATAGCATCTGTTTCCTAATTATTCCTGCTTCCAGTCTAAGTCAGAATAATCTAGGTGCAGTTTTTGATTTATAATTGTCTTAGGTTATCTCTAATACAAAACGACTATGCGAATATCGAAACCTGCTGGACATTCGCTTATCCATTTTAAAATTATGAACCTGTGGACATTTTGCGGTGTTCACAAGCCACGGCTTTAAGTTATTGCTATTGCGGTTACCTCTGTTACACATAAATTTCATGCTTTTTCCTAATCACAGTGAGAAGCATGTGTTGTGATTCTTTAAGCTATGCCACAAACATGTTGCATAATAGCAGATACATGATTAAAATAAAGGCGTTTCTGTCGCCGTTACAAGATCCAAATACATTTTTTTGGAGTCTATGTGAAAGATTATGAAACCCGAACTAAAAAGGCAAGCCGCAACACGTCAATCACTGACGCGCAAGGTAACAACAAGACGGCCAGCCCTGTCCACCAGCGCTCAAAAGGACTGCGCTCGGTTACTAAACGATCTTCTTGTTGGCGAGGACATAATTCAAAGCATCTACAAAAATATTTCCGGTATTTACTTCCTCAGTTTATCCAACAAAGAATGTCTTAAGATCAATCTGATATGGGGAAAATCACCCGGCCCTGCTCAACTAAACAAAGAAAT
The DNA here is from genome assembly GCA_036345935.2 of Taenia hydatigena. Classification (NCBI taxonomy): domain Eukaryota; kingdom Metazoa; phylum Platyhelminthes; class Cestoda; order Cyclophyllidea; family Taeniidae; genus Taenia; species Taenia hydatigena. Next base: position 22,265,314 of record JADWOT020000003.1, read on the forward strand.
CACTCGAATTCTGTTAACCTTCCGAATCCCTCAAAGGTCTGTTGTTGTTGCTCAAATAAAAGTGCTAATGTACGCCAATGCCTGAGAACGTAACAGGACACTTGACAGCCTCTTGTTTTTGTTGCACTACCAAGCTCTCTTCGAAAAAACCCACTCCAAGAATGATTGATGAGGAGCTATCGAAAGAATTTCCTGCAGTTTCTGATGATTCAGAATCGCCGATAGATTTCGCCAATCTTCTTCAGCGCATCAAATCTGTTGCGAAAATTCTTCGTAAGGACATTTTTGCATTTACTTTTTAAGGTGATGCTGATTTGGAGTTCCTTGCAAATGACGCCGAGGAAGCCGCATCGCGGATTCTGAGGACTAATTTAGTCCTTCCACAAGTCACGAAATCTAGTCGAGGATGCCAAACTCCCGCAGAAACGCGATCCGTCCAGTCCTCAACAAATTGCGATATTGAAGTTGGTGTGCAGTATAGTCCTGTGTAAAGTCTTCGAAAAAAGGGCCTATGCTCTTATTTAGCCATATTTATTCACAAGTTCTTCTACTATCTTAGTCGTGAGGACGAATCCAAAAAGCTGAAGCAGGCCAACAGCACCCTTCCGGGATCACTTTACAGTCTGAATAACACTACTTCGACAACAATTCAATCAATAAGAACAATGAAAAACTCTGACATTGTATACTTTAATTTTCGTCGCGATCACCTGTTTAGACCAGTGATCAATCTACGACAGGAGGCAATTTGAGTTCGCAATTGAAGTCTCTCAGTCTAACACTGGACAGACAAAAGGTGGAATATGAAAAGCAGCGTCTTGAGATGAACCAAAAGGAGTTAGCTTTTAAAGTAAGCATAAATTGCTCCACTTTTCTCCGTTCTAACATCAGTACTTGATGTGGGAATAGTGCAAAATAACACTCATTGCGTTGGTGGTTGCAATATTTTTTAATTATACCCTTGTTTTACCAGACCGAATCAATTACATTTATAGTTTGCCGTGCGTAAATTGCACCTTGGCTTGAGTGAATGACGAAAATAATCTGCTAACTTGCAACCTCAAATAAGATTCAACTTAAATAGCATTTCATTTTTTATTAAAACCGCCTCTATTCCAGAGCAATTTGGATGCGATGGTGAATCAGTTGAGGAATTTGGTCACGGAGAACGCCAATCTGAGGCGCCAGCTAGCAGGTAAGGATGCTCAGTTGACTTCTTTGGGCCGTCTGGTAAAAAGGGTCACCTCAAAATTGTCGCAAGCACCATCAATACGGATGCCTAATGCAGAAGACCTGTTTGAAAGTCCCTTAGGCAGCACAGGCTCCAACGCATCTCTGCCCCACCACACCCCACTGAGGTAAGGCCTTTGCTACATAGAGTTCCAATTAGCAAAGTGCATTGAATATCCATGTAATTCTAAATCTACCTAATCAAATTCTAGCCCGGTTTTTCATGAGCGTTGGTTCTGGTAATGTCTGGAAGGTAAAATTTTGACACTGAAATGGCAAATAGTTAATACTTCTGGATACACTGCAAAGTGATGACATTTTGGAATATTTTTTCATAAATATGCAAAAACCCTCATGAATCAGGTGAGCTTGATCCGCTTCCATCACTTTTAACCGAAATAAGTACTGGAGAGCACATTTCAATTTTGCACTTAAAAAGCTACGATTATGGCACCAAACTGTACTAAAAAGCAGCCGACATTTTCCTTCACTTGAAATGCAATTTGTGCCCAGTCCACTTGAATCGCCTTACCATCCAAAAGAGTAGTGTGAAAGTGCCAGTGCATACAATTACCTTTCTTTTGAAGCCTCTCTATGGACAACCATGGGTCCGCCTCCTTCCTTGAATATAATGCGAAACCTAAGTTCAAGTTAGCTCTCGAAGATCGGCATAGCCTTAGGGAACCGTCTGGAATAAGTCCTCGTAGATTCAAGTGTTTACGAAAACTTCCTTTTAAGAAGTTTTCCTCGTTGTAACCAGCTGGTCTCTTTAAATGCTGCATATTTACTAATGAGATCCCACGACTTACTGAAGTCTCCTTTTTTTATTAGTCCACCCAGCCTCACCTTCCTGCACTGTTCGTCTCGATTCGGCGACCTATCCCTCACACCAAGAGTAAGGCCTCTTTATATGTGATATTGCCTCCAGATAGTCCCTTTTGAAGGCCTCGAAGATATCGACAATGACAACATTACCAGCGTTTCAGCTATGGAGTCGCAAAGATGCGATCAAACCGTGAGTGTACCCTCGCTCTCGCCTTTGTAATGAAGGTCTTGGGACATCGGACCCCTTTTTATATTCCTTCCTTCCAGAAGTTCGAAAGAAAAGACCGTAGTCCCTCGACAAGCTCACTGAGTTCTTTGCGCACTGCGGACATGATGCAATTTCAAAGGGGCCTGGCGGCTCTAGACGACCAGATTGCGAAACTGCGTGACTCACTTCATCTCAACAGTTGACTCTAATGATTTCTGCGTTTAATTAAAACTTCCACTCACCGTTATTTCAGAATTCCTATTTTATTTCCAATTTTTTGCCTAATAAAGTGACAAACCGATAGGTATCGGGCGTTCATTCAATAGTTACAAACTATTCTGTGCAAAACCATGGATTAATAGAAATGCTTAGAAGTTTTCAAAATGCAATGAGAATATTTGGACAGCCCGAAACGGAGCAACCACTTGGTGTTGAATTAACTGAGGTCTCATTTGTTTTTTGTGGGGTTCAAAGTGACAGATAAGTGATGACTCTTAATTTCTGGCTCTGGATTCGAAATCAAACATTCATGATTTCTGAGAATGAGGAAGATTAACCTCCACTATGAAAAGTGATTTGCAAATGGATTGCGCTGTACAACTACTTGGAAGCACACAACCGCCTTACAATAATGAATTAACGAAAATTAAATTTGCCAGAAGAAACCAATACTTTAATAAAAAACTGCAGACAAGAAAACACATTCACTCTAATTCGCCTTGGCTACCTGAATCCAGACTCGACCCATGCTTCAAAAGGGGCTAAAAAAGCGAAAAAGATATCTCGCGATGAAATCACGCTGCTCCGCCCATCGCCTGCTTACCCTTCATAAATCAATAGCTACGACTGTTAAACACCTCCAGTCGATAGAATGACGACTAGATAGTCTTGCATGATAGACATTCCGACAAACAGACGGACACAATGCGAACAATTGAGGTAGCCGAGTTTTCGAACGCAGAGGAATGCAGCTGAGAGCGGTTTACTCCCTAAGCTTCGAGAAGACGCAGAAGTCGACCGACAAGTTCAAGCGGTGGTAATGCCGCCTGACAGTCGGACACGAGAAGCTCATCGGTGGTGAAAAAAAGCGTCGACGTCTTTGCTGACGCCGAGACTGTCGAAGGAGCCGATGCGAACGCCTCAAAATGGTGCGATTTTATAGCCCGACTTTGTGCAAACATCAGCGCCACACCTGATGGTCAAACAAAAAATGGCAAAAGAGCGAATAAACTTAAGCATTACCCAGTGATTGAAAGAGGAGAAAGACTAAATTAATGGATTATAAAAACACCAGGAAGTTTCTGGCATTCCTAATGTTTCAACGTCTGATTGTCAAATGGCCAGTAAGAGTTAAATATCTGATTGGAATTGGCAAATCAATGAGTGAACAAAAGCAGGGCAGGATTGACAAGTGGGAGTACGACTAAGCCTCTAATTTCGATCACTTTCATGCTAGATGTTCGTCCCTACTTTTAGCCATTGATTAGTGATTTTGGAAAAGAACGAAGGAATTAAGCAATAAACTAAGCAACGAGATACCGTCTCCTTTAGAAACGTAAACAAAGTGGAGCCTATTTCGAAAAATAATTGACTAAACTGGTTTCAAGAGTAGAGGAGCAAGAAAAAAACTACCGGAATTGCAATTCGGCCCAGTCCACAGATGTTCACAACAGGCCTCCAAGATGGTCATAATGTCGTCCATTGAAATACTGAAATGGGAAAACGAAGGAATAAAGAGAACGCTCGCAACGTTTCTACATTTATGAAATTTGTGAAGATACGAGAAACACAGTAATGATAATGTCGGACCCAAGGCAAATATAGTCTTGAAACTAGTTTGTTAACTACACTCGAGCGGAAAGAACAGCACTGCTACATGATTTACAAGCATTGAGTCAGCGTCTACCGAGTGGATGGAAGGGTTCGATAATGCCCATACGCCTGATGACGAATGCCGAGCGTCCAAACTACTGTCACGACCATGAGGAAGTAGGAATCAACCATAAAATCGATTTGTGTAACCGCAATCCAGACAGTTCAAAGTGTTCCGTGAAAGCCGAATGGTACTAGATGTCCTTGTGAATGTCTGTTCAACATGGATCAATAAAACATTAAACACAAACATAATTTAATGCCTTCCTTGCCATCTTACCGCCCCAACTTTCTCAACCGGTCAGAAATATGCGAAGAGTTATCAGTTTGTAATGACAGGTTTTACCAAAACGTGTGGCGAACCGATTCAATGAGTTTAAAACGACAAGGCGAGCGTAAGGCAGCCTTATAAAGTGAATACTTCCGCTTTTAACAGTTGAAATGGTCAAAAAAATTAATGACGATTGATGCTATATTAGAGAATAGGCAAGATTGAAGTACATTATATCATCGTCGCCTGATGACCAATACACTGAAGACCACACCCAAAAGACTCGTTATTCTATCCACTCACGATGCTCAACACGCAGATTACTAAACTCACGGAGCCGTGGACTTCATAGCCGTAGCATATATCGCGAGTGCACGCTTGGTGCTCACGTCTTCAGAACTATACAGAGGCCGCAGCAATAGCCGTGCACACCGCGCCCTCCACGCCTCCATACCTCCGACCTCTTGAGAGTTCGGTGGCAATGAAGGCGGAGGTGTGAGAATGTAGGGCCGCAGTTGAGCAAAGAGCGGCTCCACGCTAGAGGCGGAGAAATCGGTCACGTCGACAGGTGAGTTTACAAGGTGACGGTATACAGAGGTGAGGACGTCAATGGAGGAACGGAAGAAGAGCAGTAGGCGTTGAAGTACCTCCTGAAGGTCGCGGCAGATGCGTTCATGCTTTCGAGGCAGGAGAAAATTTAGTGAAAGTAGGGGAAAAGTGCCAACTATGGTGTTTTCAGTGCTGAAACTGGTATCGGTAATTTCCGCGTTAACGACGGTGGTAATTATGGTAGCATTGATGACAGTAGTGATTTTAGAGATCGCAACGGTAGCAAAACTAACCTGTAACCAGTCAGTTGCCTCCGAAGATGCACAGGTCTAGAAAACCACGAAGGAAAAATGTTTGGTTAAATAATAGGAATGCCTCCCACCCTTGTTCAAAGTGGATGAGCATCAAGAAGACATACCACAGCGAGTTGCCGCACCGCCTCCTCCCATTCCTCGTAGGCCGTGCCGAGTTCCAGGCATAGACTCACAGAATGCTCATCGATGAGGACGACCTATTGTTAAATAAAAGGTACCAAAATTCATCAATTTGACTTATTTTTTCTTTTTTTCCAAGTGCTGGATTCCGTTTGATGTTATTTTGTATTTCTGGAGAAGACGTGGACACCGTCATTCAGACTTAGGAGTGCAAAACATGAAGGAGTGAGAAACCCTCCACGAAACTTTTAAAGGCGATCAGATAATCCAAACCAATAAGCAGGTATGAGGAAATTTTTTTTCGTAGGAGAAATAGAATTTAGCTATTTCAAATCCTCTCTTTAGATATAGGGCAATTAGATATCAAATATAGACGATAGAAAAAATTCGAGACAAAGGAGAACCGAATTTAATCATTATTAAGCCTCAAAATTAATTTTCTGGGAAGTCAAATAAAAATTAGGGTCAACCGAATCCAGAAAGCAAAATCAGTTAGGATAATTAACAACAAACATCACCAGTCCTTAGCAGGCTTTAAAGTGGTTTTCGAGAAACGAGCAGTTAAGTACGCTTAAACGTTGGTGAGCCAGAAGTACGACGATAGAGCAGGAATAAAAAGGAAAAGACAATCCGGGTGGCTAATTACATATCTCAATGAAATAATCTCAGCCTTGGTTTAAATTTCCCCTGAAATTGATCTAAAAGAGTTGTCTGAAGGTGTTAAATACACGGATTAGTGCATTGACTTAAAGAACGACTCTGAGAGAGCGAAGAAAAGCTGACAGCTGAATTCAGCCTTGCTGTCCAGCGAACCCTCTTGTCAAAACGCAGTGTTGCTGTAACAGAATGTATGGGCCCATGGAACTATAAGAGGGCGAATATAAGTGGAAATAGACGAAATATTGTCCTAAGTAATAATAAACCCAATTTTAAAACGAACTTCACGTGTTACACAAGCAAATCAAAAGTCAAACTTTTGAATAAGGTGCGGAAGTGAAACTCACACTGTTGGGGTGAATTGCAAAGAAGGGCAGGGGAAGAACAGCGCCCATAAAATCGGCGATTCTGACTAAAATAATTGAAAATAAACAAGTTCAAATGAAGAGGAATAAATTTGATATTTTCACACACCTTCCAACGGAACGTCTTAATGTAACAACTTGGACAGACCAGAAAAAAACTAGAATATTAATCGCCTCAATCCAAGTGCAACACGCTAAATAAACGCAATCTTGCGCAAACTACGAAATCTACTGATTCTATTTGACTCTCCTGAACCAAACAATTAAGAATAGTGGCGGAAAGAGCAGTAGGTCAAATGACAAATGAAGATGAACGAGTAGTCAATCAAGGATACTTTTCCACCGATAACCTCAAGCTGAATTTCGCTTAAACAGTCCCTTCTATAATGATGCCCTCACAGGATAAAAATGCAGGTTTATTCTGACCGCCAATTATGCTCCGTGACCGGCTCATGAAAGGAGAAGTAAAATCGATTGACAGCCTACTCAAATTAGAGATTCGAATTTCAGGATCAAGATCGCTGCTCGGTGGACACTGACAGAAGGCCAGATTTGCGAGTTCCACGGCCTGGATGGTTGTACGACGCAGCATACCCGAAAAGGTGCTCCTCAAACTAGTCAATAAAAGGCGTAGACGATCAGTCTGCGCACTCGCCATTGAAACTCCCATCGATGACTGCTGAAGCGACTTGAGCTGACGCTGACAGGTAATCCAAGCTGTTTCTGGCGGTGTCTATTAATAAAAAAATGTGTCAGCAGACTTGAAAAAAAGGGATAATTCCGCGAGAGCCAACTCATACTTGAATCAGTAGCTGTTGGGGAGTGATACCGGCTGTCGACAAAGCTTTGACACCTTCGGGGGGACAGATAAGAGCGTTGCTGCTTCTGGACGTTCTTAGGGACGGATCTGGTCTCTGCCGGATCCCCGACTCCAAACTACACCGGAAGCGCCGATGCCGGCGTGGCGGTTTTACCGGTGGCACAGTGGCCTCCACGACGTTTGTCACACCATTGGATGCAATGGTGGGAGCCTTTGTAAAGGATGATATGGAAGACGACTGTTGGAAGTTTCTGGGCACAGCGCAGGATCTGCGTTTGAGAACTGTGGTGGACTGCCCGTTGGTCTGGTTGGACAGGGAGTCCAGAGATCCACCAAACGTTGTCAAGACCTGCCGGCGTCGACGAGAACACACCGCTTGCGGATGCATCGAGAGAGCCAATTTTCGTGGGACTACCAGGAAAGATTATGAAATGTAAAGGCAAATAAAGGTGAAATAGCATCGTTGACCAAACGGAACCCTTAAATTTTCTCGACTCGACAACTACATATGCCAATAAGAGAAGTACTTCCACATTCAACAGCGTGAACGCATACTTGATTGAGTCTCCTGGTATCCCTGTATAATTGGACTGATATTCGAAGCATTGTCAGCATTCATGTCAGCCGTGAGAGACGCATCCGTTAGCCACTTGACTGGACTATCATCCCGCGAGGTCCATGCAATCAGGAGCTGTGAATTGAAACCCCGATGGAGTGCTGAGGGAGCTAGCAGCGAAGCGTTTGGCACGGGATTAATGGCTGCTAAGGGTGCAGCGGATGATGAGGCGGAAAGCTGTAGCGAGAGCCGTGACTGCCGCTCCGTCACTGCACCCGGCACTGTCGGTGCGCCGATAGCCAGAAATTCGGCTCCCTCTCGTTCCAACTCTTCCTCTTCCTCATCATCCTCGTCTTCTTCCTCCTCCTCCACATCTACTTCAAGCTCCTCGCCTTCAGGTGGAAGATGACGTTGAAGTTGTGATTGAACTGGCGGAGGGATGACAAACGGCTCCCCAGAAATGCTGGTAGTGTTCGGAAAATTAGTATCCTCGCCAACGCTGAAAGGGTTGGAAGGGTGGTTTACTTGCTGCTGTTGCTTTTGGGACTGCGGCTGTGATTCCGACTGTTGATGGTCATCACCCTCCTCGTGAAACTCAGCATGGGAGGTGATGGAATGGCCGCGCACGCCCCATGGACATCGTGATTGGTCCTCCTCAACCAAATAAGAAATTAGTGTTAGTGCAGGATGGCAATGTCTATTAACCAAGACTTTGGTACTATGGCAACTGCCATGACATCAATTTTTTCAAATTCTTTGATTAAGGGCGCTTTCAAATTTGCATGCTCTGAATTATTGGGAACTCGATTGGACGTACACAAAGCTTCTCACTACATGGGAAGGTTACGGGGCCGTTAGAAGCCTCAGATTCATATACACAGGGCTTGCACCCATGGTCTTGAACACGACCGATACTATGAAAGCCCTAAACAGGAGGAGGATTAATATAGTCGAAAATTTAAGTTCCACTTCGTTGCTAGTGGTGCTGTAAGACCCGCACAAAAATTTCAAGTAGTCTAAAGGAAACTATTTATAAAGAAATGCAAAAGAGAGGGCGACCGTAAGTAAAGCATAACGACAGTTTCGAGCTACAGTATTGCAAGAGTAAGAACGAGGAATGATCGAAGGGAGTAAAATTGGAATGAAGAAAACAAGGAAAGAAACTCAGAGAACCTACCATAAAGTAGTCAAATAAGCTCATGACGTTTCTTGGATTCAAAATTTGGTAAATGCAGTAAGCTCTTTAAAATAATTCACGCGTTGAAATATCCGATGCAAAGCTTCTGCGATCAAATCCCAAGTAGGCACAAGCTTGCCGCAAATTCCACCTTTATAACGCGTTCAGCTTCCAGAAGTAGTGAACCTAGCCCTTACCCTGACCACCTTACTCCCACACCCTAAATGTTCAAGATCTATTTCGCAAGTATTCACCCGAGTGTCTAGTGTTGATTAATGACAATCATCACATGGAGAAGTATCATCTGCGGAAATACGGGGGATGAGGACGAGACAGTGTCCTCATCTCATCTCAACCTACAAAGTGTATCATTACAAAAAACGTCACACTGTAAGTATTGAGGAAGGCATTCACAGCAAGGCGCAGATCATGCAGCCAAATCCGACCTGAACAAGGCTAACGTCTATCTGCAAACTTTTCTGTCTTTCTGCAGGTTCAGAGGTAAGAGAGGAGTTATCACCTACCCAGGCTGTATCGGGTAAATCGAGGAAGTTGATGTTCATCAACTGGGCGTCCAGATAGGTGTCCAGGTCATGGAAAACCGCAGCACGCTCTGCGCTGCTAGTGTCATCGAATTGACCGTCGTCTGGAAAAGAAAATGAAAACGAAAGACTTTGATTAGCTAAAACCCCATCCTTGAGGCGTACATAAAGGAGGCACCAATATTTCAGTTTAAATTTCCTCAGTAATGCTGCAAGCTATAATTCGATAAATTCAATTGATCACACTATGAGAACATAGACCTAGGGCACAAATGTTCTGAGATTTGAATTTGATATGGGGTCTATTAGTAACCAAATTTGACGCTGATATGCTTGGAAGAAATTCATACGTCACTTATAAGATCATGAAAATTAAACTAGATTAAGAATCAGCCAAAAATTGCAATATTTAGAGAGATTTTACCAACTCTAACGCTAAAATATTTGATTTACTCATATAAGATGGTAGTAATTGACAAAATTAAAAGAAAACGTCCAAAAGCACCGGGAAACGTACCAGGATTGCTGGCATCATTAATGGAGGTTGTTTCACTGCTCGAATGCATGCTCAGCTGACGATCTAAGGTCTCCGTAGACTGACTGAATATCACCTAAAGCCCACGTAAACACAGAAAGTGGACAGAAATGTATTACAGTATCGAATAAGGTAGATTGAATGATCCTTATGAAGGGAGTTAAGAGCAAGGTAAAATCAAATACACCACAACACCACAGCCAACTTAGACAACGACAACAGCAGGAGCGAGGAAATAGTTAATCGAGCCTAGTTCTATTCCACCAGTGCAGTGTAACGGGTGCGCAAAGAAGTCCTCAAGGACGATTGATCCCGCTTATCAGTTGACGCATTAAAATCTGAGATTCGTCATCGCTGATTCAGTAATTCCTGAGTAGATAATGCTTGCTTCCTTTTAATAGCAAAGCATGGCAAGAACTGGGAGGATTGACTAACAACTGGCAACTCATTTGTACACCAGTCAATTGTGAGAATTATTAAAGAAAGAAATTAGAACCCAACCAAAAACAACAAAAAAGACAACGGAAACAACAGCGAAGTCGGAATCTATGATTACTAACGAGAGAAGAGATAACAAAGACGGAAAACCGAGATCAGAAATAAAATTAACGGAAAAGAATAGTAAAAAATCGGATGCACTCGGGTAGGAAATGAAGGAGATTAGTATTTAGTTTCTGTTCAGTTAAGTGCAATCATTTCGAGCTCGACTGGAACATGATTGAAATCATGTGAAAGGAAGCTACTAAGGGGAAAACAAGATGAAGATAAAGGGAAAAGTTGTGTGCAGAACAACTCACCTTCTGTTTTGACGAGTTCTGAGAGGACAAGAGACAAGTGAATAGTAAATAATGTAAAAGTGGTCAACTTCCTTCCTTATTTTGAAAAAGAAACAACTTTTGAACAGCTGGCCAAACTCACAGATGGACTCCTTGGAGCCGTCAAGTGATCCAACTCCGATCCGTAGCAGCTTAGAAGATTCGCAAATAGCCCTCGAAGCCGAGCCTACCGGAGAAAAAAGTCGGCCACACAGGTGCCCAATTTTGGGACGATATAATTTTAAAAGAGCAACTATAACTAACCTGTCGATTCCAAGGTGTCTTCCAGGCGCCAAGTCGAAAGAAAGAAGAAAATGAAAAGGCAGAGAGACCACAGACTTCCACTACATGTGCAGTGCGTGCGGGCGACCGATGATGATTCTGGCCAGTGGCAGAAGTAGCACCAAGGCGAGGCGAGGCCTGTCCGCGTCCGCCTGCGATGAGTGGAGCGGATTGAAGGACACTACTGTCAAAATCGAGCACCCGACCCGCCAGAGCAATGCGTTGGGGTTCCGCCTCGGGCAAGGGAACGGCAGCAGCCGCAGCTGCGGCAAGACTGTCTAAAACTCGCCCGCTGCCAGAGGGATCGAGTCCCGGCAGACTGTAGACCTCGGGATTACTGGGCGCTGCAGTGAGAGTTGCAGAACGGGCGACCACGACTTGATAGAGGAGGGTCACTTCTGGCCACAATGGTGTCTGTGGAGGAAAAAAAAACAGTGCAATTTGTGACCAAATACGGATGGCATTAAAGTTAGCCTTCAGACCAATGAAAACGTAGATGTGAAATATTTTGAAACGGGAAGCCTATGCATGAAGTAGTGCGAGCATCAATCGAGCAATCCACCAACTTGCATAGCTTAATAGCTAAAATGGAGGAAGCCAGAAAAATAGGGAGAGAGGGGAGACATTCGGAACGGTCCCATACTTTTATAGCGTTCATAAAAACGATTTAGCAGTAAAGAATTTTCGGATCTGAACGCCTTAAGCAAATAGTCACGCTTGACGAGACAGTTGAATGTGGGAGGCAGGTCCGCCTTTGCCCCAATCCATAACAGTCACAAGCTTAATTTCAGAACACCTGACAAGCAATCGCGGAAGACTGAATATTATCTGGGAAATTTGCATACAATTCATTACCAGTCCGCAAGTTGTGAATGATACATTTTGGAAATGAAGAACTGATCTTATATTTCGATGCTTTCTTTAAAGATCCCTAATAGTACAGTCACTTAGAGCGCCGAAACCATCATCACTGTTACAATTCGACCATCAACGTTTCTCTGATGAACGTATGTACTAGTGTTGAAGATGCGCCTTTGCAAGTGCCTAATTCTCATTCCAAAAAAAAACTCGAAGCTAGCACTTCCTTTTCACTTCTTTTGGTAAACTTTAAATGTCCCGATAACCGTCATGGGACCAAAGTCTACCAAGGTACTGCAACTACGTGAGAGTAGAATCACTTCCATCCGTTTAGCAGTCTGGTAATGGTCACACGCACGAACGCAGAGCTTTACAGCTTACTTACACTACTCGGCAAGAAAACCATTCGCGACGAGGCCTATCGCTTGGTTATTCGGGTTAAAAACTCGACAAGGTCCAGACCCACACACGCAAACACCAGTTTATGACACTAACGATTCAAGGCTTATGTATTGGCAGAAACTATTTCAAGAAAGAATTTAACCAACACTTTGCAAGTACCGGCATATTCTTTTAGTAGCCAGTCCGCAAAGTTAGATTAATAGAAAAAAAACCAAAAAAAGAAATCAAACTAAGGTTTGCTGGCGGTAGAACCGAAATAGTGACTCACGTTGACGAAGCGCTCAGAGGTGGCAGTGATGAAAGTCCGAATACGACTGCTCATTTCCGATTGACCGAGTTCTACTGCTTGCAAAAACCAGTACCCAAAGTGCAACAGTGAGAGTTGGACGCAGGGCGGACCCAGTGTCAAAAACTGCAAGAGAGGAGAAGACAGAACGATTTAGCTTGGTTGGTTAAAATATGAAAGAGAAAGGTGCTTTCAAAGCTGCATGTTCACTAACGCAGACCCTTCGGCATCCAAAGCTCCAATTACCATCATAATATTACAATTTTCTGTTCACGTACATCCATAATAACGTTGTCCCATACTTGTTCACCTCGTAAAGCCGTCAGAGAAGACGTAGGAACTGCAAGGTTTGGTGAATTGAATACTACCCCGTTCAATTTACGGTTTATGTAGTTTGATCATTCCTTCATTAAAAACGAAACGACATATGCTTCAAAATGTAGATCTAGAACCCCAAAAGTGCGGAAGGATTAGGTGTAGGTACAGTCCACGGATCTCATCAATTAACGAGATTTTGAGACGTTATAACAAATGGGTAACAATCAAATTCGGATTGCTAGACAATTTAAAAAATCAAACACTAAGTTAATTGCGTTCGAAAGCTGTAAAAAATTTTTCTCCGAAATGCGAAACAAAGTCGGGAGATGACGGTTTCTGTCGATTGAAACTAGTTCCTGATGTATGCATATCGCTATAAAAAACTGAACTGTAAAAATGATTAGATCATACAACAGATATTTATTCACAACTTCACATTTTAAGCTTTGGTCTAAATGCATTCGAGGAGGCAAGAACACAGATAAAATTTTGAATAAAGTGGATGGAGTTTTGGTGAAACAATTCGAGTACCTTCACTCCTTAAAGCTATGCACAGGATAATTATCTAGTCCCATCTACGCTTCCATTACTGATGAGGGTAGCCAACATCCCATTTGGAGGCCCACTGGAGCAACATACGACTAATGCAATTGTGGATCAGTTTAGACTTTTTGCATGACAAGTTATCATCATAACAACTTTCACGACGGATAACAATTCGGCGCAGGACAGAAAGACGAAACCTAAATGGTGATCGTGGTTAAAAGATCATGGCTTCTCACATCAGCAGCTATTAAAATAAAAAGAAGTCAATGATTTATTACATCAAAACAAGCTGAAAATATTGAATCCAAAAGGACAGAAATTCGTTTGAACTCGAGCCCCAGCGACCTTGAACCACAAAAGACGAACCTCTATGAAATATCAGATCATAGCAATACCCTTGATTAGTGGAGGACATATGCTGCTCAAAACCAAGGCACAAATATATGATGCAAATATGATGCGCTTCAGTAATGATAATTTTAAATATCCTATCAGTTACCTCAAATTTCATTGACTTACTGTAGTTAGAAAGGTGAGAATTCGTGGCCCGAGACCAGCACAACCATCCATGAGGTAGCGAGTGACGCATTTAGCCCACTGGTTCACATCCTTCGAGAAGGTTCCATTAGCGTAGAGACGCAGGACAATGGCAAGGTTGTTGAATCGGTAGGCATCCATCTGTAGCGCTAACTCCGCCAGTTGCTCCGCCGCCTTCGATTTTTAATTTTGAAAAAAGGGAATAGAACATTTTAGTATGTCTTGGTGCTAATCTGCCACTAGTGAAACTTGTTGTACCCACGGCTATCATCACTTCAGTCAGTGCCATAACTGCGAAGCTATTAAAATGTTGGTAGTAGCTACATTGCTGAGAACTGTCCCACAGCCTTCAATTTTTTATTTCGCATGAGAGAAAAGTGAGCAGTTGAGAAAACTACTGTCATTCACGCTAGTAAAGCTCATTTAATTATGGTTATTTGCCTCCTTGCTTCGAATTCTCATCGAGGAAGAAGTGGATGATTCATGATAAGTAAACCCTTTTCCTACTGATAATACGCACTACAATCCAACAGCCATCATTTCTGTCATAACTACTGAAAAATGCGCCTCACATTCTTCTCTTCCCAGGAAGGAGTAAGCGAGCAAATAAGGGGAAATAATACAATTCTCACTAAAACTGTCATCAAAGTATTGTATTAAGGCTTTGCTATAAATGTAATTGGTACCATAGGTAGTACTAGCAATGCAAATGAAACACTGAAGATGGCTAGACTTTCACCGACTTGCCAATGGAAGCAAGGTGACATTTCTTGCTACTGTGTATTTGAATTCATGACTGTGCTCATCCCGCCAAAGCCATTAGCCCCCGATCCTTATTTACGGTTATAACAGAGTTCCTTTAAAGAAAATTTCAGTGCTAAGCCAGTGGCCGCGACAATTAAGTCCACAACGAAAGACCGAAATTTCCATGAAGGTGTCCACCTATTGCCCGAAAACGCCATGAGGATATCTGATGTAATGGGTTGAATCTACGAAGACTCCCGACAAAAAGCCCATCAAACGGCTTCAAGATTTGGTAGCTTCAAAGGTAACGGAGAAAGAATGGATTTAAACGGGGAAGCAATGCTCTCCCTGCTTCCTTGGATAAAACTACCTTTCAGCTGAATCGTCCACGAGCGATTCGCCTAACAAGGGATGCCACATTACTGAACCCGTTTAAATCAAAGATGCGCCGCAACAGTTAAGGACAATACACAAGAAAGACATAAACAAACTGTAAAAAAGGAAGGAGAGATTTTTTAGGAGAACAACGTTTGTTTCAATGGCACATAAAAACAAGAGGGTCGCTTCAACCCCTGATTTGCCCTCCATTTTAACATGCACTTCTGACACTAGTATTTCAAGCCCTCCACACCTTCATACGAAGGATGTAAGGACAAAAAATAAGTTAGTGGATTTTTTCAATATCGACTAGCGACGGGTAGAAGGCATCTTAAAACATACCCAATTCGTCAAAAATTAAGAAACGTTGCCGACAAAGAGGGGAGCATTAAGAATTTCTAGGAAACAATCTAGTATTTACCTCGTCCACCTCCGCCTTCACCTTACTTTTACGTTCCAACTGTTCATTGCCTATTTCGCATTTGATCAAACTAATCAATGACAATGACCACATAGAAAAATGGGAAGGGTGAGAAAGATGTGGATAGCAATGAGTAGGACTAGGCAGAATCCACCTTCACCAAGAAATACAAAGCGACCCATTTGTAAGGGTTACAGCATGGGATAGTCGGTATTGCGCTGTCACGATACAATAAGAACATAATTCTGTTTCGAGCGACTTACTACTAGTCCTAAGCCCTTCACACAAAGAAATTATTTTTCAACAAGCATGAGTTGCATCGCGTTGTGGTGAACGGCTAGATCTTAAGCGTAATTGATCAGTCTTCAACGCATGCACGATGCATTTGCAACAAGTGAACCAACAGTTCTCAACATACACACACACGCACACACACACACACAAATGCAAGTCCAGAGCCGTAACAGCGCGCGGATGGTTCAGGGATAGCAAGTGGCAAATTCGTTTGCTTAATGAATTTCGAAATCCAAAATTACCAAAGCCATTTTCCAACATAAGGTAAACAGTTAGCAAACAATGCTTTTCTAATAACGTGAAATAATAAGGAATAAATAAATAATTCTCGGCATATGGATACCGTTCATTTGTTATGTCCCCCGAATTTCCTGCCTAATGGAGATGTAAACAAAGTGTTTCATCGCGCAAGCAAAACGTTACTAAAGGTTAGTGTTGGCGCGTTAGTCTAAAGTTTTTCCTGCTAAAACTTCCAGACAAATGTGCCATCACAGTCGCTTCAGGCATAAATGAACTACAACAATAAACAATAAAACTGCCAAACTGATGCTGACAAACTGAAGGCTACCTTATTCACCAATTTCACTAACTGCTTACTTGTGAGCTGGAATCACGACGCAGGTTTCAGCCATATGAAAATTAGCCTAAAGATAGCTTTATCAACTTAGCAAAACCGCACGAAATCATTATTGCGTCGGCACTACCAATACTGATATGGACAATAACTCGATAATATTGCCATCGCTAAGATGGCAAGGCTTCATGGAGACCGGAAGTAACAACTGGTTACTTGTTTCTTGCATCACAAAAAAATGAGAGTGAGATTGTTAAGCTTGGCCAAACTGCCGACATAAGTACCACTCATACCCACCAGAATGCAAATGGGATTCCGAGGTCTCAATTGAGGTGCCTTTTTAGCCACAGCACCGGAAACGAGGATAGCAGTGATGAGAGAGAGCAGTCCACTCGAAGGCGATGGTACTGTGGTCTCCGAAAGAACCACACTTCTATGTACCCACGACCCCAGAGGGGGTGGTGGCGAGAATGAAGACGGTGGTGAAAACGATGTAGCCACCGCAGGACTTCCAGAGCCTTCTGCACACGCCTCACACACCTCTGCGGCAGGAATCGCTGCCTCTGGGGTATTGGAAGCAGGGCTCTCGGGGTCCTCATCCCACGCAGTTAACAGCATGGGCAGGAGAGCAATCACCAGACTGGGTAAACTTCCAGGATACGGAGTACCACTCCCAGTAGAACGGGAATTACCGCTCATTGCGGCTCGACGATATTGCCGGGTCTCCGCATTGGGATCCACTATTGGCGAATTAACCGCAGGGATGAGATGGACCAGAAGGCGGCAGGAGGTATCGATTAAGGTGGAGGAGAAGCATCCCTTGAGGAGGAGACCAAGGAGGCCCGGATAGTCTCCATCTTCGGTGCCGGTAGTCCACTTGAGGCGATGAAGTAGCTTCAGGATGTGATCATGGAGACTTGGAAGGTTCTGCTGCTGTTGAGCCCACTTGCGATTGCTAGAAGAGGTTGTGGCGGCGGTGGTGGTGGTGGAGACAGTGTTCAAAGGAGAGCAGACGCAAGGAAGGAGACGAGAGAGAAGGCGAATGCCAGCGAGATACTCATACTCGTAATCCGAGTCGAGAAGACATACTCCAATCCAAAATATGCCTGCCAACAAGTCGGCTTGTTCTTCGGGAGCAAGGCGACAAGTTCCAACTGCTAAGGGATCTATCACCAGATCCCCGGCGATAGACTTACGCCTAAAAAGGGGCAAATTACATTAGCCGCTTAAGGAATCCTACTTAGGTGTAAACTACTTTGTCTGTTAATCGAAGGATCTTCCAAGCCAAAGCATGATATTTGAGGTTACAGGACATAAGACTACATTTAGAGGAGTAGAAAATGCCTACAGTCTGTAGCTATATTTACACACTGAAAAATCCACCCTGCCTATCCTTTTAGTTTGCGAATATTGGTGGACGGGAGTGACCTTTGATCAAGCAAAAATATTCAATTCCTGCGACATTCTGTCATCTGGATGAGCGTTCATAATAATGACTCCAAAAGCCGTGGAACTGGGGACACTGGGGCACAAATACACGGTCGTTTTTAAAATGGCGTCATTCAATTGTCTTGCAGTTGAGCGGAGAGCCCCACTTTCTGCAAATTCGAGCAAACACTAAGGTGTTACTATTTCGTTTATTTTCGCCACGCAATACCACAGATATCATCCATCCCGATTAAACGTATCAATATGAGGATAAAGTTACCCCTTAACGAGAAGTTTATGAATGAAATAGAGATGGAGGGAAGTATTTGGAGTTTTCTGTTTTAGACAAGAGTGACAGAAATTACCCACAATATCAACTCGAAAGACACCTTCGAAAATTATGCGGAACCGCATCGGAAAGGAAGAGCGTTTTGGAATAAGAGCCCGATTTTGCCTTTTCAAGACGTATACGCGTCATGGGAATAAAATCTTGTTTCTAATGGATTCAAAAGGCAGACAGAATACGCCAAATAAAATTGTCGGCTCACAGCACCCTGGGAGTCAATTGTATACTTGATGCAAAAGATTAAAGAATATCCTCAGACCAGAATACTGACAGTGCCTTATCGGCGACGGAAGGTATTTTGATTTCAAGGTATGGGTGATTCTGTAGTGGAAATTTGACCTTTATACATCATTCCAATAGGTTTTGTACCCCTTCTGTTCCCTTCTGACCGGCTAATTGATTGAGGAACTTAAGAAAGATTAGAAAGTTATTCTAGGTTTCACTTCATAAAAGACTGCACAAATTGACCGAATGAACTTTACCTATCAGAGCAGTGTGCATGTTTATTAAGTAACAGTAACTATACATGAAAAGGGTTTTGAAACAGTAAAGCCTGCTATCCAGTCAAAAGTCTCTATCCAAACGCAAAGCAGAACGCAACAATAAAAAATTCCAAAGTGTCGAAAATCGTGACTTAATCTCCCATGGTTGGTACTACTGTTAGTGTCAACCACGAAGCAAAACGATTCCAATTTTTAAGAGTTTTCTGAAATAAATAGCCATACGAATTCAAGAGATTTTCATCAACGGAAATTTAGACTCTCCTGACACCTATTAGCATTGACCAGTACTCCATTTAGAAAATAGCAAACAAAAACAGATAAAAATGATTCCGGTTCTCTGACCAATTTGGTCTAGGTGTCACAAATATGTGAAATTATATTTACCATTTCATGTAATCATTTCGCCAACGGCTTGGAGGAGTTCCAAACGATTGGTGAGGAAGAATGATAGCTTATTTAGTTTCGTGAGTAGCAGTTTTGCCGATCAAAGAATGATGAAACTCGTTGAAAGTAAACACGTTACGGATTAGCCAAACAGTGGCTTTCTATAGCTTTGCAACTCAAACCAGTCATCCAATCGGAATCCAACGCCTCAGACATTGCAACAACACCAGTCTCACCTCGGATCATTTGCCGATACTGTCACTGCTCCAGCGTTGTTAGAACACCTATTCGCATTTGAAGGAAGAGAAGGCATCGGAGTGGGTTTAATGGGGCCCACCGTTGACATTGACGGTGCTGCTACGGAGGTCACATCTGCCTCCTCACTCACCGCCTCAGCATGAGGCGGCATAAGCGGCCTCTTGATTGGCGGTACGGTTAGACCAATGGCCTGCTGCATCGGGGCCAACGACGGAGCGGGCACTGCAGTAGCGCCAACGATGGCAGCAGGATAACCGAGGAGGCTGGAGAGAGAGGAGGAGGAGCCTCGACGAGAGTGGCGCCGTTCATGCACTGGAGGAGTGGACGGCGGTGCCTGTGGTGGCAACAAGAACGGTGGTGCGGACTGAGATGGTTGCGGCGGCTTTGAGGTGACCAGCGGAGAGTCGGGTGCGGAGGACCGACTGCGAGTAGCGAACTGACCGATGCTAACAGTGGGAGGGGAGAGCACCGTCCCTCGATATTGAATATGCCCCACTGCTGCCTCCAGAGTGAGGAATAACTCAACCATGTAGCTCTTTCAAAGTACGATTGAATATGAAATACAACTCAGACGACCGCCGAGGAATAAATTACACCTGTCACCCTACCTGCAACTCTTCATTAGCATCTGACGCCGACTCAACTAGCCGTACCAACACCTCCGAGAGGCTCTTTTCATCTAACTGAGCATCCAATGCGCGATAAATTTGCAGAGATCGACTCGCATAGTGACGATTAGGACACGTAATGCCCATATTGAAAGCGGCCTGGGCAAACCGTGTGACTGTGCACCCGGGGCGGAGGGAGAGGAAAAGCGCTGAGCCCTCAGAACTCGGATCTCCACCACCACCAAGGTTGTCAGCGTTCATTTCGTTAACTTCTCCATCATTGAGATGGCGGTGAGGAGCGCCGTGGTGGCAGCGCAGACACGAGGCAGCCTCTTCGCACCGACAGCCTGCCTCCGCTTCAGCAAAGGCCTCTGCCACGCAGCGGACAAAGCGGTCGAGGAAGCAGGCGGAGCGAAGAAGGAACGGCTTGCGCGGTTGTGGCGATGTTGAGGGATGGGGAGGAAGGATGTAGCGAAGAGCCACAAGTGTGGCTTGCTGAAATCGGCTCGGTGTGATGTCCTCCCACGTCCAGACGGAGCGATCTTGACTGAAGAAAAAGAAAGAAGATAACCCTGAGAACCGTGTACCGTAATTGTGTCTCAGAGTCACCAACGAATGGATTGAAACATCTCAAAAGCCATTTTTTAAAAGTTGAGGGTGTAAATTGGAGGCCGATTACATTTTTACCACTAAAATTCAGCATCTGAAGCCCAAACGGAATGCACTGTGGTCAGAATTGCAGATATAGAATGAGTCAAGATTCCCGGAGAGAATACCTCTGCAATGCTAAGCATAACCGCCATTCACTCTAGTATTAATAAACCAACCCGATTCCTGACTAGTGGGCAATTTAAGCACCATTAAAAGGAGGAAAACGCTTTCCAATAGCTTATAAATAGACTTACACTTCCTCTAGCAGCTGACCAATCCTCTCTGCCGCCAGATGCAAGTGCTTCGCTTCACAGTCGTACGGTGCCGTGGCCACCGCCATCTCTTCCACCGATGCCGCCGACGCCTTATCCGCTACCACCCCCACTGTCTGAGCAGATGAAGTCGGAGGCTGAGACGAAGGTGGCGGAGGGGGTGGGTCGCTCAGCACCATCGAGCGCCGCTTTGACTCCTGCTCCGCCGATAGACCTGAAGGGATAAGGGTAGCGGTGCTCATAAGGCTGTACGTGGAGCCAAAAACGTAGCTTGGTCGCACCGCGGCGGTATGGTGGGCAACTAGCGAAGAGTGTGATATAATTCCACCACTACCGTCGTTGATAGCAGTAGTGACAGTCAGAGGCGGAGCATCGGGTGAAAGACCACTCGGTGGAGTGGCAGAGGCAGCGAAGACAGGTGGAGCTGCGGTCGGCATGCAGCAAGTCGCCCACGTGGGACAGGGTGAGACCTCTGCGAGTGGAGTATCCGTGGGTGCAGGTAAGTAGAATTTTGGCTTGAATAAAAAAGATGGAAATAAAGACAGCCGCGCTGGTTTTCGTTTCCATTCTCCTCCTCATTCATTCACAAGAAATCCAAGGCAGTTTTACACTGGAATGCAACCATTTAGAATGGGAGCTTAACAGATCTGTTCTTATAACTATTAACAGCAGCTTGTAACTCCTTTTGAACGTCAAGGGAATCAGGATTGGAAGGAAAAAGGGAAAATCATAAAAATCAGCGGAGCACTAAGAGGCCAATGAATTCGATGTGCAGCAGGAGCATTGAGTACTTAGCTTTTTAAATAATTCGACCCAACTGACCACTGCCTAAACAAATGTTTTCAATTTGTTCCGAACTACTGTTATTAACTTGCAACGTATCCAATTAACTCCCTTACTAAACCAATGATAGACGTATAGAAAGAATGATCACCCATGAAACTCTATTTCCTTCGCATACGTAGTCAAAGATCCCCCTTATAGAGGAATTAAGCTTGCTAGAATGAAGAAACTCCTAGCCGATTGATTTACCTGCATTCATCAACAACAGCAGGGTAGAGATGCAGAAATGAGATAATTCTTCCACAAAAGTACAACTCTATTTTGCAAAAAAATAACCTCACAACTCCCATAACTGCATAGCTAGAAGAATAACAAACAAATACGATGAATAACTCAAGCACTAATAAGGTTACTCACCGCAGATGGGCCACCGTCGAGAGTGAGGCAGAACTGCTGGACACGCAAGGCGAAGCTATCTATGGCGCGAGCAATCCACTGGGCGTCGATTTCCAACCGGAGGGAGAGGAGACGCAGAAGGTCGATGCGAGGGCATATAACGCGCAACATGTTCACTAGTAGTTGTTTGCTCTCCTCCTGCACCAGGGGTCGGCAGTGGTCCAGGCCTGCGGTGAAGTTGAAACAAGACGGTGTTGATTTTGGTTTGTACCAATCGCATTCTGCTCCCACTCCCAATGCCTAACTTTACTGGATGCGACAGACATGACCAATGTAAACGCCTTATGAATGTGGAGAAAGATAGTACTAGATACAGTTAAAATATCACTGGTTTCCCCACACCTCCGTAAATCAACTCACAATAATGCTGGTCTTCGGGTCCTTCTGCCTGATGAAAATAGTTAGTACCTTTTGCGTCTCCAGGGTTAACGTGGGTGCCATATTAGTGGCGGTCTGGTGAGATATACTTACTCCATCCCACCCCCTGCTAAAGGTGCGTCTATCTTACCAAGTGCTTCAAACATGGCTCATCCAGAGGAGAAAAGCTTCCACTGTTAATGGCTGAATCCTTAAGTCTCCAACACAGAGAGGGCGAGATTAATGGGTTCGCAACAAATGAAACTCATATTTAACAAAAAGTTGAGTACTTGAAAGAGACTTATCGATAGAATTTGAGAATAACCTCGATTGATGTCGAGACATTACTAAGATAATAAGAAAATGCAAAGGAGACAAGAAAATGGAACAAAGCTGCGAAAAGCCAGAACACCGATGATTTAAGCAAGTGTTCTTTCCCTCCAGATAAGTGTTCTTGTGACATATACCATTCGTAGAAGGCCCGAAAATATTTTATATGTAGTTTTTAATTACGATATCCGTAGTAGCATGGCTGTCTCTATGTATGCCTCCAGTCAATCCATTTAAGGACCTGATTGGTTTATAACGACATGAGGGAGTAACCCGAGGGCCAAAAAGGTGACCTTTCTAGATGAGAAAGGAGAGATTAATTTTTACAAAGCCATGTTTGATTACTATTTTGAAGAAAACGAGACTTTGAAGCGTTCCTTAATAATTTTTGAAACACTGAAACAACATTTAGGCAATAGGCAAACAAAACATTCACTTAAAAATGGAAAAAAAACCTTCAATTAACGAACTATTAGGTTCAGGACAAACACAAAAAGCAACTTGACTCACCAAGAAACAGACAGAGCAGAAGAAGAGGTATGTGCTTACGCCACGCCACCCGGTTCTTATTATGCGACTTCAGTATCTCTCCAACCAGTACAAGAACTAACGGCGACCTCGCTCCCGTAGGAGACCACATTCCACTGAACACAAGGGATCCATTGGTCACAAAGGGCTCTGTAAACCAATCACGCAAGGGTGCATGGTAGACATTTCCCTCCTTCGGCATCGGCAAAGGCTGTTGCAAAAGCAGACTCGTGTTGGAGAGAGGCACCCTTGCTCGTTGATTTCCATTACCGTCATCACGAGCGCCGCCACGGTGACGGCGTAGCTTGCGCGGTGAGGAGCGTCTGTGCCGACCACCTTTACGCTTTCTCCGATAGTCGTTGATATGGGAGATTGAGTGTGAGTGCAGTGGTAGCGGAAGCGGCTGCAAAAGTGCCAGATTTGGAGGCAGAGAGGTGGTGCAGAGGCGAGCACTATCAGAAACTTTTGCCACAATTCCTGAATTTTTCGCAGCATTGCCACAGCCACCGCTTCCGCCACCTCCACTACCACGAAATATCGATCGGAAGGGGTTTCTACGGCCACCACCACTGCCACTCTTGTCACCCCCAGCCGCGCGGCGACGAGAGAGGATCTTTCGCAGACGGCTTGGCCGGCTCAAAGGTGTCCCATCCATGCCGACAGCGGTCTGTTTACTGTATCTCTCACGAGAGGCGGCCGTATAAGGCAGCGTTTGACTCTTCGCCGTGATGAGAGCTTCGGCAGTGGTAGTATTTTGGTTCTGTGGCGTCGGCATGGTGTCGGCAGTCGTTCGCACCACTCCGCATTCCTCCTCCACTTCTCCATCAAGGGAGTCAATGTCGAGTTCCTGAGGCTGTCCCTGGTCAAGGGTGACAGAGGTTTTGGATTGCCGACCCCCACCAGGATGGAGAGCAGTTCGTAGAGCTCGACGACCCATTGCAGTAGCGCTGCTTGCGAAGCGGTTGGTGAGACGGGAGATGGCGGAGGTGGTAGTAGCGAGTGGAGAGGGCTCAGCGGTGGACTTTGATGAGACGATGGCAGTTTCATCATCGCCTCCCTTCAAGTGCCATCCACCACTGCAAGCAGACACTGGCCGAACGCTTGCAGCCTGATGACTGCGAAGGTTAGTTCCAATATAATGCATTAATGCCCGCATCTTGTGGTTGAATTAAATAACCAAGCCAAGACAAGGGTAGATCAAAAATGAACCAGTAAACATGCTTTTTTGGTCTTCTAAACTAAAGGCCTTAGAACGACCGCATGTGATACACCATTGGCGGTTGATTTAAACCGAGTTGCTATTCTATGATTTTCAAAGTGGGCAGAGAATGCCAGAAGCAGCCAGAAATATTGCAAACATTCGTTAAATAAGTTATTAAACGCAGCATAAACTACTTACACCCCAAAAACATGCGCAAACACGGGCAAAACCAGAATTTTAGATGTTCATCTCATCATAAATCACGGAGATTTTGAACCTCAAGTAGGTAATTTTATTTCTAGAGCACACTTGTTAGACTTGGCTAGCAGAAAACACATTGAAAATTTACCAGTAGTAAACACGCCATACATGAGGAGTGATCCCCTCTCAATAAAAATTAGCTTTAAGTAAGATGCATTGGCCGAAACATGATGCAGTAGTGAGGGAAAGGTAAAAACATCCGTGGAATGGAACTTTTTATGTTCTTTTTTTTATGTTCTAATAATTTCCCATGAAATGGAAAACATCATATCTAGGATGATCGAATCAGCTTTATCCCATCAAATTTAACTAAAGGTTAGATTACTTGTGATTAATAACAGAACTACTGGAACAAATTATCAAATCATAACTTACTGACGTTTTGAGCTGTTTGCGCTATTGTAGGAGTCATTTACAAATTATGCCGACAACGTAAACCTTCCTTTACGTTTATTCTCCAGGAGGATTGACGATCATTCAATATTATTGGCAATTCAGTCAGTCAACTCACGCTGTATCGACAGTCATCACACCGCCACGATCGGCAAGGAGTCCATGGACTTCATTGTTCCTCTGGTTGAAGGTGATTGCCTCGGGGAGATTTGTCTGGCGTTTTCTGCCCTCTGTCGCGGCGACTGTCAGTGCGCTCCCGACAGTGGTAGTAGCAGCGTTAGCAACACCATCGGAGGCAGTAAGACTGTGCTCGATGAGGTCGGAGAGGAAGGCGATGTGGAAGAAGGGTGGAAAGGGTGAGGGCTCGATCATGAGACCTGCACCGTCGATAGTTTGCAGCTCGGTCATAAGGACATCCACTACACTGGAAGGGTCCTCGTTTGTAAGGAAGGAAATCACGCGGTTCACCTGAAAACGGTGGCTAACTAAGTTGGTGAGGCTAGAAAGCCTATTTATGTCGCTGCGGAATAGTGTTCTAAGTTCGGTGGTGATTGTCTCAGAGCTCACACTTTTCCATTAACATAGGCTAAGAGAATGAATGAATATCTTACCTGTAAGATCACGCGCCATTTCAATTTATCCACCGAATTAATTCCATGACTCCTCTAAATCCTAATGCAGTAATAATGTCCCGAATTAAGAGATTCACGTGAAGCACTTTTTGACAATTTCCAAAACTGGTGGTCTAGATGAATAGTGCGACTGCCACACTGTTGTTCAAGTTATACGGGGATTGTGACATTGCTATGGCAGTGTTATTCCCAGTTGTCATAGGCAGGTTTATTCTATGATTACTCAGCAGCTAACGCACATGTTCTGAACTAGTCCACGTAACCTATATCGAGATGACAAGTTTGGGAAAACACATTGACGGAAGAAATTGCCAACGAAGGCGTAAAACCTAAATCCGCAGATGTCTATTTAAATAGAAGACCTCAATTTAAATACACTACGGTGATGAGACAACCACTCTGAAGTGAGACATCTGGCCGATACCAATGCTTAGGAAGCGACACTATGTACACACTGTAAATTACGACCCCGGTCGTGCGGCTCCTAATCCACCGCCACAAAAGACACTAAACGCTGCGAACATTAGTCCAATAACTAAACTGTGGTGAGATTACACAATATGTAAATAGTTCCGTAGGAACGATGAAAGCAACACAATCAACTACAAAAGCGATCACTTTCGCTTCTAAAAAATAGCCAGGCACCGAATATCAACAAAAGTTTCCGACTCCACTCAATATCTAGGCCCAAGAGAAGCAGACTGTACCAGGTTGGTTAGCTTCTAATTTTAAAAAAGTCATTCGGTGTCATAGTTGAACAGGTGTCATTAGTTTTCTTCATAAACTCAAAATTTCAGGTTCGACTTTAACTTTTTAGTAGAAGGAATGGATATGTTATGGATGGGTTGATTCACCCTCATGCCCAATTACAGATAGTTTTCGTCTCACATGCGAGCAAAGGGTAGCCGGAGCCAGAGAAGCGGCGACAATGAGGTAGCGTAGAATGAATCGCAGATTCGCCGGTCGGTAACGTATGAGAAGAACCCAGAGATCTCCCAGAACCGACGCTTCATTAGGCTCATTTGCAAAGCGGATGGTGAGGTAGAAGAAGTTGTTCAGCACCATCTCGGTTGCCTGAAATTCCAAGGTAGACAATAGATGACTCTACGACCATGAAGGAAGAAAGGAGGGAAGGAAAATAAACGTCACCTTTAAACACCCATATCCGGATCTTCTCAGCGTAAGCGGAACACTGGCCCACAGATCGCTTGCTTTCTGCTGCTCGCCGTCAAGATCAGGTTTAAACGAATGCTCCGAAATGCGCCGTTGATTACGTCGGCGAGTGTCCTCATGATTTCGATGGGCCCGATGATTAGGCTTGTGATCACGTCGAGGCTTTCTCAATGTCACGATATTTGAAGTCGTTGTCGCACCGAAACCAAATTCACCCAAATCGATATTGGAAGAGCCTGTAGAAATTGATAACGAATGGGAAGCACAAGAGGAAGAAGAATCCGAAGAGGAAATGGATGAAGAGGCCGAAGACGATGATACAGAGGAGTTTGAAGAGACGGAGGAGTGTTGTCTGTTAATACTCTCCTCCATCTCCAAATCCGAGCCAGAACTAGGTTCCGAAGTGGTTGCCACATCCGTCTTTCCTGATGGAGATATGGGCTCCAGAGTTGCGGCTGTGGAAGCATCTTCAGGACAACCCGAGTAGGTCTCCATGATACCATCTCCGAGACCACACACAGTATTGCTTTTGCTACCAGAGCCTTGAGCGAATAAATCAACCAGTTCAATGTTGATGGCCCAGTAGTGCAAGAGCTTGATCAAACGACATCGCACCTCGCTGGAAGCTGTTGCTAGGCGGCGACATATTTCTTCAACAAGCCAAATCAAAAGTGAATTCGGACAGGAAAAACTAGACAGATTTTGTTTCGCGGAGTGCTTACCAGATATCATTGGAAGTGTGTATGTGGGGTGTTGGGCGCAGAATTGCCTAAGAACGTCACAGGGCTTCCAGTGACCAATCTCACGCCAGAGTAACTCGTCCGCTAGAGCAGATAGACATAACCCAGTGTGGCTGTCGTTTAGCTCACCAGAATTACCCGTTACTGGGGTTGACGTGACAATTTGTTGGCATTCTGGATGCATGTGCTGGTGGAGCTCCCGAACAGGCTAAACGAAATATGGGGATGAGAATGACAAGAAACATACCAGAAGAAAGAAACGATAGTAGAGAGTTTGCAGGAGAAATATGGCGTTTTCGCGAATCACAGGAATGGAGTGTTCGCAGAACACCATTGCCAGTGTAAACACGGCAAACTTGTCACAATGCGTTTCGGGACTAAAAGTAAAAGAAGAGTAGGTTCTACTGAAAATTAAGGTTTAAACAGCAAGCTGAAGGAAAAAGTACTTTTTGATGAAATGCTGTGTGATGATAACGAAAAAGGCCTGGATGACGTTCAAGGGACCGGTGTAGCATTGATCAACGAGGATCTCCAGGAGGCCTGGAAGGTCTGGGTTCATGTCTAGCAGGAGCACCAAGGTCTCCTCCCCCAATTGACGGAAGAGCTGAAGGGAAACGGTTAGCCGTGAGATACAACCGTCACTTTTTACTTTCCGAAGGCACACCACCTTTCACTTTGAAATTTTCAACCTGAACAATGGGGTAGCAGCGAACCACATGCTAATCATCGATTTTCACTACAAGTTGGAGTTATTGTTTGAAATAAAAAAACATATGCCAAGATCTAGTTATCGAATTGCAACTTACTAGACATAGAGAATCAGGAAATCAAGATAGGGTGCTGCGTTCATGCCAACTACGTAACTAGCCCTTTGACTGATAAAATTGATTCTAGAATTGGGCCCCTTATCACCTCATAAGACAGCCATTTAGAACACCAAAGCTGAGACGAGAGTTAATATTAATGAACCGTAATTAAGTACTCATCCATAACCCAATAATCCGTAGCTATTCAAAAGTATACCGCTCACCGAGTCCAACCGACGTCCAGCCGCCGCGGCAATTACAATAGATCTCAAACTATCCTCCAATCGAATATTCCGCGTCCCAGTCTTGGCATGTGGGCCCTTAAGGGCCGTCGAACAGACCCCAAAATTCACCACTGGCAGGCCCCACAACCACGGCGAGATGCTGAGCTTTCCATCTCGACACAGTAACAGTCCTTTCAACCAATGAAAGATGTATCCCGGCGCTGGTTGTCCTCCTAATGACGAAAACCCCAGTCCCATTGGTGTGGTGCTAGCGACAGAGCTCAGAGCCTGCGCAGAGGTAGAGACAAGGGGAGTGGTGGCTACGGTAGACAGGGCTAGTGGACCGCATTCCTCCTCTACCACCACTCCGCTGGCTAACACAGTGGTGGACGAGGCGGCGTTGGATGAGGAGGTAGAAGTAGCAGCTCCGGTGCTAACGGTGGCAGAGGTATTAGTAGAGATTTGGTGGAACTGGTGCCCCACCCCCGAACCACTTAGAGCTGTGTCAGAGGCCTCAGCAAGTCGATGGGTGGCAGTGGGAGTGGCAAATAGGGCGAAAGTGTCGTAGATGGCGCCACAGCAGACTAGCGCAGCGATCGACTGGTTGGCGTACCAGAGGAGTTCCAGCCAAATAGAGTTATCGAGAAAGGAGGCTGCGATAAAGGGATCCTGAGGTGTGGAGTCCAGATGAACTCCAGAGATAGAGAGGACAAGATCACCGGAGATAACCTGGTCCATACCAACAGGAGGCAGAGGAGGTGGAAGAGAGGGTAGTGGAGGATTGAAGTACTTGTTCTCGGTTAGGGAGCCAGATAAATGATCAGTCCAGGGTGGTTGACCCCATTTGGCGTCTCTGAAATTTTAAAAAGGGCGCCTTAATGAGGCAGAAAACCAAGGATTTGTCGAATGCAATGGGAAGGTCATTTACAGTAGATGTACCTCCCAGAAAGGGGTACCGAACAGCCTTTACAGGTTTAGCTAATTGAGGTCTAGTTTTTGCCTTCGATTCAAGTAGATTGTGATGACTTCTCGTCAAAGATAAAGAGGTATTGAAGCACCCGAGAGAATTTAACTGTGTGGGCCTTGAGCACACCAAAGGCAGATTTAGTGAAAACGCATTCTCTATCATTAACTATTCCTTTATTATTTAGATTCAGAGAGCATACTTAGTAAATGTGAAACAAAGAGGACTTTAGTAATGAACAGATTTACAAACATACAAACTAAATACATCAGCGGCAAAACCAGCAGTGAAATGGAGAAAAAGGCCTTCACAACTTATTGAGAATTGTAAACCTTGGGACAGTTTGTCCACACACACTAGTAGGTTTTCAAATTTTCCAAAAAGTCATTCCTCAAGATAGTTGAATGGACCAGGTCACCACTTATGCAACGTTGAGGCTCACCTTCAGAGGCTGCTAAAATGTTTCAAAATGCGAGCTTTAACATCAATGTCCGGGCGATTGCTGAAGTCCAGCAGTAATTAGGAAGAATTGTATCAAGGAACAGATTTGTAAAACAGAGCCTGCTCCACCCCTTGAATTACCTATTTATTAGCTTAAACTAACGAATCGTTGTCTGCAGCAATGCTAAAACAGACTTATATAAACCATAGGCCATAAGTTTTTGAAAAGGCATAATTAGTGCTGCACTTTTCCTATTTTTCACTCATTAATCCTTCCGTCGAAAAGATCCTAAAGACTTATAAAAAATATAAACCGCAACAAGCAATCACTGTCACAATTTTAGCAAGCAGTCTTCTGGTTTTTAAAGCAAATCTCTACTAGCTTGTCACGCTTTGGATTTCACCCAAAGATGAGGCCTCAATGGAGGTTGGCTTTACACCTTGAAG
The DNA here is from genome assembly GCA_036345935.2 of Taenia hydatigena. Classification (NCBI taxonomy): domain Eukaryota; kingdom Metazoa; phylum Platyhelminthes; class Cestoda; order Cyclophyllidea; family Taeniidae; genus Taenia; species Taenia hydatigena. Next base: position 22,295,996 of record JADWOT020000003.1, read on the forward strand.
TATCTTCTTATTTTATTTCCCATCTGGATTGACAGAAGAATAAAGTCACGCGATACAATAATTTGAAGCATTTTCTAGCAAATATTTAGTTATCGTGACGTCAGAAATGACATTTTACAAAAATGAGCTGGTGCAGACCATCCCAAACCCTACAAAAAGATTTCCTATAAACCAATTTGAACTTTGGAGGTCTAACTGATATTATGTCACATCACATCGGTCGAGAAAAAAGTGGACAAAGAAATCTGCATCGAGTTAAAAAAAAGCTAGTGTTGCCTTAAGTCATTGAAAAATCTAAAACATCGAGAATATAATAAATGAAGAAAGAGAAGTCACCTAGCATTGTACATATTTTCATAGAAGCCACTCCAGCGTGCGATGAGGAGAACTAGATTACGTCGAATCGCAGGAGGCAGGAGTCGCTGACGACGTTCACCTACAACCAAAGAACACACGAATAAGCAGTTCATACGGTGAAAAATACCAAGTTTTACGGACCCTAAAATCTCCAATATTCCCATTGGATGCGCTATGTCCATCATTTAAAGCACGCTTTTGCTTTCTTAATTAGCCTCCTTGGACTGCTTCCTTTGAAAGTGTGAATTATTCGAATTTTTCTACACATGGATCCAATTTTCGCAAGTAGAAATACACTAAGCCAATAAAAAAGAGGTCGCTGAAGCAAACCAGCGAAAGCGGATGTAATAAATGACGCCCACGGGCTCTTGACATCACTATTCATTCCAAACGTCTTACTGCCATAGATACAAAGAAGGAATTTCCCCGCATTTGCGTGGAAATTTAGCGTTGGTGCAAACACCAAAAATACCTCAGAAATCGTCGGGTACTACGGAGAAACTACCTTCCAGAAATTTATCAAGTTAAATAAGCTATCTCGGGGTTCATTTATTATCATTGCTATTTTATCAAGCTCAAGACAGCTCGTTTCTCATTCAAACTATAATTAAGTTAAATTTGCATTAGGAAAGCGAACATTAATCAGTTAAAATACTATTCCACAAATTACCTTCTGCCTTAAAATCCGTTAATCATCCGATACATTAATTTCCAATTATTTACCGCCTTTGCTTAGAAAGGGAAGAACTAAAGACCATTGCAGTCTCGTATTAGTATCAGATGTCTAAAAAACCATTGTCAAAAGCCTCTTGAAGCACTTTATTCGTCATCTATTGGCAAAGTTCGAAATGGGTGACGCCAAGAAAAGGCAACAAGCGTCACTCTTGCAATAACTATGTGAATACGGAGGATAAGGCGCCATCCTCCCCATCCCTTCATGAGCAGATTTTATGCAGTGGTACATGAGGTATTTTGTAGTTTTGTAACAAGGAGAAAAGCTTCTCCATCAAGATGTGAAAAGCCTCGTTAAAATTCATTTCATTTTAAAAATTCTTCACCGATGGTCGGCAGAAATTCCATAAAGTTGAATATGCGAAAATAAAAAAAACTTACGCGGCAAGTGTCGAATGAGATCCCTTATAAAAACGCAAAAGTAAAGCCTCATCTCCGTCAGTACCATCGGATCCACACCCGTGGGAGCATGCGCAGGAGCCGCAGAAGCAGCGGCAGTTGCCGATGGTGTGGTGGTAGCAGCAGCCACGGAAGGATTCTGCACAGAACCTCCACTCACAGGTGCAGCTCCACCAGCAGCCCCGATACCTCCTCCACCACCAGCACCACTTCCGCCGACACTACCAGCGCCACCGACAACAGTGGAGGCCGGTACGCCAGGTAAACCGCAAGTCGCGACCGCTCCAACCATTATTCCGCCACCAGGAGCCGCGCCAACGGGAGAGTTGATGGATGTAGTAACGGCAGTGGTGGTAGCAGAGGGGAGGGAGGAGGCGGTCACGGTATTAACAGAAGGGGAGGGGACGACGACAGTAGTAGGTCTACCAAGTCCAACGCCAAAAGCAGTGGTAGCAGTAGCGGTGTTGCTGCTGAACATGGTAACCACCATCGCAGAGGGCTCGTTCAATGACTCTAGATAGACGCGAGTGCCCTCGATGAAGTCGAGTAAAGTGGGTAGAAGAGCACCCTGGCCTGAAGTTATTCCGGCCTCACTGAAGAAAAAGTGATAGTCACAAGTGTTGTCAAACTCCATTTCATCATTCCATCCTGTAGTGGGTTAACAATAAGCAATTTTTACGAAAACACTCAGTAACAGTTCCGAGGATTGGTGTGGAAAAAAGTTCCTGGTCCAATAAGCTGTCCGTTAACGGGGTCCAATCCCGTCTTGGTACTTAAAATTTGTCAATAGGGTGAAAGAACATTCACAATCCCACTAGTTTTAAATATATGGTGTTTAAACAGAGCTTTTAAAATTAAGATGCAGCTGTGTGTGAAATTTTGCTTCGGCCCATTCCTGCTCAAGTAAATGTGCTTTAAAAAGGTACCAATTGATCGAGTTTTGCTTGGTGTGCTGGTCAGAATCTGCAACTCAAATTTCTGAATGGATATTAAACGAAAAAACTATCATATTTTGCAGTTAAAATTGTGGCATTTTAGTTACTCAATTAAAAATCGGTGTGAAAAGCTACCTCTCACTCTTCGAGTGAATAGTTTTGGTATATTTACCTACCTTTCTGGGGACCATACACCCTTATAGCAACAAAAAGGCGGAAAATAACATAGGTAACAAAAGAACACTCGTTATGTTCTGAATTCACAGAGTCATGACAAAAGTTAGATCATTCAACCTGCTGTAGATTTAATCACGACAGCAGACATGAAATGCCACATGCGGAGGAGCGTAAACACGCAGCTGATGACTTCCACATAGCTTTTGTGGTTATACCAGCAACCAAAAGTTCTACAGTTTTCAGCGTAGCCCCTGTACTAGTTAAACCTGTTAAAACATTTAAGCGAATCAGGATTTCGTAATTACACTTTCTGCAATCTTGACTCTTGTGTCACCAAATACCGAATGAAGAGTGCCAATCCTGTTGCCAATTGTTGCAGCTAACATTTCTATGTCCGTTTACGAGAGTTAATTGGGTCCCAAAGTGCTCTCATTCGCATAAAAGATAGACAACGATCGCTGTGAGGATGCCTTCATTGCTGACTTAATGAATGACCGAAGTACGTAAGCGTCCGGTGAATAGAGTGAAAACTGTCTGAGTGCGAGCCTGCGTGTCGGTGGTTGATGGTACCCCTACTAGTTGTGACCGATTGACCTTGACCTTCGATGGGTTGGCAGCACACTTAGAGTGCATTTCGGCTCGATGCGGGTCCGTCTGCAGGAACTGAACAAGAGCATAAAACCATCCTCACCACACGCTTGTTATGAGAGAGATGTAAAGATGCCTCATCATCACCCTCATCCTCATCTCCGCATTCCCCAACAAAAGTTCTTCAAGTGTCGATAATTACCTCCCCTACCACTAGTAAATCGGATGTGTAATGTAAGCAAGACAGAAATAGTGGTCGGAGAGCCAACTTTTGCACAAAGAAGTCGTTTTATGGAAGCATGGTAGATTGTAATGCTTGTTATTTCAACGAATACGATGTTTTAAGGAGCGCTCGACACTCGGTTACCTTAACCACCAGAGTCGTGACTTCACCAACGAAACAAGTACATTGGATTCGTTTGTGCAGTCAGCCAATCTGTCAGTTCGACGGTTCGCACGAAAATGGGCCTCCGAAGTGCAAAAATATGGACATAGTAGCTTTTTGAGTGCAATTATTAACAAGCGACAGAGATTGATTGAAGTTGGCGTTTGTTACCTCCATTTTCTTTTGAAACATGGGATCTGCCAAACTGACGACTGCTACACCTTAAGCGTCAAAGAAACAAGACACTGTGTGCCTTTAAATTTAACCGGAATAGATGAATGTTACAATGTGAAAGCTTGGTTTCGAACATATTTGTGACTGGGAGAAAGTACCTCTAATGTCATTACCTCTTTAGATCTCATAGACATGTTTTAATCAAAGCAAATAAGCTTACTCATGCTGAAACACCGCATTCTGTGCCATCAAAGCCAGCAATCGAATAAGCGACGACCTCAGCGTATCCCTCCGTCGTCGACGTTGCACATTCTTCTGTTTCAAATCAATTGATTCGCGTAGAATCGGATGCAAGTCCTCCAGTACATCTCTAAAGGCAGCAGGCTGTATGCGACTCAGTCCACAGATGACCGACTCACGCAGTTCGGGATGCTCGCAGCGCAGCAAGGGAATGATGACCTTCACCAAATCACGCGCCTTCTCCTTTGCTGATATGAAGAGTTTGCTGTTCGCGAGGTGCTGATGTTGACGTGGGCTCATCCCGGAGTTCAATTCGAGCTCACCTGATCCGGCAATCGCGACATTGGATTCGTAACTCGGAAGAAGGGCGATATCGGCGGAGCTGCACACAACATTTCTTGAATGATTAGCCCTGAATTTTTAATTCTCATTTATTTCTGAGTACAAAGACCAGACTTCCGTTTTTCCATGGTATACATCCTTAAGAATGTAGAGTAAGAATTCAAAAATTTCCGATTCTTAAATGCTTGCGATTTCCGTTAAACTTTGCACGTTTTGGCTCAAACCTTTCAAATTTTAGTGGCGCATATCTTCGAATCTAGCTTCCATTATTCGTAAGACATGTAGGCAAGAAGCTGTCATTTACAACATTACATTTAACTGTTTCCTGGCTTATGGCACAATAGAACTGTCAAGAGTAGAAATTACCGCATTATTTTTGCAAAACATGCGTTGAATGAAAATTTAAAACCTACTCTAGGATTAAAAGGGTATAGACTTCGCAACACACCGAATGAACACATACCAACTCAATTGTTCCAGCAAACAAGTGTTCAGTCTACATTGCAGGATATTTTCCACAAGAAAAGTTCATAAGTCCACCATTTCATGAAACATCAACAGCCTCGAAGGTGAATCTTATCCTACGATAGTTTTATAGCTGAAAATTGAGCCATTTATTAGTGATCTCATTAACTCACTAATTTCATTTTGTAGGATATACCCACAATGTAGATCACGTCGGATTGGCAAGAAACGAGTGAGAAGATTGGTACATCATAACAGGTAGGCAAGGGAAAGCCCAAGCACGTCAAACACCTTCCTGCCTTGTGATATGCCATGAGTGTCAAGACTGAGCATTATGCTATTGCAACCGAATGAGAGCTCGTGACAAAACTTCTCGTTGAAACACTTTAAAAGAGTCAGGACTTCATAATTCCAACGCCTCCACGAGTCCCGTTTTCTTCAACCTCCAAGAGTCAACAGCAGCGACAATGTAGAGTTGGTAGGTGAAATTTTATGCGATTTACCTTTGGGCGTAAATAGATTAGGTCATCATCATCATACCCAATTTACTGCACCACAAATTCCCCCAAATTAAAAGCAACAGGAGAAGGGGGCATTTGCCTCTAAGTGACGTGGTCATAACCAAAAGTTACGATAAATTGTATACACGTCAAGCGTTAATCCCGATCATTACGATTAAAAATCGAATAGCGAAAAGCATTAACTCATCTTCCTACCTTGATGGTGGGCTGGGGTACTTTAAATAGGCAAAAGCTAGTAAGAAGTCCGAAAAAATAGCCACAAAAAGCTTGCTTAAATGATTTGTGGCATGAGGCGAAAACCCGGAAAAAGCAGCCTTCACTTTACTCGTTAGATTTCTTCATATGCAATTTTGAAGTTAAGTTTGACGCTTGATAATCAGCTCAAATATCTATTTTTTTCACCAAGATCGCACATAAGTTTGGTCGCGGGACAATGCGGGCTATTAAGCAGTCCGGTCTCAGCTTTTCACAAATCAATTCAGATGTCACAAAATGCGGCTTACCAATCATAGATCTTTCAATGTTTTCACAATATTCTGGACGCCCAACGATCCACTTAACTTGAAATTACGATGAAAACGGGGAAGTCGGAAGAAAGAGTAGCAAGTCACTAAATTGTAACGCTCATGAGCTTCATTGGACTACCTGGTTGATTTATAGCTTTACACGCTGAAGCGAAGATGGATAGTCAAAGAGGAGAGAAACAAGATTTAGTTATAATTGGATGGAAGGTGTTGATGATGTTTAGAACTCCACAAAATTCCCATTCCGACGCCCTACGAATTGGAGTAAAGCGTTCTAGAAGCGTCTATAGTTCTCGTTGAGCTGATTCTGATACCCTAGGAAAGCACTTTTATGAGAATATTCTCTTGAATGTCAAGGTTGCTTAAAAGAGTAAAAACACACAAGAGTTCAAAATCTCGTGAACACAAAAGCACTGATTCCTAATTAATAGTAAACCCAAGCAAATTGGTTTTTGTTACTTGTCCGTATAACCAAACAACGAAGAAGTGAAGACCCTCATTTTCGATAGGCGTTCTGTCCCAGTAAAGTTGCTGAAATCTGACCAACTTTTGTGAAATTTCAAGAACTTGTTTTTCATTCTTGAAGCACAAGCAAGCTGCAAATGAGCTACAGAAATGCTGGAAATGCCTGCAATGCCAGATAGGGTCCCGTTTGGGTTTTCCAGAGATCTTCACTTTTAGGACTAATCCTCGAGCATTCCGGAACGCCAGCGTTCCTGCTCATTCCCTCCTGATTGATTGATATCGCATGCAAATGTACTTTGGATGTACTAACTTTCGCTTCAAGGCCAAAACCATTCAAATGCTACAGATTTACGAGACCCAAAACACCAGGTGTCGCCACGCCTTACCCCCTTGCTTATTCATACACGTCACCAAAGACAACTGTATTGAGGTCTATATCGAATGACCTCATACTCTGGTTGAAGTCTGACAGGATTCAAGCTTGCACTCATAAGGCAGTAACAACAGCATCAACAAGCATTTTTTTCAAACGACGACCGAGGCTGACTTGGGTTTTTTATTGTTTATGCTCGCATATGTGGGATACCTGGTGTCACAAATATGTAACGTGTTTCTCAACGATTCACGTAGTGTATTGGCCGAATCGTACTGCAGACTGATGGGTTTACTTTAAAGCGACGAGCTTGATAACGTCTCCCGAGTTTTTGAACAGCTATTAAGACGATAAAAACAGTGACAGCTAACATTCTGCATAAGAATAGCGAAAAATGCCGCCTGTGGTGGGCGATTTCCTCCAAAAACTTGGAATGCATACGCTGATGAGGTGTGGGGATTCTGTTAAACTAATGGAAAATTAAAAATTCTTCGATGAATAAATCAAACAGCTGAACTAAATACAAGAATTCGGAAAAAAATAAGCAAGTACAAATTCGATAATTTTCAAGCATGAAAATGGCAAAATTGCAAATTTGACCAAGTAATCGTACCAATAAGCCGCCAGCTGAACCACCCTAACCATTCTGATGTTAAGTAAATGCAAAGGAAAAGAAAGGTGAGATAGCAACTTTACAAGCCCGTGTATTATCACGCAACATTTAAGGATCTTCAAATACTTGTCCAAGTATCTTCAGGCAGGATGCCTTGAGATAGCAACATCAATTTCGTGAGGATCTTGCGCGCGAAAATAAACAAGGTACGTGCACCAATCGTAGATAAGCTCCAACACTACATGAGATCCTGATTGTCACTTATGCTAACAGCTTCTTAAATCTTGGCAAGAAAAAGGCACTATAAGGGTTTTAATTACCCATAAGAATAATTGGCGCGGCTCTAAACTTGAAACGAAGCCATCGCGGCACACAAACGCATGTCCGTCTTTCCATCCAAATCAGAAATGCATAAACTTACCCCGTGGAAGGGTTTGAGATGTGTTTCAATACATTCCTTCGTTGGATAGCAGTGGAGGCGGATTCAGTCTCGTAGGTGGGTCGTTTTCTGTCCACGACACAGACTCCCGTTGAGGAAGGAGCAATACAGCAGGCCAAAGTAACGTAATTGTGCCACAGAGGAAGGAGCTGATCCCTCTCTGAGGGTGGTGCCTTTTTGCTTGTCGACCGTAGAAGCGAGGAGGCACGATTTTCAGCAGCCTGAGCGCTGCGGTGCAGAAGGTAAAATGGGCACCGGTGTAGTGAGTTAAAACTGCTTTAATATCCACTTAGCTACGAAGTTCTTTTTAGCCACGACACGTACTTTCCATTAGTAGTACGACCTTCCAGCCATGACTGTAATCTTCCAGCTACCATTGTCAATTACAACTTTAAATAAGACCTGAGGCGATACAGCGAGTCCCCTTTAAGTGGCTTGTGAAAAAACTTGCAGTTTTCCAAATTTACTATACAAGAGCAAGGCTATCAATGTCATTCCACTTTGAAGCTTGTTAGTCACGTTTTCTGAAAGCGTAGTGCAACCAAAATGAGATATTCTTGCAGCTTGCTAAACACCTAATGCGATATAAACAGTTGCAGTGGCAAACAATCACAATGGTGTCCCAGTTACTAATATCAGATACAGTTTGCAAAAGTAAAGTTGACAAAGGTTCTCACACAAGACATTACATAATAAAATGGAGCAAAAGCAAGCCACAAACTCCACCTGGCGGTGATAATCTGGCGATTTTGATACTTTATCGTATGCAGTCAAAAACAAGGCTGCTAGAACTTGTTAAGTATTTGCCATGGCAAAACGAATTAAATAAAGGTCTAAGGGCAATAAAACAAAGTCTTTCAATTTACGCCATGAAAGGCAGATAAGTGCAGAAATTTCCCTAAAATAGGCTGATAATTGAAGTGAGCGCCATTGAAATTTGTGATCCTTGCAAAGGGAAAAGGACGGTATGTAATATGCGGGCAAATTTAAAGGCACACAGTGTCTCGTTTCTTTGACGCTTAAGGTATAGCAGTCGTCAGTTTGACAGATCCCATGTTTCAAAAGAAAATGGAGGTAACAAACGCCAACTTCAATCAATCTCTGCCGCTTGTTAATAATTGCACTCAAAAAGCTACTATGTCCATATTTTTGCACTTCGGAGGCCCATTTTCGTGCGAACCGTCGAACTGACAGATTGGCTGACTGCACAAACGAATCCAATGTACTTGTTTCGTTGGTGAAGTCACGACTCTGGTGGTTAAGGTAACCGAGTGTCGAGCGCTCCTTAAAACATCGTATTCGTTGAAATAACAAGCATTACAATCTACCATGCTTCCATAAAACGACTTCTTTGTGCAAAAGTTGGCTCTCCGACCACTATTTCTGTCTTGCTTACATTACACATCCGATTTACTAGTGGTAGGGGAGGTAATTATCGACACTTGAAGAACTTTTGTTGGGGAATGCGGAGATGAGGATGAGGGTGATGATGAGGCATCTTTACATCTCTCTCATAACAAGCGTGTGGTGAGGATGGTTTTATGCTCTTGTTCAGTTCCTGCAGACGGACCCGCATCGAGCCGAAATGCACTCTAAGTGTGCTGCCAACCCATCGAAGGTCAAGGTCAATCGGTCACAACTAGTAGGGGTACCATCAACCACCGACACGCAGGCTCGCACTCAGACAGTTTTCACTCTATTCACCGGACGCTTACGTACTTCGGTCATTCATTAAGTCAGCAATGAAGGCATCCTCACAGCGATCGTTGTCTATCTTTTATGCGAATGAGAGCACTTTGGGACCCAATTAACTCTCGTAAACGGACATAGAAATGTTAGCTGCAACAATTGGCAACAGGATTGGCACTCTTCATTCGGTATTTGGTGATACGAGGGTTCAAAATAAGAGAAAAACAGTTGAGATTACAATAAATAGACATACAATTCCAAGGAGTTAACAGATTTTGCAAGTTTTAAGTCGTTTTCTCGACCCACACTAAAGCCTGTACGAAATTTCGTGGTGACCTGAGGAACAGTATTCCATTTTAAACCTTGTCATTCATTTGGATTCAAGAAATAAAGCGAATTCGCTACTGAATCTTCCCATTGCAGATTACTGGAAAAGGGGATGCTGAGCATTTGGATGTCCAAATTACTCCAGGTATACTTCGCGCCCGAAAAGAAAGGCAACAGTAGTTACCAGAAATAAGAAGACCTGCTAAGCCAATAACGAAGCTCTTATAATGCAACTCAAATAGTTGAAGTTTAGTGGGGAAGACATTTGGAAAAGTATAGATTCAACCAATGTAACTCTTACTGCAATTGTGAAGAGAACTGCGTCCGTGATGGTCTCAATAACCTTCCTTCATTGTATCTGCTGTAAATGACCAAATGGATGGAACTCACAATAGAAAGATAGATGAGAGCCTGTGGACTTTTAGCAAATGCTCGAAATTTGTGCTTGGAATAGCAATTTGTAAGCGAACTAGACCGGGTGTCAACGCGTCAAAATCGTCCATAGAGAAGCATCTTCAATGGCGATGTGACAACAGTGATCTGAGCCCATGGCCACGCAATATTCCCCATGCCACGGAAGGCTAAATGTGAGTAAAAACACATCACCAGACAGCAAATTAAAGACAGAAAAAAGGTGGCTCTGAGGCACGATTTTGAATTGATTTTGCTTTCAGAAAGGTGCCTTTATGGGGAATGTTTGACACACTGAATGTGTTTGCTATACAGGATCACCTAACTTCAAGCAACACCTTAAGAGTAAATCCAAACAAGGTTTACAGGCAGGTCCCCTAAAGTTTGTTCCGATATGGATATTTATCAGATCCTCATTTTCTTGATCGCGCATCTGATTTGAAACTGCTTTGAAGGCTTTTAGGTGAAAAAAAACAGAAAAGTGGCCTTGAGGAGCGCTGGGGGCGACAGAATTAAGGCTTTAAAACTCAGCCAATGTCACTTGAGCTACTTGTCAAATATTGTAAGAGATGAGAATCTGAAAGCGAATTCGTTTTTTGGCGTTCAGAAGGACTGCCTCCCAGAGGTAACTCGGACAAAAAATTCCAAAATCTGATGGCCAGGACCGCTTAAAGAAGGTCTACCATTGTGTTTCGAAAGCAAAATGAGACGCTAAGTCAATCCAGAATCAAGAAGAGCTCAAAGTACCAATCTAGAATGCATTCAAGTTAGTAAAAGAATGACTGATAAGCACAAAGAAACGCTCTTGCGCATTTGATTCCTACTTCAACAATATTTCATCAAAATAAATAAATCAAGAAAGGACAAAATTAGTGTGAATAAATCGACAACATCAAAAGAGGTCGTGAAAATGCGTGATTCACAAGTGATACTGTTCTTCAAACCAATTACGCAGCCAAGCACAGCAGGGACAAATTCAACCGGACAAAATCAGATACCCACTTGGGATCAATGAGAGAGAAGACCTGTGTTAGTCGCTGAAAGACCGTATTCCAGGTATAGAACATGGCAGGATGAAGGCTGAGGGCACTAGAAGTGGAGAGGGAAACAGCGAGAGCAGTGGCCCAAACGTCAGTTAGTTGGGTGCGCTCCAATTGCGGCTGTAGGAGGTAGGGGGAGAGGAGACACTGGGAGAAGGCGGAAGGACGCAGAGCAGTCGATCCTGTCACAGTCTGCGGGGGCAATGGGACTGTCTGAGACTTGCGCCCACCTCGGTTGGGCGAGGTCTCCAAACTCGACTTCCCAGCAGATGCGATGGTAGTAGTGGTGGAGAGGGACGCCTTTGGCCCTGGAGATTGATCTGAAGGTATCGATACGTTACGAAGAGCAAGCAGAGTAAGTCCGAAGACTCTGGTCTGTGCGATTCGAAATCCACGCTAGTAGCATGGAGCTGTAATACTAGTTTCTCCGTCCTTTAAGCTAATAGCAAGGATACTTTTAAATCAACACTTTCTCAACCATATTAAAGACCGTGACCAACCTCCAAGGGGACTGCAGTTAGGTGGCAAGCTTACAATTGCCAAGATTCATAACAAACTGTGCAGACTCGTCGTTTTATAAAAATTTTACTATTACCATCTCTCTACGCTAACAACAAAATGCCAATTATCACGATTAGAAGGCTGAAATGAACAGAGATTGGAGACATACCAATTGAAGCTTTGGCACTTCCTAGGCCACCGCTACCGAACCGTTGGACATATGGGGGTGCGGTAGAAGTGCCAATGCTTGTCGAGCCGAGAACCGGTTTATAATTCCAAGTGGAGGGTTGTCGTGGACCGCAAAGCCAGGCTGGAGTAGCGCGCTCTGCCAGTGACTTGAAGTCCACTGTCGGCAGATTTGTCAGGTCGTGCTGGAGGGTTGAATTACCAATGTCAATGACTGGAACAATCCAGTCTTCTAAATAGGCATTTTGGAGGTTAAGCATGATTTCACCGTAATAACCCGATTTGTGGACGCCTGCGTTTTATAAATCATTCGTGACTCAGTAGTATCAATGAGATCAAAACATTTTCAAAACTCCCATGGAGTTTAAAGTGAAGATTGTGGGGAAAGGAACAGATTTAAATTTTGATGAACTAACTCAAAGCATGGGTTACTTTCAAGGGGGCGAATTAACTCATTCAGTAATTTGTTAAGTCACTAACTCGTTCACGCACAAATTACTTCACTCATTGCCAGGCATTAGCGTGTTCCTTCAATTGTTAGTTCATTGACTAACTCAGGCAACCCATTATTACTTCACGCCACCACATTCAAGGGACGGATTTCTTAATGCAGTGGGCAGCTGGACTTAACATTCGCAACTCATCAAACTTATTTGTAGAAATCCTCTACACCACAAGTTCCAAAAAGAATTATTCTTATCTACCTAAGAGATTTCAAATATCTCGAAATCGCTTTCCTAAAAGCCTCGGAAGATTGGAAGTGGGTCAGCATCCTAATAACTGATATTTTTGGGCGACGGTAAAATCAGTATAATTTTGCTTTATCAGAGAAAATTTCCAAAGCAGGGTAGAGTAAATGCACTTGTTAATTCACTGACCTAATCGCCAATTCACTCCAAAGACGATTACTCTCATCATAGCGGAAGGTTTAAAGCACAAATAGACGCCAGATTCCCAACAATATCAATAGTTTTTGCATTGAGACCGAACGCTCTGCCAATAAAACCCATTTTAGGCGATGGCTTAATGGACTGAGCCCTAATGCTCAAACCAAAATGTCTACAATCCTGTAGGGGGCACGACCAAAGTGGAACCTATTAATGGAAAAGCCTTAAAGCAGACGCAAGTTACTCTATCTTCACAACCAATTTTCAAGGTTAAAATGAATACTTCCAACAGGCAAATGATTCGGGTGACAGATAGGCAGACTTTGTCCACCAGATTTAGCTCAAAAATGGAGAGAGATATGATGCTGGAATATCGTAAAACTACCAAGTAGTCTTCCAAAATAGAGATTTCTTGTATAATGAATTAATCCATTCAAAAATGTCGCCCTGGTTAAGCTGTTTACAGCCACTTCCGATCCGAACCTCTAGCAATAATTGCTGAAGACTCCAAGCAACAATCAACGCTAAATCTGAATGCAAAACGTTAATATCATGCATTACATTTTTCTTTCAACCCACTCTTTCATTGGGTGGCAAAAGCGGCAAAACCCGTTCCAGAATCGCCGGCGCCAGGCTGTCCAGAATGTCAATTACGGAGGTATTAGAAGCAGCGGCAGCACCGGTGGAAGAAGATATATTCTGAATCGTGTCCTCATGGCCCTGCTCCTGTTGCTGCTGTGCCGCTGCCGCTGCGGCCTGATTAATTAGCCGTAGGACGGCGCGCGATTCGCGGAGAATATGGACGGCAAGACGACGAGCAAGGGGCCGGCACTGACAGAGCATCACCAAAGCAAATCCCTCTGCCTCCACAAGGGCCGACTTCTCCGACAGACTGGTGGTTACTGCTGCGTCCTGAGAGATCAAACTAATGACGATTATGAAGACAGAGTGCCACTACGTTGTAAGTCTTCAGTATCCTTAGATTAAGCTGCGAATAGCGTGACAGAGAGTCTTGCTTACCTTTAGATTAATAATAAATAAAAAGAACAAAACAGTGATAAGGCAATAACTATGAATGCATGGACGGCTCATAGAAGGAAATCCGGAAAAAAAGATAGGGGGGGGGGAATAATTTTGGCCATACTTAAATATACTTTGCCTTAGTTAGACTAGTTTTTGAATAAAAAGGCGAGTAGCATGTGCAATGTGCTTGCCGTGGAAAATCGTCTGAGCAATACTTTCCAAATTAATTTCTTCCATGCAGCCCATTAGCAGAAATAAATGGCGGCTAAGGCTAATTGTGATGGAAAAGCGCAGCATGCTACGATCAATGCAAGCAAATTACCACTAAAAACATCCGGGACGATATTTAGAGCAAAATAGAAAACGTCATTCTTTCCACCTTTGCCACAATACCTTGAGAGATGACTGAGTTGCTACATGGCATTGGAAATTTTGAAGAGAACAACATGGCGCATAGTTGGAATTCTAATTTGAAGTAACGGGTAGCAAGGGGGGTCTTTCAACAGATTTTTTGATAATGGGATAGTGAACACTATAAAAAAAACTTGGGCAATAAGATGAAGAGAAATGTGCCAAGAAGTGAGAGAACCAAATTCCCTACTCTAATCCAACAAAAAAGCGTTGTTTGGAGCTTGGAACGAGAGATGACACGGATAACTCTTACACCATAAGGCGTAAATGGTCCGAGAATGGAATTTGCTTAAAACGAAGGAACAAGAAAATGAAAGCATTAAGAAAAATAATGCTTAAAGGGAAGAATATGCACAGAACTTTAAGAGTATAAACCATAAAAAACTGGGAGTTGAAGTTAATTGCAGACTAGCGAACAAGAAATTTTCACGGGTTTAGTAACTAACACCCTAGAAGGCAGTCATGTGTGAAAGGTCAAACTATGGACAAAAAAGAGCAGATATAGGTCTTAGCAACGAAATATATAGCTAAAGTGGTGAGAAAAAAGTTGCCAAAATGAACCCTCAGCAGACGGACCCTCATAAAACCAGATCTTACAATTGACATTGGATGGAAAAGGTTAACGTTCCGGTCCGTACTGTTGCAACTACCAACCATGAAGCATAAGTGACTCGATTTGGGTCCCATCTCAAAAATTCAGATTTATTTTTGCAACACGATAGGCACATGTATGAGGAACATACACAACGGGTGTATCACTAGCGCCCCAAAAAGAGCACGAGCAATAAATGAAATAGACTAATCGGATTTCCATGGTTAGGAAATGGAATGCGATAAAGTTGGACTCACGGAAAGCAGACACAAATCTGCAGAGGTAATAAATGGCTCCAAACTTATTACCACACAACAATGGAACGTAAACAATCCTAGCGGTGAATCGAAGGATGGGGACGAAGCATCAGATGATACAAAGACTTCATGAGTATTTGAAATAAAAACATGGACCACGAAGCATGGGTAAGAGTTGGTCCATTTGTACGTTCACATTACAAAGCGTTGACGAAATGTGATGGAGGTGAGTCAAACTTGTCTGTCTTACGTATCGAGGTCAACGCCATTCTAAAGCTATGGCTAGAGATTCTTCCTGCTTGGCTTCTTGTACAACACTCACAGAAGCTGCGGCATGCTACTCAGGAATGGCTTAACCTAGCGGTGATAAACCACTGAAGAGTGAAAACATCCTTTGTTCTTGACAAGAAATGGGGAACGAAGTTTCGTCATTGATGCTTCAATTCGATACTGATATATCCCAGATAAATTTCAGCAATATTTCGCGTGAATAATGAAACAGTTCGCTTCGCATGGCAATCAGGGAAATAGAGTAGGCATTTAGCAAATAAAAGCGCAGCACAAGAGAATGTGACTAAGATGATTTTTTGCTTCCGATGACAGAATGTTATGCAAAAGTGGAATTCAAAGCATACTTGTACCTCGTCGGAAAAAAAATTAGGTTATAGATTAAAATGCTACAAAACCTGTAGTGAGTCTCTTTGATTACCATACATGACCACCACCGATTTCGTCTAGTTGTTTTCTTAGTCGATCAAATAATTTGAACAGATGAAATATGTAGAAGGAGGATCAAACAAACAAACAAACCCTTTGAAGGGCGATCTTCCAGTTGACCAGTAGCGTGTGGAGGGTCTTGAGACAGCTATCCAATTGATGAGGCGCAGTGTCCGGGACGTACTTCTGGATAAATTGGATGAAAGCTACAAAATAAGAGGGTAAAATGATGCACAAGGTTAATAATGTAAACGATCACACGAGGTTCTCAGTCTCTTGCAATGCAGCAGTCTATACAATCCGCGCTACTGATAGCCCAAGCTAAGGATTGCTTCGGTTTTATAACGACTCTAGAGAGCGTTGGCAGAACATCATTAACGGTAGCGTTGATAAACCAAATCACAAAACTCAACAGTTCTGATCTTACTGGCTGAATGCGACATTAAGACTATCGACAGAAGGAACCCGCCGTGGTTGATTGAATCTGGGAAGACACATACAAAAGGACAACTAAACCCACATCGATTTTTGGAGTGTAGCCCGATCCGGACCCCTACATAATGGCCTTATAGACTTCACAACTAAATAAAACCTGCAAAGGCAACAAAAGCTAAGGATTATGGTGAAGCAAACCTACTCCGCAATTCGGCCTCCACAGTAGTGGCATAAAAATTCGCTCATATCACCTACATTGCTGCATTTTCTGCCTATCAATTTGGGATACCTGACAGTTTTCGCAATTATCTCGAGCGCCATAATCTTTCCGCTGTGATGAGAATTCACCACATCATAATTGTTCCCACCTCACGGTCAAATTCACTTCACTCAAACATCTTTGGTGACTAAAACACAAGAGCGATGACGAGAACCACTGAAGATGCCGTTTAAAACAAGGAGTATCCATTAGAATAGTGACAATCTATTAGCGCTCTTTTAAAGCTGGCGGCATTCCGGCCTCCATGCCGGTGACAGCGAAAAGAAGATGAGATGCAGAACTGACCCTGAATGGTACGTTGTCGGTACGCAGGAGACTCTATGATGAGGTTGACCATGGTCTGTTGTGCCATCATACGAATCTCCTCATCTACGTTGAGTGAGACCCTTGCTAACAGTTCGATTAATTCGGTACGCGACATCTCGTAGGGTAGCAGACGGGGAATGCAATTCACACAGGTCTTTAGCAAATCTATCTTCGGTTTACGATCGCCGCTGTGGAGAAAGGGAAAGGAATGAAATGGCATAGTCGTGGAACGTCCCATAACTTGAATATCCGACAGAACTGTGGTTCAAAGGGAAAAGCAGTTAGCATAGAAAATCTACTTGTTGCAGAATGTTTGAAATAAATATTTTACTGGAGTTTTCACAACGAGTGTTTAAAAGAGAACCCAATCAAAGTTTAGAAGATAAATTACAATTTCCGTAATTTGATGACTCCGTTTTGTAGGAGTAAAACAAAACGATCGCCCTTTTTGCTTCAGTGATATGGAATCGGCACAGGAAGCTTTGATAATGACGCGTAAATATCACAAAAATAGGATTTACTTTAAGCAAAAAGTTTCTGCTCATGCCATTTAGGCCTATCCCATCTCTCCTTCCACTATCAGACTTCCGTGCGCCAAGGAATTTTCAAAGGCAACTATTTTGCAAACGTTAAGTAAGCAAAAATGTAAAAAATCTAGAGAATGAGTCGATATTATGCCTTATTAAATATTTTTGCAGACTCAACCTTATCACTGGCTTTTTTCTATCCCAACAAGTGAAATATTCAACAAACAGAAGGCACTAAAATTACAAAAATTGACTGAACCATAAAGTCCTGCCCCCCAGAGTTGCCTAGACAATGTTTCCCTTCTTTTACATGCTCAATAGAAGTCCTTTAAAAAAACAACTGCCCTCTGATGCCCCAAAAAACAAGCAAAAAAGTGATACGCTTACGGTGCTGCGTCATCACCATCCTTGATCGGTGCTCCCTGTTTCGGTGGCATCATACTGCGACAGATCTGCGGCTCCAACAGCCGTAGAATAGCCTCAAAGGCTTTGCGCACCGGCACGAGGTAGGGTCGGATGCCGAGGCGTTCGCACAGCGCGTCGTCCAGTGTGGTTCCATGGAAGGAACGACGCACATTGCCAGGACCCCGGGGATGCACCGAGGGATAGGCGTTGTTACCACCGCCGCCACAACCAGCAAGAGGCTGATTCTGTGGCATCGGTGGCTCCCCGTCTTTTTGTTGGAGCCCATGCGCGATCAAAAGGAAAGCGCGGAGACCGATGTTCATGCGCTGAAAAGGGAGAGAAGAGATAGAATGTATGATTCGGACAAGCAACTAAGTGCGGAAAAGGAGATGGACTTACTTCAGGTGTAAAGACCAGCTTCTGCAAGCGATTCACGCCCAACAAATCGAAGATGATCTCAGTCATGGCGAAGTCAAGTTTCTCCTAGTAATTCAAAGGAAAAAAGGGTTAAGGAGTTCGTTCTCCATGAATTGCTCAGACACAATACCCAAAGGAGTGAAAACGCGTATGGAAGAAAGCCGTGTAAAAACAATTATAGTACTGTGAAGTTCGTAGAAATGAGGCAAAGACTAATAAGCGCAATAAATTTGCATAACTTCACCTTTTCATCAGAAATAGTTAAGGGAAGATAATAGGAAACGATTAACCATGTTTGAGTTGATACCAGATGGGTTATATCTGGTAACTCAACTAAGGCATAATGCTAGAAAAAATACAAAATTATTCGCCTAGGAGCCACGTGCGGAACGGGTGACGTCAGGAAAATCGCTTTTATGGATAGATTCCTTCTTCATAGAATCGTCCAAGGGAAGATTACGCACCACGAAGAAGGTTACAATGTTGAAATTAAAGCAGAGCGGTCTAAGGTTTCTATCAACTGCATTTAAGAACACGAAACGGAGAAAGAACATAATAACGGTTAATGCAAGGAAAGTAATGGTTGGAGGGGTTAGTGAAAAGCTGTAATGTGCACATAGGATCAATTTGAGCTCTGGTTTATAGTAACTGACATGATGACATAAATGGAAGCGATGATCTCCGTAACCGTGTAATTGCGTCGGAAGTGGTTACGGCGGAAAAAAAGAGGATTAATTAATCCTATTTGTGCCACATGAATAATATTTGAGTTACAGTCCTGGCGTGAAG
This sequence comes from Taenia hydatigena, assembly GCA_036345935.2. Classification (NCBI taxonomy): domain Eukaryota; kingdom Metazoa; phylum Platyhelminthes; class Cestoda; order Cyclophyllidea; family Taeniidae; genus Taenia; species Taenia hydatigena. The sequence goes on from JADWOT020000003.1 coordinate 22,314,925, forward strand.
ACAGCATGAGAACCATGCGTGACTTACTCCAAAGAGGAAAGAACAGCGTTCTTTTACATGCTACAGGAAATATACGAATAGTGTAAAATTTGAAGAAATTCTCCTAGAGAAAAAGAGCAGAGGACTGGAGGAAAGAAACTAGAAGCTTATTAAAACTGGACAGAAAATAACAAAGCTATCCGAAGAGCCAGTTAGCTACCTGTGCTCTAATTTATGACGGGATAACATTTCCACAAGCTCTTAAGCATCGACTTCCGACAATTTTCCACGATAATGAAATAAACGATCACCGTTACGAGTGCTGATAACAACCGTCGGAGTATGAAGAGGAGATATCCACCATCACACGTAGCAAAGGCAGCTAAGTAGTAACCACTAGCATTAAAGTTGATCTCGACACTCCTCAAAGCCTAAAGTGGCAAGCAGCAATAGCCGCCGATTATTGTCGCGCACGACCAACACACCACAAAAGTGAAGAGAGGCTAAATTTACCTTCACTTGAACAAAATTGACTGACATTCGACTTTAGTAAGACGGATTCCAAAACGAAAAACCCACATCACCATGACGATGAGGCTAATTTACTGGAGCTTGGATAATAACAAAACCACTTTTGTAATAGAATGAATGACTTCGACAGCCACAAAGCAGAAATGAATGCGCATCCTGTAGGAGAAATACTGACAAAAATGCCATAACAACGCCTGAAGAATAGAGGAACGATAAGAAGTATGAACAATGGAAAATCAGATGATTTTGACAAATGAACGGGGAGGAAAGTAACGTTTCGAGGCAGAATGCCTTCGAAACAAAGCCACGATAGAAGAGGACGAGCATACCTGCGCAATGAAGTGGATGATTTTGACAAACACCGTGCTGGAGACATTCTTGGGCAGCACCGACTTGGAGCCCTTGGGGAAGAGACCATTGACAATGCTCAGTAGCTTGTTCTGTGTGTCCGTGTGTTTTTCGCATTTGATTCGCACCACGTACACCCTGCAAGTATGCCCAGCACATAAATTTGATCGACCAGCTTAGGTATAGACAATCGAAGCCTCTCCGTGATATAGAAGTCCCGTAAAATCCACGTTATGGGCTGCCACTAGGCTGAGCTTCTGCTCACTCAATGACAGCGGTATGCTTTACTCGCGTAATTCCCTACTACCTCCATGAAATTAGTCCCTAGTGTTTAAATGATACCTTGAAACCGAACTTAAGATGGGAAGATTAATGTCAGTGACCTAATAATATGAAGGACGGCTCGCGCTAAAGTTTCGTGTTCCCTGACACCGTTTGTCTTCCATGTAATTTCAAAACAGGAGATTTCGCGCCGATCAGACGTTCCACGCGGCGGCCGAATTTTCACGGTAGTGATTAGTGAGACTGGACTGAGAAGATCCATAGCAGAGATCGTAACTTACAGACGCAAAACCATCTTTCAAACGCCGGCATCACCCAAGGACTTTACTGCCGAGAGGCTTAACACTCCGCCACTGTATCGTGCTTGATGCCTGAAGGATCGGGATCCACATCTTCTTTCACAGATAGACTTCCCATCCACTACATAATGGTGCCTATACCCAGTCCAAGTGGTGCCCTCCATTTTGATGAGTGAATGGACTGACCCAACATATACGCACCTTTTACTGCGGTACACACATCGTAATATGCATACACATACGATTACACCCTGTAATTACTACCACGTGTAGAGGTAGCATGTCAATTATGTCCCAATTTAGTTTTAACCCATATAGCCGAGGTGGCATACGCGGTCCTTTTCAATCCTCCCATCATTCAATTGCAAACTTTACCATGTAGACGAATATCCGCAACAGTTCAAAAATAGGACGTCTACAAGCTATTCAAATGTTTTCTCATTGTAGTAGATAATGGTTTCTGGCTGGAAGCTACGCTTGATTCACTCTAATGCTGTAATGATAGCCGACGCAAAGAACTAATACCAAGAAGTCCCAAAGACGGCAATCAGGGCACTTACAAAAAAGTGACACCTAGTTTAATTACATACAAATGGCACCTCCAAGCTGGTAGCCAAGAGCAACGCTAATAGCTTCCCACTACCTTTACCGAATTACTTACAGACGCATACGCCTTAGAAAATCTTCGCAACGAAACCAAACGCTGTCATCCTGTCGAATATTGTCGTCCTGATCCCACCGATTTTTCTTAGGTTTCTCAATCTTTTTTATCCACTATGATAGCTATTCCTAAACCCCAAGTCAACAGCTGACGACATCAAGAGGGCGAAAGAACTGAGTAGGAGAGTACCCACCAGAGCAGACGGAATAGAGACTCCACACTGACCTGACCCAGGTCACGGTTTTTCAGTTGGCTCAAACATAACGACATAAATGGAGGCCAGTTGTTGAGGAAGAAGACCTTGGTGCTTACGCATAGAAGGCAAGTGACCATGGGAAAAAGGGCCTACAAGGTGCAAAACAGCCGATTATAAATGCAAATAAAACATACTTTTTGAAATTAGAAAAGGACGGTTCGCATTGGGGCTTTCAGCTTAGTTTCATGATTACAGTCAGAGTACTTCTGTGTCCTGATCTAAAATTGGAAATTCTCTGATGCAGAGGTACATTAAACTTGCACAAGAAATTCAGCAAGGAGTAAGACAGAGAGTTCTGTAGTGAATCTTTGGTGCAAGCAGAAATTAACATCCATTCGCTTTCTCAGTAATAAGGTCCAATCCCCATTATCAAACCATTTGGGTGAGTTTAAAAATGACTTTGCAAATGGCAACTCCGAACGTCCAGTCGGTCAGTTACAACTATGAAAATCGGTTAGAGAATGCAGAAGCTGAGTTAAATACGATTCCATGGAGCCGTGTGCGTGAGACATAGGTCGCTAAGACATTATAAACTTATATTCACTCACAATCCGCAATTCTGGTGTCTGAGTAAATGACCCAGTCATACATATGCAGGCACTCAAACATCTAATCCGCTGTCCTGGGGAATTCTGCAGTCCTCCACATCAGATAAACGCCAATAACGAAAAGTAAACTCACTTTCGCAAACCTTGTAGTGGGTTCAGTAGCAAAGTGAGTGGACACAATTGTCAATAACGAAAATTGACTTAAGGACCTATTTTGCAATCACTCACAAAGTTGGAATGACTGCCATAAGTGTAACGTACTTTGATCGCTTTGAAATAATAACCAATTCGTTACCACTAAGAAATATCTTTTCGGGAAGAATACCCAAATCTTTCACTCTTGGAACGATAACCGCAAGGCGACAACGATTTTCCAAACTATCAGAGAAGGAAGCCAAGAGAAAATAAAAAGCGTTGGGCTAAAGCTTCTGAATCTGGATTTCACAAAGTGCCCATATGTTTTCAACAAAATACCCTAATAACAAGATGACAGCAATTTATGAGGTCGCGAAAGATCGAAACCAAGAGCGTCGAAGTCTTCCATAACCAAAATACTCTAAGCCACCGTTCCCAACGCTCGGGTCCCATGAAAGCATCAAGCCAAAAAGCTAATTTATGTAGACGTACTATGAGAGCCATTTAATACGCCTGTTGTCAGGGTACCAAAAGACGATCAAACGCAGTAATTTCTTGTTCCAATGCAATATTAATAATGTATGCCTAATTTTTTTTCAACCCAATTACTTTCCTTTAAATTTCACATATTAGTGGCATGGGGTTTTAGATGAACGAATTGAAATGTCTTATATGTGAGGCTGGCAATGTAAATGACGAAAATGGGATATCAGTCGCACAAAAACTTCCTTAAAAATCCAGCATCACCTACTAGAGCATGCTTTTTCTTGTTTGCCAATTCAAGGGCAGGGTTGTAGAGCAGATCGACGAAATTCTTCAGCGCTGGGATGTTCACCTCGTGGCGCACCACAGCAGCAACGGGTAGAAGGATCTCCACAAAGAGACACGTCATTGCATGACGGATTTCCTTCTCCTTCACTTCAAGGAAGTATTGACCCAACTCGTGAAGAAAGGTGAAGTAGCTCACAAATTCCTCGATTGGGTGCATCTGTTGGTAGGGGCAAAAGACTCTCAGTTAGTTGTAGTTTCGCTGTTTGAGGTAGAGAGCTAAAACTGTGAAATTTTAAAAGAATTGGGAGAGCCAGTGGCATTCCAACTAACCATGATTTGGGGTTTATTACGTAAACGCACCATTACATGATTAGAGAAGGATTTATGTTAAATCAATTTGCAGTAAATGCATGAAACTCCCGGTTTCCTCGGCAAGTGCGATCACGAATCGACCATCACGGTCACCCATCTACTTTAGTGTTCGAGTATGATAAAAATTATCACTATTTCCTTTGTCAATTCATCTACTACTCAATAACCAGAAAAACATTCCCAAAATAAGAACATTCAATATCTGCTTTAGCATTTCAAACTCAAACCCTTTTTTTCGCAACACGATTTGGTGCATTTTAGAGACAGATTGATCGGATTTCAAGATAGTCACATCTGTTTGTCTCAAACTCGAATTACACAGTCATAAAAGCATAAATAACTCAAAGGATCAGAGAACGTTGTTAGGTAAGGTGAGAGAGAGGTCGCCTACAAGCGAACAAACACAGTATGCCAGCATCGATTCGTTTTCCAGGCGACTTTGAACCTTGAAAGTGAATTAAGTTGCCTACGCAACGTGAACTTAGAACAAGAGGGATAAACGATGAGCCGAAGTCTGCGATGAAGTAACTTCTGTCTGCTCTTTTAAAGATGGTACTGCAAACTTTGATACAAAGGCCGAACAACTCGAATTTCCCGGTGGTCGTGTGAAAAATTGCTTAGATTCAAAACAAAATTGTTAAATTTAATCAATTGCAGTGGAAGCTAGACTCCTTTTAACTTGAAGCCAAACATTTACAGCTTGAATGGAAGACACCACAATAACCGCGACTTCACCACCCCCTGAATGAACAACACAATGAAAACCATTAACTCAAAGTCCGTCAGGAATAGTTAAGTTCTTCGCATAAGTTAAATGACATTAGAAGTGCACCAATTATTTGCGATAAAAAGGGGGACATCAGTAGAGCCGTTAAAAGTCTGGTTCGTTCCGCCTAGGCTCAGAGAATGACTAGCCGATGAAAAAGCTCCGCATCCAAAACCGCCGAAAATACTTATCTTGAAGAGCACACAAAGCACACTAGACCGAACACGTATCGCCTGAAAACATTTTGGGTGGTTTCGGTGGTAGACTTTCTTCCGAGACAGATTCTGACATTGAATGTCACCGACTTGAGTGGTGGGTGCAGGAATTATGTTGCGAGACCATGGAAAACAAACTTTAAAGGATTTTTTAGCCATGTTGGAAGGGAGTAAGAGTGCTCCTCTCCCTAAAGCTTCCAATGGCATAAAGGTGAGGTATGCAAAAAAAGTACTGCAATTGAATGACCTTTCGACGACCATGAAGGTTTGAATTAAGACCACGAGGCATCAAAAACAGCTAGAATTAGTACAATCTATAATACCGCCATTGGACGATTTTTCGCAAACTGGAGAGTAAAGGAGGCTTAAAACAGACCAGATATCAGTTAATGATAGGCGGGATAAAAAGTTATAGGCATGGAAACTTAATCAACATAGATTCCAAAAGTTAAACATTTTGATAAATTTGCATCTAATCAATGCGCTCAACTGTCTCAAAAAAGCTAATGTTGGGATTGATAACGAGGTAATGGCTGCTATTCCAATCAGCCAAATTTTAAAAGACATCAAAAAGCCATCTTTTTTCCCTTATTTATACTCGCCTTGACGCGGAAGAACTTCATACCCATAAGAAGGGAGATAATGCTGTGCATCGTGTGCGAACTGCTCTCCTTTGCACGCAGCTGCTCCAGCCGTGTGGAGAAGTGATGTCGTACGAGGTTGAATCTAAAGAGACGAAAAATCAGAGAAACGGAAATTTTCGACTTTACCGCTATAAGAAGGCGGCCACCGAGTACTACTAATAGCTGAAGCGTATAGTGAACCGATTATTGAGGTGAGAAGCAACATTGGGAGGGCAAGTATCTATTCGTACAGAAGGCGCCAACCATTCAAAACTTTAGAGCGGCGTCCGAGCTCCAGATCCCCGCAAGCCCGTTAATTAAAGCCTCGATTCTAGTGTTTCGTAATCTAGAGCTCCGGCAGTCTCCTAAGTAAACGCCTATTTGACGTCCAACATGACAGGTGAATTAACAATACAAGAAGTATCTTCATGCGACGATGGTTGACACAATTATATGTGAACATTTACAACCTTGAAGAATTAACGATCGCTGGACACCAAGAAAGCATTCCGCATTTTATTTGCGCAGATGAGGTAAGTGTTGCATCGAGTTGAAGGAGCGTTTTGACAAGAAAGGGCAGAGTTTTCTGGATCATAGCACCGCATGTAACCAAATTTGGGTACTCTTTTTCAATCTAGCGAAAGCAAATAACTTCACAAAAATTTTAGCACAGATGACGAGATGAAACGAGCTGCCTTAAGCGTATGTCAAAGCTTTCCGTGGATTAGCTAGACGCTCGCCGATATGTATAGAGCTGTAGCAAGGGATTAAGTAGGGCAAATGCAGTTTGCAGTCCATCGGATCTGTTTGTAAACTCGGTCTCGGTTTTGTTCGAATACCTCCCCTAGCACACGCGCATATACGTGAAAAAGGCGTATGCAAATTAAGAGAAAAAGCAGTGCGCATAGCTGACCTCGTCTGCGACAACTCGCCAACCACCTTGGCGTACATATCCGCCACAGTATTGATATTTTCCGCGTTCGGTTTCGCCTGAAAACTGTGGAAAGGATCTACGGTTAAAAAGACCTATGGGGATATGAAGAATGCTAAAGGGAAAGGGACTTACTTCTCCTTGTATTCAAAATGCTTGAAAGACCGATCAAGGATCTTATTGATTATTTCGTCGTGACCTGGATGGTAGGGCAGCTGTTTCAGCACAGAGATCAGCGCTTGACAGTAGAGGATGTCGATGCACAGCTATGGGAAGGAGAGAGGCTAGGCTTACTTATGGTTGAATGACTTTTAGGGAGGGAAAAGAGCCTGATCAGCTTATTATGTTCGCGTTCAATATTCCAAAGCCAAGGATAAAACGCATGGCACATGAAGATATTATACCGACCGTCGTAATTGGTAGAAAAAGAACCTTCTTCAAGTGTCTTGATTCTTCATAAATTAGGGTCACTTATCCAGCCGGTACCCTCCAAGTTTACTTCCTTATCACTCATGTTGAAGGATAAGTCTAAGTGCGTAGTTTCTACACCAGTCTTTAGCGTATACAAATCCTAAATTCGATTCTTAAAATAGAGACTCAAAGGCTAGAAGTGTAGGCATTACATTTGCTTCAAACTGGTAGAAACAGCGCATGCCACATCTCGCTTCAAGCGCATAGGTGGTTTTAGCTATTTTAAACTGAAGTACCGTGCAGCGTTTTCAAGCCATAAATCACAGCCTAATATATTAATTATTTCTTGCGACATTACTAATTTCCTTGAAAAAGACGATGATCCAAAAACAAATATCCGCCATTTATTGCAAGGTTCGGTTAAAACATGAATAAACTCTATAGCAAATTCCAAAAACACAAAAATTGTCCACTATTGATGATGAGTAGAAGGTCTACCAACGCTAAAGAAACGGTCGGACCAAAATTGTGACCCTTACTTACAGCTAATTCGATTTCTCACTCCTAGATTAATCCTTCCACTCTGTCGTTAGTTTTTTACGTTAAAACTATTAGCCGAAGCGGGTATTACATATTTTGTGAATGCTACTCGAAAGGCTGATCGGCGAACAAAAGAAGGTACAAAGAGATCCATGCATTCGTTGGTCTGTTCAAATTGGAGTAGATTTGAACGCTCCATACCCAATGAGCCTGAACTTAAAATACCACTAAAGTTGTTAATCAGTGATCGCAATCACATCCAATGTGGGGAGTATCATCCGAGTTCTTTAAAATTGTTGACCACAAACCAAAATGAAAAACAAACTATGCAAAGGTGATTTCAGCACCTCTTGTCTAAAATGTAATGGAGAGAACAGTGCAGTAGCAATAACTTCAAAATAACTCAGCTATGTTTGGAGAAACTGCCCACTGTATCAACTTACATCCCGTCTTTCAGCCATGGTTTCACGTGCTGAGGTTGACATTGTGAGCCACGAAGTTGAAGTGGTGGATTCTTGAGGGGTAGCAAAAGTACCAGACAGGGGCAGACCAGTGTTTCCGGTCTCTCCAGTCATGGCCACACCGCTGCCAGAATGAGATATAGTGCCAGGAGCACCATCAGAACCAGAAGCAGTAACAGCACTGGACCCCTCAACATGCATAGAACGAATTAGGAGATCATGTCCCCCAGCCAATGCAGGAGTCTGGCCGGTAGCGGCCGAGAGTGTATGACTTCGAGTTCCCAAGGTCTTGGAGGCCGTGCGGCGAAAGGGATAGAGCGAGCCACTGGAGTGCTGTGTGTCGTACCACTTGTTTATGGTCTGCAAAAGGCAGGGCAGTGCATGCTCTGCGCAAGTATGGAGGGCGGCCAGCAACTGCTGGAAGGCCATATCCTCTTGCAGGCGCATACATTTGACTAGATCGTCGCCCTGACATAGCAACAAATAAGCACATCCCGCTGACCTTTTAACAGCAAACACTGCAATTTTCGTGAAAATTCACTTACCGCTTTTTCGTCAATGGCATTTTCAACTTTGTATTGACAAATTGAAGCAAACTGCTTCAAAAGAGAATGGAGAACTAGTTCCCCTGGATTTGTGCCTATCATTATTTACATCAATTAGGACCTAGAGTCTAAAGAATAATAAAAAAAACACCCGTAGCTTTGAGATAAGGCGAATCCAAATCAACTTTATTATGAAAAGTGGTATTAACAAGCGAAAGTGCGGGCTCTACGGAAAGGGAATGACCATGAACATAACAGAGGCAGCATCAAAATAGACCCGAGATAAAAAACCTTAAAGATAACCTGCGCTGCACTATACATCAAGCAAAAATAATCAGCCTAGACAGTAAGCACGACCAAGCCCACGAAAATAAAACAAAATCCACTCGGTACTGAGCGAAGCCCAAATCCATCCAAACCTTTTCCAAACCTAAGCCAATTCCATTTGAGATCATGATTTACAAAAGCCTTTAAGGATTAACGTATAAATTCATCAAGTGGAACTCCCAATGGAAAGCATTACCAACTTCAACGGTAATGATTTTAATAAGTGGGATCCTGACAACCATCCCGCATTTGTCCATACAAAACGGATTTTCCTGGCAGGTAGGCCTGCATATTCCTCTAATGTCAACGTCAAATTTTATGCTCAAAATAGCAAAGTGCCCTCAAAAAACAATACAAACTAAACCCACCACAAACACAAGATTCAAAAATATGCCATATTCTCATTCGTCAAACAAACTATTTTAAATCTTAATCATAATAACATTCAACAGTTGTTTTACCGGCAAAAAGCACTGCAGTGCTGCACATTAATAGATTGTAAAAACGATAATTAGCGTAGTTAGCAAACAATGCCGTTCAACGTATCTCAAAAATTTTAGCACATTTTCAAATTGTATGCTACTTCGCAGAAGCACATAGTTTTAAAGCATTATAGTAAATCATCCAAATAAAATTAAGAAGAACCCCTGAACTGATGACCCACTTCAAAGAGAATAACAATAATCGAAAGGGAATGGTCCTGCACTAAAAATTTTCAAAATCACAAGAGCATATAAAATCGACCGAGAATTAATTGCATTTATAATTAATGTCAAAACCAAAAGGATTGGTAACAAACATGGTGCGCAAGTGGAGATAATATGGGGTACCAATGGTCTGATCCGAAGAACTGGTTAACAGTAGATTACGTGATGACAAAAAGCGGCAAATAATCCTGATATAGATCCGTGATCAGTGCATATTAAGAACAAGCGACTTTAGAGACGACTTCCGAAACAATGCACACACAATAAAAAAGATGTGGCTTAATTATTTTGTGTAGTTTACTTTAACGTCAATTACTATCCTGACCTAAAAAACTACTTCGTCCATCGCATATGTTCTTCATGTCAGAGAGCCTACATTTCGTCCATTCCGAGGTAAGCGTGTCGCATTCACTCCCCACTTCAGGCACCAACAACTTGTCATCAATCACCTCCGCAAAATTCATCCAAACATCAAAGCTCCTTCTGTTGCACGTGAAATGAACTTTTTACACTCTTCGAGATGTAGGACAAAAAGAACCACTGCGTGCAAGGAAGCACAAAATCACCCATGACATTCTGCAACTACACAACCCAATCCTCATCGTGTGGTGTGCAAAACCCCTCCAAAGAGGCACACCTGCTGACTCTTCACACACCTTCAAACGCACATTCTAATCGCCAGTTGTCCACTTCCTCGAAGCAATGCACTACGGAACAGTGAATGTTACGTCTCGCACTGCATTTCCCACTACCGATTGCACCCATTGCAATCGCGCGCAGTGCAAACGTATGCTGGGAGATTTCGGTTCGAGAATTCTTCACAAATAAGTAACCTACTTTTTGGATAGAGCGCATACCTCCCACTCGCACTACACCATAATTCCTTCCTTCCACACGCCACAGCCTACAGGATGGCGCGACACGAGCGATGCGAGCATTCTTCACGAGCGTTTGCACTACCCTCCTCTCTCAACCGACCCACCTCTCCCCATCACCACTCCTCCAAATCACACCAGTGCCACCTACTTCACAAGGATGGTGGCATGTCAACAATGCACATGACAGACTTGTTGTCTGATCCCAATCAGTGACCTATTGCCGGTCACTCTTACCCCACACCATGTGCATTTCAAGCGCAATGCAAAGCAGACGCCGAGATACCCTGTGCTCGGAAGTCCATTGCAGACGACAAATCTCATGCGGATGCACATTCGCAATGACATTCCCATGTGAACTCGTAACTGGCGAGATAGTTGGAAATGACAGGTTATACGTGGATAGTTTGAACGAAGTGCAAGACACGTGCTTCTGCACTTCCAATTGCCATCATTTCTACGTTCCAACATTAAGTGGAATAAGGCCACCGTTGAGAGGAAGTGAGGGAATAAACACGCTTAAAGTGGTTGGGATTTGCAAACTGAAACACTACTACGCAGTATGGTGAGCTTGCAAGCAAAAGTAGTCAGAGGAACTAGCGGTGTGATGCATGGATACTTCGTCTCACATGCAACGCAATTTAGGCAGTCAGTGAATGATTGCTGTCATCTCTTGATTTGTACTAGTAGCAGTAATATGAAGAGCAGACGAAATGAGAATGGGGCGAAGGGAGTGGGGAGGAAGATAGGTAGGGCGGGAAATGCGATCGAAGAAGGAAAAGCAAAGAGGACGGTGATGTTGAATGCGAGAGGAGGAGAATGGGTGTTGGAGAGGGAAGGTGGTTGTTGGTGGATATGAGTAAACGATTATTGCACACATGAATTGGTTGTTATGCGCAAACCAAAGTGTCACCACGAATAACAGGGATCTTAGAGGCGGAAGTGGAGAACGACAGCAATTCACCATGGTATTAGGGTGGAGCAGAAGTTATGCTAGAAGTCAGTCATCGTGCCAATCACTTCATCCACTGTGGCGTAGAAGAGAATAGAAGGTTTGCGGTCTTATCCTCCGGTGTGTTTTGAACTAACATCTTACTTGCTATGGTTTGTCAAATACTGCTAAACAAAGTGTGTGGTGATGTGCAACAAGCTTCGGCATCTCAGAATTAGTGACCGCATCAGAAGGACAGGAGGTGAGCATGTTGTACGCGTGTCGAGGAACATGTTCTTGGTGGACAGAATCGTCATTGGGTGGTGCGGAGATGTCGAACCACTTTATCGAGCACAATTTCGCTTGATGGACTGGCATTGCTCCTCCTACTGTCTTTCGTTTCTGCTCAGTCTACACCACGCACGCCCATCCTCCACTCCTCAACTACTCCCCAACATCTATGCTGTGCTGCCTCCGGTTGTAAAATGCACAGCATCGCGGCACTGTGTCGTGCTGCATTGCAGAGCTGCTCACACCACAGTGCAGCTTCCCGTAGCTGCACAAATTCATTCGATTTCGATTTCCTGACTGTTGTCACGTGCAGTCGACAAATGGGGCATCGCAACTGCGACCACATCTTCGACGCGGCGATTTGCACTACACTGACCGGTGCTGATGCAGCTCGTGTTCCCACTCCGACCACAGTCCTCGAGAATGCGCTGAGACTCAAGACAATGGTGGACAAAGTACTCCGATAACGGTCAGAGTTAAGAGCGACCAATGCGTGGTGTTGTCTGATGTCAGTAGTCAGCATACGCACTGACTACCAACTTCGTGAGTCATCCAACCTGAAGTCTGGAAGGACGGTCTTGGATTAGTCTTGTGCTAGCATGAAGTTGACGTTACCAAAGACTTGTCGGAGTCACCACCAGGTTGTGGTCACGGTCACGTGAGATGCTAATGCTGACACGTGAGTCAAGATGATGGTTTTGCTCTCTCGGTACTGAAATATCTCAAGTGTCAACACTACTAGCCCCAATGCAGAATGCGGAATCGCAATTAGACCTCCAAGGTCTCGAAGTCATGCATTTGAGGAGGCACGTGTACACGAGGTTTGCAGTTGCCTCATGTGCTCCACCACCCTACAGACATCACATGTGCTCTGCTAGAACGTGAGGCCGTAAAGACCTTTGCACTGCAGTCCTTATCGCTTCCCCTCCACTGGATGGCACGACACCTGGTTGACAGGCAGTGCACATTCTCCATTCCCGTAATCACAGACTTCTACTTCATAACACCTGTCCGAAGCAGTAGTCGGGATGTGGAGTGAGAGTGGAGCAGGACCTCATCACTGAACCAGTTAAACCGATGCAGCAGACCATTTCACCAATGACACTGAATGGATGCGGCTCTGTGGTCAGTGCCTATGGACGCAGGCAATCTCACCTCGAGTAGCGCCCACTTCACCTCTACCTCATCGAACGCATGGCTTCAACGGTTTAGACATTTTCTTGGTTTGTTTAAAGGGCTTTATTCCATCAATGGTAACAATGTGCTCAACGAGCCGCACACTGGTGTTTACCGAGTTGGATCGTGGGTCTGGCCTCCACACCACATTCGAGGCAAATTAGGAAATTAAGGCCGAGGAGGGCTGTAGCATCGCTTTCACCAAGAACCAGTTGGTGTTCGCAGTGTCCATCAAAATGTCGTGTAATGTGGGTGGATGCGAAAGAAAGCTGGACCTCAGGGTGAATTGCTGCTTTAAGCTCTGTGAGCTGCGGCAGTCTGAGAACTTCCTGATTTGTCACACATGCACCACTCAATGCACCGCAATTGAGAGGTCAGAGGAGAATCATTCGACCTCATTTTCAGCTTGCACTTGCCCCACCTTTTCGTGGCTATCAGGTTCGCTCTCTGATTGCTTGACCGCATGACTGTCTGCCAAATTGCATTTGCTCACACTTTCAACCTCCCCTTTCTCTCGACATTTTAACGTTTCCCAGTTACCCTTGCTTTCGTTGTCGCTGATGTTGTTGTTGTTGTTGTTAGTTCACAGAATCGTTGGCTGCACTGTCACAGCAGCCCTCCCAACCCCATTCGGCTTGCCTTTATTTCCTTCCAGCAAGTCGGCCACTGACGCTCCAAATCGGCAAACACTTTCGCTGTACTTTCATCAAGTGGACAGTCACTGCATCTGTGCTTACATTTGGTCACCGTAGTTGCTATCACCTACCTCAATCCTATTCTGCAACACCAACTTATCTCTCCCCTTCATTCGCCCCTCTCACATGCATGCGCAACATGAGCCTGTTCGTCACCCCTGTCTCGACAATCACGCACTGAAGGGAGGTAGGTCCAAATGCCTTCGACATTTCACGAGTGAAGTGGAACTGGTGGATGTGCAAGTGCTCACTCCTCCATTCACCATCTCACACGAACATCTGTCCCACCTAATTTGGCGAAGTCAACCGTTGGTCCCTCCATCTCCAAACACTCACGAGTAGGGCATTATGCCTTGAAACAGCAGAACTCGTCTGCGTTGCCTCGTGCAGGCACTTGGGTTGGCAGAACATCGAGTTGGCGGAAATCCACTCTCGGATCCGAACCAAGGAATTGTCAATTGTAAGAAGCAGCCAGCACCACCACCAGCACAGAGAATTGCATTTCACACAGTTGGGAATCCATGACAGCGATGCTATGCAAAAGGAGTCGTGGACAAAAGTGGACGTCCTCACATTCACCACAACACTGCCCATACCTTTCATCGCACCAACCAAAACTTCTGCTGCACGCAACAAACCAAACATCAAGATCTCCTCTTCCGAATTCACCACTCCTTGCCGTCACGTTCGAACAATCACTCAGGACAGCGCAGTCTGTCCACTCTTCACCTCTGCCACCTGCCACTAACCACTTCACACAGTTGACTTTGGACAGCATTCGCGTCACAAATTACCGTGTTGCAGCACCACCTCACTTTCCTAACAAAGCAGTTTTCACCACAACTTCCCCACTTCGTAGTAATGCTTCCAACTCATAAGGCCTATCTCACACCGTGAGTGACATCTTCACAGTTGATCATGATGCATGCTTGACTTGGGTCATTCAATGTCCTCCAAATCAGCCACCATTGACTGCCTCCAATGGCACGCAGTTGCCAAGTCGGTAATTCCTTTAGGTGGGTTTCAGCAAAGGTCCATCTCTCCCTTCATTCAATTAATCACTACTTCATACTTTCTTTACTCCGTCATCCCCTCTACCGTTGCTCCTGTTTTCCTCCCCATTCCCATTGGCCCCATCCAAGCTTTGAAGTTAGCGAACTGCTGGTAAACTGGAAACACTCAAATGTGGCGCCTGTTTTGCAATGCTCCTGGATAGGCACAACGGTGGTGCTGTTTGGCCCAGATAACCACTTCGGGTTGTTGTACCACCAGACAGACTTGGGTGTGACCTATCACACAATTCTTCCAACCCGACCAACCAACACTCATGTCACTGGCCTTGTAGTCAAGTCACGGTAAAGCACGAATGCGCTTGGTGCTGCAATGGAACGACCTGAAAGTGACGTCCTCGGCACATGGTTGCGCATCAATGCCACCAATCTTGAACGTGCTGAAAATGTGCTAGGTTTTCATCACAACGAGATGACAGGTAGTTGTTAAGGCGTCAAATGAAGCCTTTTGCGTGAGAAAATTTCTCATTCCCATGATTTTGAGTGTAGTTTGAATAGAACCTTACACTTTTTTATTTTTACAGTCCCTGCGTCAGATGATATTGTTATGTTCCAGGGTATGGGCTTAGGTATTCGAAGATATTTTGACAATTCGTTAAGGCCAAGGACTACTTAAAGGCGTTAAATAAAATCCCATGTTAGTGAACTTGGGGCGACTCTTTTAAATGGAATGCTTTAATAAATCAGGACAATTGGGGCTGTGCTAATGTTCAGTTTGGCTCCATTTTTCCCTCTTATTAGTTGAGAAGCATGAGCTCTCCAATCGCATCCAACGGGAAAATCGCAACTGTCTTGTTCCGCATTTATAGTGCACGCTAGATTAATAGATTTCGACAGAAATAGAAACGTCCTAAGTGGTGCCACAAATTTTAAAGCAGCCAAATTTTCGTTTTTAAAATAGAAATTTTGGGTTGGCTGGCGAAGCACTGCGTGTTAGATTGAAAAGCGCCAGAATTTTTTACTCGTAGATGTTAGGTAAGTTTCGATTTTGTTTGTTAAAAGTGATGCATTTATTCCCGCTAAAA
This sequence comes from Taenia hydatigena, assembly GCA_036345935.2. Lineage (NCBI taxonomy): Eukaryota > Metazoa > Platyhelminthes > Cestoda > Cyclophyllidea > Taeniidae > Taenia > Taenia hydatigena. The sequence goes on from JADWOT020000003.1 coordinate 22,330,696, forward strand.
CTCGAACTTTGGCCAAACCAAGATGACCATGCTGTTGAAGATTTGCAAATGTTTCCAAGTAAGTCCAGTTTTACCTCCTTTCTAATTTCACTACATTGCTTTTTCTTTAAATAAATTCCTACATTACTTCAGTTTCTAACTGAATTGGTTATGCGAGGGATTTCATTAGTTCAGTTATTAACAATCTTGTTTATATGCTTCTTTCATTACCTGATGCCATTTTTTGGTCAGTAACAAATATTTCGCACAAGTAGGTACTACCCCAGGATTCGCAGTAATTGCGCCATCTCTATACCATTTCACAATCGCTTAAATTATAATCTGGCTGTTTTTAGGTAAAATGAGGTAAATGAAGAGTCTCATTTATGCTTGCAATTGATCGATGCTTTTGATCACCACAACTGACCGGGACTTGGGATCCCCCCACGATGGGCAAAAGGAGTAAAATTTCACATATAGCCAAGTGACTTGCCTTGTGTGCAATATCATGTCAGTGACATTAACTTAAAAAATGAAAAAGATGTAAGCACTTAAACTAGTGTTGCCAACTTACGGCAAAATGAAAAGAACAAGAAAAAAGGAAATCCGCTAGCCGTAGAATTAAGTAACTGTTGGTGATTGTATTTGTGGTGGCCATATTTTTCCGCTGACGACTACTTTGCTACAAAAGGAATCATATCCAGTGCATGCAAAGGTCAAACTAGCTCCTGCACTCTGTGCTACGTAGTCCAATGGTTTTTTCATACCTGATGCCCTTGCATTCATTCTTCCTGTTATTTTTCAGTGAATCATTAAGGAAATTTAATCTAATTTCAACGTTGAATTTATCTTCCGCGACTTGACGTTCTGTTAGGAGTAAAAATAATTGTTACAAAACTAGGTCTTTTTCTGCAACTTTTTTGCAAATCCTTGCCAACTCCAAATGATACTTTAGTGCTACACCGCTTCGCCTACTCTCTGAGGCTATAGCACGGCACACGAATGCAGAAGAGCAGTATTATAATACCTGGGCACTTGTTTAATCCGCCGTTTTGAAAAAATAAAACTTCCTCAAGCAGCATGGTCTCCGAGCCCTGCAAGTGACCCTCTCAGCCCTCCTGTATGTTTATGATACATACTTTCTCCTAGCGTTACCTTCTTTTGTCTTCGGGAAAGTTTCAGGACGTTACATTATGTTATTGCCGATCAGAGGGGCTCAGAGGCCTACAGAAAGATGCAGGCCGCAAATCCCGAGTAGTTAACATACGTTTGAAGGAACGCAACCTCATAAAAGTGATTTCAAAATAATTCTCATTTATTAAAATGAAACACAATAAGTTAGGGAAGCATTTTAGTTATGTAACTGTATAATCAGAGGTCGAATTGAGCGACAATTTTTTATTGAACGAAGCAAAATATTTGTGCATTGCATAAGGAATGCATTAACAAGGTTTTGTTTAAAGAAATCAGTAAAATTTAATGCCCTTAAACAACTTTTTGTGAGTTCGTAGGTGTACACCTTCAAATTATTCATGTGTAAAAAGACTTTTACTCGCAATTCGTTCTGTTGACCATTCGAACAAAGAATGCACACACGTATTTATGAGCTCGTGACTATAAAAAAATCACTTTTGGCATTTTTTAAAACAATATTCATAAAACATAGATTAGAATCCAGGCGAAGGTGCAGGCCAGGTGGTTAAAGTAATCCGTTTTATTTTCGGAATACCTCAACGTACTAACTTGCTGCAATGTTTCATTAAGTTTTGGTACTATTAATCGCACTCTGCGCTGACTGTAGCGTCCCGAGGCTTTCTTTAAGGCAGAAGAAGGCACAATGCTAGGGCAGAATATGTATATTCAATAAGTGGAGAAAATGGGGCCGCTGGCATGGCCATCGCACTTGGCTGGGGCAATAATGGCTACCTAAGTGACCGAAGCCGAAACCGGCATTCCGAATAAACCAAGTATTACACCAATGATTCGTTACTTTAAATCCGAAAAATGTCGGCTGAAACCAATGGATGTGAATTGGGCTTTTCCGATTGACAAATTGGGACGCTGCTTCAAAGCTGCAAAAATCTCGAGTTTAGCCCCTAATTTAGTGTTTTGGGACAATCCATTAGCAGAACGCATTGTCAAAGGATCACTAAAATAATTTGATTCCGAGTAGGGATTCGCTAAAAATGTAATACGCTCATGGTACTGTAATTAGGGATCAGTGTATTGTAATAGTCATTTGGCGAAGTAACATCACCGGTTACCTCGCCACACGTTTTCAAAGCATCTATCCCCTCATTTTACAGAAAAGTAGGCTCATTTTTTAGCGTGGTGGGCTGCGGATGCAACTTCGGGAGAAACGGTGGTATTTTTAGGTCAGTGGAAGATATCCCCCCTCAGTATTCTCTTAAGGCAAGGTAGCATTCTATAGTTCGAAGCCTATTGGTGAGGCGCATGCCTTGGAATAGGCGGGAGAGACGGCAATGCTGCCTCATCCTCATCTCTGATATTCCCATTAGTGATGACGATCAATTTTGCTTGAAATTTGCTAATCGGGTGCGAAATACGATAGACAGGTGGGAAATAAAAGTGTAGCAGAAACAAAATGTGAAGCGGATCTGGTTTTCGGCTTCTAAAGGGCAAATCTGTTGCAAGAATGATTTTCGCAGCAATCTCGCGCCTCTTTAAATGGGAGTCACAAACCACTAAAATAAGTTAAGAAGCTTTCAGGCATTACGTGGTTTCATGATAAAAGCAGCATGAATTTGATGAATTACTCTGTATTTTATTTACCATTATCCATGTGCATCAAAGATGCTTGCTCATATTAAATACATATTCAGCTTATTTGACTCATAAAATCAAATTTGTTAAAGACAGTTGGCTTAAATGCATAATGAATTAAGTAAAAAGTGGGAAAGCGATAGCGAGTTTTTGCTCTTTTCTGCAGCTTTCTGTTTCTGGATGCCCTGCGAAAATGATGAATTCCGAAGCAACTTCCTTAAACAAAGCTGATTTCTCCCCCAAATTCAATAAGTGCAGCAGTTAGGCATCCCTCGTCCCTTCCAAGCTGGAAGTGTGGCCTTTTAACATCAACGGACTCTTATAACCGTGGCTCGACATCTAACAAAATTTGTTAAGTTCATGCTTGAGCATTAGGTCAGTTGAAATGCTTATTTCTACCGAAACGGTAGCAATAGCCTTCCCGGCATTTCATTAGTAAGCCTTACAGTCATAAACGTATCCTTTGGTCTTCGTCCATCTGCGACCGGCTTCATTTTATTTCCCTTCTTTCATTCCTGTAACCACTCAGTCCTTCTGTTTGTTAATAATAAGCTCTTCTTTAAAATCAGCGCCTTAGCACATCCCCGGGAATGACCCTGGTTGTTAAATTGGTGATCGCATCTAAACGACACTGAAGGAGGGTTTCTACCCTTGAGAAGATTCACAGCAGATAGACCATGGCAATGCGTCAATTCGTGTCAAAAAACATGTTTTTCCAATTGCATTATTAAGGTGACCAAGGAAGGATTCCCTAATTTGATCCCATTCATACCCAGTATGAGGGAATGGTTCGCCCATCTTCACGGTACGAAAGCAATTGTTACCATGAGAAGCAAATTGCAGAATGTGAGGATTTAAATTGTTCTTCAAATAAACACCTACTTGATGCATTTCGTTGCATAACGTCGCAATCCGAGGTATCTCAATAAATTGCACAGGACGTATTGTGATCAGAAAAAAATAAATCACTCCTGCCATATCATTCAACCTGCCCTAATTTTGATAAAATTTAAACGGCCGAGTCATGAGGGTGATCGTAGAGAGCGGAGGGATAAGGCTCCAATAAAGAGGAAAACTATGCAGTAAAACACCATTTGTTTTGATTGTGTATTTGAAAACTCCCTGTATGGTCGGCATTTCGGTCAATTTCATTGTAGTTTGCCCTATTAAGACTTCAAGGGTGATGGCAAAAGCTGTTGTTTATTTATGGGTCAATCGCTTCGGTGCCAAATGAGAATAATTCGATGTAATTACTGGTTTGAATTCAGCGAAAGTAAGTTAGAAATAGTTTTCAAGTGGCGGTAGAGCAATTGTTTACCAGAAACTGAATGCACACATTAACCATTGGGGCTAGTCGATCGCGCAATTGTACAATGCAACTTAAGCTGACCACCTGGGAGAACTCAAAAGGTGCTTTATGTGCTGAATAGATTCTATTTATTGGCGTTCTCATTAATAATACAAATCATACATAAATAAGCACTTTAATGGTAACTTTCCTAATGAAAAGCAATTGGACACAGCATAGAATCGGGAAGGATGGGCAATCACCACGTTGAGAGTAGCAAAAGAATCAACGGAAAAAGTAAATCCAGTGGAGCAACTGTTGCCGTTCTGTTGAAAACAAATAACACCGCCTGACGATTATTCAGCCCAAGGACTTCAAAGGTGGTGGGGAATTTCGGCACAATTCCTTCCAGATGAATCGTACTGTTTCCTTCAAAATATGTTTAAAAGGAAAATCAAACAGGTTAACGAACCAATAAACTTAATGAACTTATTAATTTGCATATTTTTTGATTCTATACATTCATTGTGACACCTTACTGGATTTCATTTAGTCGACGTTAAGTTAGATTAATGTCACGTTCGCACTGTTATTGACAAGTCTGCAGCCCATTAAAAACCAGCTTAGATATTCTTTTAATCCTAATTGTGCCAAAATTTGTACCTTATAGATTTTGAGGATGGCATTTGGCCACAAGGTACGTAAAACATCGAACCGGTTCATATGCCATCCTAAGAATCCGAACATAAATCTGCTATAGAAAGTTGGCCGAGTATGAGCGCCCAGTTACAGCTCAGTTGACAAGGTTTAATTTATGAATAAGAATCACTGTCTCTAAATTCACCAAAATTTTAGCTTTTTAAGAACTGTCAAAAAGTTTACATGCCGAACAGCAGTCTGTAGCTGTAGACAACTCACCGCATCTAAATCCCAAAATAAGTGCAAAATGATAGGGATTCCTTCCCATACGAGGTGGTAGGATGATTAATTGCCCCGTAATTCACAAATTGTTCCTAATTCATTCGCAAAGCCTACAGGCATGAGGGAATTCAAACCCCTTTAATAAATTCGACCGAACTTATAAGAAGGGTAAGTATGCTTTGACCATCAGTTTAAATAACTTTCCTGTAAAGGTCTCATTGGCAAGTTGCTAGGCTATCACACATTCAGGCAAAAAACACTTCGTTGCTTCGATTTCGTAAAATAACAGAGTCTTCATCAGGCCTCTACAAATTTGAAAATGAGTTTTAGTGGCAAATGCGCTTATTTTGAGAGCCAATTAATAATTTCAACATTTTGTCTGACACGATGATCAACTAACACATCTCGTTGTGATAAAAGCTAGCACATTTTCAGCATGTTCAAGATTGGTGGCATTGATGCGCAACCATGTGCCGAGGACGTCACTTTCAGGTCGTTCCATTGCAGCACCAAGCGCATTCGTGCTTTACCGTGACTTGACTACAAGGCCAGTGACATGAGTGTTGGTTGGTCGGGTTGGAAGAATTGTGTGATAGGTCACACCCAAGTCTGTCTGGTGGTACAACAACCCGAAGTGGTTATCTGGGCCAAACAGCACCACCGTTGTGCCTATCCAGGAGCATTGCAAAACAGGCGCCACATTTGAGTGTTTCCAGTTTACCAGCAGTTCGCTAACTTCAAAGCTTGGATGGGGCCAATGGGAATGGGGAGGAAAACAGGAGCAACGGTAGAGGGGATGACGGAGTAAAGAAAGTATGAAGTAGTGATTAATTGAATGAAGGGAGAGATGGACCTTTGCTGAAACCCACCTAAAGGAATTACCGACTTGGCAACTGCGTGCCATTGGAGGCAGTCAATGGTGGCTGATTTGGAGGACATTGAATGACCCAAGTCAAGCATGCATCATGATCAACTGTGAAGATGTCACTCACGGTGTGAGATAGGCCTTATGAGTTGGAAGCATTACTACGAAGTGGGGAAGTTGTGGTGAAAACTGCTTTGTTAGGAAAGTGAGGTGGTGCTGCAACACGGTAATTTGTGACGCGAATGCTGTCCAAAGTCAACTGTGTGAAGTGGTTAGTGGCAGGTGGCAGAGGTGAAGAGTGGACAGACTGCGCTGTCCTGAGTGATTGTTCGAACGTGACGGCAAGGAGTGGTGAATTCGGAAGAGGAGATCTTGATGTTTGGTTTGTTGCGTGCAGCAGAAGTTTTGGTTGGTGCGATGAAAGGTATGGGCAGTGTTGTGGTGAATGTGAGGACGTCCACTTTTGTCCACGACTCCTTTTGCATAGCATCGCTGTCATGGATTCCCAACTGTGTGAAATGCAATTCTCTGTGCTGGTGGTGGTGCTGGCTGCTTCTTACAATTGACAATTCCTTGGTTCGGATCCGAGAGTGGATTTTCGCCAACTCGATGTTCTGCCAACCCAAGTGCCTGCACGAGGCAACGCAGACGAGTTCTGCTGTCTCAAGGCATAATGCCCTACTCGTGAGTGTTTGGAGATGGAGGGACCAACGGTTGACTTCGCCAAATTAGGTGGGACAGATGTTCGTGTGAGATGGTGAATGGAGGAGTGAGCACTTGCACATCCACCAGTTCCACTTCACTCGTGAAATGTCGAAGGCATTTGGACCTACCTCCCTTCAGTGCGTGATTGTCGAGACAGGGGTGACGGACAGGCTCATGTTGCGCATGCATGTGAGAGGGACGAATGAAGGGGAGAGATGAGTTGGTGTTGCAGAATAGGATTGAGGTAGGTGATAGCAACTACGGTGACCAAATGTAAGCACAGATGCAGTGACTGTCCACTTGATGAAAGTACAGCGAAAGTGTTTGCCGATTTGGAGCGTCAGTGGCCGACTTGCTGGAAGGAAATAAAGGCAAGCCGAATGGGGTTGGGAGGGCTGCTGTGACAGTGCAGCCAACGATTCTGTGAACTAACAACAACAACAACATCAGCGACAACGAAAGCAAGGGTAACTGGGAAACGTTAAAATGTCGAGAGAAAGGGGAGGTTGAAAGTGTAAGCAAATGCAATTTGGCAGACAGTCATGCGGTCAAGCAATCAGAGAGCGAACCTGATAGCCACGAAAAGGTGGGGCAAGTGCAAGCTGAAAATGAGGTCGAATGATTCTCCTCTGACCTCTCAATTGCGGTGCATTGAGTGGTGCATGTGTGACAAATCAGGAAGTTCTCAGACTGCCGCAGCTCACAGAGCTTAAAGCAGCAATTCACCCTGAGGTCCAGCTTTCTTTCGCATCCACCCACATTACACGACATTTTGATGGACACTGCGAACACCAACTGGTTCTTGGTGAAAGCGATGCTACAGCCCTCCTCGGCCTTAATTTCCTAATTTGCCTCGAATGTGGTGTGGAGGCCAGACCCACGATCCAACTCGGTAAACACCAGTGTGCGGCTCGTTGAGCACATTGTTACCATTGATGGAATAAAGCCCTTTAAACAAACCAAGAAAATGTCTAAACCGTTGAAGCCATGCGTTCGATGAGGTAGAGGTGAAGTGGGCGCTACTCGAGGTGAGATTGCCTGCGTCCATAGGCACTGACCACAGAGCCGCATCCATTCAGTGTCATTGGTGAAGTGGTCTGCTGCATCGGTTTAACTGGTTCAGTGATGAGGTCCTGCTCCACTCTCACTCCACATCCCGACTACTGCTTCGGACAGGTGTTATGAAGTAGAAGTCTGTGATTACGGGAATGGAGAATGTGCACTGCCTGTCAACCAGGTGTCGTGCCATCCAGTGGAGGGGAAGCGATAAGGACTGCAGTGCAAAGGTCTTTACGGCCTCACGTTCTAGCAGAGCACATGTGATGTCTGTAGGGTGGTGGAGCACATGAGGCAACTGCCAACCTCGTGTACACGTGCCTCCTCAAATGCATGACTTCGAGACCTTGGAGGTCTAATTGCGATTCCGCATTCTGCATTGGGGCTAGTAGTGTTGACACTTGAGATATTTCAGTACCGAGAGAGCAAAACCATCATCTTGACTCACGTGTCAGCATTAGCATCTCACGTGACCGTGACCACAACCTGGTGGTGACTCCGACAAGTCTTTGGTAACGTCAACTTCATGCTAGCACAAGACTAATCCAAGACCGTCCTTCCAGACTTCAGGTTGGATGACTCACGAAGTTGGTAGTCAGTGCGTATGCTGACTACTGACATCAGACAACACCACGCATTGGTCGCTCTTAACTCTGACCGTTATCGGAGTACTTTGTCCACCATTGTCTTGAGTCTCAGCGCATTCTCGAGGACTGTGGTCGGAGTGGGAACACGAGCTGCATCAGCACCGGTCAGTGTAGTGCAAATCGCCGCGTCGAAGATGTGGTCGCAGTTGCGATGCCCCATTTGTCGACTGCACGTGACAACAGTCAGGAAATCGAAATCGAATGAATTTGTGCAGCTACGGGAAGCTGCACTGTGGTGTGAGCAGCTCTGCAATGCAGCACGACACAGTGCCGCGATGCTGTGCATTTTACAACCGGAGGCAGCACAGCATAGATGTTGGGGAGTAGTTGAGGAGTGGAGGATGGGCGTGCGTGGTGTAGACTGAGCAGAAACGAAAGACAGTAGGAGGAGCAATGCCAGTCCATCAAGCGAAATTGTGCTCGATAAAGTGGTTCGACATCTCCGCACCACCCAATGACGATTCTGTCCACCAAGAACATGTTCCTCGACACGCGTACAACATGCTCACCTCCTGTCCTTCTGATGCGGTCACTAATTCTGAGATGCCGAAGCTTGTTGCACATCACCACACACTTTGTTTAGCAGTATTTGACAAACCATAGCAAGTAAGATGTTAGTTCAAAACACACCGGAGGATAAGACCGCAAACCTTCTATTCTCTTCTACGCCACAGTGGATGAAGTGATTGGCACGATGACTGACTTCTAGCATAACTTCTGCTCCACCCTAATACCATGGTGAATTGCTGTCGTTCTCCACTTCCGCCTCTAAGATCCCTGTTATTCGTGGTGACACTTTGGTTTGCGCATAACAACCAATTCATGTGTGCAATAATCGTTTACTCATATCCACCAACAACCACCTTCCCTCTCCAACACCCATTCTCCTCCTCTCGCATTCAACATCACCGTCCTCTTTGCTTTTCCTTCTTCGATCGCATTTCCCGCCCTACCTATCTTCCTCCCCACTCCCTTCGCCCCATTCTCATTTCGTCTGCTCTTCATATTACTGCTACTAGTACAAATCAAGAGATGACAGCAATCATTCACTGACTGCCTAAATTGCGTTGCATGTGAGACGAAGTATCCATGCATCACACCGCTAGTTCCTCTGACTACTTTTGCTTGCAAGCTCACCATACTGCGTAGTAGTGTTTCAGTTTGCAAATCCCAACCACTTTAAGCGTGTTTATTCCCTCACTTCCTCTCAACGGTGGCCTTATTCCACTTAATGTTGGAACGTAGAAATGATGGCAATTGGAAGTGCAGAAGCACGTGTCTTGCACTTCGTTCAAACTATCCACGTATAACCTGTCATTTCCAACTATCTCGCCAGTTACGAGTTCACATGGGAATGTCATTGCGAATGTGCATCCGCATGAGATTTGTCGTCTGCAATGGACTTCCGAGCACAGGGTATCTCGGCGTCTGCTTTGCATTGCGCTTGAAATGCACATGGTGTGGGGTAAGAGTGACCGGCAATAGGTCACTGATTGGGATCAGACAACAAGTCTGTCATGTGCATTGTTGACATGCCACCATCCTTGTGAAGTAGGTGGCACTGGTGTGATTTGGAGGAGTGGTGATGGGGAGAGGTGGGTCGGTTGAGAGAGGAGGGTAGTGCAAACGCTCGTGAAGAATGCTCGCATCGCTCGTGTCGCGCCATCCTGTAGGCTGTGGCGTGTGGAAGGAAGGAATTATGGTGTAGTGCGAGTGGGAGGTATGCGCTCTATCCAAAAAGTAGGTTACTTATTTGTGAAGAATTCTCGAACCGAAATCTCCCAGCATACGTTTGCACTGCGCGCGATTGCAATGGGTGCAATCGGTAGTGGGAAATGCAGTGCGAGACGTAACATTCACTGTTCCGTAGTGCATTGCTTCGAGGAAGTGGACAACTGGCGATTAGAATGTGCGTTTGAAGGTGTGTGAAGAGTCAGCAGGTGTGCCTCTTTGGAGGGGTTTTGCACACCACACGATGAGGATTGGGTTGTGTAGTTGCAGAATGTCATGGGTGATTTTGTGCTTCCTTGCACGCAGTGGTTCTTTTTGTCCTACATCTCGAAGAGTGTAAAAAGTTCATTTCACGTGCAACAGAAGGAGCTTTGATGTTTGGATGAATTTTGCGGAGGTGATTGATGACAAGTTGTTGGTGCCTGAAGTGGGGAGTGAATGCGACACGCTTACCTCGGAATGGACGAAATGTAGGCTCTCTGACATGAAGAACATATGCGATGGACGAAGTAGTTTTTTAGGTCAGGATAGTAATTGACGTTAAAGTAAACTGCACAAAATATGTAAGCTACACTGTTAGTTATTTAGTTGTACATGCATTGTTGCAAATTTTTCATAGTAGTCAAAGCCTTCAAAATGTCATGCATGCACAAAAATACAACTCATGAAATCTAACAAACATGCATACACTTACCACCTGTTTTTGTTATGCAAACGTAGTTATGCTTGCAGTCCGCATAGGTCGGCAGACCGAATATACTGCGCACGGCTTTGTCCACCTTATAGGCGGTTGCGGTTGGATTCTGAAAACGGATTTCTAATTAACCTTCGCAGAAAGTGTCATGCACAATTAGAAAAATATGCCACCTTTACTATTACAATGCAATCTTATTGCTATCAGTCGCCTTTTAGTCTTTTTGAATACGTTTTATAGAATTTTTTACAACCTACGGTGGCCTAAGCAGTGACGTAGTGGCTGCGGTAGGTAAATGTAAGATTGCAAATAAATAAAGGTCTGGATTTCATTGGCGAGTTGGCGATACTTGGACGTGACTGAAAGAAGCAGATCCTGTAAATGAGTGAATTAGTGGCGATTAGTAGGTGATGGACCTGTGGATTCTCCTCTGCTGTGGTATTGACATTAATCCTGTGCAATGCAATGTGGACAGTAAAGACCGAGTCAAAACCATACTGGAACAGTTCGAAAATGACTTGTTTGGAGCTATCAAATTTATTTATGCGTTAGAAGCTGGACGGAAATGATATGGGGGCTACATTCCAAGGATAAGTTGTTTTAAGCGTTAGCTCCATGGAGGCAGTTCATAAATTTATTAATAATTTGGCTTTTAGCGATTTGCCCCGGGAATAGGAATTGACATTTAAAACACGCAACGTAACAAATCCAAGAACAGATTAGAGTAGAATACACAAGATTTTACTTGTGATATCTGGATCAAAGCTATTACCGCTGTCAAGAGTAAAAGCAATTCGATCCCTGTTTTTAGCCAATAGAGATTTTAAAGCCAACGCAGAAGCCTAAACATGAAGGAGGATGGAAAGGACTATAAAATAAAGGGAGGAGTGAAATCTGTAGAAGAGCAATAGTCACTTAAGATGGACGTTCATAAATATGAGCTTTCCAAGCCCCTTACCTTCGGTCACTACCCTGGAGCCATAACGCGATTTTGACGCCACATCTGTTAACAGCTAACTGGATCATCTGTTCATGATGGCTCTAAGATATCCACAGCTCATAAGCGTTTGATAATCGGATGTATCACATTTGTGGCCAGAACCTAAACCTAAATACAGCAGGTTCTCGAGCAAGAAGTGCTATTTCGTACTTTAAAGCGCTAACTAATTGGTTTCGTAGCTGGTGAGTGGCGTGTCGTTGTACTTTACACATGAAATGATTTAACCGAGGCCAAATGCCAATTTTTAACGCCATAACAGTTTGCACAAGAAAACTGGGCATATTTCCCTTTCGTAGCATTTAGACCACCGTCATAACGACATAACAGTTGGAATGTGTAAATTCGCTCTTTTAATAGATTAGCCATGAAAATGATCAAAATCACCGAATTCGGGTAGTAGCTCTCAGATCCAAGTGACTAATTGGTCTGATTAAGTTGACAGACAACTCCAGTAGTGCTCCACCTCTCACAAATGCGAAAAGGGGCATGAGTTTAGCCACTATTACTTAGCTTCTTTTGATTAGTAGCTCTTTTGTCTGGCTGAAAAGGGCCGGCAACATTGCCACATTATTTGTGCGACCACGTATCTTACCCTGCTTAAAAAAGCATGAGTGTTTTTCTCAAGGCAGAAAAGTGCTTAGCATTGTGTCATGACTTATTTTAAAAATTCGTTATTGCCCCTTTAATGTATCTTGGCAACTAAAAACAGAGTCCTTTTAGGTTAATTCAGTTGCTTATGAGTTCTTCAACTAGTCAAATGATACAGAATGTTGGCGTTTTACTCAAGCCTCTATACGCTACTTAACTTTAAGTACTTTTAAGAAATGGCCAAATTTTCACTTAAGATGAATAAAATTGACTCAGCAGAAAGCTAATCTAATTTACAATCTCCCTTTGAAAAGAACGTCAGGAGTAACTGTTAGCCAGTAGCAAAGATGATCCTTTTAAGCAATTAAATTTAAGAATGCAGGCGAAGGTCTCACCTTCGTAATGAATGGCAGAGAGATAGCCGTAGGCATTTCAATTTCATAATCTGTAATCTTCAGTACCGCCGGATCCGTCACACTCACTTCTGGTGTTATCCATGGATCACCTAAATAAGCAGACAAACAAACAATTGCCATTGGAAAGTAGCTGAATGTTAGCTATACCGAACGCGCAAAGTAATAATGTACAAAACCACCGTCAATGGTACGCCAAGTAAACGGCAATAATTGTTTCTTATAGCACTAAAAAGCCAATTTCTTTTCATGATTCTATTTTCAATGTGAACACCAAGTGGAAAGATCTGCGGCATTGGCGAGTCACTTGTAGATTCACAGTGAACTGACCATTCTTCGCTCTACCACCTTACCAAACAGTCAATCCACCTACAGGACAGTGTCTCAACCAAAATCGTTGATGACAGGCTCAAAAACGCCCTTGGAAACTGACCCCAAATTTGGGACTAACTTGAATCAAATATGCCAATGTTCCCACCCATTGTTACCGTGTTTTAAAACAGCAATACGATATACTTCCAGCACTCCAAAAAGTGAGCATTTTGTAAGGCACCAAGCTTAATTGTCCGAAACATAGGTAAGCTAGCTGCAACGAAATACTAGCAAGAAGGACTACGTCTGTTAACTACATTTAACAGTTCATAGTGGCGCAGAGGAATACTTTATCCGTGGGAATGAACAAAGAGGAGCAGAATCTTTAAAATATTTAAACACACCATCAGTGGCATTTTTAATGAAGAGCGTTGCCTGTTGAACACCATCAGAGAAGACTATTCGGGTTATGTCGGTGCCATTGAAGGTCCCCTCCAAAGTGAACTCACTAGTGCCTAATTGAATTGAAAAGGGAGAGAACAAAAAAAGCGACATTTTCAGTCTCTTATTATCGCTCAGGTTCACCGACCAAACACACCGACCCCGTTATTTCACTTTAAACTGGCTGTCTAAGTCAAGCCAACCAAGCACCAAAATCTACTGATTTAGTGAATGCGGCTGCATTATGTCTGAAAGTCGAAGATCCCAAAATTCCACTGATCAGGTTTGTGTTTTCCGATATTTTGCTGGTGCACTTAATGCTTGATCCAGCCATTGCATATGTAAATTTTCCCCGACATTTTGTGGACACAAATGCCAGCAACAAACCACTCGATTGATACCTACTACGCTCCTAATAAAATTACTTTTGACATTACCATAAGTGAGGCGGAGGAGACACTGTTGGTGCTATAGTAGGATTGCTCTACCCAATCAATTCCTTTTAAGATTTATTAAATATCTACGCTTTTAAAAAGTGCCTTAGAAGGTAGACATCTGAAGAGAGGGGCTGTATCTGCAAAGACCCACGATGGAGGGCTCTTTGAGTCCACTTTGACTTCTGGCGAAAACCCCCAGTCTCAACGTGCACTGGAAGGAGTCAACGCAAATTAAAAAAGGAATCCCCAAATTTAATATAAAATTGATGAAGTCAATGTAAAACCGCGACTATGTACACAACAAAGTGCTGTGAATTGCACCCACCTGTTTCCTTCGCGCACAGTTCGTAAGAAGCGTTACATCGCGAATGCATTTCTGGAATTGTTTGCTCAAAAAGAAAAAAAGCAAAATAAATATCCTGCTAACAATATTTTGCTCAAATTTAAAAAACTGTATAAAAGTTCACTCATTTTGAGGAAAGCGACTTATTTGGTGTAACTAGTAAACTACTTTCCATCCGAGTGCAGTCCAATCTCCACAGGCGTTTGCGATTGTGCTAACCTGCCTCATGCTCAAGTTGATGCACACCTGGAAAATTTTCTAAGTGCAGAAAGCAAATGATAAATTTGCCTTATCTGCCTAAAGCAATACCGGAGGACGTTCGCCTCGAGTGCAGTTTACCAGCCTGATACACTTAGAAGGCCTATTCAACCACAATTCGATCCCTCATTCGAGTCGTTGCATGGGCAAATCAAAGGTGATAAAATAATGCAGTTTCCTACAGGACCACGCAGAAACAGAGTATACAGATACAACCTCCTTCAATCTCTAATGTAAGTGTTGCCCTTCTCAACTTTAGTCACTCCTCACTTCGATAGCAAAACCCAGAGGGCAGGTGATGTTGACAAAGTCACCGGTCTCCATTTTGAAGGTGCAAATTGTCTTGCGTAAATTCCGACTGTCACAGAAGGTGCTTCTGTACATGCTGTAAAAGTTCGAAGCCGGATTTAAGTTTGTGTGGATGCGGTGATTAAAGTGAGGATTTTTTTATTAATGCCATTTGCCGAAAACGACAAATGTTAACCTGTATACTCAATTAGATAAGTCATAATTTAGGGCAATAACGGCTAGATTATCTCGCGTTTTAATTAGCCATTGCATTATTAGAGGAAATTAAGCCAACATATACACTAAAACTCAATCTCAGGTCTGCTAATTTAAGGACAGAGTCGTAATTTCATCTACAAAAGACCCGTTTTAGCATATTCATGTTCTGCTTGTTTATAGCTACTTCAATAAAACCCTTAATTTACTTACATCACTTTCGCTTCGAGGGATTGGCAAACCAGACAAATTTCTAAAGTTTAATGGAGACAAAAGTGGTCAATTAAAAGTATACTTACAAGAAAGCCAGTCAGATTTGGACAATTATAAGATCAAGAGGAGGTAAAAATGGGGAATATTGACTCACCTAAAAGCAGTGCGATTGTCGGGTAAAGCATTGTGAGGCGAATAAGAATCCTTACAAGTTGGAACAACTCTTCATTACCTGACTAGGCGATTGTCAGGTTTTACGTTCATGAAGGTCGAGGCGTCAATTTGCATTCTCATTGGTTCATTCATTAAGGTGGTAGGCGCATTGGCCCAACAGCCAGTGTAGATGCGCAGAAGTGGAAGCATGCACAGATTCCCCTTCGGTTCGTGTTAATCAACATCTCTAATGATATGACTGACTAACCGAATACTGGAAAGCATTTCCGTTTGATACTACCACCAGTGTCTGCGATTTCATGGTAGTAATGTTTACTCTATGGCGCCAGGGTTTCCTTAGCGATTTATTTTGTACAAAATTAATAGATTTTTAACAGAAATGCCAAGAAATGAAATTTGGGGTAGCCAGTGAGTGACCGCACCCTGTTTCTGCCGAATTCGGACCACATTTGGCTGAATATGTAAGCATAGTAAGCATCGCTTATTATCAATCTCATATTTCCCCATTTTTGACAGCCATCTTCATTGTTCTCCATGGTCTCCATTCTGCAGCAGCGTTGCAACATTTCACAGCCTTTGCATCGCTCAAAACAGATTAATGTCCCAAGTCCAGAGCACTTCATATATCAATAAGTGTCTGTAGGACCACTTTCAAACTAATTAAATACAGAAACTAATTTCCGAAAGATGCTCTAATTTGTGCTTATTAAAACGTAACTTATAGGTGAGGAGTGGTCTGAACGTGCAAAACTTGGGCTGCATCGGACCGCCATTGGCTCTTGAAGAGGATGCATTCCATGAACACAATGTTTGTACCTCTTTTGTAATCGGTACTCAATAAAACAATGTTTACATCCAACTCCTCTACCCGTTCTGAGGTATAAAGGCGAAGGAAGAAAAGATGAAAGCTAAACCTAATGCACCACTACTTCAGGATCTATTCAGCCAGGCCTACCTGGTAGTTATTAGTAATAATAGCAATTTTTCAAAGTTCTGGATAGCTACCTGATTCAGAGAGTGAGAAAAAAAGGGACAATATGCATCCACGCACAGAATTCAGCTCATTTTGGTCCAGTTTTGCAACAGTCATTAATAGTCCTGTAGTTATCTAAGGGTCAACCTGGCATCCGTATTCATTTGGCTGCGGGGCTCTAGAGATTTAACTGGCTAACATTAACACTAAAATGATAATTCGGACCCTACCTTTGATGGTGACGTAGCCGTTTGACAGAGTAAAGGACTGGTCATGTGATGCACAAAACTGTGAGGTTAAAGTGTGAATTCCATACACAAATACACACACCGCGCAACACTTAATTTTTGACGTAAAACCACTCCAATAAACCGGGAACACGTGAGAAAAATGCTTACTGCATACTTAAAGTAGAGTATATTCTAAACATAAAAACCAAGGTGACTGTGAAGCGGGTATGGGTCGAGAATTTCAATACTCCACTACCTGTTTCCTTGAGACAGTCATACCTCACATTACCTACAATGTGGTAGTATGTTGAGCAGTTTTTCTCTAAAGGGCTACAAAGTTTCATCCGTCGTTTCATTTTATCTTGCACTATCGCGCTCCATATTCCGAAAGTCTGGTTATTATAAGTGATGAAATGAAGGAGTGTTCGAGTCCTACTTGGGAGTTAGCTCCCATAGCATCCATTTTACTTCATCACAACTAACAGTTACTGCCATTCATAGTGACTATAATATGGCAGTGCTAAAGACCATTCTTCTCCTATCCCAACCAATCCTTCCTCTAATGCGACTGCCAAATTTCATGTGTAGAAATTGTTCATTGCTTGCTATCCCATCCCATTTGTTAAGTTCCTGTTTGGTATAGACGGCGAAAAGGAATGCAAAAATTCCCAGTCTATTGTTGGTTTTCATGTCATTTCCTGCTATCATGTTCACTATGCATTGAATGTCAGGTCATTTGCAAGGAAAATGACCTGCAAATGAGTGCAACTGCCTTTTGTTCAAATGCTGCATCCACAAAAAACCAATTTATTAAAGTGCTTATCACTACTTGGACACCAAAAAGGTGTTTAGTTTTTGGTAACTTTACTTGGCCGCGAAAAGTCCAAATTTCCATCCACATTAATACAAGTTCGAAAGCATCCTTCAAGCTGTAGCATTAAAAATATGCAATTTCACACATATTTTGCTTAGCTACGGAATGTGGAAAATATCATTCAAGGCCTTAATTATCTCTTACGTCTGCCTATGATGTGCGGAAAAGGGTTAGCCTAAACCGATGCGATAGTAGCATCACCAGCGCCTTTGTCGACTCTCGGATGACTTCACAAACATCTGATCTAGATAACTAGTGATGTGGTTGCAGGAATAAAAATGCTTTGCAATTATCAAGGAGAAAATGAGCCGTAATTCAGTGTCATTTAGAATCTCACGCCATACTCGATGAAAACTCAAGCTACACCCATCAAGTGAACCAATTCATTTCGAGTTTCTGAGCTACCCATTCTGCTCCGGCTCCCATGACACTAAATAACTACTACAACCACTGCTACCCAGTACTAAATAGCAAGCCTGTCCTTTTACAGCTAGATGAGGAGCAGTCGAAGATTAGTTCCAATGCTACGTAGGCTAGTTAATTCCAGTCCAGTGCAATGCAGTCAAATCCTCAATTCCTGTGGCCATTGCATACCTTGACAACATGTTGCTGCTACGATGCTCGTGAGCACATAGTCCTCTTAGGCATTAGCATCAAACTGTCTTCCCCTCTGCTGCGGTTTAACGTTAGCTCCAGAGAAAACGCAACTCGACGCATTGGTGGCAGTGGCAAGTGATCGGGCAATCCAAGAGAGAAAATATTTTCATATCCTTAACAAGCCTATAAAACCTTAATGTGGCAGAAGATGGAAATCTACTGCGGATGGCATAGACAAGAAGGATTCGTCAAGCAAGAGTTAGCAAAGACCAATCAGCTCCAAACACTCCATCTTATTTGGTCTTCGTCCGTGGCTACTCTACTTGAATCGATGCGAAGCCTTATAATCACTTGCACCATTTTCACACTCGTTGTAGCTTTGCAAACGACACAAATGTACTGAATATATATTTGCGAAATCAGTATATTAGCCATTTTGTCCCTCTATTCATTCATTCATTCATTCATACGGTCATCAAACCGTGTTCGCATTACTGGCTTGCCAAATGATGACACCTTCTGGTGAGTTATTGTACACTTCATTGGCCCCCCTCAGAACGGTCTTCATTTAAGACTGGGTTGAACAGGGGGCTGTTAAGTAAGGGTTAAATTCATCCAACCCTTGACAATCTAAACAGCACTACGTAAACGATTACAAATAGCTATAACACTTTGTGACGCTTATGTGGCCTTCACCTCCAAACCGTCATCATGCCTATTCCTTCCCGCTGTTATACCCTCGACTTAACATTCCGTTGAGCTGCACTGACATATCAAAGGGACTTGTACCTGCCAATTTTCGTCGTGCAAAATACGTGAAGAAACTTTACAACAATATGTTTTGTCGCCTGTATCCACCAAAATGCTACTGGCTAGCAAGCTGAAACAATCTATATCCTAATGTTTTAAGCAAGTACTGCTCAGTTTGTGTGACAGGAATTGTTCAGAAGTAATTCACAACAGTGGCCCTTAGTATACATAATTTCAATGTAAATGGTGATTAAGAAATTCAATTTGAGTAGTCAATTTAGGCTTAAGTAACTTGAGGTCAGAAAGATGAATTTTAATTCACCGGTGGCTCATTTTTGAAAGACGAAAACAAGGCATCGAATGTTGAGAGAACACTCTACTGACAGACAGACGTTATTGTACCCACCGAAACTGTCAACCATCAATACCATGTCCTGTTTTTTTAGATTATTCTAAGTAACACGTCGGCTGTGTGCGAGTTTCGGAAGAGAAGAGCTTCAAATTAAAGCAATTTTAGATAAGTTTGCTATCAATTGCAATTTCTAATTGTGTACCTGCATTTGTGTTTCTTTATTTATTGAAAGTAAAAATTGCGCCAACATGCATAAGAGCAAAATCCAAACTAGTACAAACCAAAACTTTTCTCTTAAATGAAGGAAGAAATGCTTTCGCAGAATATTAGAATTGTGCCTTCCGAACTCAAGTTTATACGAGCTTAAGATAATTAAAAAAGACATTTTATTTTACCAGCAAAATATCTTTCGGTTCAGTCTATCACGGTGTACGAGAGTATGTAACGATAACGCGTTATTAAAAAAGTGCCCCAAAAGAGGCTTCAGCATTGGGTGAGCAGAGTGGAGAAGACAGAGATGATAATTGTCGCTTTGCAGGCAATGGGGGTGGTCCTGCAGCAGGGACACCAGAAATGGGACGCATGGATTGTCCATGCAGATAGCGGTCGATTTCGGCGAATGAGGGTCGCGATGAAGGCTCCAACTGCCAACACTTATTCATGAGTTCTTTCATTCTGGAGGGTGTGTCACCTGGTGGGCCCAAACGATGACCACCGCAAAGGTGAGTCAGCAGCTCCCGACTCGGCACCTCACTGTATGGTAGACTGCCAAGACTGTAGATCTCCCACATCACCACACCGAAGGACCATACATCCGAGCGTAGTGTGAAGTTTGCTTCTTTCTCCAACACCTCGGGTGCTGTCCATCGTGTTGATATGCGACCGAAGGTGAAGGTTGAGCCGTTAGGCCGACTCAGTCCGAAATCACCAATCTGTAGAAGTAGATGCGTCAAGTGAAGTAGCATTGCACTCGACGCTGCTCGTGTGCCATGGAGTCCTGCCACATTGACATCTCTACAACAGTGCTCTCTCCTTTGCTTATGTCAAATGAGGTTCCGAAGTGCTCCACCCATAACCGTCATGGGTCCTCTAGAGCTGTGTTTGTGTCGAAACTTGGAAACCGAATAACCTCACCTCCACCAATTCAGCGTCGTAGTGTGCTTAACCACTGACCACTCTTCACCGAATCAATGGTCCGTGAAGGTGGGACGTCGAGAGTCGAAGAGCGACACATGTGAGGTGTGCGGAAGTGAGTATGGACTGATGTGAATTGTGGTGACAGATGGGACTATCCAAGTGGATGAATCTGTGACTACACAATGAAGATCTCAATTTGCACACATTTCCCTACCACTTGGGTTAACTGAGAATTTGTGGTGAAGACGTACCTTGATTTGATGGTTGTCAGTGAGAAGAATGTTGCGGGCTGCCAGACTACGATGCTGAATTCGTTTGGTCTCGAGAGCACACATGCCACTGGTGATTTGTGACACAAACCCATGAAATTCCAGACGTCGTTTGTGATCTCTCTCCCCTCTCTCTCCTTCATATTGCGCTCTCTCCTGAGCATTAGTGTGGAGTGACTGGAGGTAATCCAGCAAGGTGCCACCAGGCATGAATTCAGTCACCACGTAGAGGTACTTGTCATCCAAATACCATCCAATGAGAGTCAGCAGATGCTGCTTGTTGATGGTGGAGTCCTTGAGGAGGGCGCACATTACTACCACTTCCATGGCTCCGACGAGAGCGTATCTGGATGTCTGCTTGATTCGTTTCACTGCCACCTTCATCCGCGTTTTCTTACCATCCACCTGTAAATATGCTCACATCGTATCACTGTTCAAGATGACGCCACCTCCTCTAATTGATCAAAAACGCGGGTGTTTGAAATGTCAGATGATGTCCTCTAAATCCATACGGTGGCTAGTTGATATGGCATTCCTTCATGGAGTACCAGGCATCATCCATCTCCTTGCATGCTAGGAGTCAAGGTGACAGGTGCTTATCGTGGTGGACGCATGCACTCATCAGTATGTGGTATTACAGCCGCAAGTATCTTCGCGTGCAAAAGTCTATGGAGGATTTACTACTGCAGTGTGTTGATCAAGTGTTCCACCACGCAGCCATGCCATTGGAAAGCGTAGGCATTTCAGAGATGCCTACGTGCCAAGGCGACTCTGATCACACAAATTCAACTATGACAGTGAACACCTGTCGAACCGTAAATGTAGACACAACGGCATGGTGAGATAATACGGAACACAACTGCTTTCATCAACACGGCACCCACACGTCGGCATTTGGCTTCACTGAATCCCTGTTGTGCGTTGGATTTACACCAAAACGCCTAATGAAGATTCACATCGAATGGTGCCAGCTACATGCTCAGTGCTGCAGACAATCATTAAACAGCCATGGGTGTACAAAATGTAGCAGTGACAAGCATAATTTCATTTGACATGACCCAAAATGTTAGCCTGTCTAAGCACTTGGAGGCACAAATCCACTACCGATTTACTGTCCAAAATGATCTTTCAAATCTACACTTATTAGAGCCTTCAATGCACGCAAATGCTCACGCTGCCCAAAAAGGCACTAATTTATACATGGGAAGGTGAACTGACACAGAGACCACCTGAATGAACTACCCAACAGCCCCATCGCCTCAGATGCTATGGGAGGTAGTAGATTTGTGGAGGCAACTAAGGAAGGCGTTTGCGATCCTACTAGCAAGTGCCTTTCCTTCGCCTTCATTCCAAGGCATAATGTCAGCATCATGCCTCTGCTAAGTTGAGGCGGCATCGTCGCAACGCGTTTGCAGGTACTAGTCAAATTGCCGCTCCTTCCTCTGCGATTGTGTGTGTGTGTGTGTGTGTGTTACAAAGATACTAGCAGCTGTTACGTTCAACAGAATTATTGACATACTCTTTGTTATTGTGACTGGCTGCTCCAGATGGACAGTGGTCATTAGCTTCTTCATTTATGGAGAGGCGGAATACACCCGCAAGCTTCCTTCTTTAGCCACTCTCACACCCCACATCCGCACATTCTTCGCAGTGCAGACAATGCACTCCAGTCATTACGAAATATTTCGAGGGCCAAATAGGCATGCCTTGCTCCGAACAGGCTAGTTATTCCATTAAAAGTCAGATCACCTCTAGCGTCAGCGCATTGAGGAGGGCTTAGTCTCATTAACAAAGATGGAGTCGGTAGAACTCATGTGTCAACAGTAACTTACCTCTTTTTCATAGGTTCTTCGTGTAACCTCACCAAATTCACCCTTTCCGATAACTTTAGCGTCTTCTTTCTTCATAAGTGGTGGGATTTCTTTGGAGCCTGCGAAATACTTCAGGTCCTCGCAGTAAATTAGTGAGGCGCATTTACGCTGCCTCGCCTCACCCACGTCACACTCCTATAGGGATTCACAAGCAGCGATCTACTACGATAGTCACAACCTTACCTTCCTCCGCACCTTCTCAATTAAATGTGAAAGCAATTTTCCCTTATAGGTATTGGCACCAATCTTGACCGTGTAGTGACCACTTATGGGGTAGGACTCTCCACGTGGACCTCTCTTCAGCAGGAGCTTCCCATCCTTCGTGGAGAAGAGGACCCAGCATTTACCGATGCCCTGCTCATCGTCGACGAAATCCTCTTCGTCCCCGTAGTAGGTCGGAGTCCATGCATTGTCAAGGTCTATTTTCAAATAGAGAGTGGCTTGAGGAAGTTCCAAAGCATGCACGCAACAAAGAAATGTCGATGTGAGGGGAGTTTGTAGGCGGCGTGCATCGGCGAAAAGAGTGGCACTTTATTTAAGAAAGCAGAAGTGTGTGCATGAAGCATCTGCTGTCTTGATAAAATTTTCACTACTAGCATTAAGTGTACTTGTCAGATATGGAGGCGGAGTTTTAAGGGGTGGCTTTGCTTAGGTTGGTGAGAATTCGAGAAACAGTGACCCACATCTATCCGGTGGTCACCTGTATCATCATCTTTCGCGTGCAATAATTGGGACACAAAAGAGAGCCAGCTAATTTCTTAGAATCCATGACAAGTTTATGCGCGTCCCTTTCAACGACTTGACGATTGCACTCACTTTCTTATTCTCTTGGCAGGACAGTGGACGTATTCTCTGGTGCTACACTACTATCCAGTTTGTTAAGAAGAGTATTCGCAGAACGGTCATCAACTTCTTTTTGACCTTCATCTGTGTCAGAGAGATGGGCAATAATTGGTAGGCAAATAAATGTGTCATTTAATTTGTCAAATATCGAGCCAAATATTTGTGAGATCTTTCAAAATGTTTAACCATTACGCTCACTTGCATTTCGTCTTGGCGGTTTATCTGGTGCAGTCCTCGAAGCCGCATTATTGTCCCTTTGTAAAGGAATAACATTGCTAACATTATTGCTGAATGCTATAACTAAAGTAAAATCCAACAGATGTAATTTAAGAAGGGAGGTAGTATTTGTTAAAGCACACTTTTATGCACTGAACACAATTAATGTTGGGTGGTCACACCGCAAACTTGGGTCTTGTTGGCATCGTCTACCCTTCACCATCAAAACATCCTCGTGTTAGACCCGCGTTGGATCGTTGTGCTGGTGACGGCTGTAACTAACCGACAATCAATGGCAGTTGACTGACTAACAAATCGAATTGTCATGGACGGAAATTGTCTGTTGTTGATTGGTAAAGTCGTGATAAATCACAAAGGAAGAGATGTGAAGGTGCCGTCTTGCTTTAAGGCAAAGTAAGATGTGTTGATGCACGTACGAAAGTGAGCCAGTAGATTAAATGGCATCTCCTTTCCTGATCAGTCAACCAATCAGTCTGCCAGTCAGTCGATTAGTCAGTCAATCATCCCATCAAGAAGACAGTTAACCACTTTGCTCATATAGACACAATTTAGTCCTAACGGTTCAGGTGTGAGGAGATCGACTGTCGTTGAAAACTGTGACTAATCACCAGTGTTTTGCGGTTGTGTGCAAGCAGTGTAGCATTCAGTTCAGTGACGCATTTCAGCTGCCTACTCATCAGTAATGCTTGCAATTACCATCCAGAATATGTCTTTGGATTAAAAAACGGTGATGTAAAGTGGATGTATATACAGTTCTGTTTGAAGTGAAGGAAACTACTCGCGTCCCTGTGACAGTCCCTACGAGGCAAGACGTCTCCTTTTCACACACCGCGGTCAAATCGACATTCCATCAATAGGTAGAAAGTGAACAAGCAAATCACTAAACTTTAGCAAGAGCCCAATTCACGACGGAAGTGCTTCCTTTCTACAGTATGGTACAGTAACGGCGGATTATGGTGCATGAAGGTAATAAACTCGTAACTCACCTTCTTTCTCGCCAGCCTTTGACGTCTCCACTCCTGACTTCGTAATCAATCTATATTTGTGGGAGGTACTAGAGCCTTACCGTTGGGAACACCTCCTTCCATCGGCTTCTGCATCACGGTAATAGCAGAGTGCTCCTTCCAATTGCACTAGATGTGAGCCGAGCCACGCAAGCGTTACAGTGGTGCCACTAAAGACTGCTGTAAGTTGACTCGCTCACTTGTAACAGCCAATGAGGAGGCTCGGTTCTCGCCACACATTAACATACTGACAGTGGCAGCGCAGCTGTCGATGCCACGCCTCATTAGCCCTTAAGAAATCACTTTTTAACTTCACATCTCATCTGCTGTCATGTGTGATAGGATTGTCAGTGGTCGTCTCTTCTCATTGTTCCATTGCACTTTTATCGCTATCGGCCATGTAATGCATCCGTCAATCAGAGTGCCAGCAGAGAATGGCTTAACGTGTTAAGCACTCACAGTTAAAATGACTTGATATGTGCAGCACTTTCATTTTACAGGACCTGGCTCTTTTGGTTTGAAATGCTGACACCGTGAACCCTGATTCATCTGCGCACGAATCGTTCGCATGCTCGCTGAGTGATTAAGAAGATGGAGGGAAAAATGACTGAGCAATTTGTTCACATCCAACTTTCTCGGAATTGAATGGGTCGCACTCTACTCTCAACAAAATGCAGTTGATAAAAAATAAGGTGCATTTCTTCAGTCAAGACGTGCGAACTTAACATTATAGAGCAGTAGTCAATCAGTTGGAGCTCGTATGAAAGAGGAGAGAGTTTAGTTACCTTAAGAAGACCTCGAAACTTGCTCTGGGATCAAACTAGTGTTGACCCATCTACATCTAATTGTAAGAATAAAAAATGTCTCAGGCTGCAAGAAGAATAAAAGAACGTCCACCAACTTTATTGGGAGTGGCATTGATAATGAAGGTGGCAACCTATGCAATCCAATCACAGTCATGTGCAGTCCAATTTTGAAGTGTCATCCAAGTGGTTGAGTTTAAGGTCCTTCGTTTGCACAAAGGCCATTTCTGTACATCTGATCATCTCGGAGCCCACACGTGTCTTTTCTTAGCAATATTCCTTAAAGCACGAACATTTATTGTAACCTTTGAGACCGAAAACTGATGCCCAGTGAGTTGAGGGTAACCGTATTTGGCAACACCCTC
Organism: Taenia hydatigena; assembly: GCA_036345935.2. Lineage (NCBI taxonomy): Eukaryota > Metazoa > Platyhelminthes > Cestoda > Cyclophyllidea > Taeniidae > Taenia > Taenia hydatigena. Next base: position 22,356,354 of record JADWOT020000003.1, read on the forward strand.
AAAATGTCTCGCTGTTTGTTTCCCTTCGTCACAAATTAGATGGCGGTGGCTCAAGTTACGCATGCACGCAAAGGAACTCATGTTATCGTCTCTATGTTAATGCACTTTGCAGTGAACATCACAAAGGTCATGAGCAGTTGGAGTTAGCCAAAGTGAGTTTGCAACCCGTCCAGTATGAACATGGACAAAATCCGTATATGAGTTGCCTACACAGGCATGTATTTACGCAAGGCATTGAAAACACCAAAACTCACTTGTAGACTAAGTGAACGAAAATCACTTCTATCACATCGCTATCTGAGATCCACCACAACTCCTCGCAGGATTGGAGGCAAAAGTGACTGATTTTACATCCCTTGAATGCGTAACATCGTAACTGCATTACAAGGATTAATATGTTATTAAGTGACGTCTGGACGCACCTGTTCAAATTACGAGCTCTTCGTGTGATGCAGTTGATTTTAGGAGTTCATGGGTGATAGGTTGTCATGGGGACTTAACCGCTGCTCGAAAAGACGGGGCATTGGAAGAGGGAAACATTAAGAGATCGTATGAGCATTCCTTACACCAATGCGACACAAGTAACTGAAGTGTAGAGTTGAAAAGCTTACCCCCGACTATTTCAGCAAACAGCGCCAACAACCTTGCTAACATCGCTATAGGCCGTCGAAAGCAGAGATAGTTGGTGGCTGTCGTTAGTATAAGGGCTTAGAAGACAAAATGAAAGAGCGCATTGACTTACTCATGCCTCATTGAGAAATGCGGAGTGATGTGGATGGAAGATGACACCATTCTGCTCCTAGATCGTTTTGATCTGCTTAACTTCTGACTTAGACGGACCTCAATCCAAGCAAAGTTATCTTGGGACGTTTGAAGATTCAAGCACTGGCCAGAGAGATTCGCAGTAGCGAAATTCGACGCATGGGAAATGTAAACAGACACACCCATGCTGTACGATTTTCCATGTGCACGAGTCCGAACCCACGACTTGCTTTGCAATCAACCCTACTTTCTCCATCCCAGATTAATGTGGTCAGACACACCTCCCCAAAATAAAACAAACGGCTTCGTGGTGTTTCCCATGTACGACTGTATTTATTCCTCCCACTCATTACTTTGCAACATTGCAAGCATATTTGTACGTTACAGTGACTTCTTGATCTCTGCAAAGGACACTCAAAGAGACGAGGTTTCGCATGGAACAGTCAAGGGAGATTGGCAGAGTTTCGCTTCTAAAATGGTGTAACCTACATCTCCAAATTCTATTAAATATTTACCTACACAATGGACTGAGCTTTGGTTCCATTTGCGTGTGGTATGGATGGTCTTGAGTTTAAACTGCATAGCAGTAGGCGTTGAAGGGCGGTTGCCTTCTTTTCTCGACATGTATGAGTGTGCACAGACACGAAGTGCACGTGCCAACCTGTCACTCAGGGACTAGAAACCGACGGACCTGACTGCATGGCTGAGTGTGCTACTGAGCCAAATGAATGTCTTTGGAGTTTTTCTCAATTAGCTAAGAGAATGGGAACAAATGCATTTATCTGGCTGTTTAGACATCACCAAAAGAAGCAGGACTGATTTTGCTACAAGTAATGAGTAGTTAGAACGCGTAACTCTGTAACATTTGAAGCTGTCCACAAAATAACACCTACAGTAGAAACATCTTCTAATTAGTCAATTGTTCGACCCACGGCCCTCCGTCTGCATTGGCCAGTCTTCATTCTACCACTTCAAATAAAACAAATCCCCTACACAGAATGCAGTGCCTAAGCAAAAGTCATTCGGCGATTTTGGACTCATTTTTGCCTTCTCAGATGCCACCATGACACATTTTTGAAGTCGGTAGTAATCATACCTCGACCCAAAATAGGCCAAGCTCAACGGATTGTACGTATGACTGTGGAAGCATGACAATTTTGTTCATGCCATGCAGATTCAACTTAAACTCGCGGGGGATTCGAGTGATTGCACATGCGGAGAGACGAAGTTTGCAATGCAGAAGAGGGTTGCGCAAAGGTCTGTTTTGATTACAGTACTCATCTATTAAACTACGGAATGTGCTGAACAAGGATGAAGTAGCGCCAAACAATAACCTATAATATTTAATAAATGTTCGGACTGTCAAAATTAGCACAATTTCTATAAAAAAGCAAAAGTGAGGGCAAAAATCATGCGCCGATTAGGAAAGTGTGCACTTTGCACAATAAAGACATGTCATTGTTCCCTCCGATTTCCGGGCCGAGAATGAACCTCAAGTGTGCCATTAAACCCTTCATTTTCACTCTTTACTCACCTTCGAAACATTTATTTAGTGGCTGTTATTTACACGATTCTAAATTGTAAGCCCTGATGCACACCTCGTATTTCATTGTCAGTGGTGAGCAGAATCGCGGTTTGGGAGGTGCGAAATGCTTAACTGCGTACAGCACTGTGCACAGCACTGCCAACTTTAGTTTCGACTAAAGCTGCGGCCATAAAGAGGCTGAAGGTGGTCGCGCAAGCTAAAATTTGAATCAGATGGCAGTGAATACCACCGGATGACTTCACACCCAATTCTATGGGGTACTTAAAGTAGCTAAAGTAATTACCTAAATACGGCTTCAAATAGGCTATTTACAAGAGTGTTCTTTTCTTTGTTATGACAATTAATGTACAAGCAAGTCTCAGTGTTTACTTATTTAGCAATGTTTGGTTGCTCATTGCGTGGCAATGTCGTTTACCACATAAAGTCGCAAAAATAATATATGTCGAAATCCACCCAAATGGTATTTCAAAGTTCCCATTTATAAATTTTGAATTCGTAATGTGGTTGCTGAGCATTCATCCAAGTAGACGCATTTGAGATAAATTGACCCATTTCTCCGCTTGCACTACTTCCGATTTCACATTTGCAATGTTCACAACGTTTCGCCTTTCCTTCGACTGCATAACGGTTCCGTAAATAATGACCTCCATCTGAAGTCTATGTAGCGTAGAATCTTTGGCTAGGGACCCTATAAAGTCAAGATTATGCGTGAATCGTGAATGTTAGAGAAACCAAAAGCCCCTATTCCCTTGGAAATATAAGCAGCACACATGCCTACCGCCTTGGATGACTGCCCAACTTGCATATTCCCTCATCTTAGAGTTGGCCTCCGATGGCGACTATTCCCTCGTTGATCTAAATGCAATGCACAAATAAAACTTCCAAATCATTACTTTTCACTTCCCATCGATGCCTGGAAAATGCCTGTCAAATGGATAAGTGCAAAATAGAGGGTCGCAAAGATATTAGAGAACAATGCTCGCAATGCTAATAAACCTTGTTTTATTCTCAACACGTGGCAAATATTCATTTTGCTGTGCATGAGTCGACTTGAGCTTTAATGTCATTCACAGGATGTTCGCTTTCACTCTTATGATTGTGTGTTCCTTGATTGGAGTGGTGGAAAGCGCGGCGCCACCTACTCACCAGCCAAATCTCTCTTTCGCAAATGGCACTTCTTTAAACTCCAGTTGAACAGCATAATGTCTACATGACATTTGCAAATCGCGTGTTCACAGACAATGTGTCAGACTGTGGAAGTGGGATAAAAGCGATGCCTAACGTCCGGTGTGTCGCTTGCATGCGTAAACAGATTGTCGGTGAATTGGCGCTTGTGGCCAACATTCTTTAGTTCAGTGGGTTGTCATCAATTTGGCGTTAAATAGTTCGCAAATGAAATTCCAAATGACAAGTTCCGCCAACATTACTGCGATAAGCTCCCCTAAAAGTAGTTGTTTATGCTAATTTTGGTGTCAAAACTTGGGTGTGTAGTTAATGTGATCAGTTCATATTTGGTATGGCGATTAGCAAGGCTGTTTGGTAGTTGGTCGACATGGAGTGCAGTCTCACTGCCAACACGCACAGCCTTGCAATTTCGGTTGCCCATATCATTCACACGTATTCGCAATGCTTGAGATGGAGAGCTTACGATGCATTGCTTCAATCCAGTGCCCACAAATTCACCTAGTTATCCCATCCAGAACTGGACTCGTTGCATTCTACTAAAGTAGAACAAATGGCAAAATAAGCGGCGGCGAACCAAGAAATCTAATTTGCAGATTGCATAAACTAGTATAGCACAATGTGCGATATGGGCGGATTTTTGTGCCACTTGACTGAAATACCAACACTCGGAATTTGGCGCGCACTTGATAACAGCTTTGCTACAGTCGATGCTTTCAGTCTCAAACATCAAACAGGCAGCACTATTCAAATGGAACAAAGGTGTCATCATTTAGTGAAATCAGTGGTAGAAAAACACATTCTTGCTAATTGCAAGTCACTTTGATAGGGACGGGAGGTTTTCGTAAAATATTACTGATTTGTTGTTGGTCACTTTTACCGTCTGCATTCGAATGCAACCTAAAGTCGTTGGATTCATGTTGTTTTCACCACTTATGCACAGAAGCATTGTTCTAACTTACTAACTACAATTTTCAACATAATGCTGCGATTCATACGTGTATTTGGACACGTTAGACACGAAGTGACTTGACACGTTCAAGCTACTCAACTGATTCCAACGCCAGGTAGACAATGTGCTGTTAGTCGCCAGTTCATTGTTGACCTAGCAAAGCAGGTATTCAAGTGGCACCAACGCAAGCATTCGGCGAACTGAATACTCCGGTGTTTTCTCAAAATGCAATCACTTTCAGGGCGAAATTCGTCAGGACATAGGAAGACTTGCAAGTAGCATGTGACAATGCTTTGATAAAGGGACGTAAAACAGTTGGTGCAAGATGCGTAAATCAGCTTTTACTTAGGAGCAGTCATTATTTTCCACTCTATATAACAACTAGGGTAAAAAAAGAGACTTTCCAAGATTGCATTGTAATTTAATAATTGACTGGCAGTTCAGAGCTTAGTACAGCATATTTACGTTGCGTTGTGACTGACGCTGGATTGGGACTGGGTTCGGATTTCCTTTTGGACGATTTGCTGGGATGTGTGGCTATTTTGAAATCATTTTCCAGTGTGGTCCCAAACCGACGACACACTTACCGAGGCTGCCTCGTCCACTCCAATTTGCGTGTCGTTTGCCGCAGTCAACTCGGGCTTATTACGCTGCTTTGCAGTTCTGCATTCTTGGTATCTTTGCGTTCCCCCACTGTGGGTGTTTGACTAATGCACATTGATTGAACATGCTTTTCAAGCAAACTATTTGCACCTTTAATCCACTACAGTTTGCTACTCCTCCATTCACTAAATGACTAACAGCAAGTATGATGGTTTTCATTCAAGTGGTGCGTTCGTAATCTGCTCGACCAAGGCAACTTTAACATCGAGAGCGTGGAAAGTGTTCCATCCCATCCACACATTACTACATTCAGTGCAGCATACGGTGCTTTTGCTTCAGCGTAAGTTCTCGTCCTTCCCTTTTTCTTCCTGCCTGCTTGCCTGCCTTCCTGTCCTCCGTGCAGTGAAGCAGGCCACGTACTTCACGTTCGTACACCTTTCATAACAACGTGTGACACTTTTTACCACAATGTCATGTATGCATTGTAATTTCGGCAGCATCATGTTGTTCAGTGTCGAAGCACTTATAATGTTTGTGGGTGTACATCACTTTATGGACAAGAAGTTGTTTACTTGCAATGAATGCATAAATCTCTACAAGAAAGAAGCCTGCATAAGACATAAATTAGTGAGGTGAGCGAAAGAGCAATGTTTTATATGAATTGAGCCAACATCATTGCACAGTAATTAATGCATCGCCGAGAGGACAAGGAATGATGCTATATTTGTGAAGATGTGGAGGACAGTAGGGTCAACGCTCCAAATATTTAGCAAGCCATGTCAAGAGAGGGACTGCTGACTCTTTTATCTACACAAACTACTTGCCACTTGCTGGTGCTATTTCGCACTAATAATTTCGGCTAGGGGAAGGAGAGCATTCACGTTATGTATTTATACAAAAGTTCATTGAGCTGCCGTGAATGTATCAAATGTTTATTAACCAAGGGAAACATTCCAAGGCTAGCCATGTGAATGGGATGTTGTCTGCATTGATCTATGCTTTGTGAAATCAGGTACATCTCCGTCAGCAAAATATTCAAAGCACCTGTGATCTAGAGACAGAGGAACCATTTCAAGGCTTCAGTGCAGAGAGGATCAAAAATCCTACCATAATTATATCCCAGTTTGTGCTGCAACGGACAGGAGTCTGTTCTATTAATCATTTGCATCGAACGCATTTCCACAGACTTGGTTCAAAAGACAAAGCAGCCAATAGCGTAGATAGTAGCAAACCACCTCAAACAGGCACCAAGTCGTTCAATAGCTTTAGGCGTTTATGAATGCAATGTGCAAATGCTGTGTTGGTTAGCACTGGCTCCTCGCAGTTCCATGAAGGTAAGTGAGCCTATTAATCAACAATAGTGTTGATCACCTTTGATATTCAAATGGAGCTTGTGTTCCTTAGTCATTTGGGCGAAAGGCTGTTTGGATGTCAACAAAGCGGGAGGACAGCGGTGCGAAACACCACGAATCGGAGGTGCACGAGAGACAGCAATGTCTAACTAATGTGGAACTGTGTTTACAAACAAGCCAAAATATGAAGAGAAAGAAGAAGGAGAAGCAAAAGCATCGACTAAGCACAATTCAAAGATTCCTCTCCAACATTTCAATTGGAACTCTGTGGTGTTGATGCTCACGCACTCACAATAGTTGTACTGGGAACAATTTGCGAAGATTATTTTCCTACTTCTTTTTATTATTCACTTACACAGAGATACAGCTATTGATCTCTAGTCAAAATAACATGGTTGTGTGTTGAAGAGTAATTCCACCCCACAGCAGTTCACAACTTCCTTCTATAAAAATCGTGTGATCATTCTAATCCACTGTTAAATACTTGAAAAATGCGTTTCACTGGTAAAACATCTTCCATTTATTCTCTCACGGTGCACGGTAATGTTAAACACTTTTGCGTCAACCAGTAGCTGCCCAAAATGAGGCCTCTGCATTGAAAGAGGTAGACAAAACTCACCCCTTTAAAGGCAATGGGGGTGGTCCAGCAGCAGGGATACCAGAAATGGGACGCACGGACTGTCCATGCAGATAGCGATCGATTTCGGCGAATGAGGGTCGCGATGAAGGCTCCAACTGCCAACACTTATTCATGAGTTCTTTCATTCTGGAGGGTGTGTCACCTGGTGGGCCCAAACGATGACCACCGCAAAGGTGAGTCAGCAGCTCCCGACTCGGCACCTCACTGTATGGTAGACTGCCAAGACTGTAGATCTCCCACATCACCACACCGAAGGACCATACATCCGAGCGTAGTGTGAAGTTTGCTTCTTTCTCCAACACCTCGGGTGCTGTCCATCGTGTTGATATGCGACCGAAGGTGAAGGTTGAGCCGTTAGGCCGACTCAGTCCGAAATCACCAATCTGTAGAAGTAGATGCGTCAAGTGAAGTAGCATTGCACTCGACGCTACTCGTGTGCCATGGAGTCCTGCCACATTGACATCTCTACAACAGTGCTCTCTCCTTTGCTTATGTCAAATGAGGTTCCGAAGTGCTCCACCCATAACCGTCATGGGTCCTCTAGAGCTGTGTTTGTGTCGAAACTTGGAAACCGAATAACCTCACCTCCACCAATTCAGCGTCGTAGTGTGCTTAACCACTGACCACTCTTCACCGAATCAATGGTCCGTGAAGGTGGGACGTCGAGAGTCGAAGAGCGACACATGTGAGGTGTGCGGAAGTGAGTATGGACTGATGTGAATTGTGGTGACAGATGGGACTATCCAAGTGGATGAATCTGTGACTACACAATGAAGATCTCAACTTGCACACATTTCCCTACCACTTGGGTTAACTGAGAATTTGTGGTGAAGACGTACCTTGATTTGATGGTTGTCAGTGAGAAGAATGTTGCGGGCTGCCAGATCACGATGCTGAATTCGTTTGGTCTCGAGAGCACACATGCCACTGGTGATTTGTGACACAAACCCATGAAATTCCAGACGTCGTTTGTGATCTCTCTCCTCTCTCTCCCCTTCATTTTGCGCTCTCTTCTGAGCATTAGCGTGGAGGTAATCCAGCAAGGTGCCACCAGGCATGAATTCAGTCACCACGTAGAGGTACTCGTCATCCAAATACCATCCAATGAGAGTCAGCAGATACTGCTTGTTGATGGTGAAGTCCTTGAGGAGGGCGCACATTACTACCACTTCCATGGCTCCGACGAGAGCGTATCTGGATGTCTGCTTGATTCGTTTCACTGCCACCTTCATCCGCGTTTTCTTACCATCCACCTGTAAATATGCTCACATCGTATCACTGTTCAAGATGACGCCACCTCCTCTAATTGATCAAAAACGCGGGTGTTTGAAATGTCAGATGATGTCCTCTAAATCCATACGGTGGCTAGTTGATATGGCATTCCTTCATGGAGTACCAGGCATCATCCATCTCCTTGCATGCTAGGAGTCAAGGTGACAGGTGCTTATCGTGGTGGACGCATGCACTCATCAGTATGTGGTATTACAGCCGCAAGTATCTTCGCGTGCAAAAGTCTATGGAGGATTTACTACTGCAGTGTGTTGATCAAGTGTTCCACCACGCAGCCATGCCATTGGAAAGCGTAGGCATTTCAGAGATGCCTACGTGCCAAGGCGACTCTGATCACACAAATTCAACTATGACAGTGAACACCTGTCGAACCGTAAATGTAGACACAACGGCATGGTGAGATAATACGGAACACAACTGCTTTCATCAACACGGCACCCACACGTCGGCATTTGGCTTCACTGAATCCCTGTTGTGCGTTGGATTTACACCAAAACGCCTAATGAAGATTCACATCGAATGGTGCCAGCTACATGCTCAGTGCTGCAGACAATCATTAAACAGCCATGGGTGTACAAAATGTAGCAGTGACAAGCATAATTTCATTTGACATGACCCAAAATGTTAGCCTGTCTAAGCACTTGGAGGCACAAATCCACTACCGATTTACTGTCCAAAATGATCTTTCAAATCTACACTTATTAGAGCCTTCAATGCACGCAAATGCTCACGCTGCCCAAAAAGGCACTAATTTATACATGGGAAGGTGAACTGACACAGAGACCACCTGAATGAACTACCCAACAGCCCCATCGCCTCAGATGCTATGGGAGGTAGTAGATTTGTGGAGGCAACTAAGGAAGGCGTTTGCGATCCTACTAGCAAGTGCCTTTCCTTCGCCTTCATTCCAAGGCATAATGTCAGCATCATGCCTCTGCTAAGTTGAGGCGGCATCGTCGCAACGCGTTTGCAGGTACTAGTCAAATTGCCGCTCCTTCCTCTGCGATTGTGTGTGTGTGTGTGTGTGTGTTACAAAGATACTAGCAGCTGTTACGTTCAACAGAATTATTGACATACTCTTTGTTATTGTGACTGGCTGCTCCAGATGGACAGTGGTCATTAGCTTCTTCATTTATGGAGAGGCGGAATACACCCGCAAGCTTCCTTCTTTAGCCACTCTCACACCCCACATCCGCACATTCTTCGCAGTGCAGACAATGCACTCCAGTCATTACGAAATATTTCGAGGGCCAAATAGGCATGCCTTGCTCCGAACAGGCTAGTTATTCCATTAAAAGTCAGATCACCTCTAGCGTCAGCGCATTGAGGAGGGCTTAGTCTCATTAACAAAGATGGAGTCGGTAGAACTCATGTGTCAACAGTAACTTACCTCTTTTTCATAGGTTCTTCGTGTAACCTCACCAAATTCACCCTTTCCGATAACTTTAGCGTCTTCTTTCTTCATAAGTGGTGGGATTTCTTTGGAGCCTGCGAAATACTTCAGGTCCTCGCAGTAAATTAGTGAGGCGCATTTACGCTGCCTCGCCTCACCCACGTCACACTCCTATAGGGATTCACAAGCAGCGATCTACTACGATAGTCACAACCTTACCTTCCTCCGCACCTTCTCAATTAAATGTGAAAGCAATTTTCCCTTATAGGTATTGGCACCAATCTTGACCGTGTAGTGACCACTTATGGGGTAGGACTCTCCACGTGGACCTCTCTTCAGCAGGAGCTTCCCATCCTTCGTGGAGAAGAGGACCCAGCATTTACCGATGCCCTGCTCATCGTCGACGAAATCCTCTTCGTCCCCGTAGTAGGTCGGAGTCCATGCATTGTCAAGGTCTATTTTCAAATAGAGAGTGGCTTGAGGAAGTTCCAAAGCATGCACGCAACAAAGAAATGTCGATGTGAGGGGAGTTTGTAGGCGGCGTGCATCGGCGAAAAGAGTGGCACTTTATTTAAGAAAGCAGAAGTGTGTGCATGAAGCATCTGCTGTCTTGATAAAATTTTCACTACTAGCATTAAGTGTACTTGTCAGATATGGAGGCGGAGTTTTAAGGGGTGGCTTTGCTTAGGTTGGTGAGAATTCGAGAAACAGTGACCCACATCTATCCGGTGGTCACCTGTATCATCATCTTTCGCGTGCAATAATTGGGACACAAAAGAGAGCCAGCTAATTTCTTAGAATCCATGACAAGTTTATGCGCGTCCCTTTCAACGACTTGACGATTGCACTCACTTTCTTATTCTCTTGGCAGGACAGTGGACGTATTCTCTGGTGCTACACTACTATCCAGTTTGTTAAGAAGAGTATTCGCAGAACGGTCATCAACTTCTTTTTGACCTTCATCTGTGTCAGAGAGATGGGCAATAATTGGTAGGCAAATAAATGTGTCATTTAATTTGTCAAATATCGAGCCAAATATTTGTGAGATCTTTCAAAATGTTTAACCATTACGCTCACTTGCATTTCGTCTTGGCGGTTTATCTGGTGCAGTCCTCGAAGCCGCATTATTGTCCCTTTGTAAAGGAATAACATTGCTAACATTATTGCTGAATGCTATAACTAAAGTAAAATCCAACAGATGTAATTTAAGAAGGGAGGTAGTATTTGTTAAAGCACACTTTTATGCACTGAACACAATTAATGTTGGGTGGTCACACCGCAAACTTGGGTCTTGTTGGCATCGTCTACCCTTCACCATCAAAACATCCTCGTGTTAGACCCGCGTTGGATCGTTGTGCTGGTGACGGCTGTAACTAACCGACAATCAATGGCAGTTGACTGACTAACAAATCGAATTGTCATGGACGGAAATTGTCTGTTGTTGATTGGTAAAGTCGTGATAAATCACAAAGGAAGAGATGTGAAGGTGCCGTCTTGCTTTAAGGCAAAGTAAGATGTGTTGATGCACGTACGAAAGTGAGCCAGTAGATTAAATGGCATCTCCTTTCCTGATCAGTCAACCAATCAGTCTGCCAGTCAGTCGATTAGTCAGTCAATCATCCCATCAAGAAGACAGTTAACCACTTTGCTCATATAGACACAATTTAGTCCTAACGGTTCAGGTGTGAGGAGATCGACTGTCGTTGAAAACTGTGACTAATCACCAGTGTTTTGCGGTTGTGTGCAAGCAGTGTAGCATTCAGTTCAGTGACGCATTTCAGCTGCCTACTCATCAGTAATGCTTGCAATTACCATCCAGAATATGTCTTTGGATTAAAAAACGGTGATGTAAAGTGGATGTATATACAGTTCTGTTTGAAGTGAAGGAAACTACTCGCGTCCCTGTGACAGTCCCTACGAGGCAAGACGTCTCCTTTTCACACACCGCGGTCAAATCGACATTCCATCAATAGGTAGAAAGTGAACAAGCAAATCACTAAACTTTAGCAAGAGCCCAATTCACGACGGAAGTGCTTCCTTTCTACAGTATGGTACAGTAACGGCGGATTATGGTGCATGAAGGTAATAAACTCGTAACTCACCTTCTTTCTCGCCAGCCTTTGACGTCTCCACTCCTGACTTCGTAATCAATCTATATTTGTGGGAGGTACTAGAGCCTTACCGTTGGGAACACCTCCTTCCATCGGCTTCTGCATCACGGTAATAGCAGAGTGCTCCTTCCAATTGCACTAGATGTGAGCCGAGCCACGCAAGCGTTACAGTGGTGCCACTAAAGACTGCTGTAAGTTGACTCGCTCACTTGTAACAGCCAATGAGGAGGCTCGGTTCTCGCCACACATTAACATACTGACAGTGGCAGCGCAGCTGTCGATGCCACGCCTCATTAGCCCTTAAGAAATCACTTTTTAACTTCACATCTCATCTGCTGTCATGTGTGATAGGATTGTCAGTGGTCGTCTCTTCTCATTGTTCCATTGCACTTTTATCGCTATCGGCCATGTAATGCATCCGTCAATCAGAGTGCCAGCAGAGAATGGCTTAACGTGTTAAGCACTCACAGTTAAAATGACTTGATATGTGCAGCACTTTCATTTTACAGGACCTGGCTCTTTTGGTTTGAAATGCTGACACCGTGAACCCTGATTCATCTGCGCACGAATCGTTCGCATGCTCGCTGAGTGATTAAGAAGATGGAGGGAAAAATGACTGAGCAATTTGTTCACATCCAACTTTCTCGGAATTGAATGGGTCGCACTCTACTCTCAACAAAATGCAGTTGATAAAAAATAAGGTGCATTTCTTCAGTCAAGACGTGCGAACTTAACATTATAGAGCAGTAGTCAATCAGTTGGAGCTCGTATGAAAGAGGAGAGAGTTTAGTTACCTTAAGAAGACCTCGAAACTTGCTCTGGGATCAAACTAGTGTTGACCCATCTACATCTAATTGTAAGAATAAAAAATGTCTCAGGCTGCAAGAAGAATAAAAGAACGTCCACCAACTTTATTGGGAGTGGCATTGATAATGAAGGTGGCAACCTATGCAATCCAATCACAGTCATGTGCAGTCCAATTTTGAAGTGTCATCCAAGTGGTTGAGTTTAAGGTCCTTCGTTTGCACAAAGGCCATTTCTGTACATCTGATCATCTCGGAGCCCACACGTGTCTTTTCTTAGCAATATTCCTTAAAGCACGAACATTTATTGTAACCTTTGAGACCGAAAACTGATGCCCAGTGAGTTGAGGGTAACCGTATTTGGCAACACCCTCAAAATGTCTCGCTGTTTGTTTCCCTTCGTCACAAATTAGATGGCGGTGGCTCAAGTTACGCATGCACGCAAAGGAACTCATGTTATCGTCTCTATGTTAATGCACTTTGCAGTGAACATCACAAAGGTCATGAGCAGTTGGAGTTAGCCAAAGTGAGTTTGCAACCCGTCCAGTATGAACATGGACAAAATCCGTATATGAGTTGCCTACACAGGCATGTATTTACGCAAGGCATTGAAAACACCAAAACTCACTTGTAGACTAAGTGAACGAAAATCACTTCTATCACATCGCTATCTGAGATCCACCACAACTCCTCGCAGGATTGGAGGCAAAAGTGACTGATTTTACATCCCTTGAATGCGTAACATCGTAACTGCATTACAAGGATTAATATGTTATTAAGTGACGTCTGGACGCACCTGTTCAAATTACGAGCTCTTCGTGTGATGCAGTTGATTTTAGGAGTTCATGGGTGATAGGTTGTCATGGGGACTTAACCGCTGCTCGAAAAGACGGGGCATTGGAAGAGGGAAACATTAAGAGATCGTATGAGCATTCCTTACACCAATGCGACACAAGTAACTGAAGTGTAGAGTTGAAAAGCTTACCCCCGACTATTTCAGCAAACAGCGCCAACAACCTTGCTAACATCGCTATAGGCCGTCGAAAGCAGAGATAGTTGGTGGCTGTCGTTAGTATAAGGGCTTAGAAGACAAAATGAAAGAGCGCATTGACTTACTCATGCCTCATTGAGAAATGCGGAGTGATGTGGATGGAAGATGACACCATTCTGCTCCTAGATCGTTTTGATCTGCTTAACTTCTGACTTAGACGGACCTCAATCCAAGCAAAGTTATCTTGGGACGTTTGAAGATTCAAGCACTGGCCAGAGAGATTCGCAGTAGCGAAATTCGACGCATGGGAAATGTAAACAGACACACCCATGCTGTACGATTTTCCATGTGCACGAGTCCGAACCCACGACTTGCTTTGCAATCAACCCTACTTTCTCCATCCCAGATTAATGTGGTCAGACACACCTCCCCAAAATAAAACAAACGGCTTCGTGGTGTTTCCCATGTACGACTGTATTTATTCCTCCCACTCATTACTTTGCAACATTGCAAGCATATTTGTACGTTACAGTGACTTCTTGATCTCTGCAAAGGACACTCAAAGAGACGAGGTTTCGCATGGAACAGTCAAGGGAGATTGGCAGAGTTTCGCTTCTAAAATGGTGTAACCTACATCTCCAAATTCTATTAAATATTTACCTACACAATGGACTGAGCTTTGGTTCCATTTGCGTGTGGTATGGATGGTCTTGAGTTTAAACTGCATAGCAGTAGGCGTTGAAGGGCGGTTGCCTTCTTTTCTCGACATGTATGAGTGTGCACAGACACGAAGTGCACGTGCCAACCTGTCACTCAGGGACTAGAAACCGACGGACCTGACTGCATGGCTGAGTGTGCTACTGAGCCAAATGAATGTCTTTGGAGTTTTTCTCAATTAGCTAAGAGAATGGGAACAAATGCATTTATCTGGCTGTTTAGACATCACCAAAAGAAGCAGGACTGATTTTGCTACAAGTAATGAGTAGTTAGAACGCGTAACTCTGTAACATTTGAAGCTGTCCACAAAATAACACCTACAGTAGAAACATCTTCTAATTAGTCAATTGTTCGACCCACGGCCCTCCGTCTGCATTGGCCAGTCTTCATTCTACCACTTCAAATAAAACAAATCCCCTACACAGAATGCAGTGCCTAAGCAAAAGTCATTCGGCGATTTTGGACTCATTTTTGCCTTCTCAGATGCCACCATGACACATTTTTGAAGTCGGTAGTAATCATACCTCGACCCAAAATAGGCCAAGCTCAACGGATTGTACGTATGACTGTGGAAGCATGACAATTTTGTTCATGCCATGCAGATTCAACTTAAACTCGCGGGGGATTCGAGTGATTGCACATGCGGAGAGACGAAGTTTGCAATGCAGAAGAGGGTTGCGCAAAGGTCTGTTTTGATTACAGTACTCATCTATTAAACTACGGAATGTGCTGAACAAGGATGAAGTAGCGCCAAACAATAACCTATAATATTTAATAAATGTTCGGACTGTCAAAATTAGCACAATTTCTATAAAAAAGCAAAAGTGAGGGCAAAAATCATGCGCCGATTAGGAAAGTGTGCACTTTGCACAATAAAGACATGTCATTGTTCCCTCCGATTTCCGGGCCGAGAATGAACCTCAAGTGTGCCATTAAACCCTTCATTTTCACTCTTTACTCACCTTCGAAACATTTATTTAGTGGCTGTTATTTACACGATTCTAAATTGTAAGCCCTGATGCACACCTCGTATTTCATTGTCAGTGGTGAGCAGAATCGCGGTTTGGGAGGTGCGAAATGCTTAACTGCGTACAGCACTGTGCACAGCACTGCCAACTTTAGTTTCGACTAAAGCTGCGGCCATAAAGAGGCTGAAGGTGGTCGCGCAAGCTAAAATTTGAATCAGATGGCAGTGAATACCACCGGATGACTTCACACCCAATTCTATGGGGTACTTAAAGTAGCTAAAGTAATTACCTAAATACGGCTTCAAATAGGCTATTTACAAGAGTGTTCTTTTCTTTGTTATGACAATTAATGTACAAGCAAGTCTCAGTGTTTACTTATTTAGCAATGTTTGGTTGCTCATTGCGTGGCAATGTCGTTTACCACATAAAGTCGCAAAAATAATATATGTCGAAATCCACCCAAATGGTATTTCAAAGTTCCCATTTATAAATTTTGAATTCGTAATGTGGTTGCTGAGCATTCATCCAAGTAGACGCATTTGAGATAAATTGACCCATTTCTCCGCTTGCACTACTTCCGATTTCACATTTGCAATGTTCACAACGTTTCGCCTTTCCTTCGACTGCATAACGGTTCCGTAAATAATGACCTCCATCTGAAGTCTATGTAGCGTAGAATCTTTGGCTAGGGACCCTATAAAGTCAAGATTATGCGTGAATCGTGAATGTTAGAGAAACCAAAAGCCCCTATTCCCTTGGAAATATAAGCAGCACACATGCCTACCGCCTTGGATGACTGCCCAACTTGCATATTCCCTCATCTTAGAGTTGGCCTCCGATGGCGACTATTCCCTCGTTGATCTAAATGCAATGCACAAATAAAACTTCCAAATCATTACTTTTCACTTCCCATCGATGCCTGGAAAATGCCTGTCAAATGGATAAGTGCAAAATAGAGGGTCGCAAAGATATTAGAGAACAATGCTCGCAATGCTAATAAACCTTGTTTTATTCTCAACACGTGGCAAATATTCATTTTGCTGTGCATGAGTCGACTTGAGCTTTAATGTCATTCACAGGATGTTCGCTTTCACTCTTATGATTGTGTGTTCCTTGATTGGAGTGGTGGAAAGCGCGGCGCCACCTACTCACCAGCCAAATCTCTCTTTCGCAAATGGCACTTCTTTAAACTCCAGTTGAACAGCATAATGTCTACATGACATTTGCAAATCGCGTGTTCACAGACAATGTGTCAGACTGTGGAAGTGGGATAAAAGCGATGCCTAACGTCCGGTGTGTCGCTTGCATGCGTAAACAGATTGTCGGTGAATTGGCGCTTGTGGCCAACATTCTTTAGTTCAGTGGGTTGTCATCAATTTGGCGTTAAATAGTTCGCAAATGAAATTCCAAATGACAAGTTCCGCCAACATTACTGCGATAAGCTCCCCTAAAAGTAGTTGTTTATGCTAATTTTGGTGTCAAAACTTGGGTGTGTAGTTAATGTGATCAGTTCATATTTGGTATGGCGATTAGCAAGGCTGTTTGGTAGTTGGTCGACATGGAGTGCAGTCTCACTGCCAACACGCACAGCCTTGCAATTTCGGTTGCCCATATCATTCACACGTATTCGCAATGCTTGAGATGGAGAGCTTACGATGCATTGCTTCAATCCAGTGCCCACAAATTCACCTAGTTATCCCATCCAGAACTGGACTCGTTGCATTCTACTAAAGTAGAACAAATGGCAAAATAAGCGGCGGCGAACCAAGAAATCTAATTTGCAGATTGCATAAACTAGTATAGCACAATGTGCGATATGGGCGGATTTTTGTGCCACTTGACTGAAATACCAACACTCGGAATTTGGCGCGCACTTGATAACAGCTTTGCTACAGTCGATGCTTTCAGTCTCAAACATCAAACAGGCAGCACTATTCAAATGGAACAAAGGTGTCATCATTTAGTGAAATCAGTGGTAGAAAAACACATTCTTGCTAATTGCAAGTCACTTTGATAGGGACGGGAGGTTTTCGTAAAATATTACTGATTTGTTGTTGGTCACTTTTACCGTCTGCATTCGAATGCAACCTAAAGTCGTTGGATTCATGTTGTTTTCACCACTTATGCACAGAAGCATTGTTCTAACTTACTAACTACAATTTTCAACATAATGCTGCGATTCATACGTGTATTTGGACACGTTAGACACGAAGTGACTTGACACGTTCAAGCTACTCAACTGATTCCAACGCCAGGTAGACAATGTGCTGTTAGTCGCCAGTTCATTGTTGACCTAGCAAAGCAGGTATTCAAGTGGCACCAACGCAAGCATTCGGCGAACTGAATACTCCGGTGTTTTCTCAAAATGCAATCACTTTCAGGGCGAAATTCGTCAGGACATAGGAAGACTTGCAAGTAGCATGTGACAATGCTTTGATAAAGGGACGTAAAACAGTTGGTGCAAGATGCGTAAATCAGCTTTTACTTAGGAGCAGTCATTATTTTCCACTCTATATAACAACTAGGGTAAAAAAAGAGACTTTCCAAGATTGCATTGTAATTTAATAATTGACTGGCAGTTCAGAGCTTAGTACAGCATATTTACGTTGCGTTGTGACTGACGCTGGATTGGGACTGGGTTCGGATTTCCTTTTGGACGATTTGCTGGGATGTGTGGCTATTTTGAAATCATTTTCCAGTGTGGTCCCAAACCGACGACACACTTACCGAGGCTGCCTCGTCCACTCCAATTTGCGTGTCGTTTGCCGCAGTCAACTCGGGCTTATTACGCTGCTTTGCAGTTCTGCATTCTTGGTATCTTTGCGTTCCCCCACTGTGGGTGTTTGACTAATGCACATTGATTGAACATGCTTTTCAAGCAAACTATTTGCACCTTTAATCCACTACAGTTTGCTACTCCTCCATTCACTAAATGACTAACAGCAAGTATGATGGTTTTCATTCAAGTGGTGCGTTCGTAATCTGCTCGACCAAGGCAACTTTAACATCGAGAGCGTGGAAAGTGTTCCATCCCATCCACACATTACTACATTCAGTGCAGCATACGGTGCTTTTGCTTCAGCGTAAGTTCTCGTCCTTCCCTTTTTCTTCCTGCCTGCTTGCCTGCCTTCCTGTCCTCCGTGCAGTGAAGCAGGCCACGTACTTCACGTTCGTACACCTTTCATAACAACGTGTGACACTTTTTACCACAATGTCATGTATGCATTGTAATTTCGGCAGCATCATGTTGTTCAGTGTCGAAGCACTTATAATGTTTGTGGGTGTACATCACTTTATGGACAAGAAGTTGTTTACTTGCAATGAATGCATAAATCTCTACAAGAAAGAAGCCTGCATAAGACATAAATTAGTGAGGTGAGCGAAAGAGCAATGTTTTATATGAATTGAGCCAACATCATTGCACAGTAATTAATGCATCGCCGAGAGGACAAGGAATGATGCTATATTTGTGAAGATGTGGAGGACAGTAGGGTCAACGCTCCAAATATTTAGCAAGCCATGTCAAGAGAGGGACTGCTGACTCTTTTATCTACACAAACTACTTGCCACTTGCTGGTGCTATTTCGCACTAATAATTTCGGCTAGGGGAAGGAGAGCATTCACGTTATGTATTTATACAAAAGTTCATTGAGCTGCCGTGAATGTATCAAATGTTTATTAACCAAGGGAAACATTCCAAGGCTAGCCATGTGAATGGGATGTTGTCTGCATTGATCTATGCTTTGTGAAATCAGGTACATCTCCGTCAGCAAAATATTCAAAGCACCTGTGATCTAGAGACAGAGGAACCATTTCAAGGCTTCAGTGCAGAGAGGATCAAAAATCCTACCATAATTATATCCCAGTTTGTGCTGCAACGGACAGGAGTCTGTTCTATTAATCATTTGCATCGAACGCATTTCCACAGACTTGGTTCAAAAGACAAAGCAGCCAATAGCGTAGATAGTAGCAAACCACCTCAAACAGGCACCAAGTCGTTCAATAGCTTTAGGCGTTTATGAATGCAATGTGCAAATGCTGTGTTGGTTAGCACTGGCTCCTCGCAGTTCCATGAAGGTAAGTGAGCCTATTAATCAACAATAGTGTTGATCACCTTTGATATTCAAATGGAGCTTGTGTTCCTTAGTCATTTGGGCGAAAGGCTGTTTGGATGTCAACAAAGCGGGAGGACAGCGGTGCGAAACACCACGAATCGGAGGTGCACGAGAGACAGCAATGTCTAACTAATGTGGAACTGTGTTTACAAACAAGCCAAAATATGAAGAGAAAGAAGAAGGAGAAGCAAAAGCATCGACTAAGCACAATTCAAAGATTCCTCTCCAACATTTCAATTGGAACTCTGTGGTGTTGATGCTCACGCACTCACAATAGTTGTACTGGGAACAATTTGCGAAGATTATTTTCCTACTTCTTTTTATTATTCACTTACACAGAGATACAGCTATTGATCTCTAGTCAAAATAACATGGTTGTGTGTTGAAGAGTAATTCCACCCCACAGCAGTTCACAACTTCCTTCTATAAAAATCGTGTGATCATTCTAATCCACTGTTAAATACTTGAAAAATGCGTTTCACTGGTAAAACATCTTCCATTTATTCTCTCACGGTGCACGGTAATGTTAAACACTTTTGCGTCAACCAGTAGCTGCCCAAAATGAGGCCTCTGCATTGAAAGAGGTAGACAAAACTCACCCCTTTAAAGGCAATGGGGGTGGTCCAGCAGCAGGGATACCAGAAATGGGACGCACGGACTGTCCATGCAGATAGCGATCGATTTCGGCGAATGAGGGTCGCGATGAAGGCTCCAACTGCCAACACTTATTCATGAGTTCTTTCATTCTGGAGGGTGTGTCACCTGGTGGGCCCAAACGATGACCACCGCAAAGGTGAGTCAGCAGCTCCCGACTCGGCACCTCACTGTATGGTAGACTGCCAAGACTGTAGATCTCCCACATCACCACACCGAAGGACCATACATCCGAGCGTAGTGTGAAGTTTGCTTCTTTCTCCAACACCTCGGGTGCTGTCCATCGTGTTGATATGCGACCGAAGGTGAA
Source organism: Taenia hydatigena (assembly GCA_036345935.2). Taxonomy (NCBI): domain Eukaryota; kingdom Metazoa; phylum Platyhelminthes; class Cestoda; order Cyclophyllidea; family Taeniidae; genus Taenia; species Taenia hydatigena. The sequence continues at coordinate 22,376,743 of JADWOT020000003.1, forward strand.
GGTTGAGCCGTTAGGCCGACTCAGTCCGAAATCACCAATCTGTAGAAGTAGATGCGTCAAGTGAAGTAGCATTGCACTCGACGCTACTCGTGTGCCATGGAGTCCTGCCACATTGACATCTCTACAACAGTGCTCTCTCCTTTGCTTATGTCAAATGAGGTTCCGAAGTGCTCCACCCATAACCGTCATGGGTCCTCTAGAGCTGTGTTTATGTCGAAACTTGGAAACCAAATAACCTCACCTCCACCAATTCAGCGTCGTAGTGTGCTTAACCACTGACCACTCTTCACCGAATCAATGGTCCGTGAAGGTGGGACGTCGAGAGTCGAAGAGCGACACATGTGAGGTGTGCGGAAGTGAGTATGGACTGATGTGAATTGTGGTGACAGATGGGACTATCCAAGTGGATGAATCTGTGACTACACAATGAAGATCTCAACTTGCACACATTTCCCTACCACTTGGGTTAACTGAGAATTTGTGGTGAAGACGTACCTTGATTTGATGGTTGTCAGTGAGAAGAATGTTGCGGGCTGCCAGATCACGATGCTGAATTCGTTTGGTCTCGAGAGCACACATGCCACTGGTGATTTGTGACACAAACCCATGAAATTCCAGACGTCGTTTGTGATCTCTCTCCTCTCTCTCCCCTTCATTTTGCGCTCTCTTCTGAGCATTAGCGTGGAGGTAATCCAGCAAGGTGCCACCAGGCATGAATTCAGTCACCACGTAGAGGTACTCGTCATCCAAATACCATCCAATGAGAGTCAGCAGATGCTGCTTGTTGATGGTGGAGTCCTTGAGGAGAGCGCACATTACTACCACTTCCATGGCTCCGACGAGAGCGTATCTGGATGTCTGCTTGATTCGTTTCACTGCCACCTTCATCCGCGTTTTCTTACCATCCACCTGTAAATATGCTCACATCGTATCACTGTTCAAGATGACGCCACCTCCTCTAATTGATCAAAAACGCGGGTGTTTGAAATGTCAGATGATGTCCTCCAAATCCATACGGTGGCTAGTTGATATGGCATTCCTTCATGGAGTACCAGGCATCATCCATCTCCTTGCATGCTAGGAGTCAAGGTGACAGGTGCTTATCGTGGTGGACGCATGCACTCATCAGTATGTGGTATTACAGCCGCAAGTATCTTCGCGTGCAAAAGTCTATGGAGGATTTACTACTGCATTGTGTTGATCAAGTGTTCCACCACGCAGCCATGCCATTGGAAAGCGTAGGCATTTCAGAGATGCCTACGTGCCAAGGCGACTCTGATCACACAAATTCAACTATGACAGTGAACACCTGTCGAACCGTAAATGTAGACACAACGGCATGGTGAGATAATACGGAACACAACTGCTTTCATCAACACGGCACCCACACGTCGGCATTTGGCTTCACTGAATCCCTGTTGTGCGTTGGATTTACACCAAAACGCCTAATGAAGATTCACATCGAATGGTGCCAGCTACATGCTCAGTGCTGCAGACAATCATTAAACAGCCATGGGTGTACAAAATGTAGCAGTGACAAGCATAATTTCATTTGACATGACCCAAAATGTTTGCCTGTCTAAGCACTTGGAGGCACAAATCTACTACCGATTTACTGTCCAAAATGATCTTTCAAATCTACACTTATTAGAGCCTTCAATGCACGCAAATGCTCACGCTGCCCAAAAAGGCACTAATTTATACATGGGAAGGTGAACTGACACAGAGACCACCTGAATGAACTACCCAACAGCCCCATCGCCTCAGATGCTATGGGAGGTAGTAGATTTGTGGAGGCAACTAAGGAAGGCGTTTGCGATCCTACTAGCAAGTGCCTTTCCTTCGCCTTCATTCCAAGGCATAATGTCAGCATCATGCCTCTGCTAAGTTGAGGCGGCATCGTCGCAACGCGTTTGCAGGTACTAGTCAAATTGCCGCTCCTTCCTCTGCGATTGTGTGTGTGTGTGTGTGTGTGTTACAAAGATACTAGCAGCTGTTACGTTCAACAGAATTATTGACATACTCTTTGTTATTGTGACTGGCTGCTCCAGATGGACAGTGGTCATTAGCTTCTTCATTTATGGAGAGGCGGAATACACCCGCAAGCTTCCTTCTTTAGCCACTCTCACACCCCACATCCGCACATTCTTCGCAGTGCAGACAATGCACTCCAGTCATTACGAAATATTTCGAGGGCCAAATAGGCATGCCTTGCTCCGAACAGGCTAGTTATTCCATTAAAAGTCAGATCACCTCTAGCGTCAGCGCATTGAGGAGGGCTTAGTCTCATTAACAAAGATGGAGTCGGTAGAACTCATGTGTCAACAGTAACTTACCTCTTTTTCATAGGTTCTTCGTGTAACCTCACCAAATTCACCCTTTCCGATAACTTTAGCGTCTTCTTTCTTCATAAGTGGTGGGATTTCTTTGGAGCCTGCGAAATACTTCAGGTCCTCGCAGTAAATTAGTGAGGCGCATTTACGCTGCCTCGCCTCACCCACGTCACACTCCTATAGGGATTCACAAGCAGCGATCTACTACGATAGTCACAACCTTACCTTCCTCCGCACCTTCTCAATTAAATGTGAAAGCAATTTTCCCTTATAGGTATTGGCACCAATCTTGACCGTGTAGTGACCACTTATGGGGTAGGACTCTCCACGTGGACCTCTCTTCAGTAGGAGCTTCCCATCCTTCGTGGAGAAGAGGACCCAGCATTTACCGATGCCCTGCTCATCGTCGACGAAATCCTCTTCGTCCCCGTAGTAGGTCGGAGTCCACGCATTGTCAAGGTCTATTTTCAAATAGAGAGTGGCTTGAGGAAGTTCCAAAGCATGCACGCAACAAAGAAATGTCGATGTGAGGGGAGTTTGTTGGCGGCGCGCATCTTCGGAAAGTGTGGTCTAACCTGCACTACAGTGACACTTTATTTAAGGAAGCAGGAGTGTGTGCATGAAGCATCTGCTGTCTTGATATAATTTGACCACTATCAAGTGCACTTGATGCTGCCTGATGGTCTGTGCTCTTAGCTGTTTAAGAATAATAATTGGGATAGAAGCGAATGCGTCTAAACAGCGCACCACTTATTTGGAGGTTCTTTCGAACTTTCTGCTGATCGCACCTACTCTTTGATGATAGAGATGGTTTGGACTCATCCTTCAGTGCCAACCACTTTTCTACATTAAGAGTGAAATGATTTTGTGTTTTAATCATTAAAAAGACATTATGGTCATGCGGAATCAATTAGTTTAATAGTTAGGGCAAAATCTACGAAATGTAACTACGCGTTTTGCTGAGGTTCACTTGACAATGCATTTAACTGCGTGACCACATCGATCACGGCAGACTGCTCTGCAAACTTGTTTTTTGTGGTGAGGCCTTGCAGCCGCTTTGAAGTCAAGTCAAGTCTACAGCGTCGGATATGGTCGCCGCTTGTAAACTCATTGGCAAGACCCATGTGCAAATAGACCGTAATATCGCGTAGCATAGCGCAGCATAATGTGGCACATCACGGCAAATGATATCGCAGGGTAAGAGGTGATACGTAAGCATGATGCAGCATGGGCAACGCAACTAAACCATCAGGAGAACCTAGCATCAGTCCGCATGGGAAATATCGCCCATACATTTGCACCTATGGGCTGAATTGGGTGGCTTGAACTACTCAGTTCTGAACTTCTAATGTCCGAACGAATCGACTCGATGCCGGTGGAAGAAGGGTGTGAAATGAATGAGTGAATAAATGCATCCGATATGGCTGTTGGTGAAAACGGTGGTGGTGGTGGCGGCAGAGGTATGTTGGGAGTAGACCCATGACATCCACAATGGAGCGACTAATAAAATCACACGAACTGGTTGGGATGTGCTGCAATCACACCTCCTCTCTCATAATAGGCGTTAAACTGCAGGGAATAAAGGTTGCATGTGCATGTAGGCACTAGTAAATGCCATGCACCAAAGACAGGCAGACCCGCAGCAAGGAAATTAAAAATGGTGACACAGTAACACCGCAAGTTAGGTGGAAACGTGTTTGATAGCAAGGGGCAAACGTGACATGGCGAAAGTGGTTATCAAAGGATTTCCATGAGATTGCGCGTCTACTTGCATGTGCTAAGCTAGGTTATTCCTTCCAAGTTAGAAGTTGAAACTCTCCTGCCCTTCTGTACAAATCTTCGTCCTTTTAAAATTGTACGAGTTGGCGTCCACATGGTTGATGTAGACTATTATCAAATATGGAGACATTTTACTCAACTCCGGAAAGTTTACTGTGCATTGTACGAGGCAACAAAAAGAGCTCTCGTCTTTGCTGGACAATGGCTGTTTGAAGTAAAACGTCAACTAAATTCTCGTAAAAAAACGTGCAAATGTCGTTAATAATTCAAACGATCGAACTCACTTCTCATTGGCCTTGACGGCAGTTCAGGTCCTTTTCTAAATGTTCCAGCCATTTCTAAGTCAAAATAAGCACAACCTTATGTTTTGTCAAGTAACACGAGGTCTATCTACGAATATTGGATAAATTTATTAAAGTGACATCCATAACGTGCAATCGTACAATATGCTTGTACTATCTAGTACGCGTATGACTGCTGTTCCCTTCCCTGCTACTAAACAGAAACACAGATCATAATCTTAATGATGCGACTCGCCACCCACAAAAGTGGCATCCACTTGTAGGTGAATGTTAGGTCATTAATACCGATGACGCCTGTCTCCGACCCCAACCAAATGATAGCCACTACTGATTACATTGGCTGACCAATGGAAGGCGGTGTCAAAGGAGAAGGAAATGAGCTCTGAATAAATGGGTATGTAAAAGCACAAATAAGAATATTCGAGATGATGTCTGCTTCTAACAAATGCCAGTTTTAACCGAAGTCGCAAACGCTGATTGATGTAAGCAAACACTCGAGCAACAGCAGCGGACACGTGAAATCTGCTTGCTTCATACCATCGTCTGGTCCTCGGCACCATCCCAAAGGCGATTGCAGCCAAATGGAATAAGTTTCCAGAGGGGACGGCTTCTATGGGCAACAAAACAAACCTACGGCACCGACTACCACCAAAGATAGAGAATGCGACTTCCAAGGTGCCAGTCCAGGGTGTGAGCGTGGAACGCCTCGTGATTTACGTTGTTTCAAGGAATTTTGATTTATCAAAGTGGAAGCAGCAAAGCGACCCTGCGATCTGCAAATGCGAGAGCTCAAGAGAAGAGTGTAATATTCGTCGACAGACGTAATTTAGACAACTTTTCACTTCATAGACACGTCAGTGTGTGCACGCAATTTGGTCCCCAGTGTCTCCGCACATCAGTGGCGTTTGTGGAACACAGCGCTACAGGACTTCGATATTTGAGGTTCTTAGTGTTTTAGCGAAAGCAAAGGGACTAATGTGGTCCGTTAGTCTGCTTCCTTATCATTGTAGCTGCTCATCTATGTGGTTGTTTGCCACCAGCTTACCGAAATCGCCACTCACCGCGTGTAGGTGGGTAATATCTTTTGACGCGTGCATTGTCGGGTATGTCCACAGGTCTCCGATGTTTGTTACCTTGACCTGCGCGGAAGAAAATCAAAAACCGCATAGTGTAGCCGAGCATGTATTGAGACATTGCTCAATAGAAGCAGACTAGGTGCGATCGGATTCACAAATCAAATGGGGTGAAGAAGAGCGAAAAGAACCACCACAGATAAAGCATGTTTCTTGTTTAGGATGATGAGACAGCGCTAACCGTTTGGCAAATGACAACGTTAACTATTGTCTGCTACCAGAGGTGCGGCAGCACAAGGGATGGCTTGTGTGCGCTCAAATAGGCCCATGTCAACCCTGGCCATCAATGTACTGCCTTTGACGTAGAGAGAAGGCTGCCAGTGAATTGAAAAATAGCGAATTAATGTTTTCATCGCTAGATCAAAGTCATAACATTCATATTCCTCGTGCTAGTATTAAAACTAGGCTGCCAAAGGGACACTCCATTTGAGTTACGGAAATAAGAAGCTTGATTGTAATCATTCATTAGAAAGGGCCATCCATCAAGTCTGTAATGTGTTGTGTGGAGCAATACAAACACAATTTGTTTTGGGAAAAAAGGACCGCTCCTACATCTGTGCCAGATCCTGCGAGGCATCATTACTCCTCTCCACACTGTTTCACTACCTCCACTTTCGCCAAACAGGTAACCAAGGGTAGTAGCTAAGAAATCGAATAGACAGATGAATCTCTTTAGCACGAAGAGTAAATGATGCTTGAGAAAAATGCTTGTTCTTCACAAGTGTTCACTAAGAATGTAAAAAATAGTAGTGTACGAAGATAATCGGCAGGAAACCTGCCATTCTCTTCGTCAGTTTTTGGTTTCTCTGATTCTGCAATTGGGTAAGTCTTTGTAACTATGCAACAGCAGATCATCAGCAATGCTAAAAAGAGCAGAAGCATTACCTTTGCGAACGCCTTGCTTGTGTACCAAGACCAAGGCCTCCTTCCGATCGCCTTTTACTTGAGTCGGGTAGCGGGGACCTGAGGCGGGTGCCGTTCCTGGAAGGCGTTTCTTGAACTTCTTTGTTATCGTCTCATTCCCGTTGGATCTTCCTTTGAGTAGTTCCTTGTCTAAATACAGGCGCAATAATTGCACTGCGAAGCGTCAACAGTACTTATTCATGCATTACGGCATTCCTCACTTGTTTACATTTACGCAGCTAGTGCTTGAGTGAGGAGGGATGTAGCATGGAAACGTTCTTTCTCAAATGAATAGTCATTAAATGCACAGTGCATTCATTGACTGATCGTGTTTTGACCAATTTTCAAAGCACTTCTTCAGTGTGGAGACAAGGCAAATGGGATGAAATGTCGATTACTCGCAGCACTGCTGTCGACTCCTTAAGCCTACGCCTACAGTTTGCTAACATTAGCAATGCATGTGCATGCTTTAATCCCATATCCCCATCCACTGCAAAACAAGCACCGCTTAGACAACTTCGCTGGCGGAACAACAATAAGTTTATAAAAGGCGCGATCAATTAACCACTTACTTACTTGGCTGATAATGTCATTGGTTGGTCAACAAGCAAATGGGATGGATTTTCGCTAAACGTACTGGCGAAGTGGCGCGATCGTTCTTCAGATGTACACCTAACTGCTTGCACTCTTCACAGGCTACATCCTCCACACATTGCCCTGACATGTGCTATCTAACATAAGCTACTGACACAGAGAATATATTCGGCGCATATCAATGTCGCCTGGTCCATGTCACAGCCACCTAAGTAAATACTCCCAATTCGAGTCAGCTTGCATATGAGATAAGGTTTGAAGATGGCACAAGGGAACCCTTCTGTTGACTATTACTAATGAAGGGAGCTCTACACTCGACACTATGAGAGTTTTGGTGATGACGGGATGCCTAACTTGATCCAGTAATTTGCAACAGCAGTAAGATGTTTCTGTTGGCTTTTCGAAATATTCGCTCACTGTGTGTTGGATGTTTTAGTAGTACAAATGTAGTCACATCTGCCATATCGAAATTGCGCATTGCTTGCAGACTTTCGTCGGTCGGGTCTATGTGCAGAACAGAACGCGAGGCCATATTGAGCAGCCTAGCATAGCATGACACATAACGACATGCAACAAGGTAAATTAGGATGCTAGTAGCGAATAGGGTATAGAACAGGCAACACAAGAAAGCAATCGGGTGGATAAAGAACTAGTCCACAACGGTAATGTTTTACGAGGAGTGCACACCACAAGCCGCCTTAATGGATGGCAATGCGGTCACACTTGCAGCGGTGTGGTGAAACGCACGACTTTCACACACGCATTATTGAGGACCAATGTCTGAATTATTTGGCTTCATACTACATGGCAAGACTGCAGAATAAACGAATGAATGAATGCATTTGCTGCAGTTGATGTTTGTGCTAGTTTTGGTTGTGACATGAGAGCAGACTTACAACACCAGCACCAGAGGAACTGATAAGAGCACGCCAACCGGATGTCAAAGACTGCGCTCACAACTCCCCTTAATGGTCGTGGTCAGCAGACAAATGGTCCGGTGTGCAGAACGTAATGTAGAACAAAGCCACTCCTCCTCGATTTGCACCAATTTCCCATTTGATTCTCACCCTTGCCTCGACACCTCGTAAATCGCAGTAAATTTACCACTGTTCCTACTCCCAACCTCAATTCCAACCCCCAAATCCTACTAAGATTAAATGTAATCCTCTTTAAACACGTGCACACCCTACTTGTTAGTTTGCTTGGTTTGGCAAGGATTGCCAACTAATTGTTTACGGTTGTGGATTTTAAACCGTTCACTCACGTTGTCTTGCTGTCTTCTTCCCAAGAGGTCTCGTCGAAGACATCGTTTCCTCCTGCCAAATTGATGAACCCTAACAACGCATTTTTACCAAGAGCACATCACACAAACATTGAAGAGAAGCTATAAGACAGCCGACGGTGTTTCCTTTTTTTACTTGCGTGGCGATGATGTCACGTCGTTTGACCTGCGTGCCAGAAAAGCGAATTCCTTGCTGGTGCCAAGGCATATTGTTCATCCGAGTAACCACATAAGCATTTGTGGTCTTAGAATTAAGCGGTTTGACAGATGCATTGCAAATGCAACAAAGTATTCCATTTCGAGTATTCTGCCTCAATGTTTTTGTGATCCTTGCACATTTACGTGACCACTTGCGAGTCCTCCTAACCGGAGTGATGAGGACACATTACAGCAAGGCAGGCGTCTACTTGCGCATTGGTGTGGATGAGCAGGCAGGATAATTACGGTGTGTGCGTACGCCAGTGCACACACCATGATGACGGCATAGGGTGGATCCATTTTTTTCCATTTGCGGTCTCGTGGAGAATATCGACTTGGTTGTAAAGCATATGCATATATTTATAACTATTGCCTTCATGGCAGAGGGGCAAACGAGGTGAACTCAGGACAAATGCAATTCGAACAATGTTCCACATCATCTGGACAATCGACATATGGACAGGAACTTTTGCAAAGTTGGATAAAAACTGTGTTACATGAGTCGCAAGTAATTCGGGGAAAGTGGCAACACCCAAATCGAGGCATACTCGTGGTTAAGTAAATGCGCCACAACAGCATTACTAAATGGTTGGAGGTGACGTTGTGTAGCAAGAGTGACTTGCGAGAGAAACACGAGACAGGCTAATTTTTGTGGCACTACTACACACAGCCCTAAGTGACAACTGACACGTGCCAAGCGACAATTCTGTCTGGCCTCGCGCTAAATCCATTCAGGATGCAGTATGATGGGGCATTCCAATGTTTTTCAGCTGCGCAACAATTACTTCGATGGTGTCGAGCGATCCGCCAGTCACTCATTTAGCCACATTCGATTCGTGAGGTGCCTCTCTGACATTGAGAGCCGTGACATGACACCAGTGATGTGCGAACAGTCTGGCAGAAATGGATAAAGTGAATGAAACCTTTCTTTTTTCCAAACAGCAACAATAATAAAGTTGGCGACTTAGAAGTGCAAAGTGCTATTAGCACAAATCGGATTAAAGTGTATGGGACTAATGCAGTGAAGCACTACTTTAACATTGCACCATTAACTCAATGGTTCGGCAAGCAAACAAACAAATGAATTACTGAACTGCAGTGGGAAGGCAACTTGCGTGGATTACTCCCTGCATCAGTAACCGTGTGTTGTAATATGCACATCAAGATAATCGGCATGCGACTCACCTTTCTTTTCATCTGGTTTCTGCCACTCCACACCTGAAAGTGGGCATATCCTCGTAAGTATTCAAAAGAAGACCGTTAGCACCGGTAGAAGATTCTGTAGTCTTACCCATTCCGTCACGTTTTCCATTACGAGTGTCCAACATCTTTGTCAAAGAGGCTTGGCTCAGCTTGCTGTGGCGCGGATAATCCAAATAAGACTGTGCGAGTGGTGCTCTTAATACTACCCCTCTTAGGCTCGTTAATCCAAGACCTCCAATCAGAGGACGCGGCTCATGCACTTCTCTACACACTGGCAACAGCAGGCAACGCTGTCGTGAAACCTGCGCATTGCTGTTACTCAAGAGACTCATTTTGCCTTCACTACTTAGTCTTTTGCCATTTGCAATCGCATTCCCAATTGTCGCCTCTCCTCTTGATGCCAGTGTGATTCAAATCATGCACTTGTGCAATGTGATAGTCAAACAGAATTGAATCTGAGAATGGCTAGCGTGTGGAGCACGCACAGACAATACACCTTGGTGTTTAGGCATTTTCACTTCACAGGACTTGGTTTCTTTGCACTGATACACCAGCGCCGTGAGCATTGTTGCAACTGCATCGACGGAATGGAAGACCAGTTGTGTATGGAACCACTAAAACTGTTTACAACGTGCATTACGTGGCTTAGATGGGAGAGAGAAAATTAACTGGGTGTCTGGTTGCTTCCTCCGTTCTCGTGGTCTCTATAAGTTGGTTGATAAAACAAGTATGCATTTCTCCAAGCACGTTCCATGGCCTTAACGCGATGTAGTAGTGATTGGGCTCAGACTTGTGTGAAAGGTGTGGAGAGTTTGTTGTTTTAACTGATGCACAAATGTCACACGTCTCTCCTCAACCCTGCAAGTTGTTCTGCCAGTCCACTTGCGTAGACTAAAATGTACTGCATTGCACGAGCAGAGAAAGTTTCAGGTGACTGACGGAATGGAGGGAACCACGCCCACTTTCTATTGGGTGGCATTGGAGATGAAGATAGTGATCTGTGCAGCTTAGGCGAATGCTGGTTAAAATTATGGCTCCATAAATCCACTGCTAGGGAATCTGTACAAAATTAAATCCAGCAATTTATTCTATATGGCGAGCACTTCTTATGACGGTTTCCTTTGACGTAGTCATTGTGAGTTGCGGTGTAAGTGTGACTCGTTCCGCCTCAACGTAAGCAGCTTCCACTCCAACCGGTTTGAATTGTGCGTATGCGCAAGTGAGGACTGTTGAACGCATCTTTTTACGTGAGCAACTGGCAGAAGGTAGTGTTTAATGAGCCGGAATATAGAAGACGAGGGAATGCGAAAAGGAGAGATCAAAGGCTGCTCGTGTTGGCGTACTCTACACCAGTGTGACAAAAATAACTGCACTGCGGGTGGGGCACACCCGCTCACAACTACCGCGACATGGAAGACCTGTTTTGCCTCCGTATATTCAGACCAATTTAATTCAAAGTTACTAGTGAAAAACGTGACGAAGCGCATTAAAGACTAAACAAATAGTAGTAGTGTCTCAACTGTTCTTACCTGTTTGCCATTACTACGTGCAATCATGTTCACTGTGGGTAATGTTACATGGTACGAATAATGCCTTATCAAAGTGGTTGAGGATGGCTGACGCCAAAATGCTGGTCGGCAACGATTTCGTCCTTATCGTCTAAGAGTACGGTGTCCGAGCTCTTCTGTGCGCCAGAAGTAAAGCCTCCTTGGAGATGAAGTTGACCATTACAACCGATTAGTCAAGTGATTGTTAGGAAATTCCACTTCAATACGTGTAGCAAATTTCAACGACTCCCTTGCTTTCAACAGACGATCGTCCCTTACCTCCACAACAGCTCATCGAAACCACAACAGGTTGATCCGTTAATTGGTAGGTGTTGCATGCTTGGATGATAGAGAGGACTGTTGACGAAATCATGACGTTTCCGATTACACAAGACAAGTTGATTGACACATTCCTTGATGTGTCTCCTAAACACACGAACACGCCAACATTCCTTAACCAGCCACATCAGCGGCAGCTTAGGGCAGTTGAAAATGAGCCCATTGGATGAGCCACAATTCTCAAATTTCGAAAATTACGGTGAATACAATGAGGCCTTTCTGCCAAGCCATTATCGCATCTGTTTTGTGGTGCCAAGTAATGCCTCTAATGTAACATAACCATCTGATGTAATTTGTCTCACAGAATGGAAGCCATGGTATTGTCGTGACTTGAAGTGGCACGATAGTTTGTCTCACTGGCGATGTCATCAAAGACCTTAATCAATTAGCTGGATGATGGGTACCGCTACTCCGAAGGCACACTCAGCATGCCTTGAGTGAGTCATCGACGTGGGTAATATCAGAGATGAAAGAGAGAAATAACAACTCCCCAACTCGGACAAATGAAGCGATGGCAGTGCCCCACAGAACAATCTACAAATGTCGCCGTGTGAAAATCTTACAAGTAGTTCATGTTGTCTCCTCGTCGTGAGAGTAGAGCAGGCAAATAAGTGGCATCGTTGAAGCAAAATGTACAGCTGCACATTTCAAATTACCTGATAATGCATGAAGGATGACATTGTGCGTCGTCTTGTCCTCTCCATTCTTCTGTACGACCGCATTTATTCAACTCGTGCAGCAAGAGGCCTACCGCAGATGGATGTTGCTTATTTATTCAATGCTTGCTAATTTTGGTGTGGAGAAACATGTGGACGTGCCTGATGGAGATTAACAATGCATGTCAAATAATGCTTATGACTCTATCGACGTGGAATCACGATTGGATACACAAAGCTACTCGCATAATACTCTGTGTGATTCAGTAGACCCAATCTTGTTGTTTGCATACACTTGGGGACTGTTAAATTGGTGCTTAGATAAGTAGTACTGCTCAAATTTCCAGACAATGATTGATTCTGAGCCTTTGTCTTCAACGCCGGCATCATGCCCCCTCCTTATCCCCTTGCCCCTTGCACCCTTCGACTCGGGGAGTTAGACGTGTACATGCAGATTATTTCAGATAATTGATGAGGTGCATCATAAGAGAAGTACTTAAGCAAAGGAGCTTGATGAATAAGTACTGCCTTTGACGGGATGATGGTCTACAGCAAAGTTGGTTGGCGTAACGACTGCTCCTCATCAGTCTTCCAGAACATTAACTGTGTAGGGTTGAAATGTGTCAAATATGGATATTCAGTCCTTACGAACCCTCCTCCCACATGTAAACGAAATGCGCAGACTTTGATATTTTGTGCTGCGTCGAGGTACTTTGAGTTGGGTTGGGTTCGGCATTACTGTGCCTTACTTGCTGTACTGGGAGGGACTGCAATGCACTGCACGTGACTGATTCAGACTGGTTTCGATGAACCCTCGCTGCTTGTGCCCAATGCTTGTCTGTAAGGAGCAGACTTGCTACTTATCACTGTGTAGTAGCGATGATGGTGGTAGTTGCTTAGCGTTGTGAAAGCTGGTCGAATGAGCACCTCAACAACTTGCAACAGATGTGTGCACTTGCGATCTCTCGCTTGACCTTGCATTGACTAGTGGCATTATTCTCGTCTCAGTTCGAACATCATGCACAGATGTGATGAAAAAACTAAAATATTAGTTATTGTCTAGTTATTCACTTAGGGCAAGGCTTTGAATGAAGTAATGCTTTCTTTGTGGTGCCAAAAATGGATTCAAGTTGGAACAATCATTCGTAATTTACGCTAATGCTTGATGAATATTACAGAATTTGTGATAGTGTGTGGGGACTTAAGCTGCTCTTAACAGCGTGTAATCACCAGAATCCAAATCAGCCTCTCTACACCAATGGTTACTCCTCCCAACAAGTAAAATCGCATGCAATTATCGTAAAGACTTCGAACACTTTCGCATAAAAGTAGTAGCAGGCATGTTTTGACAAGGTGAACTTGTGCAAACATACCATTGTACTGAAAAAGGTGATTGTTTGATTACAACTTGTTAGTTGAAAAAACATTGGTCGTGTTGTGAGAGCAGACAGGAGAAGTAAAATTGGTGCATACCTTCATTTTGTCGTTTGTGCTAATCAGAAACTTCACGTATGGAATGGGATGGTGGACAATGAGCCAACTCAACGTTTGAGATTTCGGCAGCCTCACTAGAGAAAGGATTGCACAGGATATGACAATTATATCCTCGACTACTGTCGTTCCACAATCACTGAGTAGGTTTGACCGTTGCCAAAGATCAAGTGAATTGGGTGTTAAAACATATAACGATCCACACTCATTGTACGACAACTGTGGCTATCTGGTTTGTAGAGTGCGCCACCTTGTGTCTTTAGTAGGCACTTCCCCTTAATATTTACTGTCGTTTCGCAACACCAACTCGCACTGAAAGAGGACTTGCCACTTGTCTACTCTCACGTGGTGGGGGCATTCGCAAGTGAGGCTCATACCTTACGTTCGCACTCCACTTATTATCTGATCTGTCCCAAACACCCAATGCTATTGAAAGTCTGCATTCCTCATTGTTCCCCGGATAGCTAGGGCGGCAGCGACTCACAGCAGAAGAGGTAAGGAAGCCGCGTCGACACTGCGCGTAGATAATCGGAACCTCAACGTATCGCTAGAATTACCGAAATGTGAACTTGTTGATCAGAATGAATGCATGCTGAGGCATTAGCCCTTCCATACTAACCGATGGATTCGATTGGTTTGGAAGTGGCCCTACAAACAGACAATGACACATAGAATGCTCCGAATGAAAAACACCAATCTGCCCGGAACAATGCATAGTCTGTCAATGCCCACGACTTTGTTCATGCAGGCGATAAGCTCTTGATCGCTCAAAAATCACCCGTCTTGGGGTGGTTATTGACGAAAGGCAGTGACCATGGGGTATGCTGATGATGACTGTTGAAAAAGGGAAGGTGTAGAATTGTGTAAGGGAACAATAGTTACTCGGAAAAGGAGTGTCCACCACTCTTTTGTATGCTTATTTCTGTTAATATTCGACTACACTTTTACATAATTCATTGCGCCATACATGCGCAAATTCGATGCAAACGTGTTCAGTGGGACCAGAAGGATGTCAGCAGCAATGGGATTGTATGCTTATCAAGAACTGCAGGTTCTACGTAGTGGAATTTTTAATCAAGGCTAACACCGTTATGCTGAATTGGTAGAAAATGAAAGTTGCAGGGCAGTAATGAATAATGCGAACTGCAAGCATTAGCTTGAATGATAATGCGTGGGAACTCTCGCAGATGGATAACCACGAATGGATAAACCTAAGCCAATGGCATTCTGAGATTTGATGGCATTATAGTTTCCACGGTGCGAAAGGCACGACTAGCTTGTTGGCAGTCATTTAAGTTAGAAGTTTGCTATCTAGACAATTTAGGTGTAAAGAGACCTGGTGATGCTGCGAACTGTAGCAAACTGCCCGTGTTGAATGCGTGTGTGCGTGTAGTCTAGAGCACAGAACAGACGTCTGGATGAAACCGACCAGCTGTCAGCTTATCAATCGTATCCCAACCAATCTCCTCAATGTACCTTTCTTGACAAAGCAGTTTTGTCAAGTGGATACAACCACTGCATTTTTGAGCGAAAAAGGCTTCTCCCATCCCTGTTCCATACATTGAGAGACAATACCAAATGGTGCGGATTTTAACCGCTTCAACCCTCGGTAAATAAGTGAGTGCGCAAGCGAATTAGGTAACGACTTAAAAAACAAATTATTGAACCAATTTGTGAAGAAATTATGTTACAGTGACAAATATCTAGTCTATTTGTGAAGTATGCCTCATCGGGATAACCGGCATGTAACTCACAATTTTCTCTTCCAAATCTTGATTTGAGAAATCGTTAAAATAAGTATGATTTGCAAATATTTTATACTTGACTCTCGACATTAAAGAAGAGTTCTAAATCTTTGTTTTACCGTTTGAGCGACCTCAAGAAAGTGACGAGCAGCTTTATCTAGACATTATTTAACCGAATGTATATGATACTCCTGCCGGTGTCAGTGGTGCATGCTTTACGTCGACTCGTTTCCTCCCTTCTTTCATTGTTTGTACATCCTCACACCTCGGCAACGACAAAGCAGTTGTGAGACTTTCGTTATGTGGGAGAGCATTCCCAGATAACACCATCAGCAGTCCAATGTCAAATGGAAAAGTCGACTCCACGGCTATGTCGTGACTTTATCGGTCTAGTCAATGTCCTCTCTTTAATGGTCTTGATGGGTGTTTATTCAACGTAGTCGGAGGTGATATTCGTGACCACCGAGACGTAATCCAAAAGGCTGTAAGTGCAGAGGCATGCCTTGGCTTCACGAAGCCTACCAAAGACGTCGGCTACAAACGCTGGGCAAAAGTCGTGCCTGAATTTGCAGCGGTTTTATTATGTTAGTTTCAAAAGCGCCATTACGCGCTTTTCTTGATTTCTGATGAACACAACGCAAAACTTCCATGAAGTGAACAAACATATCGAAAGGAAAACCACTTGCCGGTATATGACTGACATCTAGCAGAGGAATTTTAAGGTTGTTTTTCCAATCTTTATAGGCTTGTTAGTAAAAAATTGAATCATGTTAAATCCTAATGCTCGGAGTAAGTACTGCCTAATTTATTTGGTTATGTCAGATGTTAGGCACCCTTATAAAGTGTTTCTGAAAAATTTACTGAATTCAGCCTAAAGTTTTAGTGTAAAAAACTTGAGACAATGCAACAAAGTTAATAAAAAGCTTTGCAGTCTGAGTGGTCATTTTCCGCCTCAAACCGATTGTTTTTACGAAGAGGAGATCACATCTTGAACGCAAACATGGTGTTTATTGCTTTGTAACAACTGTGCTTCTTTTTCGTAAGGCTTTCGAACTCTCGATCTTTAAACTTCTGCCTATACAATAAACAATAAAGTAATTTGGAATAGCAGTGCCAATCGCTATGGAGCGTGAGTTGATATGACGCTTCCTTATGAATGGGTTTAGGTGGGTTCAACAGCTCGCACCAAGTAGACATAGGAAAAGTGGCTTGATGACTAAGATAAATATGGGAAAAAAGACGAATTTTTAAACCGAATCTACTAAGCTAGTTAGGAGTGGGTCAGTTTTTGGTAAAAATTTAAATAGACTAACTTTTGGCTTTTTGTCTCGCATCACTAATCGGCCATGGGCTCCGCGTTTAAAGCATTATCTGGCATATCTGTAGATAGCTTGTTAAAAAGTGGCAAAATTAGAAAGCAGCCATGTTTATTTACTCAAACTGCTTTGGGTTTCAAGATAAGAAATTGTAAAGTGTGGACTTACTTATCTAATGGGCCTGTTTTACGCCTCGCGAATTGTACTGCGGACGTAGGCTGTGGCATTATGATGTGGCCTTAGCACCGTTCGCCTTGGACCAACTGAGGAAGGTGGCGAGTGCATGAACACTGATGCCGTTCAAACGGATGCCAATAAGTTTGAAGGATCATGTTCTTCAAGGAATTATCGACTGTGGATGACGTAATCAGGCTTGATTCCCCTGGTAAGTTTGATCAGAGACAACTTAAATTCTCTCACACATTTCATGTTTTGTCTAATGCCAATGCAATCGCCTTTTTAAAAAGTTTTGCTATTATCTGAGCAAGCATTTCGACGATGGTCATGAAAATATGTAAGTTAATTCCAGCCTCTCGCCTTAAATACCCTGGAATCACCCTGGCTAGTAATACTGCACCTGCACCAGACAATTTTCGCCCCTGTTGTATGCATTCGAATAAATGGGCAAATCTGCATGCAAAATATGTCATTATCCTCTTGCTTTTGTCATCCGCAGGCGCACATTATACATTCTATGCACTTAGTTCATGTTATGCCGATTATTCCATGCAATTCTCGCTCCTGTTGGGTGATTACAACGTGCATTCAGACGATACCTTTAGTGCTAGTCAAAAGCCAATCATTCCGGTAGCACTACGCGAGAGTGCTATCACTCGTGAGCTCTGAGACCAGTGCCGCGCCACAGCAAGCGCACACATACGCGGTCTGCGGCAGTTCTGATGGCACCGTTGGTACGTAAGATAACTTTGGTGCTTACGCATTGGCTATCGACGCACCGTAAAACAATTTCTTTTAGAGCGGCTTTCCACTACAAATTCCTTAGTACAGACTCGAAGCATCCCGAATCGCTGTATTTTGACTGCACTCATCTCTTGGTCTTGGCAGTGATTAGGGTACACTTTTTGATGCAAATTGCTTATGTGTTGTACAACAAATAAAAATTTAAGGTATTTCGTCACAGCAAAAATAATGTAACATATAAACATTTAAAAGTGGCTCGAGAGATATCTGCAAAATAATAAGTTGTTTTGAATTAGCATTTGCTTAGTTTTTCATTTTAGTGCCCTCTAGACTCGGGTCATGGTGGCGGGCAGCTTCCTCTTGGCAGGGAAGTGTAGGAAACATGACCTGAAGCAAATGATAACTTATTCTGGTTTCACTGTATAAAAGTGCATGTTTGTGGCAATCCTTATCGTGAAGGCCTATTTCGTTCCTACAGTTGTGTGCATCTGCGCATGGGAATGATGGGATAAGGAAGAATTTATGCAGAAACACGTGCTGCCAAATGAAAGGCAAGAAGATGCACAGCACATTCATGATCTATAGGGTTTCCAGCCAATTTCGAAAGTGTTTATTGAATATAGAGACAATGCGAATTGGATGAAAACTAACCATTTGCAAAATCCTGTTTGGTGACTTGGACCTGGATCTACATTTTGCTCGATTTGATATTTTCGCAGACTCATTCCCCGATCTCTAATCCTCATCAATTACAAAAGGAACAAGATTAAAAGGGTATGTAAGTAAAACCATTTTCGAGCTGTAAAAATATAAAAATTGATCACTATAGTAATTGTAAGCCTACTTGGTTATTTAATCTCCTTATGGCTGGTTAATTAATGTGGTAATTTTGGGAAATCTAACTAAATATAGCACTGTAGTGAGGTAGTTTCTGCTTAATTACATTGAGTACCTTGCGGATACATGATTCTTGCCAGGCTGCGACCTAAATCGTGACCCTCGGCAAACGTTCCACCATTAGCTACTGACACTGCCGCAAAAGGATCCTGTCCAAATGGGATCGGTTTGCAGAGAAGATGACATTCAGAAGTGGTAGAACGAAACTACTGTATAATCACCATCATTGAGGTGGACAGCATGACCTCCATTGTGCCACTTCATTAAGTGCCCGTAAGTACTGTCTCTCGGCTGGTCACAGGTTACAGAACTGAAGTTCAGGGACGGAGGCTTAAAAGACGACCTTGGCGAAAAATATGAAAGCAATTGATTGACTATTGTAAGGCTATTTGCTGAATGAACTCATCAATGCTCAAATACAATCTAGCACAGTGCCTAATCACATTATTAGTGTTTTTTTGCTCCAAGGTTTCGGTGCTTTCATTTTAGGTTTGTGGTTTTCCTATAATTTGTCATCTCAAAAGCAATGCGCCTTATCCGATTTGATGTTTGCCAACAGCTTTCTGAAAGAGTCGCCATTGTGTTTTAAATGTTCCGATGAGGCAACTCCTGTTTGACCTACTCACTGAACAGATCACAAAGCCACATAGCGTTGGAGAGCGCAAAGTGCTAGATCGCAACATAATATAAGGCGAGGTAAGGTAGGATGGGGCAACATAGGGTGGCAATAACAGCACAACTAAGCTACTATGGGTGCCTTAAAAAAGTCTGCATTGGAAATGTTTTACGAGCCATCTAAACAGGTAGCAATGCAGGCATTCTGACTTGCAACCGCGTGTTGAAAAAGCTGTGTGCCTTAATAAGTAGGCATTGTGCCACACAAAACAGACCGTAGAATGATTTAATTAATGCATTTGTTGTTATTTCAAGTGGCGTCGGCGGTAATAGACCGATAGAAATCACAACAGAAGGAGTGGTGAGGCCACATCAGCTGGTTGGTAAATGCTGTCGGAAAATGAGGTGAATGGGGTGGCGTGTGCATGAGGATTTGCTGAAAGGCACGTGTTAAATCCGTGCATCAAGAAACTGCTTTAAACTGCAGACAGAAAAGGAAGGAACTTGAAAACCATAGATATGAGTGGTCAAACGGCATAAACAAGGCTGAATGGAATTGCTCGTATTAAGAATTTGCAATGGTGTCGGGTTTGGCTGCATGTTTCATAAAGAAGTGATTAGCAGACAAAAATTGCTTTACTGAGCATCCTGCAGTCTATGGTAAAGCCCTTTAGGACCCCATGTTTTCCCATACACATCCAAAACCGTGCTTCACTCCCTTGCAATATATCTTAGACAATCTGATAGCTACGGCCATAGCCCTGATCCTAAACACATGCCCAACTCTTACCAAACAAACGCCGAATGCAATTTTCGCAAACGCACGCACTGCCCAACTATTAGTTTAAATGGTATGCCGAGTTTCATCTTAATTGGCTAATTTCTACGAAACGCAAAGCATTAGCCTGCGTAAATTGTGCAATACCTTCTTTCAGAGGTAGCTTTCCGACGTCAACGTGTTTATTTTAATAAGGTGGAATCACGTTTTAATATATTTCTGCCAACAGCATATCATGAAGTCATGTTGGTGGGGGTATAAAGGAGCTAATGGTGTGCGTGGCATCATGGTTACACCGTTTAGCACGTACGTGCGTCTAGCAATGTTTTGATTCCGATTTAGAGACAAAAAATTCTTTTGCCTCATTACGAATTATTGTGTGCTGTTTGGCTTGCATCTTTGGTAAACCTAGGCAATTAATCAAATGGTTTTCTTACCGATCAATCCGACGAATGTAACGCAAGGGCAACGTCAAATCCATCTAGAAAGTCTAGGTTCCAAGAACTTGTCAGAAACAATAAAATGAAACAGTTTTCAAGTGAAGATTACACGATGTGGATGGGGCTCCTACATTAAGCAGCGAGAAGCTCCGCCACGCGGTCATTAAAAGCGTGCATGATCAAGATTACCTACAATCTGCGTTCCCATGAGCGTGTGCCAATGAGTGTCACGATCAGATGCCATGCCTTCTAATCCTTTTTATATCCATCATCCTCCGGTTACAAAGAGAACTTGCATAAGTCTCCATTAATACACTCAAGACTCATTTTCCCCATAAAAATCCTCGAATGGCAGTACGTTGGATCTGAACGGTGGAAATTTGGCCCCCAAAAAGGCCTCACAAGTAAATTAAGCTGCATCATTAAAAAGCAGCGATTTGATTTTCAAATTTTCTCTGCGATGTAAAAGATGATTTTCAGATCCTAGCGTTAATTTAAGCAAGAATCTCGGTCTCACCATTTAACTCAGTGAAAAAAACCAGTCTCAACTTTCTGCCATTTAGTCAGTCACTAATTAAACCAAGAAATAATCACTCAACAAATCAGACAGTTAAGGACCATTTTTAGCGAGATGTCTTGCGTTCTTAACAAATTGATTGCAGAAACCCTACTAATGATGGGAGCTGACACATCATCAATGTTGTGCATTTCTGTGCAAGCTTTGTGACGGACAGAACAGGCGTTTGAAATGCGCTTTTCCATCGTCCAAAAATCAGCATCATTTGTAATCCATTAACAACATTTAGCACCACCTGTCAACGCAGTGGCAGGAAGCAGATGCAAGTACAATTTGGTTCAAAGCGGATACGACTGCTTTCGTCGCTTTGCTATTTGTCGCGAGACAGCACTCCTTCTCTTCATGCATTTAGGCTACCAACTTCGGTGAGTTGGAATAATGTGCAAAACTGCGCAATCAAATTAACAAGTGAATAATCGAACTGTAGTGGGTGGGTACTTGGTGAAGAATGTGTTCCGCATTCACATTCATGCACCATGGTAATAGTCAAGCCAACCCCTTCCCCATGGGCATTCCTTTGTAAGCATCCACTGGCAGATCATCAGCAATGGTGGAAGGTTCTGGCTTGCATTTTGTGTCCCGCATCATTACATTTGAGACCTTTGATCCGTCACTTTTGCACCCTTCCTTGCCTTCTATATATACAACAGCCCACCCAAGGACTTGGTCTATGCGACACATTCACGTACTGGCAGTGATTAAGTAGTAGTTGAATATGCCTTCTGTTACTCAAAAAATTGTTTTTATTTTCACTGATTTTTTATTGTAATGCTCGAATGAGTCTTAAATTGCCGCATTCTCCTGTGTTTCATGTGATTTAATCGCATGCATTCGTGAGATGTACTAGTTAATCAAACTACCGTCAGATGACCTATTTGCATTGCTTCGAAATACCTGTCTTATGATCATGTCTATGGTTTTGTCAACGGAGTGAAGAATCGTCCGCACATGGAACCGCATGAGTTGTTTTTTATGTTCATTCAGTAAGTTAGATGAGAGAGGAGAAATTGATTAAGCACCTACTTACTTCCCGCATTTTTGCAGTCAATTCTTTTGTCATTTACTCTTACGGCAATGTGTTTGATGGAAATGTAATGTCTTCCTCGGAGCAGTTTCCAAAACCTTATGGTAGTCCTGGTTTCAAGAGGTTCAGTCTCTTATGAAAGATAAGGGAAACATTGCCGTTATACTTGATACACGAAGACCACTCGTGCTTTCGCATCCTTTTAAGTTGTCTTGCGATTACACTAGTGTCGATTAGTTTGCGACTAATTACATTTCTTAAGAGGCCAAAGGAATAGAGGACGAAGGCGGTAATCCATGCGATTTATTGACGGACGTACACAGATAACTGTTGGTTACCTCGGCGTGGTCAGGGTAGTGCCCATGGCGCTACGTTCCGAAGCAAAGGAAGTAAGTCATGGGAAGTAAAATTGCCTAAACACCAACGTGCATTGTCTGTGCGTGTTCGAGACGTTGGCCATTCTCCGATGATATTCCGATTATAGATCACTTCACATAAGCGTACAGCTTAAGGATCTGAAAAAAGGGTGAAATAAAATGCTCTTGAAAATAGCCATAGATGAGCTGTGAATCCAAAATGAGTTGCCTAGTTAGCAACACCTCCTGGGTATCACAGCTGCTTTGTCATTGCTAAGGTGTAAAGTTGTGACACAAATAGAGTGTTTCGATTGGTTGTTGCAGGAAAATGAGCCGATGTAAAGCACGAGTGGCAAGAGTGCAAGATTCATCCGCATTTATTCAAGCAATGTTTAAATTTAGGCGGCACTGTGGGTTACCAAGGTCGTCCAAACAATCAAGGGAATGCCACTGCAAAGGTGAGACTGCAAAACCTCCCCCCATCACCGATGAGTGTGTGTTGGATAATCACGATAAATACCCATTTAACTCATCCAATTTAGAGTTTGCGCAGGAGAAAGGTGAGGTACATTCTGATTATTTTAATACACCATGACGCACAAATGCAATGGGTTAATGTAAAGATGATTTGTTTTATTTCCAAAGCGATTTCCATTTAAGTAATTCATTTGTTAATTCATTTTTCATTTGCCTACATTTTGAGGATTGAAGTAATTAAAATGTATGAGTAGGAATTGTAGTACGTTGCAGTAAATATTGCAGAGGCAAGAATGGTCCTATCGCCTTCACACTTTATAAAAATGGTTTGCCAAGGAATGGCACTACGAGGGATGAGTGTAAGTATTATTGATGGTTAAGTAACTGATAGGCTTCATTCAAATGTCTATCCTGTATGGTGTGCTGCTCACACACTACCACAAAGCACTAGTGACGTTTTGTAGCTTGCGGCATCGTCAAGTGTCTTTGCACCAAATCGTTAAGAATACTGCGTGCCTTAACAACAAATGCAAGTGGCTGCCTAATTTGTTACTGATTACTATCAAGCAATTCTCACCTTTTGCATCGTGGAAAAGGCAATGCGACCAACTCGCTGCACGTCACTGGCTGCATTTAATCTAAATTTTAGGCTCATTTGAACGCCAAGTTCCCATGTTTTCAGTTTAGCAGTAGGTTATTCAAGCCTTGTCTCAGGCAAAAATGAGTCTTAAATGCGTCAATGAAAAATTATGCGCAGCTCTTAGTCAGTCATTGCGACACTCGTAGTGGACAAGATGGTACACCCATGCGTCCCAGTGAGGTGCTTTTGAAACTGCCTACTTCCAATGACTAAGTGAGATTCGGTGATGCAGTTCCATAAAATGAAGTCTCCTTCAGTAAATACATTTATGCATGCACAACCGCCAAATTTGAGACAGGATACTCGAATTCGGGTCATCAGCACTATCAGCAGCGCAGCTGTTAATCCATGCAAATTGAAGAACACAAAGACTTGAGGGATCAGGCAGAAGAATTCCCCACATCTGACCTTGACTCATGAGCACGCTGTATGATGCGTCGCGTACGCCGCATACACTGCGGAAGGCAAATAAACTGTCTCAAATTTATGTGCAACCGCGGTCGACATGCAGAGCTGCTAAATGAAGCCGAGAATAAGTCAAGTTTCCCCTCCTAATTGAGTTGACGGATTCATTTGTTCACTGCAAGTCATGACAAAATGAAAATGAAAGATATAATCTTGACACAGAAAAACCAAGTTTACGTGTTCCAAAAGAGGCCAGCGGAGGGCTACAATGTTATAGGTGCCTAATTTTGTCCATTTGCGCCAAACCAGAATGATTCACACCTCAATGCATTGCCTCCGTCTTTAACAAGTGCTTTTGAAATTGGTTGAAATCCCCCAGTTCGTGAATGCGTTGCGTACGCAATGGCTAATCACTTGAGCGCGATCATTTATGCATACTTTCCTCAGCACTTTACTACCCGTCACACAGATGTAAATTAATAAAAGCAAGTTGTAATTGGCGCCCCTGTTTGGGATAACCACAGAAGTCGCTCTCCACGGCACACATAAGGCAGGCACTGCTAATCATTCTATATTCAATTTTTCCGTCTTTTTTCAGCAAAACTCTCCTCCTACAATCGCATTGAAGATGATGAAATGATGGAGCTACAATGTGGTAAGAAAGGAACAGAATTGCTTGGTACTCGTCAAAAGTGTAAGAGATCTCTTCTCACTACTGTGAAAGATGCATCATCATGTAACCAAGTTTGAGATGAAATACTCGGAATCAAATCCTTGACCGCATCGGTGATGCATCTGCTCTTGCGTACAAATTAAAGGTCGCAAAGACTTGCGTAATAAGTCTAAAGAGCTTCACTTGGCTCAAGTTTCTGCCAATTGGAGTGACATTCATGCCATACAAACTGCAGGAAAGATGATTGCCAGCTCCCTTTTATTCCAACTTTATAATTATATGCTAAGTTCTAAGCTAAAATGTGCTGAAAAGAGGTGCCATTTATTTGCAGACGAATACGCTGATGCCAAAGATTCACCTTCAATGGAAGACTCTAAGAGATCATGTAAGTGCGTGTTTAGGGTTCATATAAATTAACAGGCAGCAAAGGCTTGATGCGAAACGTATCAAAAAATCGTGGTTACAACTAGGTCATGAAAAACGTCTTCCGCAATTTTTAAGGAATGAAATAGTAAGCAAGACGCGTGTGGAGAAAGAATGCATAATGTTGAAAAATTGCCTCATAGCACACAAAACCCTTCACAAACGATGTTTTTTAGGAAAATACGTCCAGTCACCACTGCCATCATAGCTAGCTTATGCTGTTCAATCACATGAAAGTGTCATTCACAATTGCTCTAATTTGAACACCTAGCATGTGCCATGACTAACGAAGACGTCAGACCATGGAACAAAACTACCTTTCGTCCACTTTCACTAAATCACCTGCAGATAAAAGGCATGCCATCCTTCTTCATTATCACCCACCACAGAGCAGTCACGACTTTGGCATTTATCAACCACTAGACCTGTTCTCCACTTCCTTCCATCCAAACGCCATCACCATCCCCACCATCTGCTACATCAAATGCATTCCTTCCACCTACCCATTCGTATGAAACATAGCCAAGCAATTTGACCATCAGCCTTCTACCACGCATACGTCACAGCCCTCACATTCACCGCTACAAATGACAGCATCACAATCTGTTTGAAGTGGCTTGAGTTGTGCAGTTCCGGCAAAACATTTTCACCGCACGCATGTCTGGTGCAAACACACTGATCCAATGCTGGTGTTCACGCCGCTCCATGACACACCACTTTGTGCTTTTCGTACATAGGCGAAGTCGATGAAACCCAACACTCAGAAGCCATTCCCCTCGCCACAAACGCAATAGCCTTTTATCCACCGACAAAGTCAAAATGTGGTAAGTGACAATTTGCAAGGTGGAGAGGAGTCACGGTGTCTCATGAGCCTGCTCTTCATTGATTGGGAAAACTGTTGGTTTGTGTGGACCACACTGCGTCTCCTGAAGCACCCAACCTCGGAGGTCCTATTGTCGTACGGAGGTGGTGAGATCCTGTGCACTTCATGCGTAGACCGAACAGGTCATGTTGTTATAGTGACATCCGAAAATGCGCCACTTCACGACACAGCTAAACACACCTCTTGAGTGACCATCTCTGCACTTCGTGTGATCACCTCCCCACTCCCACTTTGACAAATCTGTCTCCTCCACAACCCCATACATCCGCCAGACAGCACCACGATCACACTATGAACTGGTGTGGTGAACGTCATCCTATCCACCTCGTTGGTGCTGCTCAACGTGGTGATTTGTTGTGGCACTTCCACGGCAAAACGAGTTGAGTGCGTAACATTTGATCTGCTGGTTGTGTCAAGGACTGGTCAGTGGTGTGTAGCGTTGACCTTCCATGTGTCAGTAGCGTGTGTTGGAGCATTCGTCTAGGAGCACCATTGAGATGGCGAGCCACTGTGATAAAGGGGTATGATGAAAACCTCCACATTTAGAAGCAGTTAGTGAGCATTTGATTGACACCCCTCGGGATCCCATCCAACCTCACCCGACTCCATCTATTTGTTATTGCGTGCTTGTCCCAAGTAGATACCACCTCATCCACTCCACAGTGAGTCTTCACAGATTCAGTCTGTCACAGCAGGTGCATCCACTCCGTGACACTGCACCTCAGTAGTCAGCCAATGAAACTAGGCACATTTACACGTCCACTGTCGTGGCACCCCAACACACGCCTCACACGAGTAGTGGTAGACTACTTGAGTGGTTGGAGCACCAAATCATCACCTCCCAAGTCGGCAGTGACACCTGCCAATAACGAGAAGTCCACACACACACACAGATCCAACACAAATGAACTCGTTCAATTACTAAGTGGTGAAGCTTTTATGACACTGCTGCTCTTCTGTCAAACCAATGTTGAGACTGTTGTATGTTTTGGCACAGGTGGGAGTTCGCATCCAAGGAATGGACCAATCACACCACCACGACCAATATGCAGTGAGTGAAAGCTTTGAGAATTGTAAGGAAGTCCGCAAAACTGGCATCTTCTTTGGCAATTCTAATCACGCATTCACCTCCCTCGATTGTTGCATTCAATGCCTGTGTAGTAGGGTGGTGGGAATGTCCACCTCTAACCCTAGAGTAGGAGCTTCGCTTGATTTGCGCACTCGCTAAACCACGTGACATGCATTGCATGCACAGGAAGGAGCAGAGCAACGACAGTTCTTCGAATCGCCCAGTCTCATGCTTATGTGCTGTGTTCGTACTTGAAATGTGGTGAAGAAGTACGTCATTCCTTTGCAGATGAGTACGCTGTTGCCAATGGACCAGGTGTGGTAGGAGTGCATTCAAAGGCAGGTGAGTAATTATTGTGTATTTTTTAGAAATTGATAAAAAGGAGGCTCTCTATTAACCTATCAAACTGGTTATCAGGCAGCGTGCATTTAATGGAAACTACATGCAGCTTCACCTTGAGTGATCATCAGGTAGAATACTTGTTGTAAATTATGGAGCGAGGTGGAAAGGCGCTGTTGAAGTGGAGCTGATGACACCTGCACAAAACTTGTGTGATTGCGAATCAGTCACGACTACGTCTCAAAGCGGATCTGTGAACTACAGATTTAATGAAGGCTTCGCTTTGTAATTTGCCCATATGGAACAAAATTTGGGCCCACACAACTCAGGGCCTTAAAAGCACACTCGATTTTTCCAAAAATGAGGCTGACCATTCGAAATTGGCTAACTGACTACATCTACAACTCAGATATCAACTGATACAAGTTGAATATCACCAGCAGTACTATATTCCCTTTCCACCATGAAATATTACTAATTTGAAGGCGGCCGCAGTCAACGATTCGCAATTGCTCCCAAACAGCTGAATTTAGTCGCAAAATTCATTATTTCCTTTGGTAATGCAGCCATCATTTTCATTTATTTGCGAATTTTTTATTACCAACACTAAGAAACGTGCCGCTTTGACACAAAAACGCAAAGCAAAATTAGAAGTTGTTGGAACGGTCAACGGAAGACTAGCGTGTTATGAGCGACTGTTGAACGTGCTCATATCAAAGTATTATGCCGCTTTTTGCAACGCGGTGCCGCAATATTTGCAAAATGCATTCAAAATGGGTCACATTTCGGCAAGTTGACAGGTAGTTTGAGCACTTAAAAGCCTTTCACATGGGATAGTTTTCTGGACGAAAACTTCTCCCTCTTCCACCAATGCAATGGGCTTTCCTGTTTTGGACAGTTACAAACACATCTGCTCATGGATTGCATAAGGCGGGCACTGCCAATGCTTCACTGAGACATTTCTGCTGTTACATTTAGACGAGCAACAATTCAACAGAGACGTACAAGGGAATGAGATGGCAGCAGAAGAGGTCACGAAAAGCGCTCCAAGTGCGCCACTCGAGTCAGGCTCACATGATTCAGGTAAAGCGAAATTCAGATGGAGAAAGGCCACCGCTGCCATAATCTTAGCCGTAAAATTTAAACAAGGCGTTTGCAAAGGTAATTACCCCAAATCTCCCGCCAATGTTGATGATCTTCTATTGGATAAAAATAATGCCTTGTCTCTTTCTAGGATCTGAGATGTCGGAAACTTGTGAAAAGGCCGGTAATTTGTGCGATGATTATCCTAACACCTTTTAATGCAAAGCTAAAATGAACTATCGCCAAAGTGGCACATTTTCTACAAACTGGTTTTGCATTGCATTTAATTGGGCAAATTTTTTGATATCCACTGATAGGATGATTCTATCTGCATTTAGAAAACGGTGAATCGAAGGAAAGCTCACCATGTCATGGATCGACGGTTTATGATTCCCCAAAGAGTCCCTCAAAACTAGCGCCCATGCAACAACCACTTAGCCCACCCCAAGGAATAAGTAAGTTGAAGAGGGCCACGACTTCCATGTCATTGATCAAATGATTTCAATAGCTGATGATCTTCCCTTGTACACTCATCCCTAGCATCAGCGAAGCGAGATTCTGACGAGGAGGAAGGTGAGCTATGCTGATTATGCTTACATGGTATGTTGCTCAGTCATAATATTGTAGGAGAAAAGCACTTTTCCCAGAAATCACTCTTGCACTACAGTTGAGGAATTTATTTGCCTAGGCATTTCTCCATTTACTTTCCCACCTCCTTACCTGCCAACAGTTGAAACGGTCGAGATGTGTGGAGAGGAGTAGGGTTGCTTGAAAGCATCCAGTGCGGAGGCAAAAAATCAGTTTTCCTTCTGGTCAAATCAGTTTGTATAGTGTCACATTGCACAATTTCGGTTCCAAATTTCAACATCTTTTGGTGACTACTCGCAAACGAGGTGCATATTCTTTCCAGTCAGTTCAAAAGCACTCATAAACAGCCTTACTTTGGTTCGCCATTTAAAAAATGCTTTTGTCATACCGTTGCTAGTTATGAAATGCATCAGCGAATGTTATCAGCTGGGCTGTCACGTCTAATGGCATGGCTACCTATGACCAAGTTTTGGATGCTCTTCAAGCCTTCAACCGTTTAATTGGTTGACAAAGTCTTTGGAGTGGATGCCATGATGGATTGGGGTCATGAATAAGCAAGTGTGGTACAGTCAGCGTGAAGGTAGCATACCCGATAGCCATAGAACCAACCTGCAGATGAATGCGTCTCTCAGTAAATCGCATTGCATTTGTTTTGCCTAGTGCAAGGTCATTTCTTCTGTTAATACGATTTTTCTCAAGCATAACTGCAATCGACGTAGAAGAGAAGTGCGGTTAGGAAGTACGCAGCGCACCATCTGGTAAATGAGCAGAGGCTATTGGAGCTACCCCTCAACGCTTGCATTTGAATGCAGTCATGGGTTTAACACTAACCATAATTCGTTTGCTATAATTGAGCTTTTGGTGTCCTAGTGTTATTTCTTGTTTGAAAATAGGCATTAAACATGCCTAGATGTCGACCAGTATAATTATATATGTCGCGAATAAATACTCATGGAGCCGACAATTTGCGTGTTGAGCTTAAACTTACCCATGCATTTCTTGTTCCATATCGACGGAGATATGGACCTGGAGGGTATCTGGACACCAGCATACTACGGAGATGAAGAGGATTTCGTTGAGGAGGAGGAGGAGAAGAAGAAGAAGGACGTCAGCGATAATTGGGTCCTCTTCTCCACGAGAGATGGACGTCTCCTTTTAAAGAAGGGTCCACATGGACAGTCCTACTCTATTAACGCTCAATATGAGGTGGAGATTGATAACCATGTCGTCGCAGGAAGGCTGCTCTCTGAATTAATAAGGAATGTGCGAAGTCAGGTGAGAAGTGGAGTTCACCAACTGACCACCTCTACTATTGCTTCACTCTAGACGCGTGTCAGTGATGCGACAAATCAGCGCAAGTGCGCTTCAACCATCTACTTCAAGGACTTAAAGCGTTTGGCAGGCTCTAAGGAAATTACTCCGTTCGCAAACAAGGATTGTGTTGAAACCGTAGGAATGGGTGAATTTGGTGAGGTTGCAGTGACAAACTACACGGAACACGTAAGTCACCATTGACACATGAGTTTGACCGTAGCCATCGGTTCACAAATAACAACAGCATCGTCCTTAGCGCATTTCACTTAAACGGCACCTCAACACACTCAATAATACTGGATGTGGACGACTTATCACTTCATCGTCAGACTCCGTTCCCATTACCTTCGACGACACTGTAGCACGCACACTCCCAATACTAGACTAGTCACACTCATTTGGGTGAACCCTGTCCGAACCTTCGACTGTGCTGACCCACCACATGTGCTTCTACAAACCACTTGAAATGCAATGACACGGATGACACTCAGTAGTGCACACAATAGTGCTGCATCAGCTGAGCCGGTTGCAATGCAGAAAATGCATTTTCTGGAGCAGCCTCAACGTTTCACGTGTTTGGTTAACTAAGGGTGATGGCAAGCTCTTGAAAGTGAATTAATGCAAACACGTTCGTAGGTCAATGACAAAACAACGTCGAGGCAGGTGGCGGTGAAGAGAATCAAGCAGACATCCAAAAACGCCCTTGTCGGAGCCATGGAAGTGGCGGCAATGTGTGCTCTCCTCGAGGACTCCACCATCAACAAGCAGCATCTGCTGACTCTCATCGGATGGTATTTGGATGACGAGTACCTCTACGTGGTGACTGAATTCATGCCTGGTGGTACCTTGTTGGATTACCTCCGGTCACCCAAACCGGAGAATGAGGAGGAGAAGGAGAAAAAGGAGGCGAATGACCACATTCAGCGTCTCGAAATGCGTCGGTTTGTGTCGGAAATCGCCAGTGGCATGCGTGCTCTGGAGGCCAAACGAATTCAGCATCGTGATCTGGCAGCCCGCAACATTCTCCTCACTCAAGATCGCAGAATCAAGGTACGCTGCCCCATGTCCTCACAGTTAACAGAAATGCGACACGGGAGTGTGCTTATTAGCACTTCTCTTTTTAAATACACTACCGTCCATGTGGGTAGTCCTCTCAGCGGCCTAACTTCAAGTCCCACTACTCCCACTTCCATACACACACCGTCTAAGCACACCTTCACCTTGCACACCTCACCTTACCTCATTGTGGACTCAGTAAACACTGAATGACGACCAGTGGAAGATTACACTTCCATGTCATAATGCTTAAAATGGATGCGCGGTGTTTATAGGTTGAGCATTCAACGCTTCATCTGATGTAGGTAAGGAGGGTGGTACTGAGATAGAAGTCTCTAGTTGACAGAATTTCGTGCCATATGAGCACCGATTTGTAGGATGCTGCTTCCATTGCCCCTCCTTCTTCCACAGATCGGTGACTTCGGACTGAGTCGGCCTGACGGCTCCAATTTCACCTGTGGTTGGATATCAACAAGATGGACAGCACCCGAGGTGTTGGAGAACGAAGCAAACTTCACACTACGCTCGGATGTATGGTCCTTCGGTGTGGTGATGTGGGAGATCTACAGTCTTGGCGGTCTACCATACAGTGAGGTGCCGAGTCGGGAGCTGCTGACTCACCTTCGTAGTGGTCGCCGATTGGATCCGCCATGTGACACACCCTCCAGAATGAAGGAACTCATGAATAAGTGTTGGCAGTTGGAGCCTTCATCTCGACCCTCATTCGTGGATATTGATTATTATTTGCGTGGATTCTTCGCGAATCCGGATTCTCACGTGTCTGCTACGAAACCGCCTCCTTTGCCTGCAAAACTATAAGGATCGCCTTCTAATTCTCCACTACACCCCGCTTACAGTAAATCTTCGTGTGTGTCAAGTATATTTCAATCATCAAAGGATTAGCATTATCAAGCACTGTGAAGGGCAGCATTAAAGATATTTTTTTCATCATTTTTTAGACTACTCTATCGTGTGTGCTAATAAGGGGTATAAATTATATGTAGAGCAAACTTACGAGAAAGTGCTTAATTATCAATGTATAAGTGTTTGGACACTGCCGAATCCCCAAACATATCAATTAAGAAACTAGGTATTCTGTTTTGGTGGAACAGATATGTAACTACTTGTTTGACGAATTTTCCTTTATTGTGCTATCCGTAGCAGATACCTTTTTTCCACCTTTTACAAACAGCTCACTTCTATCCGTGTGGATGTTTATTCGCCTTTGATTTGCCATTGTGCATGAAATAAATCAGTCTTCGCGCACTTGTCACCTCCCTTATTTGTTCACACACATGAGTGGATGAGGTGATAGCTGGAAGGGTTTATAAAGCTCTAAGCAAGCTAGCTGGCATTCCACTACCACGCACTGTACGATGCAACAACCGTCGTAGTGCGCTAAGCATTGCCCATTTCATGCCGATTTGTAAAATATTAAAGTTGCTTAGGAATTTACTCCACACCCTGTAGTAATACTGTAAATCGCAAAATATGAGGTGCACTTTAACAAACACTCACTGAGCTTACAACTTCTGCCAAGCAGATTTAAAACACTTTAAGCAAAAAAATGGGGTCATCTCTAGTTTGGTCACTTTTAAAAGGTATGTCTGAAAATGTTTATGTTAATGCTTTGGGTGCCGAGGGCGTGGGCAAGGAGTGACACAAGACGTGAACGCCCAAAGTCAATCGTTCAAATGCTTGTCATAAGCTGCCTTACTAAAATTAGCTTGATTAATCTGGAACGAGACCCTATCGAATGTGTCTTTTTGCCTATAGATATAAAAAAGTAGGTGCAGTGGTCTTTACCATCTCATCACCAACTTTTCCACGGTCTTTTATTACGGGATGTTGAGTCGATTGCAGCCTATTTAAACGAGGGTTATTTTAACCAGTCTTTGCTTAAAAAATTGCATTGCTGTCTTGATTTCAGCTTGTAGCTTTCAGTTTGCAGGCGAATTAAGTGCAATTTTAAACGTCAAAACTGCCGAAAGCTCGCAACAAAGGAACACGGTTGTGATACGTCCCCTAGAGCCACATTCATGACCAAGACTTGTGCCCTCCGCAATGCGACCTCATTTTCACCATCACTACCAGCCCAAGATGAAGGAGTTCACTTATTTCACTCCACTGCTTTATCAGTATTTGCATTTGTCATTCAAAGTTAAATTAGGAATCATTCAAGTTTCCATTTGAGGTGTACCCTAAGCATAAGCGATGGTAATGTCCCATCGGGTGAGTCTAGATCTGACATCGCAGTATACGTGCATAAGGAAGAAACGCCGAAACGTCGGCTAATTTATTCCTTATTTTAGAGCAAGGCCCATTACGAATCACTAATTGCGCTTGTTGTCAAAAAGCAAACAATTTGGGTAAACTTACAAACGCTTAATGCTGACGCTTAACGGAGGATCTAGAACGCGTACTCGTGTCAACGTTGATATACCCAAATTGATTCATCTTATTTACCGCGTTTATGTGTGCTCAGATTTTTTTATAGATTCATAAGCGGAAAGTGGAAACAACAAGGCGGATTCTTGTAAATACAGCATTTGTTTGCGATTTGCTTACTACGCAAAAAACTCGGCGTTCGGTCTGCGGTTTGCCCATTAGTGGGGCATCGTGTGAGAGCAGACTCTAGAGCTGGGATTAGTGCCCTCTTTCAACCCGGCACCTATGCCAACCGGGCTCTTAATGTGTGCAATGGAATGGTGCACAATTAGCTATTCAAAATATGATATTTAGGCCGCCCCATTACATAAAGAAAGCGAGTGCAATGATTGTTTTAGTACCATTATATTACAGTCAATGCAAGTGTCACTAATGCAGAGGATCAAAAGGAATTAGTGTTTAAGTTCACAATAACCCATACTCATTGTGCAATCCAATGTCATCTGTTATGGAGTCTTCAGCAAACAGTTTTACAGGTCTTCATTTAATCTACAGTGGCTATGTAACGCCGATTTCTACTGACAAGGCAAGTCGCCAATAATACTTTGTCACCTGGTAAGGCTTTTGTGAGGTGAGCTCGCATTTGATCTTCATTTAATTAAACTTTTTCTTCCAATGCTGTTAGGAGCCTAAATTTCTCTTTAACTTGTTT
Source organism: Taenia hydatigena (assembly GCA_036345935.2). Taxonomy (NCBI): domain Eukaryota; kingdom Metazoa; phylum Platyhelminthes; class Cestoda; order Cyclophyllidea; family Taeniidae; genus Taenia; species Taenia hydatigena. Next base: position 22,411,222 of record JADWOT020000003.1, read on the forward strand.
TCTTAATGCATTACTTCAATGTAGAAGGATAAGGTGCTCGCCTTGGAGGGCTAAATCTCCAGCGATTCATAGCAAAGGAAATACGGTTGCCAGAATTGCTCGAATGCGAACACGTTTATTACGTTGAATAGGTGCTAACGCAGTAACGCTTTGAACAAACCGAGTTATTTACTCTGTTTAAAAGTAAGTGACGCATGAAACGGTGCAGAAAATCAGTTTGTCTGGAGTGATGCAGTGTGCGAAAATTTGGAATGGAGTTTATGAAGGCGATTGACTCTCGATCCACAGCAATCAGCGGTGGCTGGCGCTGAACAGTGACCATGGGGAAATGTCGGTGACGACTACCAAAAAGAAGACACTAAATATGCAATAAAACAATATTTCTCCAAGTAATATTTTTAGCAAGGTGGTCCCTTCGTGCTGCAGAAATTGGATCCCGGTCACTATCCCCCATTCGTGAACTTCACCTTGTGGATCTGCTATTAAGAACTCATTACATTCTATGCAAGGCGTGGCTTGGAATTTACAAAGTAAAAAATTTTTGTTCCTTATGCAGGTGGAGCGCCTTTGGATATGGCTAGCGAAGCAGTGCGAAGGAGAGCTAATGCACTCTTTTGATGGCTGTTTGACCAAGTTTCCTCGCCATCTTAATGAATGAACTGATAAAAAATGTGCACTATTATCTCGACCTTCATGCAAATACAAACTTACAACCCTTCCTATCATGTATGGAAATTTAATTCTAACATTAGTAGAGATACCTTTGCTCCACAATGCTTGCCCTCACAACCGTCCTGCTTTTGGGTAGATCAGCATTCGTCACTAATTACTCCTTATTGTATAAGTAAATGTTCAAATCCAATTCGCTTTCTTGAAAATATACTTCTTGATCAGTCGAATTTGTATCCGCATAAATTTAGACCTTACTCCGATTCGTTAGTAACATTTGAGTAAGGTGACCAAGAATTTTGGTAATACGTTGCATCGGAGTATCTGCTCAAAACATTGCCTGATCGAATGCTATGAAAGAGTTATTTTGGATTGGCATAGGTCTCTCACTTTAACTAAGTGGGCTAGAAAAATACAAAAGTTAAAGCAATAGTGTACATGATTTTCTTCACTAAAGCGACCACTGATAAGAGTCTATTTTTAATCCCGAGAGTTTTGTACTGGACCCCTTCCGTTGGGTAAATGTGTCCATTTCCGACTAGATTTTTGCACATCACATTCGCATCAACTTGAATTCTACTTTAAACTTTTGCAGCACGTATAAAGGTAACTTCTGTTGTGGTAGAGACTTACTCAAGACAATTTGTTCCCTCAAAATAGACACCATTGGCTTCGTCATCACCTACCCTCGACATTTTGCTATCAAAGTGCGAATTGACTAAGGCTGAAGGGGGTTGTATCAGTGGTCTCAGTTACCGTGTGATTCTGTCCGCAATCACGCTGTCCTATTACCGTTTTACTGCCCCTGTAATATATCCTATGCGGAATGGGCTCGTGGCTTGACAGATCTTCTGTGTGCATTAGGCCGGTGGACTGAACGTAAAGCGAACGTCCTCCCGAATCCTTCAAGCATATGAGGAGTCTACTATTTGCTCCCTTTGCTAAAGGAAGTTTATAGTCGCGTATCCACATGAGTTTAAGACAAGCTGGCACAATCACAAAGGCCGTTAAGGTAGGACTCAATTCGATTTAGAAAATGCTTTTACTAATTACGTAAAATAAGTCACTTTATTTAAAACAAACCCTGTAAGAGAATTTCAACGTTATTTTTAACATGCAGGAAGTTATTTTAAGGGAACGCATTCGCAATGATTCAGGCAGGTGCATTTTTCGTAAATTTGTCACAGTTGCATCGCTCTCACCATTATCACAGTCTTTTTGAGATTCAAATATTGGTTTGATAAAAACGGGGATCGCACTTATCTTACCGCTAAAAATTATCTTAATCAGTCAACTTATCCAAATGATACAGAATTGACCTTCGAATATGCGTCATAAGCTGGAGCATCGTAACAGATTTACTCACCGGCCTCTGATTCCTTTTTAGGACAGGTTCTCCTTGTAAATAAGTTTAAATTCTTGAAAGAAGCTAGAAGTTTTGGAAAGGAATCACTGTAGCATCAACAGTGTCTGCTCTCATTTGCTCAAGGAAATGCCAAACGTAGATTAATGTATTTGTTGCAGGAATTCGCGTCCACAAAAGTTCAGTTGTACTTGCACCAGGAGGACATCACAAAGATTGGTGAAATTTAGGGAACCTTAGGCCCCAAGTATTTGTGATCGCAGCGATTAGGTGGTTTGTCTTGGGCAGTTAATTTAAAATTAAGCTGACAGGCTGGTATGATTGGTTTACCAACCTAAGGGAGAGAAAATCCTCGAAGTGCACCTCCATTGCCTTTGTGTTTTAACTCACTTAGGGGCTAGTGATTTCACCCTAAAAGAAATATTTTATGGTATCCATATAGCCCGAATATTCCTCTCCTATGGTAACCGACAAGGGAACTTCCTGTAAAACGCAACCGATGGTGTGCTGAAGCATTTGGTTTGTTTGTTTTGAAAATGAATTATCACGCTGTGCTCTCAACGGCTAGGTAAACGTGGATAAAGGAGGTGTTTTTCTTGCTAGAATTGCATTATTTGCACTGCGCAAAACTCAGACAAAGCCGAATTCATCCTCTCTCTGTTTCTCGAAACCGAGTAAGATTCTTTTTATTTAAGGAATATGGAAGGGGAATGTCAAAAGCTTGATCTGAATTCTTGTCGAACCAAGCAATTATATTTTCAGATGGCAAAGCTGAAGATAGCAATAAGGATTAGAGCATGTGCGGTTGCCTTCATTGCAGATCACGACACCTCTCCATTTGATTCAACAAGCAGTGTTTATAGTATCATTATTAAATGTAATTGTTCCAAAGTCTTAATCACTAAGTTTAGGTTGGGTCTCGGCAATCTCTGTACTCACAAAAGCACAACAATTGTGCGGCTCAAGTAGCGACTCAAAAGAAAAAAATAACAAGATGCCCATTCCCAAATTGGAACTTAAGGGCACTCGCACACCCAAAGCCAGAATAAAGTGCAGAAAGAACCTAAGATTTAAAGTCAGAAAGGCAAAATCACAACTAACTTGACAGTCAATCCTGGTACAATTAAGCTGCAATCCGGGATAGACACATAGATAAAAGAGTCCAAATGGACAAAAGAAGTCCTCCGATTTAACAAAAAAATTAACTTTTATGGCGAATTCAAAAGTTCCTAAAAACTTCAAAAACTTCTCAGTTACACAGTAAAAAAGAAATTGAGGTTTTAATAAAAAAGACTCTAGTGGAGAATTAGAAGGCGATCCTTATAGTTTTGCAGGCAAAGGAGGCGGTTTCGTAGCAGACACGTGAGAATCCGGATTCGCGAAGAATCCACGCAAATAATAATCAATATCCACGAATGAGGGTCGAGATGAAGGCTCCAACTGCCAACACTTATTCATGAGTTCCTTCATTCTGGAGGGTGTGTCACATGGCGGATCCAATCGGCGACCACTACGAAGGTGAGTCAGCAGCTCCCGACTCGGCACCTCACTGTATGGTAGACCGCCAAGACTGTAGATCTCCCACATCACCACACCGAAGGACCATACATCCGAGCGTAGTGTGAAGTTTGCTTCGTTCTCCAACACCTCGGGTGCTGTCCATCTTGTTGATATCCAACCACAGGTGAAATTGGAGCCGTCAGGCCGACTCAGTCCGAAGTCACCGATCTGTGGAAGAAGGAGGGGCAATGGAAGCAGCATCCTACAAATCGGTGCTCATATGGCACGAAATTCTGTCAACTAGAGACTTCTATCTCAGTACCACCCTCCTTACCTACATCAGATGAAGCGTTGAATGCTCAACCTATAAACACCGCGCATCCATTTTAAGCATTATGACATGGAAGTGTAATCTTCCACTGGTCGTCATTCAGTGTTTACTGAGTCCACAATGAGGTAAGGTGAGGTGTGCAAGGTGAAGGTGTGCTTAGACGGTGTGTGTATGGAAGTGGGAGTAGTGGGACTTGAAGTTAGGCCGCTGAGAGGACTACCCACATGGACGGTAGTGTATTTAAAAAGAGAAGTGCTAATAAGCACACTCCCGTGTCGCATTTCTGTTAACTGTGAGGACATGGGGCAGCGTACCTTGATTCTGCGATCTTGAGTGAGGAGAATGTTGCGGGCTGCCAGATCACGATGCTGAATTCGTTTGGCCTCCAGAGCACGCATGCCACTGGCGATTTCCGACACAAACCGACGCATTTCGAGACGCTGAATGTGGTCATTCGCCTCCTTTTTCTCCTTCTCCTCCTCATTCTCCGGTTTGGGTGACCGGAGGTAATCCAACAAGGTACCACCAGGCATGAATTCAGTCACCACGTAGAGGTACTCGTCATCCAAATACCATCCGATGAGAGTCAGCAGATGCTGCTTGTTGATGGTGGAGTCCTCGAGGAGAGCACACATTGCCGCCACTTCCATGGCTCCGACAAGGGCGTTTTTGGATGTCTGCTTGATTCTCTTCACCGCCACCTGCCTCGACGTTGTTTTGTCATTGACCTACGAACGTGTTTGCATTAATTCACTTTCAAGAGCTTGCCATCACCCTTAGTTAACCAAACACGTGAAACGTTGAGGCTGCTCCAGAAAATGCATTTTCTGCATTGCAACCGGCTCAGCTGATGCAGCACTATTGTGTGCACTACTGAGTGTCATCCGTGTCATTGCATTTCAAGTGGTTTGTAGAAGCACATGTGGTGGGTCAGCACAGTCGAAGGTTCGGACAGGGTTCACCCAAATGAGTGTGACTAGTCTAGTATTGGGAGTGTGCGTGCTACAGTGTCGTCGAAGGTAATGGGAACGGAGTCTGACGATGAAGTGATAAGTCGTCCACATCCAGTATTATTGAGTGTGTTGAGGTGCCGTTTAAGTGAAATGCGCTAAGGACGATGCTGTTGTTATTTGTGAACCGATGGCTACGGTCAAACTCATGTGTCAATGGTGACTTACGTGTTCCGTGTAGTTTGTCACTGCAACCTCACCAAATTCACCCATTCCTACGGTTTCAACACAATCCTTGTTTGCGAACGGAGTAATTTCCTTAGAGCCTGCCAAACGCTTTAAGTCCTTGAAGTAGATGGTTGAAGCGCACTTGCGCTGATTTGTCGCATCACTGACACGCGTCTAGAGTGAAGCAATAGTAGAGGTGGTCAGTTGGTGAACTCCACTTCTCACCTGACTTCGCACATTCCTTATTAATTCAGAGAGCAGCCTTCCTGCGACGACATGGTTATCAATCTCCACCTCATATTGAGCGTTAATAGAGTAGGACTGTCCATGTGGACCCTTCTTTAAAAGGAGACGTCCATCTCTCGTGGAGAAGAGGACCCAATTATCGCTGACGTCCTTCTTCTTCTTCTCCTCCTCCTCCTCAACGAAATCCTCTTCATCTCCGTAGTATGCTGGTGTCCAGATACCCTCCAGGTCCATATCTCCGTCGATATGGAACAAGAAATGCATGGGTAAGTTTAAGCTCAACACGCAAATTGTCGGCTCCATGAGTATTTATTCGCGACATATATAATTATACTGGTCGACATCTAGGCATGTTTAATGCCTATTTTCAAACAAGAAATAACACTAGGACACCAAAAGCTCAATTATAGCAAACGAATTATGGTTAGTGTTAAACCCATGACTGCATTCAAATGCAAGCGTTGAGGGGTAGCTCCAATAGCCTCTGCTCATTTACCAGATGGTGCGCTGCGTACTTCCTAACCGCACTTCTCTTCTACGTCGATTGCAGTTATGCTTGAGAAAAATCGTATTAACAGAAGAAATGACCTTGCACTAGGCAAAACAAATGCAATGCGATTTACTGAGAGACGCATTCATCTGCAGGTTGGTTCTATGGCTATCGGGTATGCTACCTTCACGCTGACTGTACCACACTTGCTTATTCATGACCCCAATCCATCATGGCATCCACTCCAAAGACTTTGTCAACCAATTAAACGGTTGAAGGCTTGAAGAGCATCCAAAACTTGGTCATAGGTAGCCACGCCATTAGACGTGACAGCCCAGCTGATAACATTCGCTGATGCATTTCATAACTAGCAACGGTATGACAAAAGCATTTTTTAAATGGCGAACCAAAGTAAGGCTGTTTATGAGTGCTTTTGAACTGACTGGAAAGAATATGCACCTCGTTTGCGAGTAGTCACCAAAAGATGGTGAAATTTGGAACCGAAATTGTGCAATGTGACACTATACAAACTGATTTGACCAGAAGGAAAACTGATTTTTTGCCTCCGCACTGGATGCTTTCAAGCAACCCTACTCCTCTCCACACATCTCGACCGTTTCAACTGTTGGCAGGTAAGGAGGTGGGAAAGTAAATGGAGAAATGCCTAGGCAAATAAATTCCTCAACTGTAGTGCAAGAGTGATTTCTAGGAAAAAGTGCTTTTCTCCTACAATATTATGACTGAGCAACATACCATGTAAGCATAATCAACATAGCTCACCTTCCTCCTCGTCAGAATCTCGCTTCGCTGATGCTAGGGATGAGTGCACAAGGGAAGATCATCAGCTATTGAAATCATTTGATCAATGGCATGGAAGTCGTGGCCCTCTTCAACTTACTTATTCCTTGGGGTGGGCTAAGTGGTTGTTGCATGGGCGCTAGTTTTGAGGGACTCTTTGGGGAATCATAAACCGTCGATCCATGACATGGTGAGCTTTCCTTCGATTCACCGTTTTCTAAATGCAGATAGAATCATCCTATCAGTGGATATCAAAAAATTTGCCCAATTAAATGCAATGCGAAACCAGTTTGTAGAAAATGTGCCACTTTGGCGATCGTTCATTTTAGCTTTGCATTAAAAGGTGTTAGGATAATCATCGCACAAATTACCGGCCTTTACACAAGTTTCCGACATCTCAGATCCTAGAAAGAGACAAGGCATTATTTTTATCCAATAGAAGATCATCAACATTGGTGGAAGATTTGGGGTAATTACCTTTGCAAACGCCTTGTTTAAATTTTACGGTTGAGATTATGGCAGCGGTGGCCTTTCTCCATCTGAATTTTGCTTTACCTGAACCATGTGAGCCTGACTCGAGTGGCACACTTGGAGCGCTTTTCGTGACCTCTTCTGCTGCCGTCTCATTCCCTTGTACGTCTCTGTTGAATTGTTGCTCGTCTAAATGTAACAGCAGAAATGTCTCAGTGAAGCATTGGCAGTGCCCGCCTTATGCAATCCATGAGCAGATGTGTTTGTAACTGTCCAAAACAGGAAAGCCCATTGCATTGGTGGAAGAGGGAGAAGTTTTCGTCCAGAAAACTATCCCATGTGAAAGGCTTTTAAGTGCTCAAACTACCTGTCAACTTGCCGAAATGTGACCCATTTTGAATGCATTTTGCAAATATTGCGGCTGCATTACCAAAGGAAATAATGAATTTTGCGACTAAATTCAGCTGTTTGGGAGCAATTGCGAATCGTTGACTGCGGCCGCCTTCAAATTAGTAATATTTCATGGTGGAAAGGGAATATAGTACTGCTGGTGATATTCAACTTGTATCAGTTGATATCTGAGTTGTAGATGTAGTCAGTTAGCCAATTTCGAATGGTCAGCCTTATTTTTGGAAAAATCGAGTGTGCTTTTAAGGCCCTGAGTTGTGTGGGCCCAAATTTTGTTCCATATGGGCAAATTACAAAGCGAAGCCTTCATTAAATCTGTAGTTCACAGATCCGCTTTGAGACGTAGTCGTGACTGATTCGCAATCACACAAGTTTTGTGCAGGTGTCATCAGCTCCACTTCAACAGCGCCTTTCCACTTCGCCCCATAATTTACAACAAGTATTCTACCTGATGATCACTCAAGGTGAAGCTGCATGTAGTTTCCATTAAATGCACGCTGCCTAATAACCAGTTTGATAGGTTAATAGAGAGCCTCCTTTTTATCAATTTCTAAAAAATACACAATAATTACTCACCTGCCTTTGAATGCACTCCTACCACACCTGGTCCATTGGCAACAGCGTACTCATCTGCAAAGGAATGACGTACTTCTTCACCACATTTCAAGTACAAACACAGCACACAATCATGCGACTGGGCGATTCGAAGAACTGTCGTTGCTCTGCTCCTTCCTGTGCATGCAATGCATGTCACGTGGTTTAGCGAGTGCGCAAATCAAGCGAAGCTCCTACTCTAGGGTTAGAGGTGGACATTCCCACCACCCTACTACACAGGCATTGAATGCAACAATCGAGGGAGGTGAATGCGTGATTAGAATTGCCAAAGAAGATGCCAGTTTTGCGGACTTCCTTACAATTCTCAAAGCTTTCACTCACTGCATATTGGTCGTGGTGGTGTGATTGGTCCATTCCTTGGATGCGAACTCCCACCTGTGCCAAAACATACAACAGTCTCAACATTGGTTTGACAGAAGAGCAGCAGTGTCATAAAAGCTTCACCACTTAGTAATTGAACGAGTTCATTTGTGTTGGATCTGTGTGTGTGTGTGTGTGTGTGTGTGTGTGTGTGTGTGTGTGTGTGTGTGTGTGTGTGTGTGTGTGTGTGTGTGTGTGTGTGTGTGTGTGTGTGTGTGTGTGTGGACTTCTCGTTATTGGCATGTGTCACTGCCGACTTGGGAGGTGATGATTTGGTGCTCCAACCACTCAAGTAGTCTACCACTACTCGTGTGAGGCGTGTGTTGGAGTGCCACGACAGTGGACGTGTAAATGTGCCTGGTTTCATTGGCTGACTACTGAGGTGCAGTGTCACGGAGTGGATGCACCTGCTGTGACAGACTGAATCTGTGAAGACTCACTGTGGAGTGGATGAGGTGGTATCTACTTGGGACAAGCACGCAATGACAAATAGATGGAGTCGGGTGAGGTTGGATGGGATCCCGAGGGGTGTCAATCAAATGCTCACTAACTGCTTCTAAATGTGGAGGTTTTCATCATACCCCTTTATCACAGTGGCTCGCCATCTCAATGGTGCTCCTAGACGAATGCTCCAACACACGCTACTGACACATGGAAGGTCAACGCTACACACCACTGACCAATCCTTGACACAACCAGCAGATCAAATGTTACGCACTCAACTCGTTTTGCCGTGGAAGTGCCACAACAAATCACCACGTTGAGCAGCACCAACGAGGTGGATAGGATGACGTTCACCACACCAGTTCATAGTGTGATCGTGGTGCTGTATGGCGGATGTATGGGGTTGTGGAGGAGACAGATTTGTCAAAGTGGGAGTGGGGAGGTGATCACACGAAGTGCAGAGATGGTCACTCAAGAGGTGTGTTTAGCTGTGTCGTGAAGTGGCGCATTTTCGGATGTCACTATAACAACATGACCTGTTCGGTCTACGCATGAAGTGCACAGGATCTCACCACCTCCGTACGACAATAGGACCTCCGAGGTTGGGTGCTTCAGGAGACGCAGTGTGGTCCACACAAACCAACAGTTTTCCCAATCAATGAAGAGCAGGCTCATGAGACACCGTGACTCCTCTCCACCTTGCAAATTGTCACTTACCACATTTTGACTTTGTCGGTGGATAAAAGGCTATTGCGTTTGTGGCGAGGGGAATGGCTTCTGAGTGTTGGGTTTCATCGACTTCGCCTATGTACGAAAAGCACAAAGTGGTGTGTCATGGAGCGGCGTGAACACCAGCATTGGATCAGTGTGTTTGCACCAGACATGCGTGCGGTGAAAATGTTTTGCGGGAACTGCACAACTCAAGCCACTTCAAACAGATTGTGATGCTGTCATTTGTAGCGGTGAATGTGAGGGCTGTGACGTATGCGTGGTAGAAGGCTGATGGTCAAATTGCTTGGCTATGTTTCATACGAATGGGTAGGTGGAAGGAATGCATTTGATGTAGCAGATGGTGGGGATGGTGATGGCGTTTGGATGGAAGGAAGTGGAGAACAGGTCTAGTGGTTGATAAATGCCAAAGTCGTGACTGCTCTGTGGTGGGTGATAATGAAGAAGGATGGCATGCCTTTTATCTGCAGGTGATTTAGTGAAAGTGGACGAAAGGTAGTTTTGTTCCATGGTCTGACGTCTTCGTTAGTCATGGCACATGCTAGGTGTTCAAATTAGAGCAATTGTGAATGACACTTTCATGTGATTGAACAGCATAAGCTAGCTATGATGGCAGTGGCGACTGGACGTATTTTCCTAAAAAACATCGTTTGTGAAGGGTTTCGTGTGCTATGAGGCAATTTTTCAACATTATGCATTCTTTCTCCACACGCGTCTTGCTTACTATTTCATTCCTTAAAATTTGTGGAAGACGTTTTTCATGACCTAGTTGTAACCACGATTTTTTGATACGTTTCGCATCAAGCCTTTGCTGCCTGTTAATTTATATGAACCCTAAACACGCACTTACATGATCTCTTAGAGTCTTCCATTGAAGGTGAATCTTTGGCATCAGCGTATTCGTCTGCAAATAAATGGCACCTCTTTTCAGCACATTTTAGCTTAGAACTTAGCATATAATTGTAAAGTTGGAATAAAAGGGAGCTGGCAATCATCTTTCCCGCAGTTTGTATGACATGAATGTCACTCCAATTGGCAGAAACTTGAGCCAAGTGAAGCTCTTTAGACTTATTACGCAAGTCTTTGCGACCTTTAATTTGTACGCAAGAGCAGATGCATCACCGATGCGGTCAAGGATTTGATTCCGAGTATTTCATCTCAAACTTGGTTACATGATGATGCATCTTTCACAGTAGTGAGAAGAGATCTCTTACACTTTTGACGAGTACCAAGCAATTCTGTTCCTTTCTTACCACATTGTAGCTCCATCATTTCATCATCTTCAATGCGATTGTAGGAGGAGAGTTTTGCTGAAAAAAGACGGAAAAATTGAATATAGAATGATTAGCAGTGCCTGCCTTATGTGTGCCGTGGAGAGCGACTTCTGTGGTTATCCCAAACAGGGGCGCCAATTACAACTTGCTTTTATTAATTTACATCTGTGTGACGGGTAGTAAAGTGCTGAGGAAAGTATGCATAAATGATCGCGCTCAAGTGATTAGCCATTGCGTACGCAACGCATTCACGAACTGGGGGATTTCAACCAATTTCAAAAGCACTTGTTGAAGACGGAGGCAATGCATTGAGGTGTGAATCATTCTGGTTTGGCGCAAATGGACAAAATTAGGCACCTATAACATTGTAGCCCTCCGCTGGCCTCTTTTGGAACACGTAAACTTGGTTTTTCTGTGTCAAGATTATATCTTTCATTTTCATTTTGTCATGACTTGCAGTGAACAAATGAATCCGTCAACTCAATTAGGAGGGGAAACTTGACTTATTCTCGGCTTCATTTAGCAGCTCTGCATGTCGACCGTGGTTGCACATAAATTTGAGACAGTTTATTTGCCTTCCACAGTGTATGCGGCGTACGCGACGCATAATACAGCGTGCTCATGAGTCAAGGTCAGATGTGGGGAATTCTTCTGCCTGATCCCTCAAGTCTTTGTGTTCCTCAATTTAAGTGAATTAGACGTCTCCCTTGTCAGTGCCATCATTAGCATCACTGTGATAGCAATCTTCTTCATGGGGGAGGACACTGTTTTAATAGAGTAGGATTACTCCTGCGTGTGAGCTGGTTGCTGCGAGGCGAAATACGCGTCACCACATATTTCTACAAACTACTATTTTGTGAATTTCAAAGATAAATAATTTATAAGCAATTTTTTACTTCCATTCTACGTGTGCATTTTGGTGCACGTAATTCTGACTTAACCAATTTTAAAAATGGGCATGATTTTGTAAGAATCCAATGGAAACGTCGCGAGGTTCGGGATGATTACCTTTACAAACACAGTGTTTAAGCCGCGCAGTTAAGGTTGCAGCATCAGTGGCCTTTCTCCATTTGAATTTCGCTTTACCTGAACCATGTGAGCCTGACTCGAGTGGCACACTTGGAGCGCTTTTCGTGACCTCTTCTGCTGCCGTCTCATTCCCTTGTACGTCTCTGTTGAATTGTTGCTCGTCTAAATGTAACAGCAGAAATGTCTCTGAGAAGCATTGGCAGTGCCTGCCTTATGCGAGCTACAGGCAGGGATGTTTATAGCTGCCCTCAAAATAACCGCGTTACAATACTCCTTCATTTGCATGTTTGCACAGCGAATTGTGGAATAAGGAGGGATTCAGGCAGAAATATTTTTTCTTGATAAAAAGTAATGGAGTGCGCAATACATCAGGACAATGCATTTTGTGATATTAAATGGATCAGGTGCCGTGGCTCTACTACACACACCCCTAGGCGACAAATCTGTCCTCTTACGGAGGAATAAGCGGAAGTGAGTGAAGGATGCATGTGTCACATGCGGGCTAGCTCCATCCTGTCCATTTGGTCTTAATAATAACCTTACCGATACAAAAGGCGAGATTGGCTTGTTAGCATTCATTTGAGTGAGAAATTTAGTTAATCAGTCAATTAAACAAATAGGCGTCTAACCATATCCGTTTAGTGGGACCTTTTATTTCCAACTTTTTAAGCGTAAAAGAAGATGTCTGAAACTCGTTACCACTTGTGTGTTTGTGTGCGAGTACTATAGCCGACACGGCGAACAGATGGATGACATTTAACAGCTGCCAAATGTACATCCAAGCAAAACAGTAGGTAGTTCTCCCCTATGAATTTTGCGGTTCTACGTAGCAAACATCATTTTGCGTCGGTTTACATCCTTCAATCCTGTTCAGTTCATTTTTGCAAAAGAAGCTCTCAGCCCATTGTTTGTTATCGATAAGGTGGTAGCATGAATAACAAGCTCGTGGCGAAGGAAGCTCATCACAAATTAGACTCCACTGTGTGCTGACTTGGATGTGAACAAACATGCTGCCCATTGTGAACGCGATTAGCCATGCTTGACGGTGCATGTTCAGTCATGCTTATGGCTTCCGAGAGAGGAATGAGTGATTGTATAAGCTGAGCCATACGAAACAGCCACTAAGTTATTCAGTAGACCCGCCCGCATTTAAAGGACTGTTGGATTTACGATGAAGCAAGTAAATCCCTCTTAAATTTCCTAGGAGTAGCAGTCGTCAACCCTTCCTCTGCAAAATCCTTAAAATCAATTCTCAAGGCCCCTCGGACAGCCAATCAACTTGATTTGCTTCAATATCAATAAATTCACAATCGGTGGCATGGGATTGTCACCATTTGGCAATGCAGTAGTGTGAAGTGGATGCAAACACAACTCAATTTGAATAGAATGAGTTAGTGAATATCTGACTAACTGGATAAATGAATTATTGGGTGACTGAGCAGAGTGATGGAAAGCAATCATGCAAGAGTTGCATCAGGCAAATCAAAAAACAACTCACCTTGCTCCTCCTCAGATCCCGTCTTCTCCGGTGCATAGCCATCAGCAACGGTGGCAAATCCGGAGGTTTTGCCTTTCCAAATACTTTGCTTGACTTCGGTTCTAAACGTTCCTAAAGTAATGAACTCCTTCAATTTATGCATTGTTTGGATGAATCCAAATAAATCTTGCACTTGTGCCACTATTAAGTGTTTTATGCCAACTCGTTGATCTAAAAGAGCCAATCAAACGCCAACGACGACGCAATTGTGAAAACCTACGCGTTACTGCTTCTCAAAACCTATTTTTAACTTCACAGCTAATCTATTGCCATGTTCGAGAGCATTCCAAAGCACCGTCTTTCCCCTACTCTCTTACGATTTGATCGTGCACACTCATGTGATGTGATCGTCAGGCAAATTGACACCCGAGAACTGTCAGTGTGTAAAACACTCACAGCAAATATGCTTTAAGATTTTAGTCCTCCCACTCTGAAGACTTGACTTCTTAGTGTTAAACGCTGATTCATGAGTGCAGGATAATCAATGTATGGAACCAGTAGAAGTTTGGCTGTTGAGTGATTGATTTGGATGATGAGGAGGGAATTGGCTGAGCATCTATTTAACTTCCACTTCCTCGTGCTTAAACGAAATGCATTGTTCCCTCGCTACCAATGTGGTTGATGATGGATCATATTTACCTATATATGTCTAATTTTATTTACCTTGGGTTGGAGTTATATCTTGCCAAAGCACTCAAAGCCGGCTAGTGATAAAACATGTGTAGTACTTTGTTTGTTTGAACTGCCGGTTCCGGTCAGGGTCACAGAAGTGGCCGCATTGCTCTATCTGCGTAGGCTGGTCTCCGAGCCATTCCATTAGCTTAGTGTTCCTCTGTCCGTTGAATATATATATATATATATATATATATATATATATTCTGCGCTACTATTCTGCCTTCTTTTGCCTTTCAAGGAGCCTCGAGAAGCTACAATATGAGTTTGCTAAAAAAACTGGCTATGGAGAAAATCACACCTCTGTATACTAATTAATTAATCATCTTATGCCTATATTTATTACTTTGCTATAAAACAGCAGGAAATACGCAAGTGTTTGTTCATGTGATTGCGAAATTCCGGACTTTAATGTATGTGGCGATCTTCAACAACTCATTCATGTTTCAAAAAGATTATTATTGAAATTTCAGTTATTTTTTGTAATATCTTGTTAGAACTACTTTGAGCTATCAAGTAGTTTAAAGGAAATAGGGCCAACGCTGTAAAATGCATTGGCTTGGGCGTCCCACAATACACCCGAACATTTTAAGATAACATATATATGCACCTTCACAATTTTCAAATTTGTTTGCAAGCAGCACCTCTCATAAGTTGTCGGCCAAATCAGTTAAAGTCAGCTCCATCTATCATGAAACTAATTTATTTGTTTTATGCTGCTACAGTTCTGACCTTGACAAAATGAAGCGATATAAAGTGGTTGTGAGGAGGCGTCGCCCGGATGGTTCACGCAACTAGTTGTGTGAAGCGCCATCAAAGTTCGAGTTTTATCAAAACCCCAAATCTTAAGTGCAGGATTTTATTTTATAATAAAACGAGCATCTTCAAGAAAGATGCAACAAATTCTTTGCACATGGTGCTCCAAGTTTTGTATTTGCAATTTTAGTACACTGTGGACTCAATTATTTAAGCGCAAAGCTGCGATTGATGGTGAACCACTCAGAGATATCTCAAATGCCTACTTTCGGATGACATTTTATAAAGCCGTTTTATGCAGATATGTGTTAACCGAAATGGCAGGTGGATTGCACTTGGCATTCAAATCTCCCTCTTATTTGACCTTTGCTTCATAGATTAGTTTTGCCTAAGAGTCGTGGAATGAGACTTCATTATTCCTTCTTTAAGCAATTTCCGCAAAACATGGACGCTAGCCAATTCTTTAAATATTTACTATTTTTCCCTCCCAATTTTAATGGATGTTTGTGCTAGGACTGGTTTCAATATTTTAGTTATAGTGACGTCCTTAAACTTAAATTTTGTATCATTCAGGTGTCGGAATATTGGAGTACGCGCAGCAACATTTACCTCTTGGCGAGGATGCGAATACGTAGGTTGTCTGGTTAAGAAGTATATTTATTTAAGTTTATTATGGAAGAACAATCCGTCATGCAGATGATAAAACTTAGTTTGCTTTGTAATTGTGTTGGTTTTAGTCATAAAATTTTGATCTACCTTGGAACAAGTATTGAATAAGACTATGGAGTTATGAAAATTTGCACAAAAATACGGCACCTCATAAGAGGACAGGCAGCAATCAAATGGTAATGAAGTGGAAAGAGTAAAGAGGGTCCGATCAAATTCCCACCTTATCTTTCTTACTTAATGTGCATTTCATGCAATTGGTTTGCTTTCAAGAAAACTTTTTGCAGAACGCTATTGGCAAGACATGTGGTCTAGCCCTAGAGGAGGGACTTTCGAGTGGCATCAAAACAGCGACTCATAATTAGCATGGCAGCTCAAAAGTAATGTTGGAAGTTTAAAGTAGCGAATAGCCAGTACAGTTGACTCGAAAGCTGTTACGCTGAGTGATTAAAAAGAGCAAATATGTGGAACTTTAAAGACGTTGCTAGAGGTCACCATCCATGCTGGTAGGGTGAAGTTTTGTAATGCTGCCGGTCTCAAATTAAAGCTTCTTAACGAGACATCTGCAATGAAGCCCGAGTATTACCATTCACTTTGCAGATAATAAACTTCAAAGTGCGTCGAGAATTTCAATTCAAGGTTTTGGCTTAAACTTTCCAAGATTGCATGCAAATGAAGTAGTCAACGTGTACTTGCAACAGCATGTGGTGGTGAACGATGTTTCGCCTTAAGAGAAGCACGAAATTTGATCTTACTGGTATTCACATGCATATTTAAAAGACTTCAAACAGCAATAGGCTATTTGGACAATACATACGATTAAAGTGCACTTGATTTTAATCTTGTCAATCCCAACGCTTAGAGTGCAGGTTCCGATACGCTGTATTCACTGTTGTGAGCATCCAAAGCTCACCTGGTCCCAGGCTTCCCATCAGCGTACAAATTTCCATTCAGGCAAGATGACCAGACAATCATTAGGAATGTTGAGCACAGTCAAGACAACTTTCTACTTTTGGTTAGTGCATGACGTAGCGTGGCTATGCCAACTGTAAGGTTTTGTTCGTTTATTTAACTTGTCGTTCCGGTTATGCTGGTAATCTCCAAGGTTATGGTCCCTGGGCTATGCCGGTTGCTCCTTAGCTCATCTTATGGTTTTATTCGTCTTTGGGAGAGTCTCGACGCGCTACATAACGAATGAGTTTATATTGAACTTTATTTTTGAGCATCGAACAAAAGTTGTGGTATGATTGCGATTATGTAATAGAGGACTGTGCTGGTAAGTCGAAAACAGTCTTCATCCTAAAAAATTTGCTGCTTTCAAATTTTATAAAATGAAAGCTTTGCAAAGTCCCAGTTAGAATTAAGCCACTGTCAAGTGAATAAAAATAAGACAAATAAATTTAACATCAGCGATTTACTTTAGATTTTGTACTGCCGGGTAATTTACTTTCTCTACCATTTCTGGTTGCCTTTTGTCTATAATCACTTATTTAATATAGTGGGGACAAGTAAATTGCCTCAAGCTTAATCGAATCAGTTTAAACAGTTAAATATGCGCAAAACCAATGAGTTGTTTATTCAACCCTTAGTCTCGTTAGGGGTGCTACTTCGGGTCTCCAGCATTGTATCCACGCTTAATGGGCTAGCCACCGGACCATGCCGGTAGCCCCAAGCCCTCCTGCACGTTGGCGGCACATATTCTACCCGAATTTTTTTGTATAATCTTTTTTCTTTAGAAAAGTCTTGGGTCGCTACATCATGATTGGTGGGAAACGTTATCATTTTCCACCCAATGTTCTCCTCTTCTTACCAGATCGCAGGTCTTAGTTTATTTACACGAATAGTTCGATTGTTAGGATGCACCTTAGCACACAGTATAATAATTTGTTTGTCCGAACTGTCGGTTTCGGTCAGGGGCAGAGGTGGCCATGTCGCCCTAGCGGCGTAGGCTGGCCTTCGGGCCATGCCATCAGACGCTACACATTCAACTCAACTTTTCCTTATTTACTTGATTGAATGTGTCGAAGCATTTTTTGCAGATCCGAATATTTATTTAAAACTGCTTAAATTGAATTCAGTGCAAATCAGGGTGGCATGACAAATGCATCGGCGGATGGAATCGATAACTACGAAAATATGTCAAATCGATTATTTTTTGAATGCTCAAACACAAGAGTAGGGTTTGTACGACCAGAAGGACGTCACCCTTTTAGTTATTTTAGTGAAGCACTAAAAATTGGATAATGGTTGGGGACTTTTCATTATTTTTTATTTTACTAATCTTTTAAAACTTTACTTTAACAAAGGTTTGCATTCCATTCAGCGCGAAATCATCAGTATCCACATCGGTCAGGGTGGTGTTCAGACAGGCAATGCCTGCTGGGAACTCTACTGTCTAGAGCACGGAATTCAACCTGATGGACAGATGCCCAGTGAAAAGACCATCGGATGCAGCGACGACTCATTCTCAACGTTTTTCCTTGAAACCGGCGCTGGGAAACATGTTCCCAGAACCGTTATGATGGATCTAGAACCCACTGTAATAGGTAGTTTGTCTGACCTCTACATAAGACGCGCATATGAATCTATCGTTGTGCAAATAAATAACTGTACCATTTTAAATCTAGACGAGGTACGAACTGGCACCTATCGACAGCTATTTCATCCGGATCAGCTCATTACAGGGAAGGAAGACGCTGCTAACAATTATGCTCGTGGCCACTACACTGTGGGAAAGGAGATTGTTGATTTGGTTCTCGACAGGTTGCGAAAATTGGCCGATCAGTGCACGGGAATTCAGGGCTTCATTATTTTTCACTCCTATGGTGGAGGCACAGGATCCGGATTCACGTCTCTATTTATGGAACGCTTAAGTGTTGACTACGGCAAAAAATCCAAACTAGAGTACGCTATCTATCCTGCACCTCAGATCTCCACAGCTGTAGTAGAGCCGTACAATGCCATCCTCTGCACCCATTCAACCATTGAGCATTCTGACTGTGCTTTCATGGTGGACAATGAGGCCCTTTACGACGTCTGCCGCCGCAATCTGGACATTGAACGACCCACATACACCAATTTGAACCGCCTAGCCGCGCAGGTTATAAGTTCCACTACAGCCTCTCTGCGCTTCGACGGCGCTCTGAACGTGGACCTGATAGAGTTCCAGACCAATATCGTGCCCTATCCTCGTATCCACTTCCCACTAGTCACTTACGCACCCACAGTCTCCGCCGAAAAGGCATACCATGAGCGTCTCAGCGTGGCTGAACTGACCAACAGTACTTTTGAACCAGCTAACCAGATGGTGAAATGCGACCCACGCCACGGCAAGTATATGACCTGTTGCATGCTTTACCGCGGCGACGTGGCACCCAAGGATGTGAATTCCGCCATCGCCGCCATCAAGACAAAGCGAACTATCCAGTTTGTGGACTGGTGTCCTACAGGTTTCAAGATTGGGATCAATTACCAACCTCCCACTGTGGTTCCAGGTGGCGATCTGGCTAAGGTGCAACGTGCTCTCTGCATGATTGCCAACACCACGGCCATTGCGGAGGCTTGGGCTCGTCTCGACCACAAATTCGACTTAATGTACGCTAAACGCTGTTTCGTCCACTGGTACGTCGGCGAAGGTATGGAAGAAGGCGAATTCTCCGAGGCACGCGAGGACCTGGCTGCCCTTGAGAAGGATTATGACGAAGTCGGAGCCGACACAGTGGAAGGCGAGGGAGAAGAGGAGGAGGAGTACTGAACACTCCTCTCCCACCCCGCACTTGATTAATACCTCACCTCCCCATCACTTTTCCACCTTCCCAATAAATTTGTACATTGAAGCCACTCCACGCATCTCAAACGAGTCTTGAGGGTTCTCTGAGTTACGCTTAAGTAAAACTGGGACTTTTCATTTTACACCCCAAAAAGGAAATACTGTGTCGATACTGCACCAGGTACCATGTCGCATGTTCTGCTACACACTGCGAGCCGAAAAAGTGTGGTTCAGCCGCAGTTCACCAAGCCGATACAAACGAGTTGGTGGCTTCAATTGACGCTTGCTTGACTCGCAGCACAACAGGTACTGAGGTTGTCGGTAGGATGCCCAGCTCTGTGATCACCGCGGAAACGAGTTCGGGTGGGACAACATCGTAGACGAGGTTAAGGAGACGCAGATTTTTCATCCCTTCGGTCCGTTGAGAAAGCTCGCGCCAGGCCTCTGGGTGGGTGCTCTTGGCCACCACGAAGTCGGGGTCTTTCGGAACTCGCCAGTCTGCGGCGGTACCGCGCGGCCCACGCCAAATCTCATCGGGATCGCCAAGTTCATTAAACTCGAAGGCGTCGGATTGAGCACGCTCCCAGAACTTATAGGTCTCCGCACACACCATCACCGGGGTGTGTGCAACTGATGCGACTATGTTTGCAACGTGGGCCGTCCCCATGGTTGCGATAACATAACCGTTGCTCAGGAGACTATGCGCTCCCAACAAGGTCAAAGAGACCTAAAATCGATAGAGGGATTAATAGAAAGTATAGTGCCACAAAGTCTCATTGAAATAATGTTCCTACGATAAGCGGTCTGTATGGGGATCCGTTCTCCGTAAAACAGTCCAATTCGAAGAAGTAAGATTTGAGTGAATCCCGACGATGAAGCTCAAAGGTCCATTGGAGTCTATAGTTTAAACAGAAAGTCTCCCTGCCATCCAGGCAATCATGGTACACTTGCCTTGAGATAGCCATCACGAGCAGATATCTGCTGTGAAGTGATGGATAAAAGAGCTTACAACTAGACATCTGGAGACATTGACCAATGCATTTAAAAAAACCTAGATTCGATTTCAGTTCGGGGTATAGCGAGCTGAACTTCGATCTAACATTTGTAGATTCACAAAAACCATTTAATTTAAGTATATGACAGCATCCCTTTTGTCCACACATTAACAGAAATCTAAATACTACAAACCCGGTTGTGGTTTGTCCATACCAGCATTTGCATAAATTGAACTTTCGGCTATGTGAAGTGAATGCGGAGGAGTAGCGATTCTTTTTACTAAGAAATCTTAAATAATGGTCGAAGCAGTGTCATAAGAATTTATCATAATCAAAATCCCCAATCTGTCACAACACAGAATCGTTAGTAAACTCCTAACCTAATAAACAGTACCCATTATGATTGGCATTTCTAATAACTCAACTTAATGCTAGTCCATTCAGTAAATTACTTTCGATAGCACATTTCCAGGACCAGCAAAATGTTGAGGCAAGATCTTCTGAACCCATATTTAGGCCATAAAAATTCAGCCAACGTCTGTGGGACTCCAAAATATCATTCAAAACTGCACCTTGGGAGCAACCATGGGCAGGGCAGCAATGTGGACAATTTCACAGGGAATTCCAATCTTCCGAAGACGAAGGAACATTCGCCGACCCTCGCAGCGAGGCCGACAATCGACCACAAGAACAGTGAAGTTTTGATGGCGCGTTTCCCATGTTACCTGAAGGGCCTTGACCACCACCGTAGATTCCCCAAACACGCACACCACCCCACCAGGAGGCACCGACTCCGCCACTAGGTTGGCGATCGCTCGATCTGCCAGGTGCACCCGTTCGTCCATGAAACTGCCTACTGCGTCCAAGAGCTTACTCTTCATCTACAAAATCACAAATAAACACCTGGATGACCTTAAAGCAGGTAGTGGAGATATCTAAATCCTTAGAACGCTTGAGAATGCAGATAAGGCGTACAGGCTGACGTATCTCAAGTTATGACATTGAAGCAGTCTACCGTATTCACGAACCAATTCTGCGGATGACTTTAAAGCCATGCAACTCAAAAAATAAAACGCCTCGAAAATGGTGGACGTCTCGGAGCATGGGTGAAAAAGAATTCGACGCCGACAAAACAAGGAACCGGCTAACCTCTTCAGGAGAATCGACGTCATCCAACCGATGCAGCATAATCTTGATATACTGCACTGCGCCGCGCACAGTGACAGGCAGGGGTCGGCATTGGTCCAAAAAAGTGACGTGACGGTCGAAGTATGTGTGAAATCCCCTTGCCAGACTCCCACCAATTCCTGGAACCTCCTCCCAATTAAAGTTGAGAATCAATGCCACTGTGGCTCGCAAGAACTCCAAACACCGCCTGTTCGAACCCCCCACTCGACCCTCGTCCAACTCCAGACCCAGTCGTAGGAAGAAGGGATGAATTGAAGAGATTTTTCCCAATCTAAGTAACAAACAACAGTTGAACCCTACAAATAAATGACTTCTTGGACAGGAAAGCGTACTTGTGCTGACCGATCACGTTGACTCTCTTATCAGGTTGACTGAGGTGGCAGAAGAGGTTGACTCGCACTGGCTCCTGTGGCCTTGGTTGCAGCTTTTTCTTGTGAAGTTGGCGGACAGACTTTTTAAAGTGGGCAGGGTCGTCCATCCGCATTACACCGAGAGCCTGCTGACCGCCGCTGGCTGATGGTGCACTTGTGGCTGGTTGGGACTTATTCGGTGTAGGCGGCTGGCTGATAATAGGAAGCTGACTTTCCAACACAAGTTCCTCAGCAGAGGGAACCTTTTGCGGAATGAGGGAGGACTGAGATCTAAAATTCTTTTCCTGCAGGGTAGAAGGAGCACCCAGTTTATTTGTATTTTGATGCAGCTGTTTCTGTTGCTGCTGTCCTGTTCGGTCGCTTGGTGATTTTGCGTTTGTATCGGACTGAAGTTCGAGAGTACATTTTGGCATCACAACAGTGCTTGGTTGCCTGGTTGCTTTCGCAGCCATTTTCGCTGCACGCTGAGCCTCCTAAAAGTTTAACACTGCACATGAACATCCATGCAGCAGACCACTCCCGAAAGCCCAATTTCATAATCAGGGGAATGAACTACATTCCCCAGTAATATAGGCACAAAGGTGTGAACATCTGAGATTTTGTAAAAAGGGTGATTTTCTAACACAGATTTACAGAGCCTACTTTCGATCCAATCCCCACTTGATTTGGTAAGCCTATAAGCGAAAGAAGCACTTAAAAACCAAGAATGCAATTCCAACAAACTCAGGCTACCTGTAACTCACGGCGTTCGCGCCTCAGTTCCGCCTTAGATTTCGAGGTTTGGGGTGGATCGACAGACACCTTCATCCCTGGCTAAAACACTAGATTTGAACAAAATAAGGAACGAAAATCACCACAAGCATCAAAGGCTTTTACTACATGCCCTAGAACTACAGCAGCTACCAATTTGACGAACCATGTGAAGTTAACAAAAACTGGATATTGAATTAGAACCCCAGAGTGACTGGAACGTATGCGTGCTTTGTTAAAATATAATCAGAACCATGTCCTTACAACACCTAAGCTTAGTAAAATGGCCAAACAGACTAATGATTTCATCCAATACGAAACGCGCTAGTACAGCGATAAATACACACAAAAGTCACATAAAATAGCCAATGATAAACCAAGGTCTAGTGTTAAAGCTCCAAAACTCAATTAAAAATTCTGGTGGATCGCAAAAGCATTTATAAATGATTTGGTGTCTCCCACACTTATCAAGTGTCTGTTAATGCCCTCCAAGGTTATTAATAGCAAGTTTTACGGAGACGTCGCTCGCAAAAATGTTAAACCTTGTTTGTCCTTCCAATCTCTATTAGTTGTTATACATGATGGAGGTGCGAGATTGCTTCAAACTCTAGTAAAACCACTGTAATACTTGTATTCCTTAAATGTGCTTTAATGGCCAGAGGCGAAAGAGCAGTTTATGAACCTGTTCGCAGAGCAGCGTGGTCCCTCTTCAGAGCGCGACGCATCTCCGTTTTAGACTCTTCTAACTTATCCCCTTATCCCTTCTATCTGATCCATAATAAAGATGTCGAAGCGCACTCAGCCTTCTAGTAGTAAAGGCGGAAAGAGAATATAGAGGAGAACGTTCTGCAGCTATGACTTTACGACCTAAATATCTACTTAGAATTATCGTATGCAGCCTTTGATTAAGACCTTAGGCTATATGTTTTTATTTCTGCTGTTATTGGGATATAGAAAAATAATCCATATACAAAAATTGTAGTACTTTGTTTGTTTGTACTACCGGTTATGGTCAGGGTCACTGGGGTGGCCGTCTTGCCTTTGCTGCGTAGGCTGGTCGATGGGCCATGCCAGCGGCTTATTTCCCTCTGCCCGTTGAATATATATATTCCACTCTAGTATTCTGCCTTCCTTTGCCTTCGAGGGAGCCTCGGAACGCTACAATAATATTTATCCTAACCAACGGAAGCACAGTCTTATTAATTTATTTGCTTTATCGTTATTAGATACCTTAATTGATTTCGGGTAGTACCCGATTTATTTAATTACACGTCTTTTGGCTTTATTTAAAGATATGAGCAGCCATAACTTTAACAACCTTCCTAAAAAGTTTCGCGGGGACTCACTAGAATAAAATTAACCACAGGCATGTGCGCTGAAGAAGTGTCTGTTAATTGGCCGCTAAAGCATCGCGTATTTCAATCGAGGGCACCAACAGAATAAGATATTATGCTGGTGACTGCTTCAGCGTCCTGAGGCTTCCTTGAAAGCAAAATACCAGGACAGAATATATATGTATTCAACAGACAAAGGGAAATGAGCCGCTGACATGGCTCGGAGACCAGCCTACGCGACTAGGGCAATGCAGCCACCTCCGTGACCCTGACCGAAACCGGCAGTCCAAACAAACAAAGTATTAAAACCGGGAAGTTATGTGGTTTTCTGAGCCTACCTTGCAGTCATACAAAGTCACAATAGCATAGCGGAAGTGGCATTAATGTACTGGAGGGTTGCGAAAGCATCAGCCTGGTCCAAAATACATGTCGCTGATTTGGAATACCAGCTGCATAGGTAAGCAAACTAGCAAAGCATTATAAAGGTTTTAATGTTCATCAAACTGTGCAGCAAATTATATGAAGTTATTTTATCTTCAAAATTTGCCCTTCAACTTGGTAACACGGAGAAAAGGCATTCATCGTAGATGACTGAATTCGCTGGTTACCTCCTCAGTCTCACTTTTGTTGTAGCGTCCCGAGGCTCCTTCGAAGGCAAAAGAGGGCAGAATACTAGCGTAAAATATATATATATATATATATATATATATATATATATTCAAAGGACAGAGGGAAATAAGTTGCCTACGCAGCCAGGGCAATATGGTCACCTCTGTGACCCTCACCGAAACCGGTAGTTCAAACAAACAAAGCATTACAGTTGTGCTTTAAAGTTGGAAAAATATGTAGAATCGCTCGTCGTTTTTGTGCGATGAATTACGAATAGCCAAGCATATGGCACCGATCCCGTTTTAGTGAATTGGCATTTATGCAGATTATCAGATTAAACATTCGGCGAAGGTACAATAGTGGGGAACGGCAGTGACCTCTTGACCATAACTGAGAGTTAAACGACCTAGCAACGTGCTATATTGGGGCAAAAAATCCTTGTAGCATTGATTGTGTATGGATTTCTTCCTTTTCCTCCTCTTTTCTTCCGCCATTCCTGCTGTGAGAGGGTTGGAGAGAGACCTTGTTTGTCCCGACCAGGTTTAGATTGTCTTCCCGCCTTTCGCCTACAAACTACTTTTAAATTACATAAGCGTTACAGATTGTGCTATGGCATCGAAATAGGGTGTCGAAGCAGCAGTCTTGAAGAAAGAATGTATTAAACAATAATTTGATGTCTGTTTGCAAGCATCAAAAGCAAGCGAGCCCTTAATTTTCCAACAGCAGTTCTCGGTCCTGCACCTTGGCTCTCTATTCATGCAACTTTCCTTCAATCTCTTCTGTGGACTCATGTTGAAATATTTCCTAATGCTGGCACACATCATTACTGCTGAGGAGAAGTGGGATGACGCAGTCATTTCGTTAATTGTTTGTTAATAAGGTTACTCCGACCTCTAAACGCAAATTTTACGCTTTTGTTTTTGTTTAATAATATCGTTGCATTTATTATCCGTTAAACGATCGTTAGCGATTGCCAATCATTCTTGCTAAATAACCAGGCACGAAAAGTGCATAACGTTAGTGCAAACATTTTGTATTTTAATTTGTTTTATGGTTACCTTTACTGAGAAATATTGCAAAGCTCATGTTCTTTAAATGCACTTGGTAGGCGAGAGGCACCGTCTTCGTAACTACTTGGCTTTGCTACTGCGTATTCTCCCTGTGTTTATAATAAAGATAAGAAGAGGGAAGAATTGTCTACAAGTGTAAATTACAGTTCGAAAATTGGACATATTTATGATGGGATATCGCAGCAAAGACCATTGGAATCCCTAAACCAAAAGAAAATTTGGGAATTAGTTTTGAATTTTTTTGAAAATGTATCGCAGTTTAAAGACAGTATAATATATGCAAAGAGGGGACTTTCCTCTTTGCGGAATAAAGAGTTGGATTCTTTGAACTACCGTTTTAGGCATTACTTGATTTATCTCTTGACTCAACGCATTGGTATTAGGAGGAAAAAGACTTTGAATGACCAATTTCTCATTATGAACACGGAACAGTAATTTAAGTATGGGAGTTAAGAAGTGTAGTGTAGAAGCGCACAATTGCCTAATTTAGCGTCCCGAGGCATACTTGAAGGCAAAGGAAGGCATTGTAATACTTTGTTTGTTAGAACTGCCGGTTTCTGTCAAGGTCACAGAGGTGGTCATATTGCCCTAGCTGCGTGGGCTGGTCTCTGAGCCATGCCAGCAGCCTTTTTCCCTCTGTCCGGTGAATATATATATTCTACTTTAGCATTCTGCCTTCTTTTGCTTTCGAGGAAGCCTCGGGACACTACAGGCATAGTATCAGGACAGAATAAACATAGTCAGTAAACAGGAGTATCAGGGTTACTGGCTAGGGCAAATTTGTCAAGTGACTGTAATCGAAACCGACAGCCAAACAAAGTATTACGTTAGAATACATCTTCTAATATAAATATAAGATAAGTGAAAATGTATCAATCTACCTGCATCGATACAATACTTTTACTAGGGCATGTTTATACGCGATGGTGTGATTAGTTTTCCTTGATGATTTATTAAAGTGTATTCGACAAAAATAGCCACACTTTTTTAAAAATCTAGCAAACAAATATTTTAAATGAATTCTTGACTTTATTCCCATTCAAAGGGTCAGTTACGTGCATATTTGACAATGTTATGAAGGTGATTTAGTGAGGTGACCACCGGAGGCGCGGTCGATTTACGAATTTTTTCCGGTCCAATTGGGCTACAGATTATTTCGGACTTTTGAACACACGTAGGCTATTTTCACAGTTGTTTACAGATTTATTTCACATCGTTGTTATGTATCCGTCTTGTGATGAAAAAGAAGTTATTCTGGTTTCACACTACGAATCGGTTGCATATGTTGGTTTTACGGTGTTTCGTTGCCAACCTAGCTCCTTGGTACCTCCGTGGATTCGTTGTAAATGTTTAAGTAGACATACCATCTTCTGCTGTCTTACGTTCGATTTGTTTTGTTACCTTGTCTCTCATGGGTGTTTTCAACGGTTTGTTTTTGAAATTATGTTCCATTTTGTCTGAGATTTCGACTGCTTAAATATATGAGTATTTTCGTTGCTTGAACTTTACGACCGCATTTTGAGAAGAGGTTTCATTTGTGGGCCATCATCGTGACTGAACTTTTTATAATTTAGAACCAAAGCTTGGGTTTCATTGACTATGTATATAACGCTAGCTAGGTTTGTTCCTTTTAGACTCTCTCATTCCGCGTGAAAAGTAAGCTCTTTCTTTTCCAATATGGCCGCTGAGTGTGCACAAGTAGTCACGTTGGCCGACAAACAAAAAGCCTCCAGTAAATCGATTCCACCTCCAAAGAACATTTGCCAACCTTTCACATTGCGGCTGGTTTTGGGGTAGGCTCTTCGTTTTCTGCATGCATCTTTCTCAACTAGGGTTCCGATTATCAAAGAGGAAAACAAAATCTTCAGTGATCTGGAAGGCCTCTTCTCAAAGTATGCACGAATCGAAGCTCTTTCCACCAACCAGCTTTCTGACAAGATGGATATTGACCTTTTTTGGTGCGTCAGTCCCATTAAGTCTAAAGGTGATCTTATAGGAGTCATATGCAGACTGGTGTAAACTCTATTGTGAAGCTGTTGGAGGATGCTGTGCGTGAGACCTCGACACCAAAAACCCTGGATCCATTCTCCGTAGTCTTGCTAGACTTCGCCTGGCTCAACTCTCAACTAGGGCATCATTTAGCCCATATCTGCTCCGGCACGCCCCACACCAGCCTCCTCGCTGTCAGTCCTCCAGGGAAACTCGGCAAGATGGTGAATTCCTCCAGCAAGGTTCGTGTACCATCGGTGTGGTAGCAGTCAGACTCTTAAATTGCGCCGTTCCGACTCAGATTCGTCGTTTATCGCATTGTCTGGGAGTTTTTTGAGTGAATCAGTAGTAGATACGATGAAAATCTGTTTTGAACTCGTTTTCTCATTCTTTCACTGAGCTTGCCACACCTGACCTCGATGGTGCCTCTTTCGTTCTAGGGGCAGCAAAACTACCTAAGGCATCGATCGGCTAGTGTTGGGAGGGCGTGGATCGCCTATTCATTAGTAGTTTCATCGGTGTTTTCGCTGGTTAATTTCAGTAATCAAAGTTCTAGTCAACTGAAATTTCCAGACTTCTGTTTTCAATTTAGACGATTTAGATTGAAATTTGTGCCACTTTCCCGATGTAATTGTGCGTTTAGTGTAGTCTCACTCTTGGTACGCCCACTGACCCGATTTTGGATCCATCTGACAGCGAATTTGACCCAAGACGTGGTAGCTTAATCTGATATGGTTTGTTGGTCGTGTGCCACCATCCTTGTTATGTTTTGGCTGAGCCATAGGCTCATATTGGGCGGTGTTTCGTCTCGCTTGTAATGCGCCTGAATATCCCATCTCTTGGCCCTTGCTAATCTGGCTTTTTCATTGATTTTAGCCTTCACAGTCTCGCACCTTATTTCCTGTCTGAATCATTGTTGGGCCTCTTTCTGGAACCATAATTGTATTGCTAAGCCGTATGCTTTCGATGTTGATGTTTCTCCTAAACAGTACCTCATACCATGGCTTTGAGTTCTTAACAAATTTGGCTTATTCGGAAGTTGATTTGTTCATTTCTAAAGATTGGAAGAAGATATCTGTCCGGGTTGAACATCAGCTTAAGGGACGCACCAGATCGCCAATAGTCTCGCCTTGATGACTGGGTATGGTTTGAAGACAAAAATAGCTCGTTAGGTAAACCATCAATCGCGCACTTATCAAAGCATCTTTTGCATTGCTCGGATTTGCTCAAGAAACATCCACTATGTCATTTTCGGCTGATTTGATCAACTTGAAGTGAGTAGTTGGCTAGTAAACCTTACAAGTTCATTACCAATAAGTTCGCTGCTATTTTTAACCAATTTAACATTAGAATTTGAAAGTACTCGATGCGTACTTTGCCATGCGTTACCTTTACGCTTGAGGATCTTCTGTTGCCTGGCTTTTTTGCAAGTCCTGTGTTTTCAGTGTGATTTTCGCTATCCTTGTGTTTCGTCTATTAGGTCTGTGGACGAATTGAACATCGATCACTTCACACCACCTATTCCGAATAGAATCCAAGTTGTGCCTTAAGGCGGATAATTCGATTAGATGACTACGTTGCATGGTGCTTCTTTTCAGAACCGCTTTCTGACAAATTGAATGTGGCACATTTCCTCATTTCTTCCACCATATGCATATTTCTTTATTTAACCCTTCCCCCCAATATTAAAAAACCGTTGGTTTCTTTGCAAGGGCTCGGACATCCAGATGAACCCTGGTTAGTGTGTTCTTACTTCACCAGGTGATCTGCGTCGGGATTCGACCGTTAATGACACCGCAGTGTGCACGCCTGCCGCAGCTGCGCGATTTCCTTCGGGCTTGTGCCACGCTGACTGGTAAACCACTGCCGCCTGACCCTGCAGCTTCTACCACGGCATCGCTTACCGCTGCAGCGGCGGCAGCAGTAGGAGGCAGTGGCGAAGGCGGTGCGGCAGGGACCACCATTGGCTCCACGCCCCAATACGTCCCTATCTTGCCAAAACCGCCTACTACCGTCTTCGTCTCCCCCCATGCCAGTGTCGACATCACTCCTGCCTCTGCTGGATACGTGGTCGCTGCTGGTGGTGGCGGCGGTACTCCTGGTCTCATCTCCAACTCGGTATGTGCTCTTTTCCCCTTTAGAAAGGATCGTGACCTTCCATCGTCTGTATTTTGATTGGTACGCTACCTGTGAATGTTTTGCAGCCCTTCCCTTTCGTTTCCCTACCCTCTCTGGAAATTTCCTTGTCTCTTCAACCTCCTAATGTCGCTTTCATTCAACTCGTTTATAACGACATTCATTGGGCAGGGCACTCCCGAAGACCTCCTAGAAAGTATCTCTCACGATCTTAGCGTCACAAGTATCCGTGTCTGCTAGTTGATCTCCGACTTTTTCGAAACTGGCATGATTTTACTACCAACAACTCAAGTAGATATTTTAGATTGTGATTCATATCAGTTTGTCCTAAAGTAATTTCTACCATCTTATCTCAGGTGTTTAGTGCAGTTAGTAGGGTGTCAGAGTGTCTCGAACTCCGTCCTGCCTATTATGCGCCACTAGATGTGAAATTGAAGTCCACTGGTCTGGAAAGGTTGTAAAGAAGCATTATCGAGCCCAAAGTACTTGATTTTGTCAGGAACTTCTTTTACGGACTAATAGTAATGGCGGTTTACGTCTTGTTGTGATAGATTATTGCGCAACTGGAATTGAGCAGATTTGTGAAAAGTGCTAAGACCGCTGTTTTGTTGATTGGACCATTTCCTCTTTGACACCTGTAATTGAACGTCCCATCGCTTAACTATAGCCACTTCGAGGTTGTACGCTTCCATATATTTCTATCCGTGATTTAGCGTTGGTATCTCGTACCTTCACCGGTTGTTTTTTTTCAAATAGCACAGTTCCAGAAGTTCCCACTTTTATCGTTGACTAACTTGGGAATCAATCTCTTTTTCGTTCCAGTCCTAAGTCCTGAGTGCGAAACCGAGAGTAACTTGCATAGAGGCTCAGCTCCTTTCGTTGCATCGCTAACTAGCTCCATAATAGCGCTCTTTATTCCCTTCTGCTTAGCTCATCCACAGACTCTTATTGTTTGATGTAGCATTTCAAAGCGTTCATCCCACTGAGTGATTTAACGCCTTTTCCGGGTGCTTTTGTTTTTTGGCAGTGCAGGTCGTAGAAGTCTGCTCGACTGCCTCCCGTGGTAGTGCACGAGGGCCACTTACTGCATTGTTTCCGGGTTCCGTTGGAAGTCGTCAGATTGCGCCGTTGACATTCGAGTCCGCATCCTGAATCACCCCGAAGTTACCACCTTTTCTCCTCTTCTTTTTAGCTGATCGGCCATCCGGGTCCTTCGCACGCTCCTATTCAGAAAGCTCAACTGCCTCCAAAACCACCGGTACCAGTAAGTTTTCATTTAGCTCCCTCTCCCTCCTCCCTCTTCTCCCTTTTGTTGGGAGTTCACATTTAAATAAATTCCTCCGTTTCCTCGCTTTTAGCGACCGGCAGTCCGGCACATTCCGGCCGATGACTGGCTTACCTACAAGCTAGACCACGGTAAGCTTTACAAGTGCGGTGCGGACATCTCTAAGGAGCTGGAGAACCATAGCCTCTACATCCACGATGTGACCGACATCTGGGCGCTGTATCCTCGGCAGCTGCAAAAGTCCGACTTGGGAATGCGGCGCCCTGCACCTCCGCCTTCTAAGTCCCACAAGTCGCGCACCCTGGCTCCACCGAGCAAGCAGCGCCGCACGGCTGGTGGCGGTCACCAGCACCATGCTCCCCCACCACCACCGCCTGACGACTACTTCGATGAAGATGAGGAAGAGGAGGAGGATGAGGAGGGTCTGGCTGATGTGGATGATGACGACGAGGCCTATGGGTACCACCCAGGTCCCACAGCCTATCTGGAATCACCTCCGTCGAGACACCACCGCTACTCGCGTCACCACCAGCAACCAACACCGTCCTCGAATGTCCCACGTGGGATGTATCACCGGAAGCAACAGCAACATCTCGAGTCGGGTGGGCAATACAGTGGACTGGGCAAGCGCCGCGCTCGTGGCGATGGCGCTGGTGGCGGCGTTGGGACCCGTCGATCACCTCGGTGGTGATACGATGAGCCTAAGAGGTTAATTTGGCATGTTCGCGGACTTTTGTGTACATACCTCGGCATATTCACTGTTGTCCCCCACGTATCGAACGTACTTTTCAGTGTGCGCCCCTACTCGTTTACATTAATATTCCATTCCCCTCTCCTTTCTATAAAAATACAAGGGCTTTGGAGGCGATTCTAGGTCCACGTAGAGCAGTTGAGTTGGAACAGGGGAAGCACTGGGATAGGCAACCAGCGTGCATGGTTCTGGAATATAGCATGCGACCCATCGCTCTATTCGAAATAGCCTACATGGCGGACCCAGGAATGACTGTTCAATTTCTCTGATCACTTGTCCTCGCCAAGGTTAGATTTAGGTGGATCAACTCTGAAGAGTTCCAAGGTTATCCTGGTATAATGTTGTGGCGGTATTTTTGAAGATAATTTGTGAGAGTCTTCTGAGGTTGTCGCAAAGTAAGAGCTTCAAAGTGGCGGCTGTTACGGGACCGGCGAAACGACCTTAGAAAGGAGCAAAACAATGCATCCAAGGGTCGCTTATTGATTTTGGCTGTTTGATCGCATGAGGCGATTTATGTGGGAGGATTTCAATTACGGGAGAAGCAGCAGTCGGTAGACGTTTGCCATCGCTTTAAATTAGTCCGCGTAGGAATTCATGCTCTGCGCAGAACCACATTGGCAGGTGGTTTAAAGGGCGTGCGCCGGACAGGACTAAGGTCATTTTAGGGTGGAGGCACGGGATCGAAGGTGGTAACCCCATGCATGGTAGGAAGGCCGTCTAAGTTTACCGTGCACCCTTTAGGGAGTGTCTGCCGGTGACTGGTGAACTCGGTGACAGAGGTGTAATCTAGCAATCACCGATCACAACAAAAAAGCCTCTCGCTAACACATCCCGTAGGAATAATTTCAGTAATGCAAAGTAAAAATATTGTCTAGCCATTTTCAGTAGCGTGTTTGCTGTCGTGAGCCGTATCCAGAAGGGCGCCACTGGATGGAAGGGTATCCGCCGCCGCCTCTACTGCCGCCATCACTGGAGAGTCCAGAGGCTTCAAGATTCTGAGACCGCGACGAGGACTGCCAACTGGGAATGGACTTGGTGGCGCCTAGAGAGAAAGAATAAACCACTTACCTCTTTTCATTGCACATCACTGATTTGCAAACAGGTATACACATCCACCATCATCAAGAAATCGCTGATTTCTAAGTCCTATTCAAGCACTCCAATTAGTGTCCTAGCCTTTTGATTATGACCCCTCGAAAAATGGGGTAAAGTGAGCCAAATTCACCTCAAGCTCGTTATTGAAATCCTACGGGTAGGCCGCAGCAAGCCAGCAAAATCATTGGCCTACGCTCGTTAGGAGTATCGCCACGTCAAGTACGCAAAATAGCCCTCAACGACTCAGTAACTTTCGCTTAAGACTATAAAACTTCCCAGGTTTGTGTGAGAACGTTTAAATCGATCAAATAGGAAAACGAGAAAAAAAACAGCCTACTGGATCTATGCCCATAGTCAATGATGTGAGAGACTTTCTGTGAGATCCTGGAAGATGAGGGTACGGAGGAGCCAGATGCTTGCGAATAATTCTGATGACTGCCACCACTACTCGCATGTCTGGGATAGACGTTGGTGGAGGAAGCTTCGTAATTGGGGCGATGCTTGTGAGACCCCAATGAGGAAGAGGGAGGGAGAGGGGAAACTCGGCGTGTGTAACGAACGGGTGGAGGTAACGACGGTGGCGATCGAGACCTGCTCACTCCGCTTGTGCGACTTGGGGGTGGTGACCGTGATCTGCTCCTTGAGTGATGTCTGTGAGACGTCGAAGGATCAGGAACCTTCCTATGTACGGAGAGCAATAATCAGTAAAGTCGCGTCTCAATGGAAGCTCTTTTCATGACGGTTTGGAAATAACTACAAGTGGTGATGGCGGATGCCGGTCGATTTAAGGAGCGTAAAAGCACCTTCCCAGACGGTCTTGACAATATTTCAGTTTTTAAAACGAACTGGAGCCTCATGAGGTGAGTAAACACATAAAATTCTGGGGCTTCCTGTCGAGACCGTTTCACATCGGAGTGACACTTGTTGAAATCAGCTCCAGTACGGTATACGCAGAAGTTTCTTCCCCATATTCAACTCTATTCAATATCGGGACATTTGGGGGATTCAGTGAGATTTCAATCTTTTGGGCGGTGTTCACACCCGTTGGGGCGGGGAAAATTATGCGATTACATCGAAAATCTCGCCAAAACCTCTTTCGGCTTCGCCGAGCCACAATACGGGGCTCCATGATAATTTCCTCTCGCCAATACAGAAACAGTAATGTGTAAATTCGACTTGCCAATTGAAGTCTCGCTCATTTGAATGTCTACTTGGACGCAAAAGGTGGCCGTCTCTCTTGATTCTGCTGCTGTTTTGGTAGGACCTGCACTGGTTACCACGCGCTTGAGATTGTTGTCTATAGTTCACATCAAAAGGACGAGATCGGGTGTTATCGATGCCACCACTACTGACAACGTAGTTGTAGCGCATTCGGTGCCGACAAAACGCACCACTACCACCATCGCCCCCCGCGTAGCTCATGGGTACATCAAATCTATCAGCTGGGGGACGTCTGTAGACCACGGGTTTGACGTAGTGTCGAGACGGCATCTCATCTTGGGGCGAGGCAAAACGAGACCCACGCCGATAATACGCGTCAGCGGAGTAAGACTCATCTCTGGATGTCCGAACAGGATAGGATTCCCTCGTTCCTCTACAGCGATAATCGTATGGTGCATCCCGCTCCAAACGCTCATCGCAACGGATTCTGAATTGGGCATATCAATGGACAACCAGCTTACCTCGATGAATCATACTGCGTGAGGGCCGGCAGGCTTTCGTAGTAGTGAACTCTTGAATAAGGCTAAAGACAAAGACACGTTAAGCGCGCATACAAGCATAGACATCACAACAATGAGAAAAGAGTGAAAAATTGGAAGACTGTAGCTGCCTTTTAGAAGCCTCTGGACTCATAATTGTTATTTGGCATCCATTCAATACAGTACATGGACCATTGATCTAGCTCCAAACTCTTCAACTTGGTATAACAGCATCAGCAGGGTGTAGTGAAGACCCCTTCAGCTCCGGCAAAGCCAAGACGACGGAAATACGAGGCACTCACTATTTTGAAACGGGATCGTTTTGGATCACTACCAGGATGCTCAGCTTCATCACAAATCCGACGTCGATTTTGTCGGAATCGAAACGATCGTGCAGAGACAGTTGCGCTGCCTCCAGCAGGGTGCATGAAATTTTGAGCTCTTCGGAGGGAACGGGTGAGATGAGACTTGATGAGGGCGGATTTCCGATATCGCCCTAGTATATTTCGGGCACTGCGTCGATGAAGGTGCTCACTCGGCGAGGCAGAGCCTACACCACCACCGGACTCATCAGGACGTGAGCTGACGACAGCTCGATTACCTAGTAAAGCAGGGCAGGATGATGATTCACACACACTGCACAAGGCAGACATACCTACGTCTTCTCCACGAAAACGTCTTGATTTGGACAGAGCCGATGTTCCAATGGACTTGGTTTTTTCAAGACCAGACAATGACTCGTTCTTGGGTGCCTTCGATATGGAAGAAGGAACCTTGTCGGTAGCTTCAACCTTTATAATTTTGCCATTAAATTCGGTCCCGTCTAACTTTTTAACGCAAACGGCAGCGTCCTCTGCAGAGGCCATTTTTAAGAAACCAACACATCCACCAGGAGTGCGTGTACTTGCCAAAATTTTGCCTGAAATGACCTTGCCATGAGTGCTGAAAAATTGCTTCAAATCAACAGCCTTCGTGGGCATTTTCAAATTGCTCACACGTAGATAAGCTTGCTCAGGTGTATTTGAAGTTTTAGTTGACTGTGATTTACCCAGTTGCTTTTCTGGGTATATTCGTTTTGAAGTGGTGCTAGCTTCGCTGAAACGAAAAGGAAGTCGAATGAACCACACAAGCCTAGCGTGGAGGCAGTCGAAGTTTCAGGCAGACCAACCTGTCCACATTTTTAGCGGTAGGCGTTTTCGTTTCCATTTGATGCTCATCTGCAGAGGCCAACGTATCCTTAATGTCATAGTCCAGGTCGTCTTCAGTTTCACCAACTCTTACCACAAAAGTGGTTGCGTCTTCCGATTGCTCATTTGCATCCTCTTTAGGTTTATCTTCAATTTCAGACGCCTCTGCGGCACCAATTGAGCCTTCTGATACAGATGTCAGGTGTGATTCAGACCGTCCTAAATTATCCAACTCCGCTTGAGGATCCCAAATCACAACGCATGGATTAGATGAAGCAACCATCAATCCAAAACATTATACACGTCGACTACATTGAATAGCATAGACGTTGGATACAAAACAATTCGGCCTCAAAATCGCTATTGACTGAGAACGGAAAGCGCCAACAAGACCTTCTGCTCGAACTAGAACCGCACTATTCAATGCAGAAGCTGACGACGCAAGGAAATTATCAATAATGCGAAAAACTTAGAGACCCAGGCAATAGACGACACAAACGTTTGACTTACCAACTGCGACTCCACCACCAGAGGTTCCCACCTGTAAACTTTTACTCAAAGAAAACCGCTTATCTACCTTAACACTTCGACCGTCACTAGACGAACCAGCTCCTGGGTTACTAGATTTCTTAAAGTTAAAGGTCATTGGATCGTAACCCTCCTTTAGAATAATCTGAAAATAAACGAGATTGTACAGTAATACTTCTCTCAGTCTTTCCATCAAAATCGGTTTTACGCCACTCTTATCCACACCACGCTTTTCTAATTCGTTGCGCAACTCAGCCACCTTTAAGTCGCACAGAAAACGCCTCGACATTTTTGCGCCACAAAGCCTTGGTTTACTCAAACAAAAGAGGGCTATCTAACACAGGATTTAATCAACTAAGTAATTATTGAATTTGCATCGCTTTACAATTTGGTGCCTCATATTTTGAAAAAAGTTCTAATACCATGGGGACATTTCTCATTTCAAGACGTTTAACATTCTGCCATCTTTTTTAAAACGCGTTCAATTTAAAGGTGCTACTTGTAATGCTTGCACTTGCATTAAGTAATGTAGCGTCCCGAGGCTCCCTTAAGGCAAAAGAAGGCAAAATATATATATATATATATATATATATATATATATATATATATATTCACCGGAGAGGGAAATAGGCTGCCAGCATGGCCCGGAGGTCAGCCCACGCAGATAGGGCAGTACGGCCACCTCTGTCCTTGACAGAAACCGGCAGTTCTAACAAACAAAGTACTACAGTAATTCAGTGCATTTTAGGCATTACTGCTGTAATCGTACTCATCATAGACCAACTCATCGGTCACAACTTGTCTAAGGAAATACAGAAACTCAATGACGTAGATTTTTATGTATTTGTGAGTAAGGCGTCTCAAAGCCTGAGTTGCTGCCATACTGACTGTGCGGTCACGCTGTTTTATTTAAGTCTTGTCAACCACATACATCGGAACTTTACGGATGTAAGTGAATTAGCAAATTTATAGCGCAACACACAGGGCAGTTGCTTTGGATATGTATCCTACTTAAATAGCCTCTTGAGTTCGTTTCAACATATTCTAATCTAAAATGCAACCATTTAACAGAACTTGCCTTTTACTGCCTACAAGCCTGTTTATTCGCCTCACAGCGATCCTCAGTGGCAAGTTCATTAAACTCAAAGCAGAAATCCAAGCAAAATTTTAACCAAAGGTAGTCATTGTAGCGCCCCAAGACTTCCTTGAAGGCAAAAGAAGGCATAGTACTAGGGCAGAATACATATTTAATAATAAAAAGGGAACAAGGCCGCTGGCATGGGCCGCATGCCAGTCCAGGCGGCTGGAGCAATGTTGCCGCCCTAGTGGCCGAAACCGACACCGGCAGTCATTGTGTCGCCACTTCGATGCCATCGTTTTGAGAACTTCTTCACTAGCATTAAAAAATCACTCCGACGTGTCACCCGACTCAACCTACCACCTTGAGTTTGTTCGTCCTCCCGGCATTCGCCCACCCATCCATTTCATACACGTCCTTCCGTACGCCCCGGACTCATCCGCCCAGGTCGATGCCATCAATCCATTCGTCCACCCTTAATTACTCCACTAATCTCAAAATTAGCAGCCTAGTTGAATTCGAAGTACCCAAGAACTTCAGACAAATCTTGAGTTTGGACCATAATTAGTCCCTTCCACGCTCTCCTTGGCCCCAAAGGAGAACAAAGGAGACAGAATACCATTTTAGTGGTAGCAGCATCAGCAGCGATGGCAGCAGCAGGTTCAGATGGTGGCATAACACTGGTGTAGCAGCACAGGGCGTCGGCATGAGCAACAGTGTGAGGAAATGAGACAAAGAAAAGATCGAGTCAGTGAGTAACCACCTCGAATCAGGTGGCAGAGGGAGTAACCCCGCAGTATACACAGTTAAGCATTGACACACACACGCACACAGATGTTAAAAATTGAAGGAAAAAAGGAAGGTGTTAAGTAGTGGAGCGAACTAGCAAGAGCGTTATCGACCAAACAGAAGAGATGAGATGAATTGGAAATGAGTAAGTGGTCTCGTGCCGGCGTAGTCAGCATCACAAGAAAATGGGGTGAGTAAAGAGGGTGGGAAATCAGAGTGGCAATTTCGAAGTCGGTAACAGTAGCCTAGTTGGCGGGGCGGTGAGCAGCGTTGGGCATAATAGGAGGCAGGGTGTCCACGTAGTTGGCAGGGAAGAGGCCGGTGGAGCCAGTGCTGGAGATTCGACCGCGCCACCAATTTTCATCCTCCTGGCCCAACACTTCGATCACATCACCCCGATGGAATGACAACTCCTCCGGCTCCGAGGCGTTAAAATCAAAGCGCGCAATTACTCGCTGCACCATCTGGGATTGTTGATCTCCGCGTCCCATGCTCATCATCTAAAAGCAGACAAAACATTTTCACGTTTCACCCCGCATCTTGATTGGCCTCGACTGCCAACTTCAGGGCTCAACTTCCCATCCCAACTAGCGCGTCTCTGCCGTTGATGTGCATCACCAACTTCACTATTTAACTAGATAAGTTGTCCTGAGGTCATTGCAGCACGAAATTGGTGTGTGTTTTCACTCCGACCACAACGCAACTGGAATCGCATCTCCATTGCTCCACTTGAATGGTCTCGATATTCTGCCGTGAGATGGCTGTGCTTGGTGTCAAGGCAGTGAGATTGTATGCCTTCACCACTCATGGCATCGTTTCGTTTTGCAGTACATGCCCCATACCAGATAGATGCCCTAGGTACATTAAACACCCGTCTACCTGCCTGTCCGTTTGTGTGTCACGTGCTGTCTCGAGTCAGGCGGCTGTTCAGTGCTGTGCTGTGAAGTGCAGTGCAATGCAATGCAATGCATTGTAGGTCTCAGTGATGGATAAGCACGCAGCACACACATCAATCGGTGTTGCGATGGCAAAACGGCAGGCGAGGATGACGGGAGAGAGGGATGTGGAAAGAAGAGGGGCGCACGAGCATAGTTGATCTCGTTTTACTGAAGACATCTCAACTTCCGCTATTCGCACTCCCAGTTCCTCTTTCCCCCTCCCTTTGGCAGTACTGTTCGCGGATTCGCTCGCCCTGTAGCCGAGACTCCATTTGTCAGTTCCGTCACGTGACACTCACGCAAGTGCGAATAAATGCCTGCGGTATTGACGACCGCGCTGACTAACACAACAACCGAGGCCGGTGGAAAGTGGAAGGGGGGAGGGATGGAGTGAGGTGAGATGAGAAGGCAGGGGAAGGAAAGGGAATTGGTGTCTTTGTTTGCCGGCTGCTGGTGGACATTGCGCCTGTCCGCAAGTGCACGCATGCACTTGTGTGTGCACGCTTTCTCCACCATGACAGCTACCGCTCACCGCGGCCTTCGCGTGCTTCTTTGCTTCCCGTTGCATGTTGTTCGCCCTCCTCCACTCATTCACGATGGATCACGACAGGCAGCACCATTCCCGTTTTCAACATCACTCCGTAATTTAGATGGTCACACCACCTGCTTGGATGCGCCGTGACGAGTTCCTTCCCTCCATCAGTTCACTCATTGCTTCCATCTGTCAGTGATTCATACTCACTTCCTTCGGGAAAATTCGGATCCACAGTCTTTGGTTCCGCCTGAATTGAGCATGTGTTCCGCGTGAGGGAAGCTGTAAGTGGTCTAAGCAGATGCCTGCCAGCAGTATTGGGAAGAGAGTGGGAGCACATTTATCTCGAATCCGATCTTGGTCCTCTGCCAACGCGTGCATAATCAGCATCGCTTATTGTCTGAACTCGATGCTAGAGGAGGACAGTTCTACTGCAACAGCGTTAACCCAATCGCATCATTATCAACTAGGGTTGTGAAAGGATTGCTTCCGACCCGATAGTGCTTCTGGCAAAGTTCACCCACTCAATCATCCAGCCTCCCTGCCACTTGCCCTCCTCCTGCCTCCACTTAATCGACATGCGATTAGAGCTATTGCTCGCCTTGGCACTGGGGTGTGTCAACACCGTGATGCCAATGCCAATGGAATGACCAGCGAATCATTTGTCGAGAACAGCCGATGAAGAGCCCTCATCTTTTCAGTGCCATTATACCGTGAACGGGAAGCCACTCCTTCTTTTTCGCCTTTAGTTCGCATGCGTGAGACTTTATTTACCCCATTTATCATATTGAATCTCCAACCATCGAATTACATTACCAGTGTCCTTTAACCACACACTTATTCACCAACATTCCATAAATATGCCTGCATACGTATGTAACCTGTCATGAATGAAAGATCCGGGGTAGCGGCAACTGGAGGAGCGGTGACAACAATGCCAAAAATGCACGTTCCCGTATGCATTGTGCGCTTCATCTACAATGATGTGGTTAGATTTAGGACTCATTACGTGATTTGATGCAACAGGGTCACGTTTGTTTTTATCCTTCCATCTACTGCCCTAACACAATAAAGTCCCTCCGCTTCTCATATGCTTCACCTTAACCTATTCACGGTCCACCCAACACAAACCTCGTTAAGGCTTATGAAGCAACCGCATGATTTATTCGACCGGCCCATATCGCATTTGGAAGTAGGTATAAATCTTAGTTGCCTGAGAAATATCAGTCTCTAAAAAATAACGCAGTATAACACATCTAGAAACAGAGCTATGCTGAAATGAACAGGAAGGAGTAGCAACTCAACCTATGCCACTTCTATTCCCCTGTTTTCATGCTCGCACGCTCTTTGTTTCTTGAGTGCAGCTCACATGCATTGTTACCTATGCGTCACAAGTGGCTACCCCGAGGATTCTAAATAGTCCGGTTTGCAGAACTTCGAGGATGGCAGAGACAACACTTCAATTGATCTTAAAACGGATCTATTGGGAGGGTTACAAGTAGTTTAGTAGGCGACATCTGCTGTTTCTATCCATCACTGTCCAGCACCCTTGTCCCAGTTCAGGTTTCGTGTGCTACTGAATCGACTCTAAGAATAAAGGCCCTGTACGTTCGACCATTACTTAATCTCAATGATAGTTTAGGCTGCCTTGAAATAACATTTTTACGCACAAAGGAATCCTATTTTTAGTCCAGATTTAATTATGAGGCAGGCCTTAAACTACTAGCAAAATACCACAGTCATTGTAGCGAGTATGATCCACAAGAAGAACGAGCTGGTAAATCACAAAACGACTCAAAGCAGCGGCTGCTTATACAAGATCACAAAGAATTATCCACAGCTAATAATAACGAAAGTCCTGCATAAGGCCACTGAAGCACCGAGACTTCAGGAGACCAGCGCCAGTTTGGTCTTAAAAGCACCTTACTGATGTTGCAGGAGGATGATGACGGTAAACAAACTCAGCTGTCTTAATCTCTCAAAGAAATAAACAGACGTGTTTGTCGCCCGAAAACAGCGGACAAGTAACAAATATTTTGTGAATTGACGAGGGATTCATCAAACGCAACGCAACTTAAGCGCTTTAGCTTTCACAAGATAAAAGTTGGAAATTTCATGGGTCTGGTGTCAGCCCTTCACTTTTCCCCTTATGAACAGCAATTTTCTCGTTGCTTGACTACCAAGTAGATGGAACTTCGTTGTTACATTAGTCATCCAAACAACCAAGCCATAACGGCGCAATTCGTGAATCTAAAGGAATATGGGTATCTTGAGGAGATTCAACGGGATCCTGTTTATCGCCTTGTATGCAAAATAGAAAACAAACTGGACAAATGGCCTTCAAGTGACGCAGAGGTGCATTTCAAGTGATAATAGAACTTGCAGACTTCGATTTAAGGTTGTGTTATTACAACGTCAATTCTAGATGGACAGCGAAAGAAATTGAGCATTTGGTTGTAAATGTGACTAATAGCAGTTAAACAAGTCAACTCCGTACGTAAAAGGTAGCGGTCGAAGGTAACATCTAGGAATAGAAAAACGGCAAACTTCCGAAAGCCTCATGGAAATCAAATAAATAATCCCGATTGCCTGAGAGGGCAAGGCGTGCCTGTGTTTGCCAAAACAGCGGGATGGTGCCAATTAAAAAGGGCCACCCATT
Organism: Taenia hydatigena; assembly: GCA_036345935.2. NCBI lineage: Eukaryota > Metazoa > Platyhelminthes > Cestoda > Cyclophyllidea > Taeniidae > Taenia > Taenia hydatigena. The sequence continues at coordinate 22,453,511 of JADWOT020000003.1, forward strand.
AAAGGAAATCGGTAAAGTTTTGATCTCAATGGAATGGACGCCACCATACCTTGATTTGTCTGTGTCTTAAGAGAGAACTCAATTTAATCATGCCACCTACATCGCAAGCCTACCAGTTCGCCCAAATACTCTTAACAGAGCCACTTCCAAACAAGCACGTCTTATAATGAACCCGGGAGAAACCTGAGCTCAACAACCATTTTCTGAAGAGGCTGTCACCAAAGAAGGAAGGCGACGGTCAAAACTCACCCTGGAGGGCTGTCTATCGACGAGGAGGAGAAAACTGTCCCGGGAGATGCTAGTGCGTCGATGGTAGTCGATCAGCTGATTGATGGAGTCAAATTTGCGTAGCCAAACAAAGTACTTGCCCATCTCGTCTTGCAACACCTTGAAGTGCTGCACTTTCTGCCCGTCTCTAAAGGCAATGAAGAAAAACGGCCGAGTTCGGTGGGATCGCATTCATCTTACGCATGAATAAACCTGTTTTCAGTAGCCAAGATAAGGGCAAGGACTGCAAGCACAGAGCAGAATTATTAGTAGCTAAATTCAACCGTTATTGGCTTTCCAACTTTTTAAGGCATTTGAAATAAATTAGTAGTTGGGAAGAAACCTGTTGGAAAAATCAAAGCTGTCTCCTCACCACGAACTGCCTCTTTCTGCCAATGCAGTAGCATTAAGGCATGTAAGCGACCACCGGTGCTGGAAGTGCCAAAGCAACTTGAACCCAAGATGCACTAAGGAATCTAAGGATGCCCATCTGTTACTATTATATGCGCTATTTTGAGTCTCCAGCTAACCCACTTCCACCATTGATGGTGCAAAGCTCTGTTTATACCACCTGTGTCGCCATCTGTTGTGCATTTCTAGACATATGCCGTATGACTTCGCCGAATGTAAGTCAGATCCTTCTTTGGATGCGTACGACGCCTTTGACTCTCCAGCGAATGTGGCCGCACGTTGAGACAACAAATAATACCTACGTATAAACGGATCAAACGCCCACTAATCAAAAAATCATCATGGAAAGATGCCTTCAGTGGGTAACTAAACCTGTAGAGGGCCGAGAAGACTACATTAACCGTTTAGAAAGTGTCCAAATGTTGTCTTCCGAAAACTGACCATTAAGGAAGTCGAAATTAACTATTATGGATAAAATGACTGCGGAACCGCTGAAGGTTCATAGGTGGACAAAAGCACAAATAAACAACGACAGACCAAATGTTAACAGGAGATATCTCATTTAAGTAGATTTAGCTTTCAGCGATTGACCCATGAAATTTCTGCTCTGGAACATCGCCAGACTGAGCAATACCTAGCCGAGAATGCTATACAATGCGGTTTCCAAATGGAGGATAAGATGAATTAACCCTAGCAACATGTCTACAAAGTCCGAAAGCGGTTGATCTCAATCGGCCCAAACACTGTTGCGATGGTCGGAGCAGAAAATCATTTGCTGAAAGCAGTGAGGATAACGGTCAAAACAAGACAGAGCCTATGCGCCATGATGGCTACCATAAGATTCTATGGGAATACTCGGTTCTTAGACGGTTCCAATGCAATTTACTGCAGACCTAATTAATTAACCAAGGAGGCCAGACATATACTGCGATCAGTTAGACAGTCAAGCCTTGAAACTCCCCCCAACCCACTTGGCAATGTCCCAGAATTCAAAGGGTGAGATTGCAGATACCTACTCAGCCTGGGAAATCATCCCCCAACGCCCCAGTCCCTTTGCCAGCCATGGCGAATTAGCCATGCGCAAATGCTCCAGCGTGCGTACGCTTGCGTGAAGTTGGCACCCAACTTGGTCATCAGTATGGAAATTGGTGAGTCATCGGGGATGAGGCACGCCACGTGACTCATAAGCACGACTCAGACGTGTTCCAATTTCCCCAACACTGCAAAACGGTGTCCACAACCCAAAAATCAATCCCAATCAATAGTGGTCTCGGACGCATAAGGCATTAGGGACGTGAGACTGTCAGTCATTCAAGGCTGTAAGTGTCCCCGTTCCCATTCTGCGAAGGTGAACACCATCTTCCTGCTCTGTTTCGCGCATCATCGGTGATCGCAGCAAACAATAAAATCAAATGCTAGGCAGAACAAAAACACCTCTCGCGCTTTTGATGGCAAAGTGTACTGAAAGTTGGATAGAGGTTATGGCCTAAAGCAGAAATCCAGCCCAAGTTGCTGTATGGCGGCTCTCTTGATTTCATTACTAAGTTATTTGTCTGTACTATTATGAGACCCTTAAAACATGGAAAGCTGTCAAATCTCCATTACATTACAGCTTGATATTCTATCCGAGTTCTTGACCCCTTACTGGTCAAAGGTCAGGGCATGGGAACGAGGTAAATGGCATTAAGCCAAAAGGATCCTAATAGGTCTCCTGCTGTGAGGTCTTGGGGTTTTTTAGCAAACGTCATTCCCTTAGGGCCATAAAAGTGGATGAAAATCGCCTGTGAAGCCATAATCCAACCTGCCACATCCTTCACAAGGGGCAAAGTGTGCTAAAACATATCCCAAAGCTGCCGCCAACGCATCAGCCGAGTCGCCCTTGTTTAATGTATGACAATCCAACCACGACCCCACACCCTTGTGGGGATGCATAACTCAAAGCCATAAAATTGAAAGCATTTTTAACAATTGCTATAGCAGCGCAAAGTTTTCCGACAATAATAAAAATGTATTAAAGCAAGAGTAAGTATAACATGAATTACTTAATGTACTATTCCAAAGCATTCTCCTAAAAGATTATTTTGAAAAGCACTTTCTCGAATGTTTAAAATGAAGAAGTAAAAAGAGTCAGAAGTCGGGGAATGGCTACCTTATAATGACGGTAAAAGATTACGCTTTCCCATGACATATGAACCCAAAAAAAATATGCTACCTAAAACCGAGCAAAGCATATAGTCAAAAGCGATGTTTTGTCTGCATTCTACCCTACGCCTCACAACACATGCGGCGTTTAACAACACAATAAAACACTGAAAAGATGAGGGCTCTTCATCGGCTGTTCTCGACAAATGATTCGCTGGTCATTCCATTGGCATTGGCATCACGGTGTAGACACACCCCAGTGCCAAGGCGAGCAATAGCTCTAATCGCATGTCGATTAAGTGGAGGCAGGAGGAGGGCAAGTGGCAGGGAGGCTGGATGATTGAGTGGGTGAACTTTGCCAGAAGCACTATCGGGTCGGAAGCAATCCTTTCACAACCCTAGTTGATAATGATGCGATTGGGTTAACGCTGTTGCAGTAGAACTGTCCTCCTCTAGCATCGAGTTCAGACAATAAGCGATGCTGATTATGCACGCGTTGGCAGAGGACCAAGATCGGATTCGAGATAAATGTGCTCCCACTCCCTTCCCAATACTGCTGGCAGGCATCTGCTTAGACCACTTACAGCTTCCCTCACGCGGAACACATGCTCAATTCAGGCGGAACCAAAGACTGTGGATCCGAATTTTCCCGAAGGAAGTGAGTATGAATCACTGACAGATGGAAGCAATGAGTGAACTGATGGAGGGAAGGAACTCGTCACGGCGCATCCAAGCAGGTGGTGTGACCATCTAAATTACGGAGTGATGTTGAAAACGGGAATGGTGCTGCCTGTCGTGATCCATCGTGAATGAGTGGAGGAGGGCGAACAACATGCAACGGGAAGCAAAGAAGCACGCGAAGGCCGCGGTGAGCGGTAGCTGTCATGGTGGAGAAAGCGTGCACACACAAGTGCATGCGTGCACTTGCGGACAGGCGCAATGTCCACCAGCAGCCGGCAAACAAAGACACCAATTCCCTTTCCTTCCCCTGCCTTCTCATCTCACCTCACTCCATCCCTCCCCCCTTCCACTTTCCACCGGCCTCGGTTGTTGTGTTAGTCAGCGCGGTCGTCAATACCGCAGGCATTTATTCGCACTTGCGTGAGTGTCACGTGACGGAACTGACAAATGGAGTCTCGGCTACAGGGCGAGCGAATCCGCGAACAGTACTGCCAAAGGGAGGGGGAAAGAGGAACTGGGAGTGCGAATAGCGGAAGTTGAGATGTCTTCAGTAAAACGAGATCAACTATGCTCGTGCGCCCCTCTTCTTTCCACATCCCTCTCTCCCGTCATCCTCGCCTGCCGTTTTGCCATCGCAACACCGATTGATGTGTGTGCTGCGTGCTTATCCATCACTGAGACCTACAATGCATTGCATTGCATTGCACTGCACTTCACAGCACAGCACTGAACAGCCGCCTGACTCGAGACAGCACGTGACACACAAACGGACAGGCAGGTAGACGGGTGTTTAATGTACCTAGGGCATCTATCTGGTATGGGGCATGTACTGCAAAACGAAACGATGCCATGAGTGGTGAAGGCATACAATCTCACTGCCTTGACACCAAGCACAGCCATCTCACGGCAGAATATCGAGACCATTCAAGTGGAGCAATGGAGATGCGATTCCAGTTGCGTTGTGGTCGGAGTGAAAACACTCACACCAATTTCGTGCTGCAATGACCTCAGGACAACAGCAGAGACGCGCTAGTTGGGATGGAAAGTTGAGCCCTGAAGTTGGCAGTCGAGGCCAATCAAGATGCGGGGTGAAACGTGAAGGTAGAAAACTGACAGATGTAATGAGAGATCGGATAAGACGCAAGAAGCCGGCCTTTAGTGATGCCACTATACATCGGATGGATCCGTATATTTAATCACTAACGAATGTACGATGCAGCAGTAATAAAGTTGAGTTGTTCCTTATCCCACTTTGCGGTGTGCTTTGTTTGTAAGTCTTCCAAGTCCAAGCTTGGGTTGCAAGAATGGGTTTTGCGATAGGAAACAAGTAAATAGTCTCCAACCAGCCACACAGAGAGCGTTCCATTTGCATCTGACTCATCTCAGAAGTCAGATTGGCTTGAGTTTGTGACTTGCGAGCAAAGATAATACAAGGTTATTTTGGGTCAAAGGGCGGACCAGATGAGTTCCCCTTTTCACTGCAAGCGGAAGTTAACCCTAACGTTGAATAGTCGTGAGCAGGGAGGTGGGGAGGCTCATCTCATCAACCATACATCCCTTGTTGTGACAGCACAGCAGTGGAGAAAGTGCTTTGGCTCATCTGGTGTATAGGGTAACTTCAGGAGGCGAGTTTTGTTGGCACTTTCTGACACTCCCTACAATTGACTCCGCGGTACTAAAATAGCCTAGCTTCCATACCTGATGAAGTGGAAATGGTTTGTTGTTTTCCTCGTCCCCTAGCATCCTCCAACTAAACAAGGCGAGAGAGGAGTTGCGGAGTGCGTGTGATTGTAGAAATGCAACGTCAAAGTCTGCGGAACTTGCCCTGATCGAAATCAATGCACACGTTTCAAGGAAAAGAGGTGGTTCTGTTAACGACCATGAATGGATAGGCGGGATGGCTTGATATGAACATTAATTGAATGCTTCCCTTGTCTCTTGAGTTTACGTTCCTATTCACCTTGTACGTCATTTGCCTTCCAGTGTTTATATATTATCGTCCAGATATCATAATACCACTTTTAAGCCATTGGCTGTACTTTCCACATGTTTTTCGTGATGGTGTTCAAGCCAAACTTAGTTGTCAACGAGTTTGTTACGCCGCGTGGCCTGGAAGACTAGTTCAGAGGGAGGAGTTTTGACATGAGCACCTTAGATGGAACAAGAAACAACCCGGAGTCATTTTGGAGTCGAGCGAGGAAAGCCAAACTCCCAGTCTACTTTCAGTCACGAATTGGTAGGATTCTAGTGTCGGAACTACCCAAGTTAATGAGGTGCTCGTTTTGTTTGTAGTGGTAGACGATCCCGCCAATTTCTTCGATCTCGATTAGTTAAGCCAAAAAAAGTGGAAACCTTTTTCAGTGTTTAGTCCATCCTGAAACTAGTGAGTCAAATAACCACGAATGCACTAAGCATTAAAGTAAATTCATTATAAGTTTCTCACATGAAGGTATGTAATAAAGATAGATAAGTGGGGCGCATCTGCAGTGAGCTCTGGCCATCTGCGAAAGCATAATACCCTTTTTGACTTAAATTTATGAAAATTAGTCATCTAATGGAAGCAAAAAGTAACAATGAAGACAGTATTTTGGAATGCTATTTCTTTTAAACTAAATTGTTTCCTGTAATAATCCGAAAATTTCCCTTAAAAAGTATCAAACCTACGAATACATTCTCAGTTCTTATAAAGCCACCCGAATTTGCCGTGTTTTTGTTAGCCAAACCGGCTAATGTTGCAGTTTCTCAGCGTAGAGTAGAGGTAATTGTTAAGCTTGGTTGCGAACTGAAAATAGAGTGAGGCGACATTCTCACCCTATGCATAGAAAATGCTATGGGCAGGTGTCAGAAAACTGAATCGAATTGATGTTATCCCTCTTAATTCAAAATCGTTCTGAAACGATGTAAAAGTCCCAAGCTAGCACCGTTTCTAAAAAAAGGATCTTCGTAGAACCAATGAAACCGCGCAGGTAGTTTGAGAAATCATTGAATAAAACAGAGTGATTCATTTCCAGAGACAATAATCTCGAAAATCAGTTTAAATTAAAGGACGGGTAGGATCAGGTGTTGAGTTTTCGGATTTAACCATTTTTTAACCAAAAAATAACGTCTAACTAGGCATGCACATCAGCTAAGTACACTTTATCAGCCCAAACCAAAAAATGAAAGATCCTTTTAATAACAAGTAGTTCCTCCAAACCACTTTTACACAATGTTGTACAGAAAATCCTATTTTATTTGTAGAGAAAACTGAATCCGAGAGTGCCTAGGGTGAATAGTTTCAGTGAAGAACCGCTGTGACCGGTTCGATTCTAGCCTACCTAAACTACAGAAGAACAGAAAGACTCCCCTCACTTACTTAACAGAGAGGCTGAAGCCGGGTCCATTTGACTCGGAACGTCGGACCACGAAAGCGCCGTCGGGTTGGACGGGCAGACCGGTGCACGGGTCAGTTTCAAGGAGGCACTCCTCCGCTGTATTTCGAGGACAGGCCTGCATATACCAGGGGTTGGGACGAAAGGAGATGTAGTTACACGGCACCAGACCCTTCCGTCCATCCTGTTCTGCCAGGTACCAGTTTGGATCGTCTTCCACGCTCAAAATCTGTCAAATGAGGAATAAGAAGTGAAGAGACTGAAGAATCCCAAAATGTAGTTCTTACCCAAACTAGGCCTTTTAGGCGTCTAGCTCATGGCAACCGTTTGCTCAAAATTGCTATGAAAACAGATTTGCTGAGTTTAAAACGCTGTAATAAACGTTGAATGCTTACGACAAAGGGATAATAAAATGTGCCCAGTTTTTATCGGCAATGAAATTCATCATTTATGTAGCAGAACTATTGGTGTCACTCGACTGTGGCAATTTTCCTCCAAGAACCCGGTGGCAAGCGCGTGGAAAAGACCTGAGGTCTATCTACCAAAACTAGATTGCACTAGTTTGACATACAGGTCGACTCACCAACTAGAATGATCATCCGTACTATTCACTACCACTGGCACTGACTACAACGATAACTGTCTCTCTTTAAAGTACAGTACTGACCGAAACTAAAAAAATTAATCTGACAACCCATTATGCAATTCCAACGATCTCACAACGACATCCTACTTGATTCAGTAACTTCGTAGTCTAAGGGAAAGTCGCTCATCATCAAAATTTGCCGCAAGACAAGTGAAGGTAGGTTGTGAGTTTTCTCTGCGTCTCATAATACACGAGTACATCAGTTCCCACTCCCCTAAATGCATTCATAAAACTAGAAATTTGACTGTAGGCTAATAAGTATGGTTCAATAAAGGCGTCACAATCCTCCCGTTGCAACGGTTTAATGCTTTTATACCCTCTCTGAGTTTCTTCTGCAAATAAGGCGGCACTACATATCACCTCCACTTCGAGGCCTTAACGGCCAAAAAAACTTTCTCCATATATTAAACACCAGGAGCATGATATCAGTTATGCGTTCGATACTTCCTTTTCCATTTCTTTTACGCTGTAATCATGAACACCAAATCACACTTGATTCAGAAATTTTAAAGGCTTGATGGTGATCCTCCATGTTCGAAAATCCCAAACGAATAAGCCTATTATGACAACATTCTTTAAACCGAATCTGCGCCAGAGTAACTGATTTATTAAGAAAATCGTTCATCCTGTGCTCCGACCGTAGGGGTCATGATGATCTTATTATGGAAGCGCTCCAATCAGGAATAGGATCAGTGATGGCGCGGGGGTGATGAGCTTTTGCCCAAGGGATCTGAGTAAGCCAGCAGACTTCTGAAAATTTACCGGCCAGTCCGACACCACTCAAGAGACTTAAGATTTCCAAAACTTTTTGATAGTCAATCCATTATGTATTCAAAACGCAAAGAAATGTCAGCCTGCCATGAGTTTTCCATGGGAACTTATCACATCGGTGGCGCTGAAAAGTTTACATCTAATTAGCGAAAATGACAATTTTGTAAGCTCGGAGGTTGACCCTCACACAACCTTCGAATTCACGCCATTAGTTGGAGCTGCGACAGGGATGAGAAAACTTTAAGCCTTTAAGGGAAACATTCAAAAAATAAATGGCTACAAATACAAGGTAATTTGAATTCTGTCAACAGAACTAAGCAGTCCCCATAGAGTTAAAAATGCAGCATCGATTAGATCTGTTCAACTCCAACTCCGAACGCTCAGCAGAAACATGTTTGCAATTAGTTTCTATTGTTAAAAATCCCGCCCAATATTATAAGATGACCAATTGCTTTGTCGAAACAGTTTTTCTTTTTTCATATGAAATCAGAGACCCCAAAATTGATTCAGTGAAGAACATGGAAAAAAACTATCAATGAAGAGCTGTTTGGATGACTAATTGTTCTATCGAGAATTCATGAGGCAGAAGAAAGTCATGCTACGATCACACAAACAGGTATATAACAATCCTTCCCTTGTTAGAAAAGGTTTTTAGTCACTGAGTTTCAATCGAACATTTCCGACTAATCAGCGACTTAATCATGCAGGAAACTGTGGAGCATACTTGTGTTGAAGAAACGTGATGAAATGAGCGAATCTACGCTCAATTAAACATACATATCCCAACAACAAGCTTTTAAGTGCATCAAAGAAAGCGTGAGATCGTATGATGAAGATACTTTAGGCTACATATCGAATGTACATTCAACTTAACGTTGCAGAACATTCGAAAACCGTAAATTCTACAAGTAGATAGAAGTGGCATAGTGATGTTAGCGTCCAATCCAAAATCACCTGCAGTCACCGATTCAGGAAAAATTTCAAATCCAGTCCAGAAATTCATCCAACTAGGTTTTATAAAGGAACAGACTAATTTCAGCGCAGAACGTTCGAAAAGCTACCGAAGTTGACAAATGCTGGCAAACTTCAAGGTTATTTTCTGTATGGGAAGATTGAATGAAATCCATCCTAGTGATGCACTATAAGACCGAATAAGCGATTCTGAGTAACTATTATTCCTAATCAATGATTAAAGAAAGGAAAAGGGGTTCTGTAGGATTTGTTCAAACCTAGAGGTTTAGAATTAACGCCCTTCTTTGGTTCTCTAACAAGACGAAAAACTCTCGATGCAATATCGTTAAAGTATAGGGAAAACTTACACCCAAAACTGTGGAGAAATTTTGAAAAACAAAGACTGTAATGGAAATTCTAATAAAACAAAGGGTGAAAAACACCACCAAAAATAACTCCACTACAAACTAAACTGCTGTGCGAATAATTTTGGAAAAGGCAAGTGTTTTAAAGCAATTTGCATTGGACTGTCTATTGAGTGGTTGTATATGATTCCAACCAAATCATAAAAATTCTCTCGCATCATTTTCAATGCATCCCATGTGTGAAAGCACATTCTGTGCGGAAGCCAATTTCAACAGCTGTTAAAAATAGTGGAAGCAAAGTACAAAGGTGAAGTTTCCGTGTGAAAAAAAAGGAGCAAAGAAGCACCACGGACCGGAATCGATGTGTAAATACATACACAAACGAAATCCGCCCACCTTTTTACACAAGCACACGGGCTAAATACACTGTCAAACGTTTGCAAATCCAGTCAAGTGGCCCAGACCCCGAGTGCGCACACCAAAATCAGGGTAGTGACTACTTCCGCCTCTCCCGACAAACTAACAAGAGGGATTTGCATCAAACGAAGTGAAACGTAGTTAAAAATGACTAGGAATGAGGAAACCGGAGTGTACGGAACAAGAAACTAATGAATTTCAGGGTCTATAAAATGTCAATTATTTATGGTATGAAGATTGCTTTCGCTAGGTAGAGAGGCTACTGCTTTGCAATTTACCACTCCAAAGATAATTGGACATCTTATTTGTCAAGAACTGACCAGTAGCAACACTACTAACCTCGAACGCCAGTACAATCGACGAATCCCTAACCGGTCAGTCTACTTTGTTAGCGATTTTGACTAGGAATTTTAGAAGACCCAATTCATGTTCACTATCCCACAATGTAACTTTCATATTTTGCCTAAAACTGCAGTAAGGAGGGACGGTAATGTCTCCCTAATCGTAAACGCCACACATCCATTCGAAGGTTACACAGCCAGAAGGTCAGACACATTAATCTGGGAGAAAAACTGAAAGTCTGGCAACAGGTGCTAGATGTGAGGCGAGAAGTACTCCATAAAATGGCTTTTCTTTGTGCTCAAAACACAGCAGCAAAAACGGATCATTTAGTCGAAACAGAAGCTACCTAAAAACAGAGCACAAGCCAATCTCCTTCCCGATAAACATCAATTAGCTACACACACATGGAAAATTACAAGTTTTTACTGCAAAACTTATTAATTGCCATTATGCAGTGTTCCTTAAAAGCTAAGACTGTTGTAAACGCCCTATGTCTGCATGGTTAAGAGCCTCCTTTCCAGCACAATTTAATTATATTTAATTACCACCTTCAAATTTAACCCAGGCGAATAAAATTTATGTCGTTCACAGTGCCCCGATGAGAGCATTTTAAACATTGCTGGAAACACCTTTATCGAGGCAAAAACCCGCTACTTTTTAAAATGACAGCAACGAAAGCCCAAGCAGATTAATCTGGCGCTTCTACCAGTGAGGTTCTTAGCAAAAAAGTGCGCAGAACTTGATTAGAGTATCCTTCGATGGTTTCCTCTTACAGTTGTGTTAACCAAGAGTGAATACCAGCTTCAACATAAAAACGTGGATGCAACGTAAAAGAATAGGCCTCATATTTCGGGCACCAACAGCATAAAACGTAACGGACGTTATCTGCTAGCACCCCCATCTGCCCCATCCCCTACCTCCATTCATGCACGCATTAATTGTAATTGCGTGTCGCCGCAGGAGAGGAAGATAACTGTGGTGAGCACAGCCCCGACAAAATCAAGCGAATGACAGAGAGGAACTGAAAAGATAGGCACGTAGGCTAAGAAGGGGTGAACAAACGGCAATTGGAATGAGCGAGCATAAATGGCGATAATCAGCGAACAGTTCAGCCTTTATGAGCGAGTGTACACATATAAAAGTATGCATATCGATGTGTGCATTCACGCGTGGTAATCGTGGCATGCACCACCCATATGAGCGCGGTTGTGTACCATTAATAAAAAGAACTAAAAACCCGCGAGGGAACGAAAAAAGTGGTCTTGTAGATGGGGAAACAATGACCATTTAAAGTAAGAATGGAGTCACAATGTCCAGGTTACTTCAGTAGTGAAATTTTTGTATAAAAACGATCCATCCCAAGAAAACTTACAAGGTGGAGTTAAGAACATACGAACCAAGCCAAACACAGCTTTGTGATGAACGAATGTTGGCAAAAACTCAGTAATGAACGCCCGCACATTTAGAAGGGATTCAGAACGCAGAAATTTGGTAAAACGTTGGAAATTTTCAACATTCCTTAGTATGACAACACAGAGACATAATACTCAACGGAATGTACTTGAGTCCTAGTTTCAGTAAGAACAGAGAGGATGGGAGGATTAACCAAACGCTAACAAGGATTCGCAGAAAGTAAAGCAATAATGTACTTCCTTGCGCAAATCACTGGAACAATTCATCAAAAGGGCTGCGAAAACCAGTGCCTGAATAAAACAAAAAGATACATAAGCTACTGGGTTTTGGGAACTGGATTTGCTTGTATGTCCATCCGGATTCCCATAACAACGGGAAACATTAACATTAGTCACGGAACTATTAGGTCATGTCTCAGGGTAACAGCGATCAAAAATATATTTAAACATGCTCATACGAAAAAACCCGGTTGGAAAAGACAGATATACAGCACAATATAGTCTATATGCGTGAAACGAGGCGAGAACAATGCGGCTATGTAGCATGCTGGCATACCATAACACTGTATAACTCACCTTTAAAACCGAATTCTTGCAAAACGGGAGCTCGTCTGCAGCACTCGCTTGAAAATCGTGCTTAGCATCGGCCTCCATAGCTCTCCTCGCCTGCGCCTTCAGATAAAACGGACGTCGAAAGGGATGTTCGAATAAACCGCAAGTCAAAAGAGGGTATTTAACAAATCAACCCAAAGTAAATCCTCCTTTGGACCAGGTTAGTATCACCTTAGAGAATATTTTAAGTCCACAAATGCTGCATTCTGCAAAATGGCAAAATTTTTGAAGGCGCTATACGTTACAGGACTTTTTTTATAGTAAATCATTAAAGTGAAATATTTTATCATGCCATTTCAACATTTTAAAGTGCTGTAAAAAATAATTTTTGCGTGCATGGATGCTGCTTTGTAATCTTGCACAACTTTTCCTATTTATTTAGTAGAGGGACACCATGTAGATTTTTGGGTAATTTCTATTACTATTAAAGTTTATAAAATAAGACCCATTATTTTGGAACCTAAAGCTGTAGAAGACTCCTCCCTTTCTTTTTTCCTTCCTTCGGCTCTTACTTTTAAAGGAGTGAGTATTCCTTGACATCCTTATTATAGGTCAGGGGAAGGTATAGTGTAATACTTTGTTTGTTTGGATTGCCGGTTTCGGTCAGGACCACAGAGGTGGCCATTGTAGCATCCCGAGGCTCCCTTAAAGACAAAATAATGTAGAAAGCTAAGGTGAAATATATAAATTCAACAGACAGAAGGAAGTGAGCTGCTGACATGGCCCGGAGGCCAGCCTACGCAGCTAGGGTAATATAGCCACCTCTGTGACCCTAACCGAAACCGGCAGTCCAAACAAACAAAGAATTACAGTTACATTGTTCTAGCCGCGTAGATTGGTCTCAGGACCATGCCAGCAGCTCATTTACATCTGTCTGTCGAATATATATATTCTGTAATGGTATTTTGCCTTTTTTTGCTTTCAAGGAAGCCTTGGGCCGCCACATATAGAGTAATATTGTAGGAAGGTTCAAGACGGAAATCGTGTTGGCTTCTAAAGAGCGACCACGCTGCACATTTAAAGAACCTAATTATCACGAAAGCACTAATCAATATTGTGTGTAGTTCTCATCAGAGGTTCATTAGTGGTACATTTTCAAAATGGCAACTACACTTATTGTAGCGTCTTGAGACTTCTTTGAAGGCAAATGAGGGCATAATGCCATGGTAGAATACATATTCAATAAACAGAGGATACGGGGTCGCTGGTATGGCTCGGAGGCCGGCCTACGCAACTAGGGTATTATGGCCACCTAAGTGACCGAAGCTTAAACGAGTAGTCATAACAAGGTACGAGTGAATCATTCTCATGACTTATTTTTTTGCCATTTACTGTAGTTTCAATTTCCTTAAATTAGGCACAACACTCGTTTTGAGTTATTTGAAACTACTTTATTTTTCTTGAGACTTGATATAGCCAAAATGACTTCATTGCATGAAATTGCAGAGCAGATGATGTTAGCATTCTAAAAGACTTTCTTGCATGGAATATTAGAGCTTATGATGGATTAGAAATTCTTTTACGCCTTAAGCATTTGTGATGTTAGCCCAAACATGTGGTTGGCAGTGACTGGCCATTTGTCTCCAAATAGGTACGTTTCGAAAAAAGCGCACGTTCAACTTCCAGGTCCACCTCTGGAAGGACATCCAACCTTGCGTCTTAAGAACCTAGATGCTCACGACAATTACTTGCGATATATGAGTAATTTGCTATGCTTTGCTTTTGCCTGCGCAGGCACTTAAGTCTCCGCAGCATGTGCTGCAGCTAGGCAGGCTGGCATTCGGGCCATGCTAATAGCCTTTTGGTCTTTAGCACGTTTACTATTTCTGTCATAATGCCGTGGCTTCTTACGACTTTAGGGAAGTCTTGTGGCTGTGTAATAGTGCCGCAATTCATAATTGTTTAATGACCTTATCGGGACGTAGATAGTATTTTGTAGTAGAAACAATAGAGTGACTGATGCCTTTATAACGCCCTATTAGTGAGAGTGGCCAAAAATTTTCGTGAAAAGTGGCTATGACATTGAGGGAGTCGGCTGAGTTGCATGGTAAACGGAGCCGCTGTACGGGTGTAGTTGGCTAGTATGTACTAGGGTCATGTTGGGATAGTGATTATCCGACAGAGCTGAGGACAGATCTTATCCGCTAGACCTATTACTGTGTTCGAGTCCAAATAGGTTTTAAATCAATTGGTCTACACTAAAACCCATCATCCTATGTTCTGACTTTATTATTTTTGCACCTTCGGTTCAAATACTATTTTTAACTTCACTAACTATGGCCAGCTGTGATCTCAAAATGCGGCATTCATTGAGAAGATGCTAAGCAGACAGACTTAAATGTTGCATGCTCTCTATTTTCATGAAGAAGCACACAAGAAAGCTCAAAATTTATTCAGTGGTTTTCTTAGGTCTGCAAAACACTTCACTAAATTTTACGAGCATTGCTAAAGTCCGACCATTCACCATTCAATTGTTATCGCTTAAGACTACATATAGAGTGACCGGTGATTTTCATGATTTGATTGGGAGAAATAGGATGGCATTAGTCAATCTCAATAATTGATCCCTGTCCACAAGAATCAGACTTGGATAAGAGCCGCCTCCGTTCTTGCATTTACGCGTCCAAAAAATTGGTCCAAAACTGAAAAAATAATTAGAAAAATGGACTGTCAGCAGGAGCCTTCAAAAGTTTTACTGGAAAGACTTGTATTACGCATGTTTCAAATTGTGCCCCCAACTCCTAGACTTATTAGTTAATCGCTTCTAGAGCGATATTGGTGATCCTAATGTGCTCAAACACTTTAAACTGCGCTACATGTGAAAACTTACAAAGTGGCACTTTAGTACCTGTAATATGTAAAGTAATTATCAAAAGGAGCATTTATTGAACATTTTAAATCCCAAGAGGTAGCTCGACAATTGTTGCTCGAGTTCACAAAACCAGTTTAAGTAACTCAGGCTTCGGTTTTATCATTTGCATCCAGTGTGAGCATAAATTGAAGTGATAAATCCCATTTCATTTTTAAAAATAGTAATTCTATTTTACTGGATTTTAGATATTGTTGGGTGAATTGTCAACTATTTGTATCTTAATCAATCGCAAGGAAGGAAAATGAGTTAATGAGTTCGACTAGGAGCCTACCAATTCCTCCTGTCCCCTGTGATTTCAAGCTTTCCATCTTGGCGGTGTACATTTGTGATGGCTCAATAATGAACCTTCGAGGCGGGATTACGTAAACCAATTAAGCCTACTTTTCCACAATTAGAAGATGATCTTTTCTGAAAAGAAGCAATTCCTTTACACACGAGTTGTAGGCTGTCTTCAGCTCGTTCGAAGCGCTTCTTTCAACTAGAGCAAGGAGATTACTAGAAAAAGGGAAGCATTACCAAAGTCTCGCAGATGAACGTGTTTCTTCAAATCCTCAATGAAGCGACGATGCTCGAGGATCATATATTTGCGAAGATCTGCGAAAAATGCTTCTACATCTGGTAGGTGGAAAGGGGAAGCTATTTTAGCATTTAAATAGGAAACTTCCCTTTCCGGAAGTATAAGATAAAAAAACAGCTTTAGTGATGTTAAGTTCTGGTGAAACTTGGCGCATTTAACAAAGTCATTAAGATGAGAATTTGGATGAGTTCCGATGGATAAGTTGAACGAGCAAATTAACAGTAAATGCCCATCTTTTTTGCATAAGGTGGTGGTCCAGTATTTGGAGAATCAGATACACCTTTGTAATGTTCGATTCCGAGGAGGGCGTCAAAAGACTGGAGACTAACGGACTGACCAGCACTGGCGCCCAAGTAGACGCGTTTCTTGGGGATCGTTTGTCCGCTAAGATCACCAGTTTCAGCGCCTGTGAGCACACTGTCCGGCACACCCTCGTACACCAGACCTTTGGAGATCTTTCCGTGCGACCATCTGGAGTATATCATCGACACTTGAAACCGAATTAATGTTGCAATACGAGCTACATTTCTTAATGAAATTAACTGTGAATACGTTGCGTTATGGCAAACTAAAAGAAAGATAAACAATCAAAAAAGCACCTGACTGAAAGTGACCAGATGAACAATCAAATAAAAGGGATCCTGGTTGTAGTTGCAGTAGATCTCCCTTAATAAAGGTTTTTTTTCATTTAAACGGCTGATTGGATCTCAAGATGTTCTGCAAGTTTAACCAATTAAATTATGCGATGAAGGTAACTACGATTTTGACATTGTATGGTCGAGACTTTAAAATGATGCTGAAACGTTTTTGGCTAGAGTAAATCTGGCATTGTAAGTTCCTTTTCAATTATACTGGATAAAGAAACGTTAAAATTGGTCGCATTTACCCGGAAAGATAGGGTCGCAATTCACAGTAGAAAGCCTTCGCATCCAATTCCTCTATTAAACGGTGAAAAAAACCTTATGAGTGGGGGAGAGGTGCTTCAGACCTAATAAAAGGAATCCATTAAGTAATCAAAGATGCACACAAAAAAGATTCTATTTGGCATCTAGGAAAGTGCCTTTGGAAATTTTATCTGCCGGATTCACCAGCACGGTGAACACCGTGTGTGGGCTCACGAAGTTTGGTGTTGATGTAACTAACTTTTTTTTCATTTTAGTTCTCAACTTCATTTAATTTAGTCGTTTTGTAAACTCAGAGCCTGCCTAAATTATAAATCTTATTCACAGGAGCATTCAGGATTTGGCTTTATAATCTCTCCTGACCGACACTTGGTCTTGGCTATCGCTGTTTCTAAGACATTGTATTTCTCATTGTGGATTCTACTTTTCATACGAATGTTCAATTCGTGGAAAAATATTTTCAGAAAAATATCGATAAGGACCATGGTGATGATGCGCCAATTCCTTGTCTTAAACTTCTTTATGACATCGTTGCAATAAGTTTTATGCTCTGAGGTATTGTACAATCTTGTAATAATAATGTTTCTCACTAGTGCTAACTTTTCCTCACAAAAATATTCTTCCTCGAAGCCTTAGAGTTATACGGTATCGAATAGGTAGATTTAAGGCGGAATTTTTGGCCTTCATAAAGCACAGTCATCTGGGATGCATTGGTATATACATGAGAATTATGGAGCAGTCAGCGAGCGCGCTGCCTGTGGAGATCGTTCGTTTGATGAACTTGACGAAACCAAAGCGGTGTCTTATCATGACGTGATCAGCCAACAAGTCCTTCCAATATCACGTTTTTATAAATTGAAAGAAATGAGAAATGAAGTGGTAGTCCTGCCACCTTATTATTGGCTGTCAATGCGTGTGAGCGGAACCATGCCTATTCCATTTAGATTCAAATCGCGTAATTTATTGCTTGGGGTGGACTGGCTCAAAGGTTTTCCCTCGAACTCAAAGTGGCATTTCCTCTTAACTTGATGCGTTATAATCTAGACATCCATCGTCAAACCACTTTTATTAGCCATTTTTGGTAGTAAATTTCCCTATCTGCAGAGTTTCTGTCTCTGTGGCTTGTAAGTCAGACAAATCCGAATTGCGTCAGATTCGTTTAAAGGTCATTTTATAGCGTGTTCTAAACAAGAGAATAACCGATAGAGTGGACCACAGAGAGTACCGTAGCGACAACCTGACGTGTGTCTGCGCTTATTAGCGCATGTAAACAACAGCACGCATCGAGGTGTACCGCACATAACGCGGACTTTAAGAGCCTTCGATGTTTTCAAGCGTTTAAAAGTTCCACACAAAATCTAGGCATCAATAGCTAATCACATGGAGAAATCAGAGTGGTAAAATTACGTCGCGCTAAGCCAAGATTAAGTCAATGCTTTCGTTTCTATCTGTAAGCAATGTATATCAATCAAATAAATGATGCTGCCACCGAAAACATAATCATTTTGACAATGTCAAACAGTTATGAATGATTATCCCCAAAAGCTACATAAAATTTGAATGTACTTTCTTCCAAAAAGTAAAGAAGGTTTAACGGCAAAAGTACACAAAACGTGAGAAGAAAATCCGTGGTATAACCGACTTAAAGAAGGTCAGAGGTCTCAGAGACCTCCCAGGACATCAAAAGTACGTAAACTCACTCAAAAGCAGTAGTAACTGTTGTCGCATGATGGAGATTACATCACCCAATTTGATCAAACACTCAATCGCTGTTTTGATGTTGCTCTTTTCCACTGCATTGATAATGTGCATCATGATCTAGGTGGAGGTAGGAAATTCTTCAACTCTCCTTACCTTTGCACCGTCGCAGAAGGACAACTCAATGTCAGCGGTCACTTCGATAAAGGGCAACCAATTAGGCTGGTTAGAAGGGATAAATTCGGTAAAAAAGGCCCTAAAAGGCACATTACACAACGTTCTTTAATTTAAAAAGCAAATGTTTGGGGACTTTCGGTTAACAAAAACCCATAAAATCAGTGGCATCTTGCAGATTCAATTCGGCGCCGAAAGTCATTTGAGTATGACACTCTTAAGTATGCATAATTACATGGGCATTTTATCCTCTACCACTGGTATTATACAGCTCCCCTCATATCACATAAGCCTACTTCCGAACTCGTGCAGCTTGCAACAATTTCAAGGATAACTCAGATGCTATATTGGCAGCAGCATTGGAAGATACTTCCAACATTTCCCCATCTTTTGCAGACTGTGAAATCTTGAACAAATGATGCAGAGAGAAATTACACACAAGATAATTGGTTGGTAGTTTAGAAGAAGGGAATCACCCAGAGGGCGATAAATCTGGGTGCTATTTAAATCTGTCGTTCCATACAATGACTGTTTAGTTGGTCAAGGTTTGAGCTGCATGATTTAAAAAGTTTTCACAAAAAGCATAATCCAAACTTAACAACACTTAGCAAAGATCTCAAAGTAATCCAATCCGAATTGGAAAACTTTTCACTTACTGCCGCTGAAGTAGCTGAGTTTTTTCGGGAAAACAGTTTGAAAGGACGAGGTCAATATGTCCAAGCAAAGGTTGGCAACCCAATTCGATGGATACCTCAATTAATGGCATCGCAATAACAGCAGGCAGAATCTGTGTGAATCAAAACGATTTCTGGGCTATGTTTAATTGTATTTTATTTGAAAGATTGACTTATAAGGAATGCCTTTTTCGCAATCAGTAACCAATGCATGACAAAGTGCTCGTATAAAATGTTGGTCTTAGCAGTACATCAGAAATTCATCCAAGCTGATAAGCAGTTTTTGCCCCAAACTAAAATGGCTTAAAACATAAAATATAACACTCTAGTTCCGATCGAATTTCATGGATGTAAAGAGCCAATCCAATAATACCAGTCGGAGAAGTTCACAAATAGCATTTCATCCACGGGGACATAAATGGAGGTGAACCGTTTTAAAATAAATCATTAATTTATTTGGTGACAAATTTGAACTCTGTTTGTAAGTCTCAGAGAAATTGAGAGATGTTAAATGATAAAGTCCGACAACTAAATATTGCTCATAAAGTTTGTAAGGATCATTTCAACGCGTTTCGTGGTTCATGCCTACTAAATCACAAAAAAATGGCAATGTTGGTCAATTAAGCCAACAATTAAAAGCAATCACAAAGGCAATGTGATTCAAAACCATTTGATGAAGGATAGTAAAATAAGCCGCCTATTTGTTGCCCTTAAAAGTTAAAACTCGTATAGACAGTTCTGGCTCAAAACAACGGATATTTAACAGTGAGCTATCAATTGTGTTGATAATTTAGCGGACTCATTTACATGAAATTTCAAACTTGCACAGTGAAAAACCGTCGCGTTTTGGTTTTGAGATAGTAGGATCAGAGTACAACAACATCGCGATGCTTTGATTTAATACTTCTCATACATTCACACTTTCCATTAAAAGTACTTCAGGCAAAAGTTATGTACCAATCCGTTAGCAAAGTTACATCAGCGATTTTTCTGATATAAGACTGTCGTTAAATTAATCACTTGCTAACTCTGACTGTTTACTAGACCAAATAAATAAATTCACATCTGAAGTGTTTACTTGTATAAGCATAACTCGGTTATTTCAACACACTTCTGGCGGTATCCATGTTAGCGTTATTAGTTCGAAAAAAATAGGAAAACAATTGACGCCAAACGTCCTTTTGAAGTTAAAAAATTTGATGACAACATCTGAGCATTTTTTAAAGGTTACACTTTCATAAATTTTTTTTGAGAATGGACTTACCTCGGCCGGATCCTCATCACCGTTTAGCCAGACGTATTGGGCTGCTAGAAAGGCTAAAATTTTGTGAGCCAAGCGCTTTTCCTCATGGCTCTTCAGCTGAGCCATATCCAGTGTAGGTAGCTGTTATAATTCGGTAAAAAATGCATATTTGTGGTGAAATTTTATTGTAATAACACAAATATGCTAGTTCGTTAAAATTTCACCTTTTCAATAGCTTCCCGAAGTTTGCCAGAGTTGAGTAGCTCATGGGAATGCTCCAGAAGCCTTTTAAACGGCAGAAGAGATGGTGGTGGCGTTGTCTATGTCAAAAATGACAGCAATTTCAATATTTTGCAAGATATAAAGCAAAATTTTAAAAGGAAAATGGTCACCGAAAAACTGTCCTAGTTACAACTCTTCCAAATGTTTCAGAAACTCCGAACCAAATTTGTTAATTACCAAGCGAAGCATGCCTTAATAGAAGGTATTCACTTTTTAATTTACCCATTAACCTCAAGGCAGAAAAGAGTTTAATGACTTCTAAAGGGCACCCGTTTAATAGTAGGGACTTACTGGTTGTCTAAGTAGGCACCCAGTGACAGGGCTGATTTTGTAGTCTTCCAGAGCTTGCATCGTCTGGTAGTTACGCTAGAAGGTTGCAGAGGCCGAATTAATAGGCCAGTGGTAAACAAAGCCAACCTATTAGCGGATCACACGGCGGACTTGCATAATAACGCGCACTCACTTGAATGCCATCGCCATTTAAAATATGCTACAAAAAGTTGTAGCAGAAGGTGGGAAGGCTAGGATCAGTGAAATGAAGTTTACTAGATCCTTTAAGTCCACTACAATTATTTTTGCAAGAGGATCATAAATGGACTGCATTCGGGCCGCAAACTAATATGTGTTTAATCAAACAACTAACTCTTGTATGGTTCAATGCAGATCCATAAAATACCTCGCTCTGCTATTGTTGTGAGAATTAGTTAGTTCCTAGCATGACTTGTGGTAGATTGGGAAAATGCCTCATGCGCCATGTTTTCTGCAAAGTTACATCTTTAAAGTTCCCGTATTCAAGTTACCTTAGAATCAGTAGTAATTACTGGGCTATCTATAATACTTTGACTGTCTGTTTCGGTTACAGTGACTTGGGTGGCCATATTGCTCTAGTCGGGTGGGCTATTCCGACTCATGCCAGCAGTCTCGATCCTTCTGTTTGCTAATTATATATGCACACTCTCCGCCTACCTATTATGCCTTCTTTTGCCTTCAAGGAAGTCTCGGGATGCTACACTATTAGTGGATGCTAATTGAACGGCCTTTATTTTTCAAAATTTAGATGTGCTTATAAAAAGGACTAAAATATAAAGGGAACCCGACATACGAAATTACAGATTTTACTTAGCTTTCTTATGTCGAATAACAATTTTCGAGGACTACAATGTATACCTTCTAGCAGACTTTAATTGAAAATCCTCAGCTTAGAGTCTGTTCATAAAATAAATGTGAGCAAGAATTTTGAATTAATCATGGGATGGCTAGAGCCCTGTTTGGGCACATGAAAAAGGTTGTAGACTGTCTATGGAATAGGGAATTCGACTCCTGTCGAATCTTTCCAAGCGAATTCGAAGTGTGAGGTTCTTGGTCAAAGCAAATGCTAAATGAGTTGAAGAATCTTAAGGAGATATAAGCAACTGCAATCTCAAGATGTGAAGACTGCTACATGACTTACTATCAGATGGCACCAAAGAATATTGGAATGAAAAATTAGTCTCTCGAACACGTTTGCTCTGTGCAAAGATTAAGTTCTCTCGCATAGACGTTCCACCTGAAGATCCATATCAAAATACTCAAAAATGGAAACTTTGTAATGGAAACAGAACTACATACTCGTCTACGAGTTTTGTGCTTTTGTTTATCATTGCACTTGAAAAGATATTATTTATGCTGTTATAGTTACTCAAAGCTTCAGAATAAGAAATTGCGAAAAGCCAATTAATTAAAAGCCAAAGTGATTACGTCTTAGTTCCCATTGGACGAACTATTAACGCCTGACGGAGCGGTTAATTTGATTGGCGATCAAAGGAAATTGATTAAGCTAATCTCCAATTGCAAATTTATGTATCAACTTCTTCACGAGCTCCTGTCCATATTTCTAAAATTCCGAAAACCTGAAAATCAAAATGATCAAGAAGAAACCTTTACTAATTGAATGTAAATTAATAAGTGCTGAGTTAAAGTATAACAGCATAAAGCTTAACAGGGTCCCACGGGTCACAATTTTTAATGCTACCAATCTAACAAATTCAACAGATCAAATTAATTTTTAGCGGTTCCCCAGAATGAATGATTGTACTAATCTACCTACCCTCTGGGATTATTAGAACTCTTGTCGGTCAAAGTGGTCACTTTACGTGATAGCACACCAACTAATCGGGCTGAAAACTCGAGCCTTTTTTGGTACGCTGAGTACCTAAGAGAAATCAGGTTTCAAAGTGCACCAATGACTTTTCAGCATCGTTTTGTCATCCAGTATTTATTGACTTATCAACCGGCGCCATTAACACAGCTGCCACTTGTCTCTCAGAGGAAGATCTACCACTACAGCCATCCTTACATAACTTCAAATGTTCCCCTTTTTTTCCAATCTGCGTCATTTTCTTTCCTTCAAAAGTTCCACAAATATGCCGCGAGCACGGTCAGGTAGACAGATTAGTGCCACATCTGTATTGCTAGTAGTTGAAGTGCTAAAAACTTCAAAGTCAGTGCTCGAACACGCTTAATAAATTCTTATTTTTACGTAAAATGGGAAAAAATTGGGGTTAGCAAAACAATGTAGAAATTGGGCCAATAGCAGAATTATGTAATTTGTTGCAAATAGTTTGCAAATTACTATAAGATAGAACAGCGTCCGATACCCGTCCAAAGCTGGTACAAAATAGCCATTGTTTTAAGCATTTATTGAATTATTCATCACCAGTGATTGAGGACACGGCAAGTTGTCAAAAAGGGTTAATCGTTTTCAGGTCGTTTGGTCCCCCGTAACTGGAACACGAAGACAATCACGCCGACAGCCATGGCGAGAACCATTCCACCAATTAGGATATAGAAGACGCCCGAAAGATTTATCAATGCTAACGGCTCACTCGTCTGCTGTTCACCACCCTCCATGCACTCGCCTTTCTCAATCCACCACTCCTTGTAGAGCTTCGCTAACTCTTGATTCTCTCGTAAACGCAGAATTGCATCGGTTACGTGTTCCTTCAAGATGCGCATCTCTGGTTTGTTGGCAGGAAGCCCCACTGCATATGCCTTGCTTCCAAAGGTGTTTCCAACCATCATAGTATCGCATGGCTGTCGATGATTAATGTATTCAATCATCTTTGACTCCGCTACGAAGGCATAGGGTTTGACTCGAACCCTTTCAAAGCCTGCTGCCAGTGTGGGAACATAGACTGAGGGATCTCGTTCCATTCGTTTAAATACCGTCTTGTAAAGACTATCTTCAGCATGCGCGAAAAAATCCTTAGTAGCTCCTGAGTCCAGCGTCCCGATTTGAATGGGTAAGTCTTCCCGTTCTGCAAAATCTTTGATGGAATCAATAGGAGAGATCAAACGCTCTACGGATAAAGCTGCAGCAAGATTTGCCGTGTAGTATGCCATCACTACAAGACACACGTATCTCCAGATACTAGCAAATACACGAGCTCCTGGGGAGATTGGAAATATGTCAATGCCCTGGTGAACAAATGAGGCTACAGAGAACCAGATACAGTTGCCAAGGTTGAAACCCAATTCAGGATTAGCTGGGGTTCGTTCTTTGGGTGAAATTGCAGCAATAAGTCGTAGTCCCAAACTAACTGCTACCGTGGCTCCAACCATTCTCAGCCACACAGCGTTTGTCAACGGGGAGAGGAAGCTAAACATACCGGGTTTGGTTTTACCTGGCTTCCGAATAATCAGAGCGAGACCGAAGTTCATGAAAGGTTCAGAGAAGTCGATAAATTTAGCACGAATGGTGTTCATAGTCAGTGGAGCAATTATTAAGTCAGCTTCGTCACGAAGTACCTCTCCTACCATACCATTCCACTCACCGGTAGCCGGATCAATAGTTCCGAATTTACCATCCTTCACCAGATGAATTTCATAGTTGAGGTTGAGATGATAGAATATGTGGTCGGCAAGGTCCTTGCAGTAGCCCACAAAGTTATCCCTTCCAGAGGTGGCTCCAGTAACTTCAGGATTTGCAAACATTATGAAGGGTTTCGAAAGAACCGTGACAACACGAAGGGTTTTATTCCGTAGGCGATAGACATCCAGCAAATTGTTATAATCCAGAGGCTCAAAGATCTTTTCCTTAAGCCCAGGAAAGGTAATTTGATGGAAGAAGCCAAGGTGAGTGGAGAGGGAAGGTAAAACCCACCCAGAATGGCGACTCCACTTGGCAATTATACGATCTTTCTTCTCCCCAAAAGCGGAAGAGAGGAGTAGGTTATAATTAGTTCTCTGACAGGTTCTTTCGTCAAACCGAATGAGACCAGTCTGACCGACTATCTCAGTTGATGTCAACCACGATTTCACTCGATCTCCTAGCTGCCAATGTTGAACCAATGACGCACTTACTAGAGTGCCGGATAAAGTAAAGCATTTTGATTTCACGTTTGGGTCCCAGGACTTCCAAAGACCATTCTCTGTGGCTTTCTTCAGACTCCAACCTACTTCAAGGGCGTCCATAATGGAAGCGATATTGTGGAGGGGTATATGGACGCTCTTCCACTCCTCAGCAAACTTCAGAACTACCTCATCTTGGTAGTCTAAAAAATGAAATCCTGTGAAGTTGACTCCACTTCTTAGGAACTCGTCCAGTGAGAGTTCATAGATGTCAAAATCGACTAAGAGGTAGTTGTATTCCGAACGCATCATCCCCATTCTTCGAAACCAGGTCACAAGAGCCTCTAAACGCTTTCTTCCAGACGATGACTGACTTGTCTTTGGCTTTCCCAGATCAATAACCACATTTCGCTCTGCTTTCTTGGACAGATAAGCATCCACAGACTTCAATGTTGTGTACATAACATCTTCATTATCAACATCAACATATCCACTCATGATGGAGGGAAGAACACGACGGGTAGTCTTCTCCTGAAAATTTCGGGGGGAAGCACCACCAGAACTTCGACCCATAAGAATTCCTGCATCCGATACTTTTTGGCTTACAAACTGGAGACGTCTAAAAGCATCCATCGATCCATAAAGGTAGGCAAAATTCTTCCAATTCCATGTGATAAGAAAGTCCATCAGTGGCTGAGTAACATCTGGGCGCACTGAAAAGAGTCGACATCTACTATCTTCTGCATCAAATGGAGGTTTAAAAACGGAGGGAATTTCATCCCAGGTGATGTAAGGAAAGTCGAAGGTAGAGGTTAGGGATTGAAATAGGGATGTTACACGATGTGGCAGGCTACCAATCAAAGCGGCGCGTTCGACAGCCAAAGCACGACAGAAAGCCGAGAGGACAGTATAGCCTCGGTTTTCATGAATGCCTTGGATAGCGGGTGTTTCACCTTGTTGCAGAGCTAATCGACGAATAACACCCAGAAGTTGGGCTCTTGAGCCAGTGGCATTATTGCCAAAAGGGGTGTCCAAAATGACGGTAACCCCACGACTATTGTTGGCGCTGGAGATGAAATGCAAGAGGAACGCTAATAGTACCAGCAAGATGAGCAAGCTGGTAGGAACGGACATTTTGAGATCTGCGCTCAAAAAGCGACTCACTAGGATGACGACGACTTTGTTGCTCGCACACGCGCACATTACGCGAGGCGCTGATTGGCTGGTAGATCGAGTGGCTGAAAGCATCGACCGTGGATGAGCGGTTTGTAGGACTGCGGTTTCATAAATTGCGTTTTTTGCTAAAACCGAATCCCAACCTAATGCAACTTTAATAGCTCAGTTCAAATTGCATTGAGGCCCTTCAACGACCTTGAGAAATCCGTTTCCATCAGATGATAAAAGAAATGATAGCGAAAGTAGTTGATTCGATGATTGCCATTTGTTTTTCATACATTGACAAAAGTTAAAGCCTTGATAGGATGGAAAATTGGCAATTCTGTTCCAAACCAGATAGGACTGCAGACTATGTGTACTTTTTCATTAAAAACTTATCCTGATTCATGTAAGGATTATAATATTTCATAGACCAATTTAAAACAATCAGCTTTGATTTTCCGGAATCTACCGATTACTATCAATCCATGAGTTTTATTTATCACCATTAGACGGTTGGCCACAATGGTATCAAAAGCTGATCTCTTCCACCACTATGATAGTAAAGTCCGTTTCGAGGAAGAGGATACACATTCCATCTCTCTTGACAAATTAACAAATCTTCTTGGGAAGCTTCGAGAGAGCTAGATCTGAACACAAATAAGTAATTCACGATTGGGCAAACACATAGGTTCTTGAATGCTTAATTTGAAAAATGAACAAGTGCAAGTGCTGAAATAGGCCTGGTGTTTGGTCCTTCCACCTCTGTCTTTATGACACTTAAACGAGTAGACAAGTCAAACAAGGACATGCCGCGTTGCACATTGATAAACAAAGATATAAGGTACCACGATTTAAGCGTCTTTGTGATGCATTGTCTGCTTTTAGGTCAATAGAACCTGATCCGTCACTAAATTCGTACTTACTGGCCGCCTTTAGCCTAAAGAGCACACTCGAACAAACGTGCATTATATTAGATCTAAAGGAACATAATTTTGCACTGAAACACTGACATTTATAATAAAACATAAGTTACGGTAAGTTTATCTTTCTTAATCCATTCAGCTTCTGTCGTTCACCAAATAACTGTCTATTAATTGGCCAAAAACACAAAAACAAAAGTAAACTTCACTGTACTTTAAGGTATGCACATATAATCAGAGTTAAAAAAAAAAAACAATTTCGCTACGTACGCTGAATGTGAGCCATCGATTAAGCGCGAACCCTTTAAATGCGCCGCTAAACCATAGAAGTGTGGACGTGCATAGTTGTAAGGTGAGGCTTGTGTACGCGGGCTTGGATCATGTCGAAACTCCAACTCGGGTAAGGAGGAGACAAAGGCTTCGGTGCAGACATATTTATTCGACGATGGGTATAGGTAAGGAGGAACAGTACGAGGTGCTTGCTTACGTGACTGCTGACCGCCTGGTGGAGAGCATTGGAGGCACAGGATGTTCAAGTCCCTCTTCCTCACATTGCCTGATTGGCTTTGAAATTAGAGTGACTCTCAGTATGCTTAAAATCCACCTACATTTGATCTCGACCACTCAGAGGAGACTAAATGAGAGCGTGACGTTTTAAACTGTCCAAGATTTATTCACAAAGCGTGGATTCCTAGAAGATTCAAATAGTAATTTTTTGGTTCGCAAGCATCTCCGGTTTATTTTAAGCGGATTTTTTCGATTGGAGGAAGCAGTTGTTAGATTAATTAATATAAAAGGCAACTGTGGTGAAAACAAGTAGTTAAAAAAACATTGGTTATTTATCGATGCTGGTTCCACACTGTCAGTTTAAAACATTTGGAATTTACGGGAGACCAAACGGCGGTATTGATATCAGCATAAATTGGCCAAACAGTCTAAACAATGCGCAAAGATGTGAAAATCGTAAACACGCGGAAGGATTAGGCAGACATCTTGGTCATTTTGGAACTGGACGACAATGAACGGTGTGGTATCAAACGTATGGGAAATTGTGGTACGCAGTAGCAGATTTGCTTAAAGCCTTACAGACAAATCGTTTCGGTTCTTCGGACTTACCTATTCCCTTCTCTCAAAATCAGCCCTCCCCTTAGTCTCTGCTCAGGTCTTCCATGTGATGAAGAATAAAATCATTTACAATAGTGAAATTAATGCTTCTACATTTCCATGACTGTTCGCTATGTTGGGTGCATTGGTCGCGTCACCGTTAGCCAAGTCGCCGGCTGATCCACGTGCAGAGGGTTGGGCTATGCCTTAATACTCAACAGTGGGTACTATTCTTAATCTGAAACGAGCAGGGAGGCTATAGACATAGATGCCAGCAAATTATGGTAACTGAAGTGTCAACGTGATT
This sequence comes from Taenia hydatigena, assembly GCA_036345935.2. Taxonomy (NCBI): domain Eukaryota; kingdom Metazoa; phylum Platyhelminthes; class Cestoda; order Cyclophyllidea; family Taeniidae; genus Taenia; species Taenia hydatigena. The sequence continues at coordinate 22,482,139 of JADWOT020000003.1, forward strand.
AAATTCACAAGGTAACTAAATGTCTCTTCAATGCACAGCTCTCCTCAGTCCTCTGCGCTCTCCTTCTTCTCTATCCCGATTCGGTTGAATAATCAACCGTCAGATGGAAGCAAAGATGCTACGATTACTTTGAGCCAAGGGCAGATTAACAATAACGTCAATAGTAGCAAACAGTGCTTCTTCTAGAAAGCAACTGGATCAGGAAGATATGAATTTGAAAAATGGTGCCAAGGGGTGGAAGATGTTCTGAAACGAGCATAAATTATCATGATGCCCTTTAATAGGAAAATCTGTCTAAAAGGCAGCATTTTCGATTTGTTCAGATCTGCTTTCACCTTAATCATCCCTGCCCATATTATAGGCCACAACAAAATCGGAAACAATCGTCAGAACTTCTGTTGTAAAACTCGAAACTCCACAAATTCTGCCAATCAGAGCAGACGAAGTAGGGATTACTCTCTTATTTATCTTGGGTTCCCTTACTATTCTCATCAGTGTAGCCTCCCTTTATCTCTACGTCATCACTGAAGGTGCATTAGGTCGTATCATTTTAAAAGGTCCATTGTTAACGAATGAAATGGTTGCAAAGTGGTGACGAGTCCGTGTAATTACAAATGTAAGCAGAATAAATATCACTCCACAGCAATATGATCAAAGGAATCCTTTGAATAATTTTCTTTTAAGCTAAACATGGGCAGTCAACGCAACTTTTTGCACTCCAATCGAGTATATCTCTTGCGCCACAAAAGTTTCGAGTGGAGCAACTTCATGGGAACCAACTGAGGATTCCGAGACTCGTCTGTCACAACTTTCCCGGCTTCCACTTAAAGGTACTTCTAATTTAGATCGTAAAATCTGAAAGAGAGGGGATCAAGGATTTTGCAGTTCGAAAGACCAAAGATAGGTACATGTATGTAATGGGCTAATAATCCATAAATGAAACAGATCAAAATCATGATTGCACTTTATTGTCTCGTAACGGTGCACGATTCGGTTTTCACGCACATGAGGTAAGCAGAAGGAAAATGTGAAATAAGTTCTGATTCCAAGGTGGACTCCAACTGTGTACAGCACTAAAATGTCCTCCAATCGAAATGCATCAATGTTGCTGTTATTGTTGTGTGGGAGTGAGCCAGTGTTAAGCGAAGCTCGAAGCTAAAAAGCAGAAAATGTTTCAAGGGCAAGACGGATAGACAGGAAGAAGTCGACATTGACGCGAGAAATATTGAGCAAGTACAAGATCAACTTCTTTTTAGCAGCCGTGTATGTTTTGAAAGACACGAAGTGCGAAAGAAGGTAAGAAAGGCTAAAACAATCACGGCAGAGCATTCACAAGAGCGTTTGCGATGGGTGGAAGGTGGAAGACAAATTGCGAAACGGAGAAGAATGACAATTCACATCGTTGAAAGGGGATCAGACTCGTTGGAGAAAAGTGGAACGACGCCGTAGAGATTCTCTGAGGGTCGGAAGGCACGCAGATACTTTGAGGGAATTGTGTTTGTGGTAAGTTGTTTTACCACCTCCGGCCGTAGACTGAACCAATCATTCTCGAGCCAAAAGTCCAGCGATCCACGGCTCCTAAAATGGATGAGGGGCGTTCACAAGGGCTTTTATGCAATAAATTGTTTATTTCTCGTGAGTTTTCACACAAGTCACGGTACTAGGGTGTATACTTCTGTGCTAACGATTATCACTAGATTTATTCAAAAAAATCAAATTTCCTTTACAAACTCACATGGGTTCCGCTTGCAGAGTGTTGTAGACAAATCTTCGGCCCCACTTGGAGAGATGTTTAATAGCCTTTAAGTTGACTACTGGTCGGGCGAGATGACGATAGCCACCGGGCAGTGTCACCGTGGAGGACTTCTTTCGCAGCCGTTCTGACGCCTCCGCATCGATTGCTTTCTCACCCGTGGGAGTAGGTGTTCGGGAGGTCCGGCGGTCTGCGAGGGAGGTGGAGATACTCTCGGCTAGGAGGCTGGGGGGTAAAGGGTGAAAAGGATAGAATAAGTGTAAAAAATAGATCACTGTCTTATGATCTTAACACAATGAGGCTCAGAGGAATTTCGAAAATCAAACGCTTCATTGTTTAAATCTGACACCAATAGTCATACATGCATAACGTGCACACCTAGACAAGGAAATCGTAGCTGCAACTTTGTGTGGCGTTACCATATGTCATGTTAACTCAGAACGGTGAAATGACAAGCCTGCTTTGTGACTGAGACGCTAAATTCAATTCACCAACGAGGACCTTCATTCAATGCAATCATGGAATAATAAGGAGTTTCCAGAATAACTTCAGCATTTGATTGACAGTTAATGGAACGAGACAAAAGCACATAATCTAACTAAATAAGAGGCACAGCTTGCTTACTAAAAGGGCAGTAAAACTTTTTAAATGAGCTTTATAAACCGCAAGTACATTTTCGACATAAGAGGTAAATGTCACAATGAAGGTGGATAAAGAGAAGAGGAAAGCAAACGTGTGGTAGAACAATAAATAAGGGAAGTTGACACGGAGGTACGCAACTTTAAAGTCGTCATACATCACCAAACTATACTGCGAGCTTGGCGAGGAACTCCTAATGGTAACTTGGCGTCTCCGTGCATGCCCTTTACGAAGCTGATCGATCCAGTGGTTTATATCTCCTTAAGATGTTTGCAACCCAAAAATGCTCCTACTTTAATGTATAGGACATCCCGTTGTCGAGTATCTAAAATTCTCTTTGCGTCAAATTCGCCAGGTATGGAGAACCTGGTTTTGACACTCTCCTTTAGTTTTATGCCCAATCCATCAAATAGCTATGATGATGATGTTCTGTGCACACGGTAACAACCACGTTCAAAACAGGGTAATTCAAATTTATAAAGGTCATCTGTTGGCCTCTCTAAGTCCTATAACATGAAGGCATCATCCCCTCTGGTTTTTTTAATTGATGACCACTGCTCGGGAAATACCGCGAAAAGGATAGGAGTGATAATAATAAGCAATATTCCCCCCTAAAATGTCTAGATCTACCCACAAGTTGGTTACACAATATAAGGTTTTGCTATTCCCTGTGAGAAGGGGAATTACCTTTGGCTGATCAACGAGCTCTGATTGTTTTTAAGAAGCTTTTCTTGCTCACTTCTCAATTATATTGTGTTGGGTAGACAGGTGTCAGCATTAATTAATTGACCTCCACCAAGAAATTCGTAGAAAAGACGTAATTTATGGCCTGAAACACATGGAAAACACTAATTTTTCGTGATGAAATAGTCTCAAGTGTGTGGAGTAGTGGCTCATTTGGAGGAAACCCTTAATGCGCACCTTGAACATAGGATCAGGTAAAATATCCTATATCACAAGCCGGCCAGAAGACACACCTTTCTTCAGGGTATGCTAATAAGCGTGAATGGAACCCGTATGTTTAATTTGCATGTCTTTTTCATCTGGAATGATATACGTTTGAACAAATTGTTTTACAATTCGCTGAAAGTAGATCTTGACACGCAGTTCTTCATAACGAAAAAATTAGGACATGGATCATGGAAGAAGTGAGCGTTTGACTTTTAAACCACCTATGGAACAAATCCTTCAAATGCCATAAAAGAAACCACCGAAGAAGTTTCTCCTACCAAAGGCTTGGAACAAAGCATAATTCAAGAATGAGACAAGGTTAAATCACCTTACACTCGTTCAATTTTGCATACACCAATAAGAGTTAATACACATTGTAATGGATGTAAACAATCCCATCCCTTATGCAAGGGCTTACAATTATCAAAAACTAGTTGAAACAAGCCACGCCAAAGACTCCACAAACCTTTTCACTCTCCTGGCAGCTATTCCATTTATTGCTTGATATGTGCAAGTTAATGACTTACAGAATATATGCAAAAGCACCCACACTCCAAAGATCAGACAGGGCATTGCATTTTCCACCGCCATCTAACTCAGGCGCTGAAATAACAAAATAAACAGCGAAACAATGCTTCGCTTAAAATAACACTGACTCATAAGTTGATTCTCTGAATGATCTCGGGATAAAGTCATAGAATACAATACGGCTCTTGCTACCTTATTCGATCTCTTTAGTGGTCTTAATTCAACAAACTTAATGAGAATGTTAGCAACTAATCAAATCAAAGAAAGGCTCCAATAAACTCATTATTATGATCATTCAGTTTTTCCGTCCTATCGACCAAGTAATTACCAGTAAAACAGTCGGCTCGTCTTTCCCAAGGTTCTACAGGTTCCACCCCAGTCAAAACAATATCGGGTAATGCCGAGGTGCGTCTGGCCGCCTGGATTTTGTCAAAGTCCACTCGCCCATGCAGACGTCCATAGAAGGCTATATGGAGCCACCGGAGTGCACTAAGCAGTTGGTGGACCCACCGCGCCACGCTGAATTCTGTGAACTCGCCACGTGCCAACAGAACATCTAGCAGCGCTCCTCCTGGTATCCAGTATGCAAGTGCTAGCCCTGCTGTTGGCCTGGCGGCGTCGTTAGCTAGCCAGCCGAGGCAGAGGCCTTGTGGCAGAAGGCAGGGTGAACGGAGGCCAAATTGTTGGGTGAAGAGGGGAGCCCCTTCCAGCCCTCCAGAGGCTGGAGTCGTTGCCGCAGAACGAAGGAGAGTGAGGAGGAGAGCTTGTTGACGTGCTTGAGATTCAATTGATCCTACAGACGATGTATCACTGAGGCGTGTGATTCGGGCTAAAAGAAAAGCAGGCAGTCGAAGTGGCTGCTTCTCCAGTCGCTGATTTGGCAAGTCACCACGTTCTACGAGAGCTGGGTGGCATCGGATGAGCGCCAGAAGCTGGGTACTGCCCCCGAAATCACCTCTGAATTGATAAAGGAAAATGGAACGTTGACATTTGATTCTCAACAAATAGTGTGGTTTTTTAAGCAATAAATCACCTCGAAATGAGGCCCTCCGTCCGACAAAGCATTTTAACAGCTTCCAGATGAGGGAATAGGCCACCAGCCTGAATCATTTCCCTGACGACTCCAGAAGGTGGCGGTCGTCTGAAAGCCTCATGTTCGGTACCGTTGGACTTTGCTGACGCAGTCGCCGACATCGCTTCCGGATGGTCGCTGAGACCGAACGGATGAGCGGCTTGTCGCCATTGAAGGATCCATTCACGCTCTTCGTCCATCAACGGTACCGTTGTCGCGTAACCTGTGAAGGAAAAATGTGGCAAACAAAGAACAGAATAAATAGTCAATCCCATGTACTTATCCATTACAACCTTATGCAATTTACTCAATTGTTTTCACCTTTCCGAACCTTCTGAGTGCAAATTACTAAAGCTGTTTATAACTCACATGTCTGACAATGCCTTCAAGAACTAAGTAAACGATAAGTTGGTAGCATTGTCGAGGACCACGCCTTAACTTGCCAATAAATCCAAATTTAATGCCTGGTTATTACGCTCCTGCCGTTGATAACGAAAATTACAACAGGCGAGTTAGTAAATAGACCAATTTTAGGTTCCATACCTAACTCGGACGTGAAATGTGTTCAACATCAGGAGTTTAATACTCCTCCACATTACAAGAATTCAATAGTGCTTTAAGTACGTGAGAAGGCGTTACAAGAGAGGTGGTGCAGCAGGAAAACCTTATATTTTCTGTCTTGCTTTGAGAAATACCTTCTTTAGGATAAAATTCTCATCATCGTGGCGGTACACGTTCCTTTTAGATTCCACCTCGGAGATTGCTTTAATGCACTGCAATAAATGCAGAAGCGTCACAGATGATCCGCAAAACAAGACAGGACTTAGCAATGAACTCGTTCGACTTTGTGAAAATTTGAAAATAGGCAAACCCTAGGCGCAAATCTGGTACGAAGTGAAATAACTTTATCGAAATGAAATGAAAGAGTAAGGTGGCAAATTTGATTGAAGGACGTATTCAATCAACGAGACCGCCGAGATACAAATCAAGGACAATCAATGAGAACGGAAATGAGGAACAGTAAAACCCAACTGTTTTAATCCAAGCTACTCTGATGATCATATTGTAGGAAACGGCAATTTCTATATCTGGGGTGAGAAAAAAGTTTTTCAACTCACCAGAATGAAGACGAAACTCGGAGGAAGCGATACTGTAAGCACTCCATCCAACAGCATTGCGGACGCACACTCGCACACGATAGGCCTGCTCTGGTTGCAGGCCGGAAATAAGGAACCGACGATCCACGGAGTAGCCGACTGTCCTCCATGCTGAGGCGACCGGTTTGGCGTCTAACAAAAAGATGAAAATCAATTAGACTTTCGAGATATCCATCAGTCCAGACAAAATACAGCATTTTAACTGTAATTTAACTGCGTAGGCTCGCACAAAAGTTACCATCATAATCTTCGTTTAATGGCCCACTATCCTCCGTCATAAAAGTAGTGATTTTTTGCGTCATTATGTATAACTGCGCCATTAACAAAAGTGCGAGAAGCTCAAATACGAAAACAATTAAAATAGGAATGAAGCCCCTGGCATTTTTTGCGTATAAATGAAAAGAATGCGTTTTGGGATAATAGGTGTGCATAAACCATTGGACTTGGGACATTTCCGTTTTTACGCAAATCATCTTAAAAGGCATTAGCAGTTGGGCATTATTCACATTTCCACGCGACTTCCTCCAGCGTAGTTTTGGGTCTTATAAGATAAGTAATTTCTAAAACCGATTTTTTGAGCCAATCCGACAACATCTGAAATGTTTAGATACTGAATTCATGTTTAGCTTGATCCGATATTCCTCTACCCTGTTCATTGTTAATGCTTGTCAATTTGCCACACGATAGTCAGTTTCCGCCAAGAAACATGAAAAATCATTGCCTTGAAGCACACGGAACTATCAACAACACTGCCTTCATACTGTGGCTTTAGAAGTAAAGACCAACGAATAAAAACTAAGGGATTGCATCCTCAATCATTCCAAGATTGCAGTGTTTCATTAAAGGGAACAGAATTGAAAACTTTGGCCATTGTGAAATGCTTACCAGGATATTTGACATCGACGCGGTAGATGAAGTCCTCACAACTGTCATCATTTCCACAAGTCCAGCCAACGAGAACTTCAGTGGAGGCCGACTGCAAAATGCCTGGACGACCAGGAGGTGATGGCGGTTCTGTAAATAGGATTGGCAGGAACGGAATGACGATTTTGAGATAAATAGGACCTGATGATGGAAACTAAGCTCACTTACTAAAAGTAAATAGTAATTTATTACAAAACATAAATACAGCATTCGGCTAGTGTGCATTGGCGCTGAACAAGTTAATAGCAGAGAATGATACATAGTGAAGCCCTGTTGAAACGCTAAAAGTAGCTAGAGTAATAACATGTCACGACACTTTACAGAAAATATTCCTTACGGTGTTAATTTTTTGAAGAAACTCTGCATTCAAATAGGTCGAGATATTGCATTAAAATAAACGGATTTTGTGAATTGCAGGACCTTAAACCACTTAGCAAAGTGAGTTTCGCAACAGTATTAAGTTCAAGTTTTAAAATATAATCTGTTGCAGAGCTAAACGAGGTAGATTCGTGAGTAATTTAAATTGTTTATGTCTCCTAAAATGTGGTGAAGATAATAATCTTCCTCTAAGTTACAAAAGCCTAGGTATAAAAACGAATGATGTTGCTGTAAGGAAAGTTGCAAACAGAATAAATAGGCTTCACTAAGACAAATATTCGCCTAAAATGTAGCCAATACAAAAAATTGGTAGGAGCGAACCAACTAGTTTCATCAAGCCACCCACCAGGCAGCAGTATCCTTGCCCTTGTCTTCGCCTTTCCGTGTCTAGCTCGCACCACACACTCTACCACCTTTCCTGCCATTCCGCGCTCCGCATCGTTAAGACGCAGCCAGAGCCAACCATCGGGACTAGCTCCCAGCGAGACACCAGGTGCTTCTGATAGAAGGCAGCCCGCAAGGTACCACGCTGCTGCCACACTACCACTGATACTACTACCAGCGCCAAAGCTAGCAGTACCGCTCCCACAAAGAGCAAAGCCCTCCAACCCGAGGGCTTCAAGATGCTTGCGCACATCGCTGCGTTGATAGAGAAGTTCAGGAGCTGGGAGACGTGGAGGACTAGCCAGTTGGCAAGAGAAGAAGACACTGTTTGTCTGCGGATCGATACGACTGTCACGCAGTGGGTTGGAGAAGATTGGAGCTATACCATAAAAAAAAGAAATTGGACGGACCCCCAAAGACTCATACAGTAATATTACTTCAAAAATGGATTCAATAAAACGCTATTATCAACCCATCTAATCCGAAGACTAGTTCAGAACGCACCCAGTTTGGTGGTGGATTTCAGTGGACCCTCACAGAGGTGTGGTTCCACAGGGAGAATCTGCTCGTCGCGTTCCTTGGAGATATTATCACAGAGGCGTTTAACGGGTTCGGATGAGTCATCGGCAGAAAGGAGGCTGGGACTGTGTGTCCCGTCGCTGCGACGCCAAGGATCAAGGCGTGGTGAGGGCGATCCTAACGGCGATTGGTTCATTTGGCTGGCGTAGATAAAAAGCATAGTTTTCATTGATAAGGTTCTGTAATCTCCCGGTTTACGGCAATTTTTACTCAGACCCCTCGTAAAAAATTGTTTTGCTATGAACTACTGCTTAATTTGAATTTACATTCAACTGAACAAGCTGGACATGCAGCATGGTACTTTCCAGTTTTGCTGTTGCCCGATAATAAGTGAGGACTTAAAGCGCTACTTTAAAATCTTAAGATGGAAGATGACTCAAAGCTCTATTCGAACCAATCAAATAAACCTGGAGGGTTTATGAAGATGAGATTTCTATTCATCTTATAAGACAAGCGCGTGAAATCATATTAAGAATAATGCAGAAATTTGAAATCGTGAGAGCGATCAAAGGTGATCCACGATGTGTTTTTGTTAGCACAAATGGGAATGGTAGTTCACACATCCATGGTCAACTTGTGATCTCACTATTCATCGACGTCCAAATGGAGCATCGAGGACCTCAAAGAAGAGGTACCCGATCCAGTAAAACCAAATCGTTCCTCCGGTGGAACCATCAATGTTGTGATTCGACTTGTCAAATCTCGATCAATACTGCATCCTCGTCCAGAAGAGCCAACATCACTGGAAGACGTTCGTGGCGATTGCGCGGAATCCTCCCGCGCCTCCATTAACACCGGCGATTCTGACGGTCGTAACGGTGTCACAGATCTTCGAGCTGGTGTCGCTTCAATACATGCACGTCCAGCGAAACGTAAGAAACTCTCCCTACGCAGGCTTCCTGTTGGGATTGCTTTCTGAAATTACATGTCGCATAAATACCCACTTTTTGGCTGGGGTGTTCGACAACATTGAATAAAATTACCCTTTTTTGATAGATGCGCTGGTAGATTTTGAGACTACTGAGATTATTCTCCAAATTACGAGCACTCCGACTACCTTCAGCAAGCCAAGGATGTTGTAGACACTCCTTAGCATTAGGCCGGTTGCTAAAATTTGGGAAATTTTAGTAATATAAGCAACCGCAAAGGTAGACAATCAATGGGAGGGAGATGTTACCAGGGTTCAGTAGCAAGCAGATGACGGAGAAAATCAATAGCCTCCGGTGAAACGTCTTTTTCCAACGCCTCCGTTGATGCAGCCATCAGTTCTGCTAGTCTGTCTCCTATTGAAGCAACGTCGGCCACCTTCAATGTCTCATCCGCATTACGAACAACTGGATGTTCTCCAAAGAGCCTGATGAACAGAAGAAAAGTTTACTCGTTCCACATTTTTTTATTAGAAAATTGGGAAAAGACGAGAACTCACAGGAGATAAGCAATGACCCCAATACTCCAGACATCAGCAGCGAACCCGACACACACTTTTGAGTCGTCATCAATACTTGGAGCGGTGGTGATGCTAAGGAGTTCTGGAGCAGCAAAATCAGGACACCAGAGAGTTGGAGGCATGATACTCGCCACTTGAAGGGCAGTACGTTGACCTACGGGTTGAGCCATTGAAAATCCGGTGAGTTTAACAAAGCATGAGATAACACCGAGGTCACTGCGTCCACCAGCGCCTGTGGTGTCGACAGAAAGGCTGCTGAGTGCTTGCATTAATCCTTCCAAGCCAGCGGTACGTGAAGAAGTTCCTCGTGGAAATATTATGTTATCCGGCTGTAGTAGGGAAACTTGATTTAAAATCGCATTTTCTCGGGTGAATCGAAGAAAAGTATAGAAGCTTTTCTGGTACGAATAAAATTTGGGAGCCTCCTTATACTGATTTAAGTAATTTAACTTAACAAAAACACCCTTTTAGCATTAACGTGGTAATTAATTCGTTTTAAAAAGCTAAAATCAAGATAAGTCTTAGTTGATGGCTGAAATGTGCAGAGACCTCTTTCTACTGCTTTATTTTTCAAGCTACCAACCACCAAGAAGTGGGATGTCTTAGGTAATAATGGAACAGTCGATAAACAGAAACCTAGACTTAACAGTATTTGAAGCCTACCTGAATGTCGAGGTGAACAATACCTTCCTCATGAACATGTGCAACTGCTTCAAGGAGTTCTTTGATGAGAATCGCAGCAGCCGCTTCCGTCCATGTATGCCCCAAGACAACCTCGTCCAGCAAATGATTTCCAGAGAGCCTTTCAAAGGCAAATACTCAGAGTGAATGCCGTGAACCTTTGAGGATTATAATTTGCAGAGGTAACTCATTCATAGTAATTTGAGCATCCAATTTCTACTCACACCAAATCAGATCTCCGTTCTAGGTATAGGGCAAAAGCTTTTGGGCCTAATATTTAGTGAACTGTCGCCAAACCATCAAAGCATTGTACTGACTTAGAAGCTTCAATCCACCGTCAAAAATGAAAAATGCTTAGAAATAGTACCCACCTTTCAGTGACTAGGACGAGATAATCGTCACTAACCACAGCGTCGACCATCTCCACGACATTGTTGTGATGCAGCCGATTGAGACATTCAAACTCCCGAGCACCCAGCACACAGGTCATAGGGTCAGCCAGTGCGTAGACTTTGCCCACGTACTCCCGACTTGTTTTCTTATCGATCAACAAGTGGGCGCGGCTGAAAGAACCTCTGGAAATCATTAACAAAAAGTGTGGTTCATTAAAAATGTTAAGGCTCCGCCTAGTAGCACTCTTAAAATCTACTTTGTAATTTTAGGAATGTTTTGTGCTGAAGGAATGCGTAAAATTTATTTATTTCAAGGCTCTCATGAAAAAGTAAGGATGGCACACTAATGTGCCAGGTAGCTACTGCCTGGTATGCTAGGTGCAGGAGTTGCACATAAATCAAGGAATTTTTACCTGCAATTTGCGAACAAAAAGTATGTTAAATCTGTTTTCATTCTTGTTCATGGGAAACTTTGAGTTCTAAGGCATATAGGAGTAGTCTGAAAAACTCGGAGCTTCATTTATCCAAACAATGATTCAATCTCTCAGTGCAAGTAGCTCAATATATCACCGGGAACATACAGTCATTTCTTTCAAAACATCTGGCGAGATCTGAACTCACGTAGCTATTTGATGAAGAACAAAGTAGTGCTTTTCTATATTCGACCATCTTGGCGTAATCGTTCGTGGAGATAGCTTTTCTGAAAAGAGAAGTTGCCCAAAGACGAAAGTTTATTCTAGGTGTCTATAAACTAGGAGTGATCTCATTAGATGCTATTAATGGAAATAAGCCAGACATCGACGGTTTCAAATGAGCAAACAGCATAACCTCGCTGCCAGAGGCATGGAGAAAAATGGAACATTGCAACCTGCATGTAACATTAACTCTTGCGTTTTTAAAGAGCACATGCCACATATGATGTCGGGCTTGAGTAGGAAAACCAAGGAGTCACATCTTTGTGACACTGATGGAAACCTAAGGATGTGTATTTCCTTATGGACCCTCGTATGTATGAATTTACACTCTTCGCCTTTATTACATGACGGATGAAACAACCGTCTAATTATCAGGACGATTTCAGCTTTAACTTTAGCGTGACACGAAGTAAGTTCAGTCATTTCATGAAACCAAATCATTTCAGCTGTCAGAAGTGAAACACACTTGATTTAGACTTTCCCATATTGGTTCCAGCCAACTCTGAATATGGAATAGTTGACATTAAACTTCTCAAACCACCCTACCATTTGGCAGTCGTATCGTCAATGGCCATTAAAAGTGGGTGACCTGTCTTTTAAGCTATCACTGAATAAAAAGATCAAATAATACCCAAATTGTAGTGCCAGAGTTACAGATTTTTAGAACTAAAAAACCCTTAATCGAGTCGGTTATTTTGTACCTAATGATAACTCAGGCCATCCTCACCCTCAATCCTAACGATACAACTAGTCTGAGCTCTTCCTGCAGGATTCTCCGCAATCATCGTGTAGAGGCCCGCGTCTTGAAAAACGCATCTCTCCACACGCAAGGAAGCGTCTACAGTTAACTCGCTGAGTTCCGGTTCTCCTGTGTTTGCAGACCAATCAAACTGAGTCGCAGAACTCGTCTCTCCACCAACCCACGTGCGGTGTGAGGAGGTGAGACGCTTGGAGTCTCGAGTCCATGTAATTCTGGCCGGTGGCACGGCATCAACACAGCAGGGCAGCAGAAGAGTATGATGCACAGGTAGTGTTATGATTGGCAAAGGAACCTCTGTGATCACTGGTGCGTCTAAAATTCACAAAAATGAGAGTTAGTCAAAATTGGATTTCATTTTCGACCATTTGTTTGAGTAGAGTAAGGAAAAGGTGATCTGTAGAGGATCGGGGAGTGATCATAGATTATCAGAAAGTGCGAGTTTGATCCACTTCTCCTATTTTTGGTAAAAGTCATTTACGAATCTTACGATAAAAGAACAAATTTACTGGAAGATTTGAAAGCATAAAATAAAATGGAATTTTCAATGTTACTTCGTCCGATTTTCTAAATACCCAAAAGGCAATCAAACGCGGTTTAAAATTTGAGGAAAAGATTTTAACTTAACCCTTATTCGTTTTTGATTGGCTTGAAGTTGATATTGCTTAGCTTAAAAAAGTGGTTGAAATTTCTTCCTTTAAGCAATCACCATTACATTTTCTAGCTTCTTTATAATGAGAACCAGGCTTATTAGTTTCATCTTCATAAAAGGCTTTGTCCCTAGAAGAAAAAAAATATTCGGTGGAGTGTGCTTTTGCATCTCCTGCCGACTCACCAGCCCTAACCACTCGGAACTCCTTAACAGCGCTACCAAAGTTGTTAACAGCCCTGCAGGTGTATGTTCCAAAGTCACGTTCGTCGAGATCGAAGAGTCGTAGTTGGGCCGACTTTCCGCCGCCAGTTACGTGCTGAAAGTAGCCTGACGGAAATTGCTCGTGCTCTATAAGGAAAGAGGACAGCACTAGTGGTCACAAATACTCATTCTGAAATGGAATTATCATCCTCTGATACAACTGGGACACTGCAAGTTAAATATGCTTCCTTAAAATGTTCCAATTTATTTAAAAGAACCCATCACTAAGCATTATGGGTACCTAGGCTGACTTAGGACCAAAAAAATAATTCAAAAATGACATAATTTAATATTTATATCAAGTAACTGATCATCAACGGTACTCGTAAAACATTCAATGGACTCTACAATAATGCTTTCTTACTGTTTTGAAAATAGCAATGACACCACATATTATCTGTGCGAGGAATGTCCAAGTCCGATGGGAGCTTCAGACACAAAACATTAACAGTTCTTGTGTGCACACGAAAGCGTATAAGGATGATAGTAAAGGTGGTAGTGCTCTCGGCAGTAAGCAGTTCACGTGATGTGAATGTTTAAAAGATGGCCACATGCCTAAACCTTAATGACTACCTGAAACGATGCGGGTTTCAGCCTATCACATCTCTAACCGCTCCTGTGAATATTCATTCACTACGTAGGACGCCGGCCTGCTTAACGCATGAAGCATCGCCATCCTAAGATGGTTCATTTGCACCAAAAAGTCGTTCTGTGCCGGGACATGCCTTACGGCATTAAAATTCTGAGGTAAACGTATCGATAAGCGGAATCGCGTTGGAAAAGATATCACAGATTCCACATATTGCAATCCATTCTTCACCTTTCAACAAATAAACACTCAGTACCGGTTTTAGATGAGCATTGTTCGTGCTTTGCGCAGAGCGTGTTTCATCCCGACGGAATTCGAGAAAAATCAAGATTAGCACATGGCCTTTCTGTAGGGCTTAGACAAATATCGTTTGCATATGTTTGCAACAAAACGCTTCTTTATTATAATCCTCCCATATTGCATTATGCACAGGTTCATATAAAGGAAACGACTGGAGTAAAGTAGCTTAAAATATGCAGTGGAAAAAAACAAGTGTTCTTATTCCACTTCAGAGAAAATACAATTACAAATCCCCGAACGTTCCCGATCATGCTCAAGTAGCCATTTACCCGAATCTTGAATAAATTTGCTTTTGACATAAGTTTTCCTACATTTGATATTTCAGGATGTGATTTCGCTTACAGGACATAAGACAAATGATGTCTCGTGGTGTCCTACTTCAGCTTTGTGCATCTCTTGATCTCTAAAAATGCCGATAGTGAAACAACAAATTAACCTCCTGCCTAAACAAAACTCCGTGTCATAAGGACCCTGAAATCAGCGCGCAGAGACTGTTAACACACAATTAATCATTCAGGCAAAAAATGACAGGAATTCCATTTCTGCGGACATACTGGGGACGTTCGGGATCTCTTGGTAGTTGAAAAACCAAATAAACTGCACCGGATTCTTAAGATTAAATGAGGCGAGAGTGCATCGAAGATCCAAGTCTCCACCGCTCGGCACGTAGACGACTTCAGGAGAAGGGTCTTCAAACTGTGGTGGTACTAAAGACAAAATGTCAAAAATACACCAATTTTCAAAACTACCATTTTCCTATGACAAAGTGGTGGGACGACCAAACCATATAGCCTTTAGTTAAAATGTAACGTTGAGCTCCCAGTGAAATTTGCCCTCACACTAATATCCAGTAATACCGTTGGCATGATGGTTTTAAACTACGAGCTATGGCTACTCTCATGAGATTCATGCCTTTCAACAATTCCAAGGGTTAATCTATTTCCGTTCGAAAATGTACAAGGGGATAGTGACAAGCATGGCCATTTTTATCTTCCAAAAGTGCACAAATTTCAGCCAATCGGAAAACGTACGTTTACAGTCTCCTTTGCATAAAAATTAGGCATTTTGTGCGCCATTCTAGTTGAAAGTTAAACCAGGCAAAAGTAGCTTCAAAGCAACTAAGCTGATATTAACTTGTCTGAGTTTTTGCGAAATTCATACTGCGTAAGAAGGTGGTTTTATAGCATTATATATATATATATATATGTATATATATATATTAATGAAACTTATTAAGACTAATGACCTACTAGAGTCGAGGGAACTACCCAGGCTACTGTGGCTGCCCATAGACTGACTCGACCCTGAAAGAAAGAACAAGTAACATCATAAAATGACAAATAGATTATGCCAGATTGTCACTTTAGTTCAGTGTCCACTTTTTTATCAAGCATTATTAAAGGTGTGAAATCGAGCAAAAGGTTTGAATAAGCCATTTTCAATGGCTTAATGCATCAAAGAATCAAAGGCAGAACTCTATTATTAAGTAACTCAGGAAAAGCACGCACGGCCAGCTCGCGATTTACGCTTCCTAGTAGGTTGACTGGGCTCGCCCCGACCAAAGTTTGTGACTGCTACAACACGGAGCACATACTCCTGCGTAGGATCTAGACCTTCTAGGGAACATCGGGGTTGCTTTAGTCCCTCTCGGAAGGTCTCCCACTCATCCGAGGCACTTCCAGAGCCCACTTGACGGATCTGCACTTCATAAGTGAAGGGTGTTAGGGTCTGAGTAAGATTATACATCTTTGGTGTCTGCCAACGCATTTCCGGAGGTTCACGACCCTCCAGAATGCCTGTGGCTTCTCGCACCGTTGGAACCACAAAAGAAAGATCAGGAATCACTAAAAAAGAGACGCAGATAGTTGCAGGTTTAATCCAATGGATTTTAAAAGCTAACCACAACGTTTCAAGAGTTGGAACCCACCGACTTGAGCATCGACGTGAGTTGCACGGGAAGGGAGGCCTACACCGAACTGATTTCGACCAACAATGCGAAATGAATAGGGTAGAAGGGGATTCACTTTACCCCATGCAAAGGCTGGTGATGGAAGTCCCGTGGCAATTTTCTCCCATTCCTTCCTATTACCACACATAGCCTGAAAGGAAGATGTGCCGGTCATGAATGGTGCTGTTTCTACCTGCTACACTTTAAACAGCAAGTTTCAACAAGGTATTTTAGGATGGGACAGAAATGTCCCCAATTTACTGGGTAGTCAATTGCTTTTAAGATAAGTCCATTGAAAATTATTCATCAAATGGTACGCTTTACCTGATTGAGGAAGTAATGGACGATAGGAAGAAGTGAGAGCTCTATTCTGCGTGCAAATTCACAGATGAATGTCTAGCAGTAAAGTAAGAGGCGCCAAGCCGAGAGCTGAATTCCCCACTCCTTCACAAGCTGACGCATGGCGATAATTATGCAGATAGATGCTAGCGCTACTTATTCCGCTTTCTTCATCCCTTCCGCATGCCACTTATAGATTCGATGTCTTTTAGCGACTTTAAGGCATCAGACCCAAAGTGAGGAGGAGAAACGAAAGCTTACCTCAATATCAAAAGTGAGGTGCTCTTCCAAACTCTGCGGCAGTGTAGAGGCCATGATGTTGCTGCTAAAGAAACCTTCTAGATCCTCCTCAGGATAGGCGATTTGATACTCATCCACTTTGCTCACATCCACCTTGGCCTTGTGGTAGGAGAGATCGGGTGCCAGTTCAGCTGTGAAGCGACAATATCAGTTTTTGTCACGTTTAGACTAGTAAATGTAAGCGAAGGCGGTCGAGTTCTATTTGCAGCGGAGTTAAACAGGGGTTGGAGCTTTCGAAAGTCATGGCTTGTAGAAATCTAATTCTGCGTTTATAATGCACATAGTACCTAACATTAATTCTAGCTTTCAGTTGGAGAATGAAAGAACCAGAACCCAGTTGTGCTTAATTTCAACTGGAAATTGTTTTGAGATTGTTTTTATATCCAACAGAATGAACTGAAGGACACAACATCCATATTTCGTTAAAATTTCAATTTATGATAAAATCCTGATGACGCAGATTAATAGTCTACCAATTTTAAATGAGTGAGTTAAAAAATCCGTTTAGCTCCAATTAAAGGATTCGCTTGGAGCTGATCTGGAGCAGTTCGACTTTGTTTCTTGGTAATCCTTTGATTCCGTACAATTTGTAGAATTTTCCTCAATGTCATTACCCATACGTATTTTAAGCAAAATCCAGACCTACTTAAGGGGGACTTTGGTGATTGGGAAGTGGTCCTATTGTGCCTTGGACAGATACGATTGATTAAAACAATATCCGAATCATTTATTCACATGAATAGTTAGTTTGTTTCATGAAACTATCAGTTTTACATAGTCTACAAAGTGTTTTCACAAAAGTGATATTTAGCAAAACAAAGGATTGTCGGGTTTTTGACGCATTCTCTGAATTATCGTCCTTCGCATGCACAGATTCATAAGTGATTATTCGAAGAATGAATTGCTTTAGACTGATCAAACAAGCTTCGGAAAAGCATTGCTCCAAAATCACCACTGTCTCTTCCGTAAACGGAGATACGAAAGATCTTCAATGAAAAACATAGTTTTCATATAACGATAACTGGAAGGTCGTTACAAAACTCACCAGTCTTTATATTAATCCTCACAGGTCTACTCGGAGCACAGGGCTGATTGTTCAGGAAGGCAATGACTCGATATTCATTCCCGTACATCTCCTTGGGGCAGTCACGCAGAGTCACCTTGCCCGTCAACTCGTCCTGCAAACTCTCTACAGTTGCCACGGGATACCAGTCTGAGGAGAAGGCGTCTCGACGCTCCACGCAGTAACGGACAAGACCACGCAGATCTGCGTTCTCCTCGTAGCCGCTGTCGCCCATTCCACGCGTCGCAGAAGAAGACACTACTCGACGTCCCATCGATTCCAACGCGTCAATGGCTTCGTCCCCTAGACGCCAGCGCAGAACTACCGAGCGGGGAGCCACTATCAGGACTTTTAGGTCTTCCACGCAGCTAGAATAAGGCAAAAATTCCATAAGTAAAATGTGTTCAAGAAGTTTAAAATTTTTGTATGTCTTACCCTTGAAGCTCAGACAGTCGCTTGGGAATGTGGACAGCTGGCGCTTCTACCTCCGGTCCCTCGCCGAATCGATTAATTGGTATGACTCGGTATCGAAGAGTGGCTCCACTCATTGGCGTCTTGTGCACAAAGAACGTTTTTGAGGAACCCACCACAGTGCCAATTTCACGCCACTTTCCATGGTTTTCTTGAACCTCCACCCGATAAGAAATTACCTGTGGAGTGATAAACACCCCAGGCTCCAACTGTTCCTCCAAAATTCTCTCTCCTTCAGTTTGATCGGAATGATTCCAATCAAGGCGGACGGAAAAGACCTCGCCTTTTTCTTTTGGTTGGAAGGCGCGGGCTCGCAGGCCTTCCACAGAAGTTGGAAGAAGTTGGCGCTTAGAAGGTAGTCGTATCTGTTTGTAGGCATTCAACCATCCCGAAACGGGGCCATTATTCGTCAGAGCTAGGAGACGAATTCGTTGTTCAGCCAAGGGATGAAGAGGCAAATCTAGGCAGTAGGAGTCTCCGAGAATGGGTTGTAACCGAGGTCCAACTGGCTCCCACAAGCCCTCGGGTTCGGTTGTATAACTGGTGGGCATCACAGCACATTCCATGCGATATTTGCCATGTAGACTGTCATCGCCACAGTGAAAAGTTTTACCCCATTTCAGACCAATGCCATCCTCGATATCTGTGGAGGTGAGCCACAGCGGAGCTCTTTCTTCACCATCTGAAAGCGCAATTATTGGGAGAGAGAATATTGCTTCATCCGGACGAGTTGACTTCTGTGGCTCCGAATCTGTTTGTTTCGGCAGACCGAAGTTGGTAAGTCGCAGAGCTTTCGTAGGTAGGGTCGAACCGTAGTCATTTCGACAGACAACTCGAAGCTCCGGAATTTGTGAACTGGAAGTGGGTGCCTCTTGAACAGCTCGCACGATATATCCCGGAAGCTTGTAGGTCGTTGTGTCAACAATACAGTCGTCCACAACATGCCAGGATCCGGTTCGACCTTTTCTCCATTCGACTGTGTAAATAGGCTTCAAACCACTCACACAATTATCACAGTACTCTGGGAGATAGGCTTCTTTCCAATGTGCCATGAGTCCTGGATGAGCACTCTTCTCGGTGTGACTGACATCCGGTCTAATGACAGACACCCACGGTGGATCTATCGCAAGATCTGGGATTAAGTGCTCCACTGGAAGGTTGGCAATCGCCGTGGCGCTTGGTTCGGAGGTTCCAAACTCATTATAGGCCCGAACACGTATCAGTGTGGAGACTCCAGGTTTTAAGTGATAGATATAGGTTTTATCCTTCAGACCCGAGGCTACTGACTTCCAATCACCCATTGTGCCCTCCCGCACTTCCACAATGTAGGAGACATTGGATGGTGTTTCACTAAAAGGACCAGACCACGTTATCATGACTGAGGTCAGATCCACATTGGAGATGACAGGTTTGACCGCGTTCATGTTTGGTATACTAGCCCGTGGTGGAATTTTGAGCACGGGTTGAGAAGGCGGCCCCGTTCCAAGAGCATTTTCAGCATGAACACGCAATTGAATGGGTTGGAGAGGTGTTGCAATGGTATGTGGAAGAGTGGCACGAGTGGTCTTAAGACCAGTAAGTACAGGAACCCAGAAATAACCGTTATCTTTGGACAGTTCCACGGTATAGACAATGTCGCCAGATTCTTCCAGGGAAACCGGACTCCAACATATCGTCAACTCAGTTGGAGTCGCGCTTTCAAGCATTAGACCCTCTGGAGCAGCTCTAGGAAGGCCTGAAAATGAAGGATGGGCTGTTCGATAGATACCTTGAAAGAAAATAAACTCAGAAAGGTGACAGTTCGAGTTGCTTACCATATCGAGGTGGCCGAGTTCTGCCCATTTCTAACTCTGTCTCTTCCAGTAGTTCAGTCATGCCTAAACGAGTTATTCACAGCATAATCGCATGAGATAACACGAGTCTTTATGTTACATTGAGGAAACATACCATCAACGGAAATCTTTGCAGAAGTTTGGGTTTTTCCCAGTTCATTAACAGCACTGCAGATGTAAGTTCCACGATCTCTTGGTTCTACAGAAAAGATCTTCAGTGTGGAGGTGTTGTCATAGCTTCGAACCCGGTGATGATAATCAGATTCCACAATTTCACCATTGTGTCGCCTGTGAAATAAAGAGAATCATTCCATTCAGTGTAGATGATGGTGGAATAAAAATTATCTCCAACTTACCAGAAAAAGTGCGGAACAGGGTCACCAACGACACGGCAGGTTAACTCCATAGTTTCACCAGACAAACAGTCCAAATCAGTGAGCTTTTTAGTGAACATTGGTGCAATGCCGTCGGAAACAAAAGTGATTCTGAAATTCGCATTAAAATTTTGTCAAGCAACAGAATCAAACAGTTCAGTTTATGGGTGCAGTTAGTGTAATTCATTGTTCAACAATGATATTTTGGTAAAGACCGAACGTAAATGGTTTTTGAGCGTATTTCCTATCTACTGCTGAGGAGTTTCCGCATTTCTAAATTTTCATTTTGACTTGCTTTGATTTTCCTAATACCTTGAGAAATCTCGGCGGGAAATTTTCTCCCAGTAAACCTAATCGAAACACTCATTAAAGCAGTCGATTAGGTCGGGAACTGCTTTTTCATTTAATCGTGGACTACGTGCATGGGAGGCAAAAGCTTGAAGACTAGCAGGATGCGATAGGAAGGAACCTAAACTAGCCCTACAAAGAGCTGCCTAATTAGGCATTCAAAAGTTGAATGAGCTTAGCCCATATTTTAGATTTAAGGTCGGACGTCATACAGCTGTTAGTTTTTAGCATCATGGACCTTCTACACCTGACCTTGCCACCTCTTCCTCACTACGAGTTATTTAGCCGTAGATGTTTGACTAAAGCACAGCAGCGTGTAAACAGACCTAGAGGAGTTGCGTTATTGACATTGAATTTAAAGAACCACATACTGGAAATTTTGTTGCCACTTCCAAACTTCAAAAGCCTTGCTGCTGCTAGGTTGAGCGACTTTAACATTTATCTTTATTCGCTACAACAGAAATTCTACTAAACTCTCGTTGAAATTAATCTAATTTTTGTACTTTGGTGAGTCAAATCGCATGCACATAATAATAAGTAATAACTATATGGCATAATCAGGGATAAGGTAAATCATATTATACCAATAAATGGTTGGATTAGTTTGCGTTAGTCTCACCTGGTTGAGTCCAGTACTAGATCAAATTCAAGAGTACTGTGACGCAAAATATGCGTTTCTTAAATAGTATTTTCGGCGAAATGGGGTCGTTAGTTAGACGAACTCACCGATTTGGTGCGTCAAAGGGCACGGCTCCAAAGTCCGACTTGCCTCTGACATGGCACGAGGTCAGCATAGGTTCCTTTCCCTGTCCAGCAGTCAGCCTGAGCTCATAATCACCCAGATGATGCTTGCTAGCTGCAGGGATGGTCAAAGCAAAGTAGTTTCCACTATCCCACACCACGTATTCTGAGGTTCTCGATGGCTGAAAGAAAAACCATATTAACGCGTAATCAGAAGACTCAGTAAATCCAAGCATCAGATATTACTTACATCGATATCACGTCCATTCACTGACCATATCGGAGCTATTCCGGGGAGAGGCTCAGCAATCTCTGCATCTAGAGTGATGGTGTCGCCCTCGGATACACGAATCTCTTTCGGCAATTCCTTGGTGAAAACAGGAGCCTTGGAAAGAGCGGGGCTAGGAACTATTTCAGCAGGAAAGATCAAGAGTTCTGGGAAGTCAACCTCCCATCCGGCTCCATAGCCTTCCTCGTCTGCCGCCTCAGCAAGAGGCTCCTCCTTAATTGTCGGTAGAGGATTATAGGTGACTGAATAGAAGCCAACATCTTCCAGAGTCACTGCAGGCTTGTGTAGGATCACCGAAGTGTGGTCTCGATTCTTCTCTGAAGCTTTGATGGAGAAATCGTGAGATGGATCGTCTGGCGACAGAGGGACGCCATTGCGACTCCAGGAAACGGATTCCGGCGGTACCTTATCTACTGGCACACTGAGATCTGCGACAAGACTTATGGACTGCCCCTCACATGCTGTGAAGCCCAGAGGTTGGCAGAGGTTTGGTTGAACCTGCAGAACGTTCACATCTTCCTCCTCTCCTTCCACTGCCTCTCGGTTCTCTAACCGACCTCGCTGCTTTGCTAGTGCTTTCTTTGCTGGAACGATTTCCACTGGGATTAGAAGATGCCCTTTAATCGGGCATAAATCGGTGGGTTCTAAAAACGAACAAAAGCATTCAATGGAGTGGAAAAATATCAAAAAATTCTCGAGGCTAATGAACTTACCTATGGTTAACTCATAGTCTCCAGCATCAAGGAGAACAGTGGAGTCAAGATACATCTGAGCCATGAGCTCTCCATCATATCGTTTGCCCAGCGGATTCGGCTCAAGTAGACGTTGAACTCGTTTGCCAGAACGAACTGGCTGACCGTTAAGGGTCCATAAAACGGACGACACTTCTGGTGGAATACCCGTAACAGTGAGGCATAAGGGTTCACCAGCTGGAATAGGTATCTTCTCATGTCCTAGACGTCTGTTTGCATTAGCTTCAATGCACCGGAGTTCCACGGTTTCAATCGGTTTAGTTTCAAACTTCCCTTCCACTGACGCAGTCTCACTCAACTTTTCTACATCGTCTTCGGAAATCTTTTTCTTTTTGGACTTCCTTTTCACATCATCACCTTCATTTTCGCGAGATTTGGACTTTTTCCTTCGCTTTTCTTTCGTTTCCTCAACATCCACCTCTACTGCCATTCCTACCAGATCGTGGACTTGATTGTCCTTGGATTTCTCCTCATCCTCAACCTTTTCTTCAGTTGCAGCTAAATGATCCGGTTCGACTTGCTCTTCTTCCTTCGATTCTGTTGAAACAGGAGGCTCCGCGGATGCTTCTATGATTTCTCCTGAAACCTTTGGAGGTTTATCCGACACCTTTACAACTATTGTAGCGTAAGTGGTTTCTTGCGACTTGAAGCCGCGCTTGATTCTGGGTTCGCCCATTAGTACATACGTTGCTGTATCTTCAACTGTAGCGGGCTCTTTTTTAGTGAGTTCAATGCCTGTGGATCTTGGAGGTTTTGGTTTCGACCTAGAGGTAAATATGGCACTCCTAGGAGTAATTCCATCCACATCTAAGAAGGGTTTCCCATCTTTTGTCCACCAAAGTTTCTCGTTTTTGAATTGACGAGCGTCTAGAGGAACTAAGGTCGATAGTTTCAGCTTGTCACCAGTTGTCAAGGAGACAACGTTTCCTGTCAAGACTACGGGCTCTGATAAAAGAGATCCTTTCTTTACTTCTTCCTCTTCTAAAGCCTCCGACAATCTTGGCTCAGCCTCACTTTCGATGGACTCCTTCCTCGTCTTGATAGACTCCTCTTCACCATCCTTGTCTTTACCCTTTATCTTCTTCGCCTTAGTCTCGTCCAATTCCTGTTCGTCCGGAAGCTTCTTTGCCTCAGATATCTCCTTTACTAATTCATCCTTCTTTTCTTCCACAGTAACTAGAGCAGCTGCAGGCTCACTTTCTACCTCGTCAACGCTAACTTTTGGTTTTTCTACCACAGATACAACTATTGTGGCATACGCTTTTTCTTGTGGTTTGAAACCACGCTTTATCCTTGGCTCGCCCATCAGCACATAGGTTGCCGCATCCTCAATAGAGACCGAATTTTTCTTGACCAATTCTACACCAGTAGACCCTGGAGATTTGGTGGAAGATTTGGAAGTGAATTTTGCACTACGTGATGTGAGTCCGTCCACATCAACTAGTGGCTTTCCATTCTTCGTCCACCAAAGTCTATTGCTCTTTGTTTGGCGAGCATCAAGTGGAATGTTCGTGTAAAGCTGGAACTTATCGCCCTCAGTGAGTTTTACCACGGTCCCGGATGGAGTAGACACATACTGAACGTCTTCGGTTTCTGCTAGCGATTCGTTTTCTTCAGTCACCTCCTTCTTCTGGTCTAAAGATTTACTTTTTTCAGGTTCTGCTTTGGAAACCTTATCTTCGTTCTTTTCCTCCTTTGGCCGAACTTCATACTCCTTGACCTTCTCTTGAGGAATATCTTTATTCTGTATGTCCTCTTGTTGATTCTGGTCATTATTTTCTGGTTGAACGTGCTGTGATATATCTAGTGCTTCACTGACCTTGGACTTCAACTCCTCACCTTCCACATTAGGAGACTTTGGTTTTTCTAACACAGAGACCACGATCGTAGCATAGGTTGTTTCTTGTGACTTAAAGCTACGCTTTATTCTTGGTTCACCTATCAGCTTATATGTTGCCGCATCTTTCACATCAGCAGGTCCCTTCTTGACCAACTGCACTTCAGCAGACCTCGGTGGTTTCGGCGTTGACCTCGAAGTAAATTTGGCGGTCCTTGGAGTAACGCCATCCACATCAAGGAATACTTTTCCATCCTTTGTCCACCATACTCTGTCATTCTTCATTTGACGAGAATCCAGTGGTACTTTGACAACCAACTGAAATTTATCGCCTTCCATCAGCTTGACAATATTTTCAGTAGTGGAAACCGCTGGGCTCGGTTCCTTCTTCTTCGCCTCCCCAGTTGGCGAGGTAGGTAGATCTTTTCCCGCACCCTTCAGTTTTTCATTATTCCGCGGTTCTTCTGCCTCTCCTTCAACAGATTCCCTCCTCTGCTGGGATTCTTCTTCTCCACTCTCATATTTGCTTCCTTTCCTTGTTTTCTTAATTTCATTAAATTCTTCCTCAAGTAACACTTTTTTCGATCCATTGGTGGTTTCGGCTAAAAGTTCCAACTTTCCTTCTGAAATAGGTTTAGTCTCTTCTGGAACCTCTTCCACAGCCTTAACAGGCTTCGATTCTGCCTCGGCTTCAGAAGACTTCCTTTTTAATTTTTCCTCACCGCCTCCATCAACAAGTGTTTCCTTCTTTTTAGGCATTTCTTCGCTACTCAAGTCCTTATCCTTCTTCTCCAGTGGCTTAGTCACGTTGACATTTTCTTCGTCCTCTGGATTCTCCATTAAGCTGACGGCAGAGTTAGTTAAGGTACCTAAGTTTCCTTCTTCTGAAATCTGTTGAACAGCCTCTACCCCCTTTAGTTCAGCCTCACTTTCGATGGACTCCTTCCTCGTCTTGATAGACTCCTCTTCACCATCCTTGTCTTTACCCTTTATCTTCTTCGCCTTAGTCTCGTCCAATTCCTGTTCGTCCGGAAGCTTCTTTGCCTCAGATATCTCCTTTACTAATTCATCCTTCTTTTCTTCCACAGTAACTAGAGCAGCTGCAGGCTCACTTTCTACCTCGTCAACGCTAACTTTTGGTTTTTCTACCACAGATACAACTATTGTGGCATACGCTTTTTCTTGTGGTTTGAAACCACGCTTTATCCTTGGCTCGCCCATCAGCACATAGGTTGCCGCATCCTCAATAGAGACCGAATTTTTCTTGACCAATTCTACACCAGTAGACCCTGGAGATTTGGTGGAAGATTTGGAAGTGAATTTTGCACTACGTGATGTGAGTCCGTCCACATCAACTAGTGGCTTTCCATTCTTCGTCCACCAAAGTCTATTGCTCTTTGTTTGGCGAGCATCAAGTGGAATGTTCGTGTAAAGCTGGAACTTATCGCCCTCAGTGAGTTGAAGGATACCACCATGCTTTGCAACCGTTTCTTCAATTGAATGCTTTCCTTTGTCAACTTTCTCGACCTTTGGAGACAATCTCGGCTTCTGGTCTTTAATTTCAGTTTTATTTTCATCTAATGGAAGTTCTTTTATCTTTTCATCAAAGACCTCCTCCCTCTTTTCTAAAACATTCATTTCTTCAATTTGCGGTTCTTCTTTGTCCGCCTTTTCTACATTTAGAACAAAGTTTGCTTTCACTTTTCCATCCACCCATAGAGTGTATTCACCAGAATCGGAACTTGAAAAAGTCGACTTAGCTAATTCCACACTCGAGAGTCTTCTCTGGATTTCAAATGCATTGTCGGAGACCTTTCTTCCATTCATTGTCCACCAAACACTTGAAGTTGTATCAATGGCTTCTGACGCTATTAGCTTGAAAGGTTCTCCCTCTTTTCCCTTAACTATAGTTGGTTCCATGTACTCTTGGATAAATGGTTTTGCAGCTACAGGTGGTTCATCTACGGTCGTCGGCACTACTGAACTGGCAATATTTGCCTCCATCCCCGTAGTATCTGCACCCCTCATCAACGAAACGTCTTTCAAAGAAGGCTCATGATCAATACCAATAATGCTCATCTTTGCCACGCGGTAGAGATTTTGGTCTTCAGCAGGCTCTGGCATCACTGCTTTCGGTGTTTCTTCTGTCTCATATTTGTTCTCCTGACCTTCAGATAAAGTAATTTCGACTTCGTGGAAGTCAACAGAGCTCTCTTCATCTTCATTGGGTACTATCAACTTTGAGATCTCTACAGTTTTCAGGCGCAACTTGCTGACTTCGTTCGTTGGATCTACATCAGCTTCTGATTCATGAACCACCACAGAAAATGGAAAAATCGCTTGCATTCCAGACGACCATGTAAGAATGCATTCGTAACATCCCTCGTGAAGCTTTTTGGACACTTTCGGAACTAGTAGGTATGCGGTATTACCCTCGATGCGAGAGTAAGCACCCATATTCTCTGCATCAATCGGAGCCCCGTTAAAAGTCCATTCAGCTGTGTAGGTGTCACAGTCAGAAGTTGAAGTCTCAATGTTCAGTTCCATTTCCCCACCCTCTGAAGAATTAATGTTCTGCAGCTCTGAGCGGTGAACATACGGTTTTTCTGCTTTAATTGATTGAGTTATCACAATTTGGTAGACTTCTGAAGTCGTTCAGTTACAATTTAATTTGTTAGAACTTACCTTGAGCTTTGTCTTCTCGTTCAGGAATCTGTTCCATGAAAGGGTTACTGACACCATCTAACGTATTGACGGAATCTGTAAAGGAATATAAGAGCCAATAAAGGTAGGTTTCACCTCAACGAGCATCTGCTATGGTGGAGAGGCAAGGCAGGTTAATTCGATGAGAAAGGGTAGCTGATGGGCTCTTGGTTGGAGCGTAGGCTAAGGAAGGGAGGAGGGCGGTTGCTGGTGTGACTACACGTACCAATACTTAAAATGCTGTCCGGGCGCTGCTTCGTCGTGCCTTGTCTAGGCAGTTGCATAATTGATCCCTCGGCCGTATAGTAGGTTAGAGATGTTTCATCGTCCACTGGAGATTGGAGATCAAAGAGAACCAGGAAAAGGGGACCAAAACAGTGGTGTTAGGTTCATTGATACTTCAAAGTAGAGACATTACATTTCACTTTGGATAACTTTAAAGTGAAGAAAAAATACTTGCTTTGTTAAGTTACAAAATTCAGTTAATAAAAACCAGTAAGAAATAAGCGAATTGCGGAGCAACTTCTATTATTTTGCTAAAAAGACCGTTGAAGGAACTACAAACACAGAACCGACGTTCTAAAATTAACTACGCTTGTCACATTATCGCATAATGCTAACTTTTCTTCGGGTTCTAGCTTTTAAAGCATTGTCACAATTGCTCAGTTCATGACAATCGACTGGAAGTCGGAGTAAATGTGAAGGCACTACTATCGCAGTCTTTTAGCCGCATTTGTGACCCAAATATAAAAGATGTCATTGATCGGGATTTCACAATCAGATTCAGTATTCAACTTCGTCTCCTTTGTAATCTCTCTAACTCCCACTCTTCAGTTTCCGTGAATATGTTTCTATTTCTTTCCTCGTGATTGTAGCTGCAGCTGCCCGGAGATTTGACCGCCCTGCACTCAGCACATTAATATACCTACTTCAGATGGATCAGGGAAAATCCCATTCCATTCAGCCCACGAAAGAGTAAAATTTCACTTCAGTGTTAGATTAATAAAATTTACAAAGCAGTTGACCGGGTGCACAAACACCGAATCGTAAGCAGAATTATTATTTCCTTTTTAGCATAGAAAAAGAAGAAATCGAGCAGAAGAAAATCTACACACTGAAGGAGTCGCTGTAAGTCATCTTTTCTGCAGTCATTTCAGTGTTTTATTTTCCAGCCATACTTGGCGTTTGCCTCGAAGGAGTAGAGCTGGTACCTGAGTCTTATTATTTATTGTGCAATCAAAGGTCGTGAATGCCTCCAAGCGCCAAGATGTAGACCGAATTGTTTTAATTACTTTTTAGTTTCAAGTGATCAGTGGCAACCATTAAATCTTCATGCATGCTGTCTGAACAGTGGTCCAATAAATCCCAAAAAACATCGACAATCACGAATTTTTCGCTTTAAAAAACATGCCATAAAGCACACAGGGCCTTTTCATTTCACATTACTAGTCCTTACACTCAATTTAACCCGGATTCTATTATGAGCGATCCTAAGCTTGACATCTTATAGCACATATCACACGGCACTGTCCATCTTAAGTTGATTGCGAAAAAATTCCTGTTATTGTGGTTTGGCATAACTTTTTGAGCCATAAGCAAACGTTCTTAGGATGACAATTAGTCGCGACTACATTTTTGGCCAGAGAATTTAGTAAACGTTCAAGAGATTACACGTCACCTCACCTCTGGACTGTAGGATAGCGTCCGAATCGTAGGTCTTCGATTTCAGCATCTCATCTGCATCATAGAAAGAGTCCGTAATTCCATCTGTCGCCTCCGTGATGCTGTCATCCACCAAACTAGCTCGTGTTTGTATGGCTTCTGAAGCAGCCTCTTCATGAGCTCGCAACAATGTATCGTCCACGAGATAATCAACTATGTCTGAAATAGGATCCACATCCATCGAAATGCACAAGAAAGCGATTAATCGAAAAAAACGTCTTCCGTAGGGGGCTGACTGGTGTGGCCAATAACCAGGACGAGGTTAAGCTGATGATGCAAATGGCGATGTTGATAGGGGAGGTGAGGTAGGAGTCCTCTCGCCAAAATTCAAATAAAGTTCCCCAGACCTCTGTCGTGGATGTGGCTTCGCCTACTACTGACCCTAGAACACAGTTGCATTTCACGCGTGCGTACGTGAATGTGCGCTCTGTGCATGCATGACCACTGTTTATCGACCGAAGGGCCGCACTTGCACCTACGCGCACGCTTGAATGGTCGATGTGAGGCTTAGCCAATGAGAGAACGGTTGCTGACGTCCAGCCAACCACCCTCTACATTCACACAGACCGGGGCAAAATAAGTACGTGCCCCTGTAATCCCGTTTTCAGAATATCAAACAAACAATACTATTGGTGGTTGCCAAGTGTTTTTTTAGTGTTAAAGCAGTAAAAGTTACATCGATGTTTTGCGAATACTTGATTCATGTAGGTCAAGGAGAAGCCGGTAATTGGTTGGCATTAATGGGTTGCTAACAAAACTCAGCTTAAAATTCATCTCAATTGCATTTTAGCGATCTAAAAACGGTGCGGTTAATATCAAAAACTAATTTGGTAAAGCAGAAATCGTAGATTTGTCTTGGGATCGGTAGAAGCTAAATATAAGGTCATACCACAATTCCTTAGAGTTCGTTGAATATCCTGCAGCCATGCTTGTCGACTAGTTGTATTGGGGGTAGAGATGGTATAGACACACTTGAGAGAATCGTCGGAACTAGAAACATCCCAAATCTCAAAATCTTTGGTGGCTCGTCCTTCACCTTCAGGTCTCAGTCGGATATTTGGTAACTACGATAAAGAAAAGACAACATAAAATAGGCCGCGTGATTATTTTCCTTTTGCTATTTGCCTTCGTAAAAATGCAGCATTAAATATAGTTAGAATGCCAACCAACTGCAGTCACTTCCGATTCAATAAGGAATTTTAAAGTGCCAACAAATTTGATTACTTGGGTTCTCGTAAGAGCAGAAGGCATGAAGCTTTTATTTCATTAGATGTGCATTCAGAAGGCAATTTGGAAACACAACTAAGACAGCCGCTCTCCTGAATGGCTTCAAACAATTGCGCGAGATCTCGAAAATAAGCACCTATTTAATTATAGCCAAGGTTTCACAACCCACTAAATGAAAGCACGTGTTTTATCTTATTCGATTACAAGAGCCAACCAGTTAGAAGGCTGACATTTGTCCTTACAAATTATCGATTTTCCTGGGTGAACGCCATTATCGATCGGCAGTCACGGAGCCGATCCTGCGCTCGAATAAATTGACATCTGCAGGGGTAGCAACCCCTGGCTTTAAACAGGCAATATTAAGCCAAAGCATAAATCATTTCCGATCCATTAACATAATCGTATTCCACTTTTAATGCTTTACCAATGGAAGAAGAAAAGTTACAAATTCATCTACCAACAAAATACTTAGAATAGATTCAAAAATATTAACTAAAATCCCCATTTGTTATTCAAGTTGCAGAAATTTTAGCCTGTTTTTAGCATCTTTTGTTCAAACTGTATTATCGGACTTGGATGCTTGAAGGAAGAAAGTGAAGCGCTCTCATGGATTTTTAATAATAGTAGCCTTTTCCAAGCAGCAAACTCATTTCTTTTGGTATTGCCTTGAATTCACAGCGAATGAATTTATGGTTTGTTTGGAATTACCATGACTATCGAATGATTGGAGGTCAATCCTTTGCGTAGAGACGAGTAAAAATGGTCTTGTGGTTTTCGAGCACAGGATCTCGCGTAGAATCGGACGATGTCGAAATCTATTTTAAAGCGTGCACTACCTGCAGTCTAATTGCCTGTAAAATGTTACGCGGTCCGTACTCTTCAGATGTTGAACAAAATGAACCTATTTTAGCATCCGTAAATTACGATAGGAGCGAATCGAAGAAAAAATTTATTGCAGAAATTTCTCAAACGAAAAAGCAATAAATTTGAACCCTGGTACTTGCAAGACTGCCACTTCGCAGATTAAGAATCTTAAATTAATGCAGAGCCACTTTGTCAAGACGAGGAGAGAATAACTCCAGCTAAATTGTTAGCCATTTAAAGGCATTTGATTCTACCGGTTGGAAATTTTTGTCTCCTTGAATCATGCAAGGTCTATATCCCACCCACCTTGCCACATTCACTGCTAAGGCCTCAGAGGAGGATTCTCCGCACTTCTAATGTGTTCTTTTGCCAACAATTATTTAGACTCAATTAACCTTAGTCAACGGATCGAGAAATGCAGCTATACTTAGACTAA
Source organism: Taenia hydatigena (assembly GCA_036345935.2). Taxonomy (NCBI): domain Eukaryota; kingdom Metazoa; phylum Platyhelminthes; class Cestoda; order Cyclophyllidea; family Taeniidae; genus Taenia; species Taenia hydatigena. The sequence continues at coordinate 22,513,524 of JADWOT020000003.1, forward strand.
GAATAGCCAACATCTATTCTAGTGGTTCCAACTCAAGCGACTTGTTTCTGAGACGACTTGATGCGGTCGCTTGGCATAAAGTGATAAAGGGCGTACATCACACAAGTGCTGCACTGGGTTTAGTTGGGAAAATTGGCGAACAACTGTGTGATACTGACAACGAAAAGGTTACCTGAAGGTCGTGCTATCGAAGTCACTATTAAGGAGCATTTAGTTTGCAATGACGTATGCAAACAATCCTCTATGTCCAAATGCAACCGAAGTACTTTCCCGTTGTGCAATTTGGGCGTGCAAAGACAAACCTTTTATTTCTTAATGTAGGACAATTCAACATGCTTAATTGATATTAAAGTAAATTTCCCCCAAGATTTACGAAGAGTTAATTTCTAATTTATATTTTCCAGTAGGCGACTTCAAAATGGCGGAAAGACTAATGTGGGAAATTGAAAAAGACAGTTTTTTGCCAGCAATTCCAAAATCAAAAAACCTGACCTACAAATTAAAAGAAAATTAAGGCTATGACCCCCTGCCCCCATGAAAGAGGCGACACTTTGTCCCCACGAGATCCTGTCCAATCGGTTTTGAGTTCAACACCAAAATTTAGCATTTGTTGCAGAAAAGAAGACATGACATTTCTTACCGGCAATATCCATGCGATTTCGTGTTTATTCTCTGCATTCGGTAAACCTTTTACAAAGAGGAGTTTATCCTGGTTCAACACTAGGAATCCCTCCGCGTCAAGTGGTGGGACTCTCCTCTCCCCTTTGCGCTGATTAACTTTTACCCAAGTCTAGATAAGAGAATACAAATCATGGTCGGTTTTATAGGTTGACTATTAAATAATAAATCAATTTAAGTAAGGTGAAATCACTCTTAAATCAACTGTGAGAAAAAAATTGTTTATTCTTATGGAACACGAAACCCACAATTCTTATTCAAGAAAAGTGTTCAAAACTCCCCAAAATCGTCGCACTTTGGTAAATCCCCTTGCAGGATAAAATGTGACCCCATTTCGTGAAAATTTCTACAGGAAGATGGCAACTTCACAGAGAGACAAGGTCATCTTCAATCAACTATGAATGTTCGCGCGAAATGTCACCCTAGATGCTTGACAGTAGCTAGCGGAATGACAAATGGCAAAATTATTTCATACCAGGTGTTTTATGTGCAATATATGTAAGATTTTCATAAAGCATTACAATCTTTAAGTTCAGAATAAAATAACATTATTTTCTTGTTGACGTTGGGAAACAAAATTCAGCACATTTTTAAGGACAGTAGTTCCTTGTACAACGCGATTTTTGTGGACATTTTGTCGAATCGAGTGAAATTCCGCTCATGCAAAATTAATCAACCAAATTAAGTCAGCCCTACTTTACCTGGGGACAAGGGAAGAAATTCGACTTCTAATTAATGATTATCACCTAAAATGCCCAAAAACTAAAAAATGCTCGACTAATCAGATTGGTAAGAAAAATGGCCTATTCGGTTTAATCCACACATCTGCTACTGACCATTCTGGTGATAGGCTTTGGCAGCTGATTGGCATCGACATAAGCACTAGCCGAGGGCAGAATTCCAAGAGACCCATCCTCTGGTATATTGGCTACAAATGGCCAGAGCCTCAACGCTTCCGTCGTTCGTCTTTGAAGCCTTCTCACCGCAGTAATAGCTTCTTCCAGACCCCGGGTATCTTGTCCATTCCTGCTGGTATATCGAGCAAGGCAACTAAGCAAATGCTCATACGCCGAGAGATGTGTTCTTGGCGCAAAGAGATACTCTAAAAGGTGTTGGGCATCAATCCTGCACTCTTCCCCACTGTTCTCCGGTGTCAGACAGAAGAGGTTGTTCAGTTTTGGGTCAGTAAGTATTGTCTTGAACGACTCCATCCACCGATTCAGGTGATAGAGGTATCCCGAATACTGTGCCCATTCTGACTCCTGAGGTAAAAAAAAAAACAACTTTACTTAGGCATGCCTTGGATTATCAATGTAAGAAAATTAACCAACATTTTGAAGGAAACATGTTGCAGCATTGAGAGGATCCATCACACAGGCCTGCAGTTTAGTTCGGATGCTAAAGAGAAAAAAGTTAAATAAAAGAATCGCTAAATGCAGTACGAGAGGGTCCACAGTTTCCTAACCTTTCTGAGAGGCTAACAATTCTGTCGAGATGCGAGAGCATCCCCTTTGTAGCCTCAGTCATTTCTTTCGGTAGAGGGATTTTCTTATCATCTTGGAATTGAGTGCCATCAAGTCGTTCTAGGATATTTCGTAGCATCTTAATACGCAACTGGTAACCCTCCTCCTCCTCGGATAAATCTGTTAATGCATGTCTAAAAGTAAGAAGATGTCGAGTTTACTACTTAAATAAACAACAGTAACAAATTTAGTGGAAAGCAAGGTTAAAAGCTTAAGGCTATATTGGAGACCACTTAAGTGATAAATCTTAAAAATTTACCGGAAAATGGAAGCAGTTCTCCGCCTTGAATAGCATATGCGAACAAAAAACTACGTCATTAATGGAAGATATCTAATAGCAGTTCTTGACTTTCCCTAGAATTGTCAGCAGCAGAACTAATTTTTGATGTTTAAGAATCAGTTATTGCGTATACTCATTCATTTGACGGAACTTAGGGACAGTAGATTTTGTTATATGTAATGCACGACAAAAGGTCGTGGGCTTTTTAACCATACATGTACAAAGAATTGCTACTTAGCAGGCCTATACATGGGCTAGGTATGTTTAACCACGCGGGCTCCCCGGTTTCTGTGGCTCGTGTTTCGGTTTAGCAACATGACCTCCTATTCCTCTTAAGCATTAATGAGCAGTCGTGCTTCGTGCTGGTTTGACTTGTCTCTACTTCAGGAGAAGCTAGTACTGCTTATTGGGGGTTGTAGAAATCAAACCCAGTCCGAGTGCAAAAAAAAATAGGTGATTTAGCAGAAAGCCTATCGGATCCGGTTTCCTAGGCAGAATGATGCCTGGAATGCGTCGATGGATATGCAGGGACTCATCAAATTTATAAAGCAGCAAGCAACTCCATGACATCCAACGGAGAGATTATTTATTTTTCACAGAAGTTTCCCAATTTTATGGCATAGGTTATTGCAATTTTTCAGATTTCATTCATAGAATCTGAGAAAATCAGCAGAAACTATTTATCTGAATAAAAAGTTAAAACGTTCAAAAACTCAAGGAATTGGAAGTTACTTAAACGAGTAATGCTTCATGAAAGTTATTTTTTAAGTAGTAGTGCGAGAATTTAAAATAAACTAGCTGGAATTACCAATTGAAAGTTGTATAAATGTGGAAGACCTTTTGAGATAACTTATTTGTCGAGCTATTATACTTTAGTTCATTTTTTTTCCCAACGAAATGCAGAAATGCAGGAAAGCTCACTTTTCTTTGATTGCCGAATACCACGAAAATGTTATATTCATTATTTGAAAAATGTAAGCAAAGTAGCATGTTAATCCTTTAATTCATTACAATTTAATAGGAGTACGAGGTGCTGCGTTGTTATACGAAGCAGGGAACAAGAATTTATTCCCTGTTCTCCTGAATTTTTCTAGAGAAGTCGATACGAAGTCTTGCTCTGCAATGAAAAGAATGGATTTTCCTCCATTTGCATTGCTATTATCCCCTAGTCAGCAAGACTCTGCTTTTCTGGCACACGGCTTGCTTCTATCTTAGAGAGTAGAGGAGCCTCAGTCACTGCTTACACCTGCTGCACAGAACCCAAAGCATAGGAAGCATTTGCGTCCCCAGTTTACAACACACCTATACGCTCAGAATGACAAGTAGGTGCCCTAGAATTGTGGGCTAAACGGTTCGCAAATAACGATGGAATGAAGTGCCAGTTGAAAAATGCAAATGCACTTCACATCACGGATTAACAACCATCCAAACGGTTGCAAACGCATGGCGTTTTCCTTGATTGGCATCTATCATTGCATGCGAATGAGACATACTTTCTTGGCTTTCACAACTTCGTCACATGCACCTCAACAAATACGACTTTTGGAACCGGGTCAAAGAAAACAATAACGGATCACGTTCGGGTGGTTTACCAGTTTACTTGATAAGATACGAATCCAAAATACCTGTGTAGCTGTAGAGAGCACAGTAAAGAAGGAATGAGGCTGAATCAATCTCCATTTCACTTTTTTATTTCAAACCCATTCATTAGGATCAAATTTCTTGACCAGAAGTTTGATCCTTGGATAGAAGGCAAAAAGTATAGCTGTAGAATTTATTTCAAAAGGTTCGATTTATTTAATGGATGGTTCCAGAATGTAATCACCATTATTTACTACCAAATGAAAGGAGTAAAATTTTTCAACCCAATGGTAACTTCCAAGTTTGTTAAAGTTTGTTTTTTGGGAACAGTTTTGATTTTAGAGACAAATCAGCCTGTAAAATTCTGAGTCATCATGATAAGGCTCTTCCTTGGGCACTCAAAATTTAGTACTCTTAAGTCAAACCCCATTTGCTCACCTCCTTTTCATCAAGCACTCTTGTTGCTTGTTCGAAATAGTTAACACTTCGTCACGAAACTGTTCCCGAGGACTCTTCCCCGTCGTATGCCGATAGTGGCTGGCCACTGGCTTGTCCAACACACAGACACTGGCTAAGCGACCACACCTGTCTGGTGCTGCCGCTTCAACCACCCAACGGTCTGGATTGTCCCCATCTACACGTTCTATCGTCTCGTCCTCTTCCACCGACACGAGGTCCGGACTATTTTCTCGTCTCTTGAAAGCTTCAACGGTGAAGGAGACATAGTACCTTCCTCTCTCGGGTTTGTCCTTCTAAAAGTGCACAAGAATAGCAACAGGCTTGTTTTTTTTCATCAAAAGGAGTTTTGTGGGATTTTTTTTGCACCGGAGAAGGAATAATGGAAGTACCTCCCTGATTGGGTGGTAGTTACGTTTAGTGTTGTCTGTTCAAGTAAGTGTATTGTGAATTCCAGCTTATAATAATTAATTTCGGCAGGCATCCATTGGAAATCCTACAGAAGCCAGTAACTGCATCCGATTTTATGGCATTTGTTTAGTCTCGCAAGACGAGTAAGATAAAAGTATGATGAGGCGTTGAAAAAGTTAGGAGAAAAAAATTCACAACTAATAAACATAGCCAACATATTCGAACTGTTAAGGGAACTCAACGATTTGAGCAGAAATAAATGTGTACCCTTCAACTATCAGTCTCAATCATGAAATTTGTCCCAGTTTTCTTTTTTCACTAACAGAGGACCGACCCAAATGTTTGGAAAAGGTGAGGTTCAGGAGGGCCAATTTTGGGAGCCAAATGCCTCGCCTTCTAAGGTAGCATAGGGTTGCGCTTCCACATGAGGGGCCAAAGCATTCATGCTGAACTAAGCATTTGTTTTTAAAGGCGACTGCCCAAAAATCACTAAACTCCCGTACCATTCAAGCGAAATGACGAAAACTTCACTAGCTTCCTCGTCATTTTTACGTAACTAAAACAGACTATCTGCTTTTAAACGGGCCCAATTTACTAGCAGAAAAGCTACCAAATATGCCGAAATCAAATATTTTAACTTACATTTCATTCAGTGAAGTACAAACGTAATATGGATCTTTCGTCAGGATGGAGTAAATAAGATTTCATCAAACCGGAAAAAGATTCATGCTTTTGGTCACTGTTTGGGTAATAATTTGGGGTCATTAAACTTTTGGACTTCGACCTGATTAAAAGGTTTACCACCGATGGAACACGTGCGGTATGTTTGTTGTCGATCTGTAAAAATTCACTAGCAAATTGGATGAGTTAAAAACAATGCAACAGCTTTAAACTCCTCCCGACATAGGAATAAGTACACACCGTTACGCTTTAATCTTCACGTCATTTGATAGGATTCACATTTACTGGTTTCGTGAAAGCTTTTCCTCCTCCACTCCAATGGAGTGAACCCTCATCCCGCTTTCCGAATGTGCACCCACTCTTCCACACAGTATAACATGCGATTCATGAAGTCTCCTCTCATGAGCTGTGTGAAGGAGTGGAAATCTGAAGCTCGAGTTGGATTGATGGATTGGCCTCCAAATGCCACATCTTCTCTCTTAGGCGGAGTTCAAGTGCAACGCAGCGAAAGCTGCATTACAACCACTACGACAACCTCACTCTACACCCAATAAGCCAAGTACATACCACCTACTGATCTTGTTTGAGAGTTATAATGAAAGTAAACGGCAGGTTGAGAGTGAGGCGTAGTGAATGAAATTTCACTAACAATGCCCAGAGCACTGCCGTCAGGTGATTGTATGTCTTTGTCTTTGACCAACTCGAAGTGAATTGAATGATTTGTTGAAGGTTGGACCTACCTCTGACCAGGTTTCGAAAAGACTCTTCGAAGTGTCGAAGACGTCGATATTGAGAGAGAAATGACTCGACTGTCTTCGAAGTTGAATGGAATGTCGTCTCACGCCACTCATATCTTCAGGAGAGACTGCAACATAAAACCAAAAGTAGACTAAGTTTACAAACAACGAAGAATTAACAAAAACCATTCAAACAACACAAGATATTTGGATTTGCATCCCTTTTTAAAGGGCTACCAACGAAGCTTTGTTAAAAAGTAAAGCGTTTGCAAGGAGTGATAAATTGAGAGAATTTTGCAAAACTCTTGCTTCTAGTAATGTGATACCAAGGTGTCTGACAGTGGGTACACCTCAGAATTAGAAATCTGACAAACACCCGAAGTTCAAACTGAAGGAATGTTGTAACATCCAATCTATGTAGGACATCTTCTTGTTTAATGAAATACGTTACGGCATCAGATAAAAAGTACGCACCCCCAGGGAAATTTGTAATGTAAGGTGATGACGCAATGTTTGTGCAGGAACGAGACAGGCTGTTCAATTTCGCACATCGTTTTTATGAAAAAAATTGGCAGAAACAGTCAAAACGTACTGAAATGGAATTCGATCTCGTTCAATATACTTCATCATTGAATCGAAATATTCAACCACATGAAGCTGGAGTCAAACTTAGTAGGATTGGTTCTGAGTCCAAACTTGGCAGGGATGTACCAAAGTAGGTAAAATTCAGTCAACTTTGCTTTCACTGCATTTGTGTAAAATTTATGAAGTGCTGTTTTTGATTTCCTGAATCAAAGTACCTCCACACTCCCGCAGGAATTTTATGGTACGAATTCCACCCCGCATGTAAAAGCACTGTGTGAACTCTTCACCAATTGCGGTTTCGATTCAAAATTGGTTTAGTTATGCGCTTAGGCACTTTAGTCTTCGAAGATTGCACCCTCAAATCTTACTCTTTTTAGGTTCTTTCACGCCTCTTCGGCACATCGAAACTTTGGACAACAGCCAGAGCGGAGCTGTCACACTACTTGGCAACTTCAAGATCTTCTTATGTCCAATTTGCGCAACAAAACGCTCACTTATCTCCACACTTTTCTACTTCCACACCTCTCTGGAAAATGAAAGCCATCCCAGTTGTATCTGCGTTGCTGGCTCATTTCATGCATAAAAACACTTAATCAAGCAAGAGAATTAAGGACTATTATTCGCATTGGTGGGTGCTAGCGATTTGTTAATTAATTATTTTTGGGATCTAGCTAACTTACGTACCTTAAAACAGTTTTGACATGAAAATGAATAAATAATGTCTTAAAACTAATAGCCTTAGAGGGTTTAAAATAACGTGTAAGCGGGAATTAGTTGTCAAAATGTCGAATAGAGCAACAGATTGAATAGGTTCTTTTGCTAGCAGTCCAATATGAACTGGGTGAAACACGATAACATTCTATTGCAACCACGGTCCGGATTTCGGAAAGCGGTTCGCAATGATAGGGACGTGCTGCATTCAAGATTAAAAAAACTGCCCTTCTGCAGGAAAAATGCGATCAGTGAGTAAAAAATACGGAACACTCTATTTTAGGAAAATTTTGGATTGATTTAAAAAAGTTTGGGACTTCTAAGCCCCTTTACTTAAATTAGTACGTACTGCATTCAAGGCATCAGAGTGTAACGCAAAGAAATGCATGTCTTTTAAATAAAAACTACTATTCCAGCTAGAATCCGTGATTGGAGCCAACTGTATAATTTTTCCTCTCCTGGATTACAAAAATAAGAGAAAAGTGCTCTGCCAAAATTACACCATCTATGAAATGACGGGACAAAAAATTACAAAAGTAGCTGAATTTTTAATAGCTGCATGACATGACCTACCGACTGCTTAATCTGCCAAAACATGAAATTTAAAATATAACCTCGCCAAGACACAGATATACAGAACACTATAGCTACAAGTCTGCTTTTATAAGTTCAGAAATAGCCGCCGTGCATAAACTGACCAGAATATCAAAGAAGGAGCACAAAGCAGTAAATCAACCCTAAAAATATTAACGTCTCAGCTTCTCTACCCGAGATTGAAGCTAACCGGTTATGGAGGCCAAAATCCAAGGCTTTGCGCACCTGTAGGGGCACCATAAATCAACATTTTCTCATCGACTAACCTTCGTTTTTGCTAAGTGGCAGGTGAATTAGCTGGAAATGAGCAACAAAGTTTGCAGCTCTGTGTCAAGGAAAATTGATCGTATTGGCTCAATGTAAGGTAATAAAATTTAGCAAGATAAGGCCATTTATGACCTCTCAATTTTCAAGTGTTGCATTCCGAGTTCTCGACGAAGCCATCATAATCCAAAGTTGTCTGCAAATGCTAGGAGTGCCTTCTTGGGCCTTTCATTGATTAATACCACTTGAAGTACGGACAGAACCGTTAAAAGGCCGTTGCTTTTTCCAGCCTAGGAAAATGACCTCACAGGGTCAGCCGCACTCGGAGGTCAAGCACTCAGTCCCAGATTTAACACAGCAGTCGCTAACATCTACTTCGTCATTCTGGCATCTGGGGCTCGGAGAAGTGGAGCCCGCTTTGCTTCCAAACAAACCAGCTATATTAAAGGTAGAGGGGAAAGAAGCGATTTCATGCAAAAATAGCAAATTAGCTCTAGCACGAAACCATTTAAACGTCAATTTTCCACAGACTTGATGGGAGGCATCAAAAGGCTCTACTAAATCCTCACCGCAAATCACTAATTATTTCAGTTATATGAGTGGTTTTTTATGCAAATAATTATATCACTAAATATTACACATTTGTCGGCACAAATACACTCTGATTAACAAGAAATACTGGACATTTCGAATTTTCCAATTCAACTTGCCTCTAAACGAAAGTGGATTCAAGTGGTCAATTAAGAAAGTAAGTGCGTTGTTATTCAGTCCATTAGAAAAAGTGCGCCGTCAACGTCACATTGTCGCTAAATTGTATTTTTTGTGTTTAGATACGACTTAAGCATTCCGATCGATCACGAAGCAATGAATCCCAGTTGGGAACAAATGGCACTTCAAATTGAGCAGTCGATGCCTTTACACTTTGATTAATTGGCAAATAGACTTAGAAGGAAATCGGCGGAATATTCAGGGCCAGCTTCGGCCGAAGAACTCGAAAAATGTGTTGCTAATAGAAGAGACAATCGGCCAATAAGAGGTAGGAAAATCGAGACTGCTACCACCAAGTTGTCAGCACTTTCTACTGTTAGAATACGGCAGTTGCGATAGCAAAATCAAGAACGGGCAACAGACAGACAGACAACAACATACTTGAAGTTCGAACATTCATATAACACATCAAAATGTCTTATTTGGAAGTTTGTGAGCTAAAAATAATCACAATTTCGTGGGGATTTCCTTCATATGCAAAGAAAGTTTGTCATATAAAGGTGATTTCTTGCGTTTACATGCTTAAAACTAGCACTAAAGGGCTGCACTTTGATTGCGAAAAGTCGGACGCAGTGCCGTTACCTGCAGTAAAAGGCATTCTTGTAGGTGTAACACATCACGTTTTCATTAGCTTCGATTGAGCCTAAGGAAAAGATCTTATTTTTATCCCCAAGTAGCACTACTAAATGGCTAGATTATAGTGAAGCTGGTTTTGCTTTGAACGTTTCGTGCCAAACACAAAACGTATTTACTCGTGGCAACGCTCCAACTTCTCCAAATTGTCGAGTCTACCAGAAAACAACTATACGATATTTATAATGCTTATATCTTCGTGTTTGGGTGGGAGAGTGCGAAAAACAATTTCTACAACAACGGCTAGATACTTATGCGATCAGTCGTCTTGACAAATGTGTCGCGCAAACACGGTTGCGTGGTAGGAATAGGATTGTTGTGAATTCTATCCTTTTCAGTACAACTCGCGCTCTTAACCAGCTCAGATGTGTGAATTTAGTGTAACATTGGACTGATCGGGTAAATTGTGCTTCTATTTTTACTTCTTTACTGGAACTATCAAGAACGTTCCGCATTTTTACCGAAAAAGAATGACGAAGTAAACAGTAAAATTCCATAAATTCTGATTACAAATATGACTTTTACCTAAAAAGACGCTTGCATAATGTTCCAGATAAAGAGTGTGACTGGGGACAAACATAAAGGGAAACTAAAATGTATTAAAGCCGACCCAACTTAAAGCGATTCGGAATTGTGTAGAACTATTAACGGGAAACAAATCCACCAAAGCATTTCATAAAGAATTGTCAAATCTATTTCTTAATGTATTTGGACTTTGAATACACAAATTTTGGATTCGAACCCAGAGAATCATGATGAAATTTTAAAAATTAGTACTAAGATCCAAACGAATTTAATGCATACGGATTTCTCAAGCATAGCTACTCACAACGTGCTGAAACCAGGATATTATGCAAGGTACGGTAACATCAGAAGAAAAATAACTTACTTAACAGCCTAACGATTGTTTAACTTGGTGTAGTCTTTCCCTCTTTACCTACTGCCAGTCCAGATGCCTTCGTGCCCTGACGTCAATATGATTGGCTGAGAGCACTAAATTGCTGAATTTCTGATTGGCTGCACCCGACCAATAAGGCGAGGCCTGTATTTGCGCAACCCTTCGAAAGACAGCATTTGTTGGGCAATTAAAGTTTACTGCTTTGAGGGATCGACGATCCCGACTTGATGGATCAATGACGAGTATGCTTGGGCGAATATTAAATCTGTGTGCATAATTTGTGGAGATTTCAGATTTTTAATAGGGGAACCATGTTCATATAGCATGTGGTGTAGTCTAGACTGGGGAATGGTGTTGGATGCATTTGTTTCTACTTTCGCACCCCTTAGGGGGTAAAAAGGACTCGGAAATGATTTTTTATTTTCTTTCGGATGAAACTCGGAAAAACAGTTTATCGCAGAAGATTTAGATCCGTAGAATTTGCAGACTTAGAACCTTCATTTGATTGCGGGTGGATTACCAAACGTCCCTGGTTATCCATCCTCATCAATCGCGCAGCCAGAATTGCCCGTGAAGTTTCTGTTGGAACTCACTGCAATGACTTGTACTTTGCAGAAAACTTCTTCATAAATATATGCTGTAAAGCATAGTTATACATCAGAGTATTCATATAATAGAGTATTTTCTCATTTTTACCCCTCTTATCGCAGAATAGTCGGTCAAACCACCTAGATGTGATGCAAAATAGTCTAATTCATGAATCAACTTAATACTGTTTTCAAAGCTGAAGGGACCTTGGTCAAATTTTTAAGAGGCATTTGGAGAAGTCAGAGGAAGGTGGAACCGAAGAAGCCAGAAAAATATGTTGCATTCACAAGCATTGATAGATAACGATAGGCTTCAAGGCCTATCCAAATGCTTCTTACTTTCTCCTTTGATGTAGAGAAACATGCCTTGCATTTACATGACAGTTGGTCTGCGATGAAAATGGTTTATACATTCTTTACGTTGTGCTTTTTCAAAGTTGGGTATCACCGAGCTATCTACTTGCCGTATGTCCCACACCTTCAGAGCACCTTCGCCCATTTATTGTGTCCCTAAAAAATGTTTGTCTTTTATGCATGAGTGTGCGGTGAACTGGAAATGCAAATATTTACTGCTTTTGGGTTCACAGTTGGAGGTAGGAAACAATGACACAGGTTCATCTACTCAGTAAGGTAAAAGAAGTCGAGGCGTGTATTCTGCTACAGTTAAATTACTCGAAAGTAAGTTTCGTTCTTTTTATGCAGCGGAAGACTTCCTACCTATTAGCACAAAGCCTGCCCGTTGAATAACCTCACACCACGTTTATGACAGGTGCTAACCTATCCTCATTTTCATCCTCCGTATCTTGATGCTATTCTTCCAAATAGTGCGCATTGCAGTTGCAATTATTTCGGCAGGAGTGAAATTTTCAAAGGTATCAGGGGTTAAGTGGTTAACTAATGTACAGTTCTTTTGGCAGGCGGTGAATCTTATTGCCCAATTTTATTAAGTACTCAGGAAAAAAGACCATCACTTTCATCCTTTCACTTTGACTTCTACTACTGCTTGTAGTAAGGTTTTTTGATAGCTTACCAAGCATTTGGATTTTTCGGATTGACGTCATAACTAAAGATGCCCTTCAACGATAAGTAAGTGTGAAATCCTGATTTTATCGCCTGAAACTCTTGAATCCGAACATGGATGACATTTGACAAAAAATGGGTTAAAACAAAAGGGGGGAAAAAGTAGGCAAAGTTGAATGTCTAATAGCAAAAATAAAACTTCTGAGCTGTGGAGATCCATCTTTCTTAGAGGCTCTGCTATCAAACGTCAGACATTCATGTCAGTGAGGATGTTGCATGTTTCATAGAGCAGCACAGGGAGCCTCCAACATCAAACAACGCTGTCAGCTACGGATTATGAATTCACTTCAGCTGGTTTTAGTCTTGACTAAAAACTAACCAGCTAAGTGAATTACCTACTTGTATGAGCATAGAAATTCGCAGAAATGTTTAGTTCAGCTATGATTTCAGCAGCGTTTGGGCATTCAAACTACTGGTTTAAACAATTGGGTGCATAAAGCAAACTCGACAATTTGTCCTTTAGCCACTTAATTGCAACACTGCTAAAACACCCCGGTAAATCACAGCTTACAAGTTAAAAGAGCACCAACTCCCACGGAATAAACTTTTGTGCTATCGGATATCACATTAGGAGTTCACACCTTTGATAAAGAAACTAACCTTCAGTAGAGGTCTCATGAATAACGCATTGCTCGGCTTCTGATCGATTGTCATCGGAAACAACGATTTCAGACGATAGAGTAACCATTCTGCCGTCAAAACGCTGCTGCACTCCCTTAACTACCCGTTCCTCAGAATCTCTGCGCTTCTCGAGCAAATTGAAGGGCTGTTCGAGAGTGCGGAGTTCTAGATTCTGTGGCAAATGATATTCGGCTGAATAGGTCTCTGGATGCAAAATGACTGTGGCAATCTCTTCGTTATTACAACAGTCAATTTTTTCGATACCAAAACTTTGCGGTGCGATTGGAGGTTGGAGATCGATGGCGACTTCAACACCTTTGGGTTCGGTCGACGGTTTCTTCCGCCCGAGTGGTTCTTCATGGGCGATTGAAACGTCTGAGACGGTGGTACTGTTTAAATCGTCAACATTTTCACCCACTCTGGAATCAATTTTTTCGACTTGAAACCCGTCTGCCCTCACAACGATTTGGGTTAAATTCGCCTCTAGGCCATCTCCAAGAGGTTCCAAATCGGTGTTTATCAAACTTCCATGTTTATCTGAGACGTCGTTCCTGTCCAATTCTTCCAATTTAATACTCAAGACTGACTCTTGCTGCATAGATTTAACCCGTGACCCACCTTCCTGAGCAGGGGTGATGTCTCCATAATCAGCAACATTTAAGGTGAAAACATTGGCTCGGTTTTCTTCTACCATGACTCCGTCAGAAGTTTCGGTGGAATGAGAAACTTCGATACTATCGTTGAAGGCGCTAGACATTTCAGAGAATCCAGCTTGTTCCCTTTCGTCAGGCAAAATTTTTGCATTTTCGGTTGAATTTTCACGGAAATTGAGAACGAAATCTGATCCTTCAATGAAGAGTTTTCCCGTTACTGGTTCCACATGTGAATTTGTGGTTTGACCGAGTTCTTCTTTCATACACAATTCTTCTGTCATCTCCAACTCACCTTCCTCTGTTTGCTCTATTCCAATTTTCAAAGGTGCCTTGTCACATTCTGCTTCTTGAAGAAAGTCCTTGTTTTCTGACACGTGAAGTGAGGATTTTGTAATATCTGTAGACTTTTCTTCTACAATCTCCTTGTCGAATGCAGATACTACTTCAGACGACCCAACGATCTGTTGATCTTCTATCGAGGGGTCTTCGCGGCATAGAACAATATCAGCATTAATAGAGACTGATTCATCTCCATGTATCCAATTCTTTTCCAAAATCGCTTCGTTAAGCACACCAGAGGCAGTTGCAGACTCTCCACTTTTGGCAAAAGAACCGGATATTTCGGAGGAACCAGCCTGTTTCTTCTCGTCAAGCAAAAGATCACCATTCTCTGGAGATGACGCCTCATTGAAAAACTGGACAGATTCAGATTCACCGACCTGAACTCTGTCTTTCAGTGGTTCTACCTGGCAAATTAAATGTAGGCTGGGCACCTCACTTAAATTCGTTGCCTCTGTGTAATCCACAGGAGTATCGAGAATTTTCTCTTTTCCAAACTTCAAAGTATGAGCTTCTTCTTCCTCAATCTTTCCCATTTTTATGGATGCTTCCCAAGTTTTACCAATGCTATCATCAGTCTCAGGTGTGGCTTCGACTGAATCCTTGGTCAGAGGCTTCTGCAGTGCGTTGGTCTCAAATGATGAAATTAGATCGGTTTTAAGGCATTTGTCTTTGTCTGTTGTCGATGACAGGTTATCGAATTCATGGAAAGCACAGCATGTTTCTGATGATCCAGCCTGACTTTGTTCCTCAGTTAATAGGATACCGTTATGAAGAGGTGTAACTTCATGAAAATACGACGACAATTCAAATTTGCTTGCCTGAAGTCTATCCTTTGGTGGTTCTTTCTCAAAAACCAAATTCATGGCGGTCAGCAACCCTAGATTCACCATTTCACATGTTTCAGGGGTGCTTTCACAAACCTTTTCGGATCCAAAATACATTTTATTAGCTATTCCACCTGAAAGGACTTCAAAATCGCCTTGTTGTTTAACTAATTCTTCAGTCTCCCCTGAACTTTCTCTAAATAACTGTTCCTCAAATCCTGAAACAGCACCATGAATAGCCGCTTTGTGATTATCCATAAGAAATGGCTTTTTCACCGAGGACACTAAATTTTCATTGAGAATAGCCAATTCAGTGCTGCCGTCTACGTGACCATGTTCCAAATGTCCTTCTTTGAATACATCACTTGAATCATGGCTTTTGTCTAACTCACTGGAAATTTCAGATGTACCTGCCTGTTTCTCTTCATCAAGCACCATGGATTTGCCTTCCGGTGAAGCGCCTTGAAAATGAAACACGGTTTCTGTTTCATCAACACGACTTGTACTGATTATTGGCTCCCTTCCAGCGTTCGGCTGTAGACTTGGTCTCTCTTCGAATCCCATGTCTGCCGAAGTTTCTTGAGCCTCCTCAAGGCATTGGTTCATTTCAAATCTCATGGCAAGCCTTCCCTTATCATCATCATTACCGTCCTTTAGTTGATTTGGTGAATCAACGACCTCTTTAAAAATTTCTTTTATCACATTTTCATTCACTGCAGGACTGTCTTCAGCACTTTTTACTCCTACACCAGATTCATTCAACATGCTAGCCTCCTGTTGCTCACTGAATTGAAGACCTGACTTCTTATCAGTGTCCACTACGTCGAAATGTTCCGTTGAAAACGCTGATTCAGGACTTCTATCAAACTGAGTCAGTGTTCCTGTGATATCAGCTTGACTTTTTTCATCCGAAGAAAAAACCCTTAGAGATTCTTCAACATCGTTGTAAATGATCGGTTTTTCCGTTGCAGTGGTTTCATCCTCAACCATGATGAGATGCAATTCTAGACTAGATTCTTCTTCATCCACAAGTCTCAAAAGAACTTCCTCTGTTTCATTATGCGTCTCCATCGATTCAACTTTCATGGGGTCGTAAAACAACTCCTCAGCGAACGAATCACCCTCATCTGCCGACATAAAACAAGCATCTGAAGTTTTACTCGAATCGGAGGATGAAAAGTTGCGAATCTTTTCTTTGCTCTTGAACTCATCACCTTGTAGAACGGTTGTGATGGAATTGGCAAAAGGTGGAAAGCGAATTTCCCCTTCGGCCTCATCAGATAGAAGAGGATATAAGTGCAGAGGGATCAGGTCATTATGACTAGCCAGATTCGATTGATAGGGTTCAGCGACATCAGAAATAGCAGTTGCTTGGAGTTCATTAGATGGAATGAAGGTAAGGAGGGGTGGAAGATCTGGAATGGCTGTAAGGTGCCAACCGATGGCAGCTTCCATCAGTGGAATACTGTCAACTTGTGATGGTAGGTCGAGGGAATGAGGAATTTCGTTGGGGTTGAGGTAATGCTCTAATTCCGAAGTCCACTCTTCCATTTGAACGTCCGCCTTAAATACAAACGATGCAGAAATTGTTAGATTCTCAAAATTATTTAAAAGCTAATAATTGCCACAAAAATAAGTTTGGTGATGGTTATGCTGATACACAGCGTAAAATGTTGCAAAAGACTATGATTTGTGAACAGGCAGAAGATGTAATTTGCTTGACCAGATGTGCACTGTCTGTAACGTTTTGGGAAATAGAAATTTGCTGCGGAGGGAAGCAGGTCAAGGTAGAAATTTCTTCTGCTAAAATCTACGGAGGCAGGAAACATTTACGCATGATAGCCCATCGTGTTGATTCTGATGCTTAAATACACTCATAGCTTAGGTGTTTAAAATGACGTTTATTGATAAGTCGCAACAAGGCAATTTTACTCACTCGAAATGTCGCCCTCTAACTTAAAAAAGGGGAAAATCGTTTTTTAACTTTATCGTTAGTTAACACATTAAAATACATAAAAATTTAGGTACGTTTTCAGATATATGCTTGACTACGCTCGTATCCCAGTCGTAGGCCTGTAGGTAAATATATTTGTCCTCCTCCCTTGGTTTATCGCAGACTCTTATGAAGACTAAGGACGCTGCATGATTTCGTATTTACATGGGCTGAAAATCTGTCCGATTCATGCATATAATTTGGAATCAAACCAATAAACATCGAAGAGGTGTTTTCATTATTTTAGTGGGAACCCGATTAGGAAAATAAGCAAGGAAATAAACACTTTTCTCCCAGAACAGCTTATAAATGTTCAAGTATTTCTGGTCAAATGAACCATCCCACTTCATGGAGTAAATAATATAAGTGTGAGCATTAGAGAACAAGTAAAAGCAATAAGATGTCGTTTTCAGTAGCGTTGTAATAAGTGCCGCTGTGTAGGCTCAAAAGCTGCAAATAAAATCGGCATTTTTGAGAAACCTAGTAGCTTGATCAAAGAATTTAGGAACAAGCAAATACACCATTGTGGCTATGCCAATGGGAAGTCTCATCGTATCTGGAAACTTATTGCCTCGTTATAAGAAACACCTTGTCTAACTGCTCACTTATTTCATGTCAGTAGCAAATCACGCTAAATTGTTCTTTCGAAACCCAGGTTAATCGGCTTCGATCATCCGGAGATGGGGGCCTTAATGTGCTATGAGCATTAAATGGTCGTTAATTCTAACAGCTTCAGGGGAACGTAAACAACGAAAAATGAGATGGCTACTTCAAGAAAATTTGCTGTCGTAAGACCACCTTATTGTTAATTAATTCAGTAAGGCCCCGGGACATAAAACTTTCCAATGAGTGCAAAACTTGATCGTATTTGATTATTACCTAGTTCCTCAAGCAAAATCACCGAATCGTCTCATAAGTTAGTTCATACAGTTAACCAAAAGTGATTTAGCTCGTGTCATTTACTATCATCCCAACTATGTCCAGCCCAACTAAAATGACTAACTGTACTTTTAGAATCCAGGCTATTCTTGCGTGACTCCAGGACTATCCATCCTTGGGGTTTCATCAAAGCATTCGACCTTCGGTCTGGCATACCAGCCGCCACGAAATGCCAACTGCCCTCCCATAGTGCCCTTCCTCGCAGGTACTTCCTTTCGGCTATATGTCGTTTCTCGTCAAATCATAAGGAGTCAATCATTCTGAAGAAACTAACGAAGATGACCTCATCTTCAAGAACAAATCTATTATAAGGTTTACCGAACTGTTCACTCTCTTGTGCATAACCGTAGAATTGTTTTGGCTTATTAGCAACGAATCAAGGCATGAATAGATCTAAGCTTTAAACTCAAACTTTTTGTACAGTCCTAAATTATTACCCTTTTGCTATGGTATTTTCTCTCGACTATAATTTTCCTATTCACCGTGAATGCAGTCACCCCTAACTCCGCGTTTTAAATCGGTATTTTAACCCTTTTAATGGCTTTAAGAACTGAGAGCAAATGAGAGTCAAGCCCGTATTAACAGGGACAAATGCATACTCCTTGTGACCTTCAAGACGCTTGGCAATAAAATATCTTACCCTCGGGGATTTTCGTGCGTCAGCTCCACTGCTATCTTCATTCAACTACCAAACTGTCAAGCAGAGAACACATTCCCTTCTACATTACTTTTTCCAGCACTTTCAACTTTTTACTCAGGACAAAAAAAACCACCAGGCATGTGAATGGTATAATTTTCTTTTCACTTCCCATTAACCACAAACTAAGGATTCCAAAACTCGCTACAGAATCAAAATGATGCAATGACTCGTTTTCAACCTCAAACAACTTCAAAGCACAGGTATAAATGTATATCTGCTTATAATTTTCTGTATTTATCATATGGTCAAGTACACAGAGAGCTAACGCGTCCGAAAATGAGCAATCCAACCCGCAAGTTGAGTATCAGCTACCCAAAAGTGGAAATTTTGTCTTAATAAAGTGCATATTAAATTTGTTTTAGCAAACAACAGGCGAATGAGATAACGTTGAATGGAAATAGACGAATTTGCATCGGTAAGTGGCTCCTTGCGAAAAAGCCTCATTTTCAATCAGATTGAGTTAATTTATTTTTTCAAAAAATAAAAGATGATTTTAGGTGCAAAAAATGTCAATTTTATTCATCCGCGATGGATGAATAAAAGTCCTTTTTTGAGGTGAACAATGCAATATTGCACAAAGCCTAGTGGTTTAGCCTGTGCACCTGGCACTAAGCAGGAGATTGCCCATTTCACAGAAGCCTCAACCACCGCCGTCACCAAATCGAATGGCCTTTCAGCCTATCAGTTAGAGTTTCATTTAGGACAAAGGTGAATGGGGAGGACAGACAACTGTTTCCATTGTCGGAATCATTTAACTGAGGTTGCCATTGAAACTTGATTCCAGAAACTTGTAAAATTCTCGCAATCATTTTCATTTACGACTCACAGAGTAAAGTTAGATGCATATGTATCAGCATATTGGTACGATACTCCTCGTTGTGTGTATTACCTTCTCTACTGTTATTTCCAACATGTACAAAATGCTGGTTGGGTCTAAACATTTGTCTTCGTGCCAACTTAAAGAGTGTTCGAAGACTGGGCTCCTGAGTTCCTCGCATAATTGCTCCTACATCATTCTGTGGATAGATGGTAGTGAAACGTGTGCAAGTAAACATCCTCCTCATAAATAGTCAGAATTGGTCAATTGGGTGCTGGGAATTCCTCTTCTTATTGGTGAAAACTACAAGACTTCACTTTAGTTAGAATGCAAAGAAGAAAGGAGATGCCGTTTCAGTCTCATTTCTCCGAAGGTGATTCTCTAATTTATGTGTGAATTTTACTTTCCCTGCTGTTAGTGTTTGGTAATTATATCTCAAGGGGAACAGATAGTTAGAGATTGGAGCGAAAGTAGAAATGGTGGTTAGACCTAGGAACCGCCCCGACTTTTGGAGACTGAGCGTGACTATGCAACTTGATTCACATTCATGTGTTCTCTTTGGGAGGAATGGCAAAGTATAATTAACAAGATTATATCGCACGAACTACTTTAAGAAGTTTGCTATGGACTTAAATTCCTGCTACGAGAACCCGCGCATAGTTTTGCACATTTGCCCTATTGAGAGAAACGAATAAGCAAACATTCGATTCATAACCACTTTTTCGGAGAGTTACTTTAATCGAATCTATTTTTAAGCATAAATTCCGATGCCACGTATCGAAATATAGAAATGTTTCTAGCTCTCGTAGGTGTTTTAAGGAATGTGGCAAATTTTCTTAACAATATATAAATAGTTGTTCCTACCATGCTTGAAGATTAAGTTACAAAGATATGTGCCCTTCGATAAATCTGGCAAAATGTAATTGGAAGATTTGCAAGAACTACACAAAAGGAGCTAAGAAATTTATCCAACTCTGTCTAGAAATGCTGGAAAGTCCAACCACTTTTGCCTGAAATACCCACCTCAGATCTTCACTTTAGGCTAAGCACTGTGAGCAATAACAGTTGGATTATGGAGAAGAGAAGGCGATTGCTCTAGCCTAGAAACACAAGCATTTTTGCGTATCATGATGTCAGATAAGTCACTTTAAAATACAGAGTTTTGATTTTGGGGAAATTGTATATTTATATCCCATATTTAACTGGACGGGGCGTTTATTTGCCACGTTTTGGTTGCCATTCTGGTACCAAAATCGTTTCTCTTTGATAATGGTGTGCCTTTTCGTAACGCAGTGGGTAGTTTGGCGCACTGGATTGACAGAATTGGTGGAGAAACTCAGCCCACATGGGCGACAACACAGGCATAAGATGACATTAGCCTTCAAAATGCGCCCCGTTTTGAGTTTGGTCAAAAAAGTTGATACCCGTTTTCCTTGTGCGCCGTTTAGGTAAATATTCAAAAAGAAATTCCCCGTGCACAGTGTCTAAGGAAGAGGTAAGATATTTTCGAGTTTCGACCAAATTTACATCTCTCTAATGTTTGAAACACATGGAAAGGGGAGGAGCAACAGGATAAAGTGGGATAAAAAGGCTCGAATGAGGAAAGGTGGCCGATAAAGTGCCGTCATTACCAGCCAAGAATTTAACTACACGGACTTTGTATTCTCCATGTCTCGATCATCAGACTACCAGCATGAAGTTCCATTTACACTTGCAGCCTCTACCGTTTCGCTCGACAATGGTAAACCTTCTTCCATGTTAATATTTTTACAACGTCATTAGAGAAGGCCAAAGGACGATGAAAGGGGGTTGAAAAGAAAGAAAAGGGTAAAAATATTTGGTGCTATATTATACCAATAAAATCCCTATCTCTTGCTGGTGGATTCGCACTGGAGACCCTAGAGGCGAATGTGTTAGCCACACACAAACGGATTTACTCGCATATCATTTTTGCGAACATATAGGGAGATGGGTGTGAATGCAGCAGACCGGAAAAATAATTATGAATGCCCGAAATTCCAATGCAAAATCAACAAAAATCACGCCTCTCAGTTCATTGCATGTGCACTTTTTCTCTAGTAAATGCCGTGGCCATGGGGTCAAGGGCCTTAACTGCCGTGCCTTGTTCAAAAATTCTATTTGAATTGACCCTAAAGGAGTATTTTCAGATGTGAGCACCTGTCTCATGCGCCGTTTCGACTCCTTTGGCAGAATTTGGCTGAAAAGTCCCTCTATTTTTCAAATAAACCTTTTGGACGTAGAAAGCTTATTCAAGACCCTGAAACTCCGAATTCAGTAAACATTGAGGAGCCCAAATTAAGGCCAAGCGTAAATATACCAAAAACGCTTGCCCATTTATTTTCCTTGGCTGGATATTATCACCCCTTCATGGTGATGTACAGAGCCTTTGCTCAGAGTGAACCAATGAAGGGAAAAATCACTAATTTAAGTTGGTGGTAAACAAGTACAAATTGTATTAAGGTACAAGAAGACCCTACGATTTATAAAGATTGGTTTACAACTTGTAAAATCGGCTATAAATGGTGTGATCTTACTTGAGTCTCAACACAATGGATGAATGGGATTTTATCCTTGAAATTTCACGGTGCACTTTAAATGAAGCCCTGAGTCCTCACCAATGATTCTTTAAAATACCCTTCAAGGTTCAAATAACCAACTGCCACCTCCAGTTTATGACCAGTTCATTTGACATTTCGCGTCCACATGACTAATCACCATGCCGTTTCGTAATGTAGTTTTCATTGAACTGGATAAGGTAAAAATTTAAGGAAAAGCATTCTTTCCTTCACCTCACACTAAGCTAGAGCTTAAAGACAGTAGGAGTTCTAACAGCCACAGTCCAATTTTAAGAAGGTGGGTAAATGGTTTATGGATGCTAGCATTAATTATACTGATAGACAGATGGGAGTACTTTTGCTGCAAGATAGTATGGTGCTTAATGGTTCTTACATCTTTCTGCCTTTTTCACCTGCCGGGTCAGTAGATGGAGCGAAAAGGAGCCTAAAGCAAAACATTAAACCTTCCATTTTGGGCTAATACAACGTACAAGAGTTCCCCTAAGGCTCCCTGCACCATTGATTTGAATACGTCTCCTAAAATACTTAATTTGATCCTAAAATTTTCATCCTTTTAAAACAGTGGATGCAATGTTCTAAATCGGAGTCCCGACTTAAATGTAACACATGAATAAGTGCAAAAAATACGGTTTTTCTGTAGCTGCTATAAATTAAGCAAGCAAATATTTATTCATATGTTTATTCCTCGAAAAAGTGCAAAGTTCGCCTAAGTTAAAGCATATACTTCTGAAATTACACGGATAAATTCCATTTATCATTTTTTTCACTGAGGTTAGTAGCCTTGGCACAGTGCTCCCAATAATCACGTAAGCTACCTACACTTGCCTATGGCTTTCCTGTAGATTGGATTATTTAAAAAATGAATGAAAAGGAAGGCATGTCGTAAGCGATTACCCGAAAAGCCTTAACCGCCTCAGGCTTTTGTGGTCCAGGCTTTGACGTAATTTCAACCAATCAATTCTAAATGCTACCGAGCAGTGGTTAACTCCGTGTCAAATTGCAAGGGCAGTTCAGCCCTCGCTGGTTGTGCTTCTGATCGGTTTCATGGCTTGTGAACCATACCGGAAGCACCTAAATCTTTTGTACATTGATAAAGTGCGTGCCTTCATGCCGCGACTTTGGAGAAGGCTCATGGGACAGTAATTAAATCATCTGTCGGATTCCGTTGCTTAAAAGGAAAAGTGTTCGCTTTTAAGGATGATTGCTATCGAAGGCAGAATGCAGAAATTTGAGATTAAATTCTTTAATTAATTAATTGAAAGTATGCTTCAGCTGTCGGCTTGAGGACTCGAATACATTTGAAGAGAAGCAAGCAAATGTATTGTATTCCAGGTAACGGGCTGTTTAGGATTTTTGTAAAAAGAAGTGGGCACAATTCATAAAGAAGGAATAGAGCATCCATGAAATAGGATAGGAGATCAAAATGGCAAAAGAAGTACTATCGAATATTTTAGGGTAGCAGCTGCCATAACAAAATAACATTTCGTAACAGCAGCATAACCCAGGTCAGTGCATCTGCAATTCCTAAAATTTCCACCTCATTTCTCCACGAATGCGGCTGAGAGGAGATTAATGAGACGTTTCTAGATAACTAATAAATATTTCCAAATTTCTTACAATAAAAAATTTTGGAGAATTTACAATGTACGAATTGCACGATTCGCGGACAAACAGCATGATAACCCACAGACTCACCCATCTACTGGTGTTTTTAAAGTGTTAATATTTTCTGACTGGAAATGAGTCTGTCTAGGAGGAAAATCCACCCCAGGGACGGCATGTTTCGTCATTATAACATGACGTCACTTCCCGTTCTTAGGTTCATTTTCATTCCCAACTAGTATTTACCTTTTAATTAAGTGTCACACAAGTGCAACGTGCAGATTAAAACAAGTAAATCTCGCCATTGCATAATCGCATTATGATAAAAAACGTAGTAGTTAGGGTAATGACTCAGCGAATCAGTGGGAACTTTGATCGCGAACATTCAATTATTTTCAAATACCTTATTAACTTAAGACACCAGTTATTTTATTGATAATGATGGAGACTCTTCTAAGGTCCTCCCAATCCACGATACAGGTATTTGCTTATCAGTTGGTAAACATGCGGAATGCATGTGGCGTGAGACGACATTCCATTCAACTTCGAAGACAGTCGAGTCATTTCTCTCTCAATATCGACGTCTTCGACACTTCGAAGAGTCTTTTCGAAACCTGGTCAGAGGTAGGTCCAACCTTCAACAAATCATTCAATTCACTTCGTGTTGGTCAAAGACAAAGACATACAATCACCTGACGGCAGTGCTCTGGGCATTGTTAGTGAAATTTCATTCACTACGCCTCACTCTCAACCTGCCGTTTACTTTCATTATAACTCTCAAACAAGATCAGTAGGTGGTATGTACTTGGCTTATTGGGTGTAGAGTGAGGTTGTCGTAGTGGTTGTAATGCAGCTTTCGCTGCGTTGCACTTGAACTCCGCCTAAGAGAGAAGATGTGGCATTTGGAGGCCAATCCATCAATCCAACTCGAGCTTCAGATTTCCACTCCTTCACACAGCTCATGAGAGGAGACTTCATGAATCGCATGTTATACTGTGTGGAAGAGTGGGTGCACATTCGGAAAGCGGGATGAGGGTTCACTCCATTGGAGTCGCGGAGGAAAGGCTGTCACGAAAACCGTAAATGTGGATCCTATCATCCTCCTATGTAGGGAGGAGTTTAAATCTGTTGCATTGTTTTTAACTCAGCCAATCCACTATTTCAGCTTCCGCAAATGTGCATTTCAAGCAGATTTAAGTGAACATCGACCTATGAAAGCGGACCTGCAGATCCTCCAAATCAGCAAAAGGCTTTGTATAAGACAACACTGTCTACGCACCCTTGACAAACCAGACGGACTGTTTGCCAACGCTCCACTTCAATGGCAATTTGACCAGCAAATAACAGCTAACATTCACACATTTGCGTTCACGTTACCCATTTCCCAGTTGGCCACACTCTCAAAGCAGGAATTACTGTAGTAGTCTTCGTTAAGTCTCAGTTGGTTTGTTATTTTCTACCTCACAGTTAATGAGCGCTTCCGCATTGGTCAGGTAAACTTTTTCCTTATTTTATTCAGGGTAACAATTGTAGTAGCCTATGTTTGAATATTTCGAAATTTAGAGGGAGATTCTCCCATATCGTCCGACGGAAAATATAACATAAAGTCGTGCTTGTGTGCAATTTGTCTTGCGCATCCTTTTCTGGGGGATGGGATAAGATAGGGATTTTCATGCAACCTGAATGTTGATAAAGCGTGTAGTCCAAAACCATTGTAATTATCATTTTATAGCTTTCGAAGACTTTTAGGTTAAGCCAGAATTTAACACTGCCACCGCTATCAGTGCCATGCACCAGTCCAGACACCGTTAATCCAAGTTGTAGACGAAAGTGACAATGAGTGCATGCAGGAGGATATGACAAGAACGAAATTTATTGCATAAGAGACACAACCTAAACCTATGAATACCAACTCATAGCCATGTTGGTGGAGGCGAGTAGCTGCCTTGCAACAAGGCTTTGTGTGGTGTGATCGGTTAAGGGACGGCCAAGCATCCCTTTATCTGCAGCGATCTTGGCAGTGGTGATTTCGTTCCAGGACAGGACAGCAATCATATCCGTGTGCAGTAAGCGCATAATCCATCGAGAAATCGACCATGAAGCTGATTCTTCTGCGGAACCAGAGTACACAACTATTCATAAATATTTGCGGCTAAGAGAGATTAGTACGGACTGGACACCACGATAACCTTCTGATGGCCATAAGTGCAAAAGATTTGGACCAGGATGGCTGAGTTCATTTAGCGCTGGGACAGGTGTTTAAGTGTTGAAGATGAATGTAGCTTATGCACCTTGAAGTTGTATTTTCAATTTTATAAATTTAAAGTTTAGACTTGACTTAGATGTTCCTTGTGGCACTTGAAAATAATTCGGACTAAATGCAGACGATTTATCATTTGTTCATCGCATTAACGCCGAATGAATTTGGTGTCAAAAATAGCATAATTTTTGAGAAATATTCGAGACATCTTAGCCCTTAAGTCCTAAACGTAAGAAAGTGAATGAAGAAATTTCATGCAAACGTTGTGCACTTTGTGCAATATTTATGGACCTGGCAGAAGGACGATTTTTTATTTATTTCGACCATTTTAAGCGATGGAATTCGTGTTTGGTAGGGAGAGACGTCGTCCTTTCCGCACACTATGGGCAAAGACACTCAATTTTTTAAAAAGGGTATATTTGGCGGTTGGCAAGGCATTATTACAAAGTGTAGGTTGACTTTCAGTGGGATTGGTGAAATGCTGAAAAAAATATCACGCGTGTGCAATGCAGTAGCTTTAAACTTTGTCCAAATGTGAGCTGCATAAGTGGTTAGAGCATGAAAGGAGAGCGGTTTCCAGCTTAATGTCGATGAGAAAATTACGAACCGGAGATCAGAAAACAATAACTATTTTGCTGGCATTCTCCACATTTTAAACAAGCAGAGTCGCCTTTGTATCCAGCCAATGAATTGTTTTCCTTCCGACAAGAAACCGCTGGGCTAAAATCTGTTCATCCTGATTGGAGCTAATTGCTATCAACAGCTATGCATTAGTCCCATCAAAAGTACTATAACTAGGCCATGAGATGGCATTTAAATTTCGTCTATTAAAGCGAGCCCGCGCAGCATCAACATTTGCTTCCATCCCCCATTCGCCGATTGCCAGTTTGATTACCAAAATGGGAACCAGGAAAGCGCATCAAAATTGTGTTGAACTCTGTATTTGTCTGCCCACGGTCTGTTCTAGGGACCAGTTCTTGGGGCAAATTTTTTAAGAAGGAGGTTCAAATCTTTTAAGGAGAGAGGTGGCGGTTGTGCTTATTCCAAAATCACTTCTATAAGTGAGATTTTACTGGGATAATCCCGTTGCCTTTCAGGCACCTCGTTATCTGCCCTAATCATCTGTCTATTTCACAGGACGAATACTATGCTTTACTTCACACCTTCCTTTTACGAAAAGGGATCACAGAATCTGAAGCATTGGCGTTGTGTGCTGATGCATTGACTTGATGCACCAACGTTGATCATAACTATAAAATATGAAAGCATTTTGTGGAGTTCATGGGTTTAAGGCAAATGCCGAATATGTTCGTGCAATACTATTCAAGCAAAATTGTCTACTGACTTTTATTGAAGTGCGAAATCCATCTCATCTTACTACAGATAAAGACGTGACTTTAACTGGCGCTTTTTGGTACGCATTTTTCACTATTTCGTAAGGAGAAGATGAAACCTTCATTTCAAACATTTCAAAGCATGTTAAGTAGTGTGCTTTGCTGATACATTTATTGTTTAATTTGCTACCCCTTAGTTAAGGTTTAATTAAAATGCAAACAAATATTTTCGGTGGACTTTCGAAATATTGTCCCTAGTAGTAAAATGATTCAGAGAAAATCTTGGTGCCTTTTTACTCCTGTTGTTTCTGGAAGAAACAGTGAAATTTTTTGCCTTTCACGTTGAAATTCTCATGCTTTCAGGGAAATCTCTAAGTAAGTGGACTTTCTACGAGGCTAATTGCATGCCAAGAATGTGAAAACAATCGCAGTGAAAACTGTAATTCTAGTGAAGCTTCGAAGTAGTACACTTTACTTCAATGTTTCTATGCTTAATTTTGCTTGCGTGGCATTCTGTCTTTTCAAATGAATAATTCTTCTCCTCCTCCTCCTCCTCTTAATTTTACTAAATTAGGTGGAAGGTACTAGATCCCGTTCATGTGTTATTTAAAAGTACCTGGGGACATGCAATTTCATGCTGCTTTCACTTCTCGGGCTAGCCTGTAGCACAGACGCATTCGCATCGTCAAATGCAGAAATCATTTTGAATTGCAAATCGAAAGAAGTTGTGCTACCCTCATGTGAACGAATTTCGCTTTTTGGTTAGGAGGCATGTGACGCCAGATATTTGCCAAAGTATGCAATGTTCATCCGTAAATCTCCTAGCCGACCAACAAGTTCCAATTCTGCGTGCTACCAGAATTGCAAATGAATTAATAATGTCTCCCACGCCCTCCAGGAACAGTAAAGACAGTATAATCAAAAGCGTCCTCCTAACAGAAATGTCTCTGCACTTATTTGGAAATGACCTCCATAGATGCGTCTTTTTCGGTTAGCTGCAGCTCTAATGTCAAGTGTAGGGTCATTAGGTAAAAAATAAAAATTAATTGTTTCGGAGTAAAAACTGTCAGGATACTAGTCGATGCATGTTAAGGCTTCAGAAGGCAACCAGCCAACTTACGCCAGAGACATCGCCTCAGGCAGTAATAACATAGGAGCTTGAGTAAAAGCTAAGGAAGGAAATTGTAGCATCAGTGTTTGTTGCTTTTCCATAATCGACCAAGTTTTAAATGAACACAGACGAACTTTGATCAGTCTAAAATCCTGTATAAATTTCCATTTCCGCGCATTTGATTAACAGTCCATCAAATAAGAGTTTTACTTCATTAAAAAAAGCAAAGTCTTAGTAAAAAATGAGTTACACGTTAAAAATTTGTTTGATTAGTCGAGATAAGCTAGACAGTTCGTCTACAAGCCGCAGAAGGTGTATCGAAGAGGAATCACAAATGTCACTTTGCGTATTCACTGCAAATAGTCGACGAAAAAACAAACTCACTTAAAAATTTTTGTGAACTTTTCAACGAATTTATTCACTCCTCAAGATTCGCTATAGAAGCTTTTTTGCACAACACCTAGGTAACCACAAGGTAAGTCAAAGTATGCTGGCCTGTAGAATATAGTATGCATTAAAGCACATGAACCTTCGAAAGGTGTCAGCAGGTGTTGCCCCGTTGGGGGCACTGTTGAAAACGTTTTTACTTAAACATGACCAAGAACAAAATGCTGATATCTACAAATTGATCAAATATGTGTGCTACAAATAAAAAGTCTGCGTTGTCAATTTAGCCAATGGAATGTGCCAGAATACAAAAAACCATTTGCACTTGACTGTCACCCTGCATGATCGAGGCGCATATTCGGGAACTTATGGGCGAGGACGTGCATAACTCAGGCTAAGAAGACCGCGATTAGCGAACAAGCAAATACAAAGTGTTATTGTGAAAGGCAGCATTTCAATGGATTTAAATTACTTATTACATGAATTCATGGAATGATTGAATGATAATAGGGCGGAATTGGTAATATAAAGCGTTACCTAGTAATTTTTGCGACTTACCAAATTTGGCTCAATAGTGACAGTTTCAGAAGATTCACTTAATTCCTCCCCTTCCTTTCCTTTCTGGACATCCTCTTCGCTAAGCTTTCTTTCGATCATCACCGGATCGTCTCGAATGGCACTCATAACCTCCGCATCCACCTCATCTCTGGACGTTTGATCTACTTCTCTCCGTCGAGAAATATGATCATTTTCCTCCATCTCCCAAACTTGGTTCTCAAATCGTACCCTAATTGAAGGGAGTACAGTTGGCGGCGGTGGCGACAGTTGAGGTTCTGACGCAGAAACTCGGTCTACTTTTGTCCACGGCCCACGGCAACAGCATAAGTACCGTCGAAGTTGTCGATGATGGCGGAATTCGTCAGCGTAAGGTGGAGAATCCGTAGTGTTGCAACAGCCGCAACATTGGCAGCATTTGGTGAAGAATGTGGAGAGCGATTTGGACAGGCGAGGACGATTGTGTTGGTCCAATTCGTTAGATTTGGGAATAAGATGGGTGGAGGAAAAAGAGTCACGTGTTTTAGAGGCACTGCGATTACGAAAAAACGTTCGAAAGCTGCTAGAAAGAGAACTACCCTTTCGATACTCATTGCTGGTCCCTTGGGCATTATGAGGAGTAGTAGAAGGGGATCTCCCCGGCTCCTGACTAGCACTCCTCTTCATTTGATCCTCAGGGTTCGGGGAATATTTGGGAGGACTAAAGCTACGTTATTCTGTGTGTAGATTTGTGCTAGTTGTCCATTCGTTTTGAACGGAGAAAGGAGTACCAATCAGAGAGCCGCTAATAAGTGGCCAATCACAGAGGGGATGGGGTGGTGGTCGTGTTGCGACAGATCACGTTAGTTGACCGCCCCCTTCGCAATTTGTTTGCCAAAGGGGGAGGGGGACGAAGCCGTCTGACCCTGCGTGAAGTGCGCATCACGATGCGTCACTTCGTAGAACACATCGGTGACCTTATTTAATGTATCGTATTTCCCTTGTACGTTGTTGACTTGGTTAGGTGGTCGACCAAGAGCCAACTTTATGTGCGCTATTAGAACAAATTATCTATCAAGTTTTAGGCATTTAATTTCCGCTTAAGCATACCAAATGGCGGTAGAGAAATAAAAAAAATAGCTTCCATCCACGCGCATTAACGAATAAAAATAAGTTTAAAAGGCTCAATTAAATGGTAACTTCATTTGCTTTGGTTATGAAAACGCACAGTTCGTTTACTAGCCGATTTGTTTGTTTTATAAAATTGTCACTGTACAGTTAAGTTGAGCCAAAGAGCCTAGTATGACATATCTGCAGATGAGCCACTTACAATCCCACACTTCTAAGGCACCACTCCATCCCCGGTAGATTATGCATGCTTTGTGAGTGCGTTGGACTCCAGAAGGAATTGATAATCATATTTGGTCTTCGTTCCGAAGCCCACAAAGATCCTACCACGATGCAATGCGATCAGAATCTGCATGAGATAACTTCTGTGCAGAATGTATTTGAGCCAAGTGAATCGAATGGAAGAAAGCCATGTTAATCGCAAAGCTCGTCCACAAGAGGATTTGCAAGTTTGGGCATGTGGGAGAACAGAAATGTCTCACTTTCATTTTTAGCATTCCCCAAATACTTTACCAAGTGATACCATCTTTCCCTGGCGCTAGACAGTCACATGCTAAATGACGAACTGAGGAAGGAAAGTGTGATGGCAACTGGGCTGAGGTTTTCAGTTATAAAATGAAATATTTTATGAAAATCATAATGAAGCCGTCTATGTTCTGTTGGAGAAGGAGCAAATCTAATGGCGATCGTTATAACAAAAGAAGCACATTAAGAAATCGTTTAGCGTTATTCAGATTTCCCTCAAACTATTACGGCTTTATAATCACTCGCACTTTCGGGCGTTTTTGCCTATTATTCACAAAGTAAGTTGGGGCACCAACACAGAATTCGGTACGATAGACGTTTAAAGCTGCAAGGTTTTCCTTTAAAAACAAGCTCTTGCCTTTCTGATTAATTGAATCACTTTATTTCACTCACCTTCCGTACTTGCGCCCATTGTTAAGGTCTCGTCAATTGCTTCAAATCCCTCTTCTTCTTCGCCTTGGATTGTCTGATCAATAAGGCCTGAGAATTCTGTGGTGTTTGTACTTTGCCAAGCTTCTGGTTGCTTTACGGCTTCGGCTTCTTGTTCTTCTGCATGTTCAGTCTCCTCTGCCGCCACCTGGAGATTCCGTCTACGAAGCATGTAAGCATTAATGACGCCGAAAGCAACTACTCCAATTCCGAGGAGAAATTGCGGATCTGCAAACTGCGACCAGTCCATCTAGGGTGAAATAGATTTTCCTGGTAATAAGGTTGTGTACTAATACAAGTAAGTAGAAATCTTTATTTTACAAATATTTGGAGTAGTCAAGGCAGCAGAGTACATTTGCGAGGCAACCACTTGAGAGCAAGTGGTTTCTGTTTTGAACTCCTGAAAACTTTGGGACAAACTGATGTTTAGATGAGATTTCAACTCAGTATAAACACTGCAAGCTGCAATCCATTCAAGGTACGTAATTGCCCATCATATCTGAATGTCGATTATCTAAATTTAAACAAGATGATAATTTGAAAAAACGAAATCCCCTCAAAGACAAGTCCTAGCAAATTAAATCGTTCCATTAAATTGTACAATGTTTGGAACCCCAAAATCCATGCGAATTAATTTAATGAAAGTTACGACTCTTGTGTACCATTATATGATTTGATTTAGAAATTTGGCAAATCACTTTGCCTAACTGTAAGTGTAAATGCTTATGTTTTTTTTTCAAAAAACAACGAGAATATCAAACGAATAAGTGCTGAGGATGCAATTTTTAATCAGTAGAACTCATTCGCTGCAGCCCAAAAGAGTGGAAATTGGAATGGGTCACTTCAAATTTGATCCACCCGAAACAGTTGAAGACTAAAAGAAAACCTGGACATTAATGCGAGAAGTATCTCAGTCAAAGAATGCCAACTCCTTTGCAGAATTTGACATCCTAATGATGTCGTAAACACTCTTTTGATCTTGATTTCAAAATCCCTTTAACTAAGCGTTTAAATGTAGGAAAAAGATGTGAATACATTCCACTATTATTCTGGCATCTCCTTTGGCCAAAAGGTGTCACCTGTTTGCCTCGTCTTGGAGGCCGTCATGTGACCGGAGAAGGGCGGATTTAGTGGCCAAAAATGCTACAGTTAAAAGCAAGCTGCCGTTGATGAATATTCTGAACGTGCTCTATAAACGACGGCACCTACCTTGTTTGCCTTCTATCGTAACCCCAGGATGTCGAGAGGCATTAAATTTTGCCTACGAATCAGACACCTTCGTATGGCTCACTAGCTGATATTACCCATTCAACTTTTCCTTTTCCTCCGCAGCAACTACCACCCAATTCGTATTAAGGCTTCGTGTTGGTTTGAATGTGCGAATTTTTCAAGATATTCACTACGACTTTCCGCAAACTTACTTGGTTTCGGTAGAAATTCACCATAAACTTCACTATTGAGGTATTTATTTTTTTCTCCTTTGCTTTTGACACTTACCAAAAGGCGCACACCGGTTCAAATCCTGCTTTTTTCCTGCTTTCAACATAGTAGACTGAAGTTAATTATTTGTGCATTACTAGTTACAAGTCAAAATTTGCGGTGCCGGTTCTTCTATAGAAAATTTCCAAAGATTAATTGTATTGCCAGCATTTTCCGGCATAGGATACCAGTTCATTTTAAAATGCAATTTTTCGTTGCCCCAACAAGCCTACCCATATTTTCCGTGTTTGTGTTTTTTAGAAACGGTACTAGAAATTTTTGTGTTCAGAACTCTCGGTGCGATGTTTTCAGGCCAGTTGTGGCACATGAATGTCCCTCAAAATAGGATGCGATGCACGTTGACTCTATGTGTAGTTAAATTAATGACGAAAGGTGTTTTGGAATAGTTTGGAAACCTTTAAATCTAAATCAAAGAAATTGTCTGCTAAAAGAGAATTTGGCCATATTGCGGATCACGTAGTGAAGTACCTTGTGGCTTATTTCTATGCCTTTTGGTTTGACTCCTTCCATGGTCACAAGGAATCTCAACTTATAAAAGAGGAAAATTGACTCTGATAAATAGATTTTAATTACAGTCTCTCCACCACCGAGACGTTTTCTTTTCTAGAAAATATTGTATACTTGGATAATTTTGTAATTGTACAGTTACGAGGCAGCGAAAGGTCACGATAGGTGACTAAACTTAAAGTGTCCAAGTCTAGCCGAGACGATGCTGCTGTGACGGTGCCATACCCAATAGTAAGTTCTGAGGATTATTCCCACTGCTGTTAGCAATCGCCGGCACAATCACGATTTCAGAAACTGATGACAAAGGGAACCACCAGGTTCTTGTAATGTAGAAGAGCTTGGCAAGAGTACAATCCTTACTCTTTCAAATTTATTCCGTTCTACTCGTGTAAGTGTGAAAGCAGACATTAAGTATGGGAATAGGGAGGATAATATCCGCGTATGACTGGCGCAAATATTTCGCCATTTAAGCCGCTATTTTCCACCAGTATAACTTTCACTTTGATTCATGGCCTATGGAATGGATGGAGGTAGTGTGGAAACTGCATGGGTATTAAGTCCGGAATGCATGCTTTCCTCCAGACCCATTGCTGGCTTGTCATCAGGCGCTGGGTGAAATAGCAACCACAGGTGAGGTACTCATTCCGAGAGTGATTTCTTAAAAGCTAATGGTTAGAAGTTTATTTAAACACGAACATTGCACCACCCAACTAGATGTGCAAATTAATTATTCAGAAGAAACTAAAAAATGTTTAGGAATCCATGTGATTAAAAAACGTTTCCTTAAGAAAGTGGACTACTTCAAAACTGTGTTGATCTACTTGCCTTAATTGTGCCCAACGCTTTTGGGATTAAGTGTTTTGGATAAAATTGACAAACACATTTCCAAAGTTTTATTTTTATAACAAGAAAGCGAATGTCATTGTATGTTTTGACAGAATCGACAGTTGCTGTAAAAAAACAAGAACAAGTACGTTGGTACTCTCATGGAAATACGACCTTACGCCTATTTTGGCTTCTTAAACTCAATTAATCCCTCTGAGATTCAATCAACTACCAAAAATTGATGAGTCAATTGTCAGTTACTCGAAACATTGGACTCTGAAAAGAAACTAGGAAGCCCCATGCATGTGAGCGCACCGAGTATAACCATTTGATATGTCGCCTAAGCCAGCAGGAATGGCCCTATATGTGGCCTACACCCTTAAGAAGATCTGTCTTTCAAGCCATGGAAAAGGAATGAGAAAATGTGAGCTCAGCTTATGCTTCTGATAAATTGGAACTCAATGCAATGAAGTAACAACCTTAGAGTGTACTTTTATATTTATCCGTTAAAAGACTTGTTAACACCCAAACCCATGCCAAATACTTTCACCTGAGTTTTTCCACAGACATTATCCTTCCAAAATATGTCCATTAACAGGCGAACAGATCAAAATGTTTAAATGACCTAAGAACTCCCCCTCACTACAAAGAGCAAAACCATGTGCTCTGTGACATGTGCCTTAAGGAACTTTTAAAGTTCTTCAATGACCCAAAATTCATAAATTTATTAATTGAAGAGGATGATGTTATCTTGAATGGAGTTTACGCCCTCTGACACTGCCTCCAAGAGATTGCATTTTAAGTAGAAGCACGCATCACATTGCAGAATCATCTGCTTCTACTTTACCACGCCATATGTTGCACCAGAAGATTGAAGCAAAAGCACTTCGATGTAAATAGAAAAAACCAAAAAATGCTAATCAAATTCCACAACCCAGGAATATTTTCTGCCGCACAATGAGCCTGCCACAACTGGAGAGGCAGTGAGTGGGTTTGCGCGGTGCTTTTTTGAAGAGATCTACCGCGAAATAATACTTTGCGTAATAGACAATTTCCACCCCGCGTTGAAAATGCTGCGCAACTGTACAATGCCAACCTAACTTCGTAACAAAAAGAATAAGTCTCTCAACAACTCTGATTTGATTTTAAAATTCCATCACTAAAATAACCTCGGGCGTTGAGTGCCACTGATTTTGAAGACATTTAGGGCTATTTGAATTAAAAAACAAACGGATTTTCTCTCCCGCAAAAAGGGATGTCAACCGATTTTGTTCTCCAAGAGTCCTAAATTTGAGCGCATGATGAAGTGATACAAAAGCCTAGGTTCATCAAAATATCGAAGGTGTTCAACACCAATATTTAACACTCTTTATCTGCGTTGTTTGTTGTTTTGAATTTATTAAATTATTAATCATTATGTGCAAAATTTGCAAATCGGAAATTAATGCCAGACTTCGATGCTTTTTTCATGACCACTTTGTTAGCTGGCAAAAGGACTCGGTGAGAAGACTGCTTTTTGCAAGCTATCATTCCGAAATTGAGCAATCGGTTCAATAACATATAATTTTGCAATCATGTTTTAGCTTAAGAAGGCGGCATATTTCCAAACCTTTAAGCAAGACGGGCTTAGAAATTACTGATATTTGACTTGGCATTCTTTAGATGTTTTGTGCTGCTTTCAACCGAACATTAGGAGAAAGTAAAATATATTCTTTAGAACCCAGTTTTAGTAAGATTTGAAAAAGTTGTCAAAAGTGCTGATGATAAACAAGTATTTAAAAAAACAACGACAAACTGCGCAGCCAATCAAAATCAAAGCATTCGTGCTTACGATTTGTCACAATTATCGCCAGCGCATAATACGACCGAAGTGGCCCTTTTATGATGTCTCCTCTTGTGGCTCACTCCAAAATTTATAAATCCGTCTGTTCGAAAAATGCAAGCTCGAAATCCGAGAGGAGTTGATGCTGTTTTTGTTCGTACTTGATCCACCCACCCAACTCCCTTCTAATGGGCTGACTGACCGTGTGAATCTGATTGGCTGAACGGTGATGCACACGAGGCAGTGACCTTGGCCGAGCCTATCCTGCCATCTCTTGGCCGTGTCTTTGTGTGCCATGTGGATTAGCGTACGAATCCAACAGTCAATGCTGAACACACCATAAATGTCAAATGCACAGGCGGTAAAATCTGTGATAATTACTTATGCGATAGGATAAATGTCAACTTCTGTAACATTAATAGGTCTTCGGGCGATTTCCGTGGAACAGTTTTATTGGCTAAATAATCCAATTCGACTATCTGTAGCTATTCACTGCCTGCTCCTCCGAAGATACTCGATGTCAGCGCAATTTCGCTCACTGATGAGTTCCCTTACCACCTTATTGAGCCAAATGCTAATAAATATCGAACATTGTTATTTGGTTGGGTTATCATTTTGTCAGACTTCTGGGCG
This sequence comes from Taenia hydatigena, assembly GCA_036345935.2. NCBI lineage: Eukaryota > Metazoa > Platyhelminthes > Cestoda > Cyclophyllidea > Taeniidae > Taenia > Taenia hydatigena. Next base: position 22,550,074 of record JADWOT020000003.1, read on the forward strand.
TTATAGAGCGTGTGAGATTGGGTGTGGCCGTGCTGCCTGTTTATTAAAGGGTTAAAGAGATGAGTACACACTCATGCCCAAGAGACTAAAAAGTAAAAAGGAGACGAGGTCCGCTTAATAATCTGTAGATCTAATACAAAGCCCATTATAAGTTACTTGGTCGTTGTCCTCCTTACGGCCATCCTCCTTCGAGTCGAAAATAAATGAGTAAATCTCGCAAAATAAAACTTTTTGTAGAGAGATACTTTAGCTATGTTATAAAAAATTGGAGTCTGTTCCATTGTTAGCCAATAGCCTAATCAAAACTGAAAACGATTTTACGTCCCACTAGTCGCCACTTAAAAAAATCTGTAACGGATGAGCAGTAGATTGAATCTTCCGACACTTTGCTTTCGTTTGCTCTTTAGCCTTGTGTTTTGCTGAAACACTTTTTTTCAATCGTAAAGAATATTTCTGTAAGTCAATTTAAAGACTAAAATATACGTTCAAAAATTCCTTTATTAACCTTCAGCCTTAATTAGGAGAGAGTTCTCTGAAGTGCCCCCATGCTACTTCTAAGTTTTGCTTGTATTTGTTTAACAAAACGTCAATTTGCTTGCGTAGAGCGCGTTTGACATTTTGAAAATGCCAGTATGAAGGTACACGAGTACAAAATTAGTCAAACGCATTTCCCCAACAATTGCTTGATATGAATTGTTACCGTTTTAAAGTTGATTTGTTTGGCTACAGATCTTCTTGTGACCGAATTGCGTGGCATATTCTATTCACCACAGTAACTTACCGACTAGTCTCAACTGGTTGCGATCCTAGTATGAGCCCCGCTTCTACAAATTGCTCCGTCTCTAGAAGCCCAAAAACCTTGCCTTACTTACCGCCTTTCCAATCACACTTTTATTTACTGACTGACTCCTTCACATATGATCACAGCATTGCCTGAGACGAGGTTGGGAAATAGTAGGGGATTGGGAAGGATGAGGGTGAGGCAGCACCTCTCTCCACCCAGAAGTGCCACGGAGAGCCTTTTCATGGGGCTGCGGTAACGCGTGCAGCCTTATGCTGCCATGTAAGAAGATGGTTGAGTCTCGGTCTAAATTGTGCAGCCTTTAGCGAGTAGATAATGCCTTGTAAGCATTTTCGCCTGCAGTTCATCACATCAACGCACATAAAAGCCGTTCATATTCATTTTTGGATGAAGTAGGGCTTGCGATCCAAATTGGGAGAGGGAGAGCGGAGCGCGGAACGTTTGGCTATAACCAAGTTTATGTTAATGCTCATGGCGAATGCCAGAAAAGGAAATTGGTAGACATTAAAGCTAATTGTCATTTGTAAATGCACCCAGGGCGGGCATATTTGCCTAACTTTAACTTAAATTCATTCAATTAATGGCTGCGTAAAGGATTCTTTCCTTATCGGCACCGAACACCGTCCTTGGCGCGTTAATCCCCACTTCTTTTAGTCGCTAGCGCGAGTACTATTTGATGAACAAGGACAATGAACATTGGTGAAAACGTTAAGTAATTAATCACCAAAATCGGTCCAGCTGTTTAACCCATAGATAAGCGTCGTGCACCCTGCTGCTCCGCCTCCTAGTAGTGGTGAAACACATCTCCGACAGTACGTGGAAGGGGTTAGCTGGTGCAACGCCGATTGACGCAGTCCACCCATGCTTTATAAATCGTGCACATAAACAGCACCAGTTGGGTTAAAAATCGTCTACAGTGGAAGCCACAGGAACTCAGTGGACCAATCAATCTTATTAGTTTCAACCAAATGAAAGCGTCCAGCTAATACGCCCTTAAAGAAGTGCTATGCAATATGAAATATCACACAAAACCATGCATACAGAGAGTCTTGACTTTATTTAAAAGCGCATGCTGATAAAAAACCATTCAACATATGCTTACGCTAATGCCCCTTGTCAGCCTAAATTTTGATCAGAAACTTGTAGTCAGCACTTTCTCTAGGTGAAATTTTCGTCCAAAGTCCACTAACTCTCCCCCGTACACAATAGTCAAGTTTGATTCAGGGCCGCACGATCTTGCAGCACCGTTAGGGAGAACTTTAGCAGGACATTTTTGACAGCTTTGAGCAGAACGGTCTTGATATGTGTTACCGAATCTACGGTTACTTAAAAGTGAAGGGCCGTCAGAATTGCATTCTTGCACTATGCCCCACAGACGTGAAGCCGTTCGCATCATTTATGCATGTGCATATACCTCTCTATTTTGCAGGAATCCGAAAGTAGTTGACTAGAAATGAATAGGACAAGGGTCAAGGCAGAAAAGGTGGTGAAGGCAAGTCTGCGGAGCTTCCTTGAACTCTTTCTTGTTAATGAGCTAACGCATCTTTTAAGCAAGTATTCCTACCAATCTTAATAAGCGCTTGAAATGTATTCGCTGCAGAAAATCGACCAGCTTTGAAGAGTCCTAAGGCTCCGCATCCCAGCATTTTAGCTAACCGAAGGCACGTAATGCTACATACATCGAAGGGGCAGATACGTCTAGCTACCGTTTGGCCGAAACTAAATAACGATTGGTGGAAGTTACAAAAACTGGCAATAGAAGTGTGCCACAAAAGGATGCTTGTTTAAGCTACAGTCTTAACATGTTGGGCTTCAAACTCCAGTGTTTTTGCCAAGGAAACTCTGCCTGAGTCATTTGCTCTCCCATTCTACCAACTTTTTTATGCTTTGACACAAAGCTATGTTAGCGTCAATGCATTTTAGTACGGCTTCGCCGTTTTTGTCACTTTTGTCATGACCAACGTCGTCCCACGCGCAGTGTTTACCAAATGAAAGAGGTGAGCGTGTTCCTTCAGCGCATCATCTTCTCAGACGCGTAGCACGGAAATCTATTCCTTTTTAGTGTGTCTTGCGTGCACCTTTAGTACTTACCTTAAATAAAAAATAAGAAAGACTTATTTGTCTCACAATTGCTGCCGGTTGATCGACGTACTCATTACATGTTACTCGCTAGTGCAATAAATTACACGCTTCTCCGTCTTCATCATTCCGAGCAACAGCATGAAGTCCTTTTTTACAGTACTCGGGCGGAATATTTAAAAGGGTACTCACTCATTTAAAAATCGCTATTATGAGGATAAAAAAATCAACATTTACTTCAATTGATGGGATTGACTAAATATTTAAGGGAAATTTAAACAGTTTAGGTGAGCAAGTGATGTTGGCTTATTTGAATCTTAAAATAACCGTAGACTCACCACCACGGTTCACTTACCGTAACTACTGAAACTCCCGTTAACCAGTAACCTACCTACTGTCTGAACTTTATGTAAAAATGTAGTTGTAGTACTTTGTTTGTTTGAACTACCGGTTTCGATTAGGGTCACAGAGTTGGCCGTATTGCCCTATTTGCGTGGGCTGGCCTCCAGGCCATGCCAGCAGCTTATTTCCTTCTGCCCGTTGAATACATATATTCTACCCTAGTATTCTGCCTTCTTTTGCCTTTGAAAGAGCCTGAAGAGCTAAAAGTGGGGCTTGCATGTTGCACATTTTTGCGAACCATTGGTCGGAATATTTCATCGTGGCGCACCCCGTAAACATCTAGTAAATCAAATTCAAATAAACTACTACTTAGGAACCCGAAACTAAGTACTATTGGCCAAGCGTCACTCCTTACAAATTTGTTCAGCAACAGATAAACTCATTTGAGCTTATCGCATTCTGTAAATAGCATTAAAGAACCTTAAAAATCTTAAATAGGTAATTTTATTCGTCAAAATGAGCAGTCAAAATCGATTATTATGGTTACAATACATTTTTCGATATTAAAATTAAAGACTATGCACTAGTATTTTGTTCGGAGTTGACGAATTTACGTATTTTTCGACTTGTTTTAACCGCCTACATTGGTGTCCTTCTTCGTTTATTTTAAGGTTGGTAGTTATTCAAAGGCGGCTCGCGCGTCGTGAAAACAGTTCTTGAGATGAGATTCCCGATTTGGGGTGTACTCTGTGTGCTTGGAGGGTTTCTGTATCATCTTGCCCTCGGTTACTTTTACACCGTTGGTATGCTATTGGGAACTGTTTTACCTCTAAAATTTAGGGAACATGATCCCATACGTTGTGTCGTACATGGGAATCAAGTCAAGTGAGGCTGCGTGGTTTTCGTCCACACTTCTTGCGCTTCAGGCGGTTTTTATGCCAACTGGAGCAATGCTAGCTACTAAGTTGGGATACAGGCCAATATTTATAATCGCAATGGTCTTTAGTGCGTATGTTACACTTTGTTAATGAGCCTGTCTGCTTTAAGTGTGTCTTTTCACTATGTCCTCTGTCAATGTGCTTGCTTTTTAATTTGTAGAGGTGGAATTTTGTTGACTCGCTTGACCATTGATCACGGTCTTGGCCCCTACATCGCAACTTATTGCATTCTTAATGGCATCGGCATGGGAGTGCCCTATTCGGTTATCTTCTCAGTCGCGTCATCGGTTGGTTGATTTACATTCACTTTTGCTTATATTCTTAAAGTATTTTTAATGTCTTACGCTTATAGTGGTTTCCTGAGCATCGCGCTACAGTTGTTGGTATTATTTCTTCTGGATTCGGTTTGGGTGCCCTCGTCTTTACGCCAATTCAAACTGCCATTATTAACCCAAATAATCTTCCTGTAAATGGAACGTACGTTATTTCTTTTTTGGAATTTTTGGTGTTCTTGTTTTTAATAACAATCCGTCTTTTTTTAAATTAGTAAGTTCCCACCATCTGTCGAGGAAGGAATCCCGACTGCTTTTATAATCCTTGGTAGCATTGTTCTTGGTCTGGAGTTAATCGGCACGATTTTGTTGAGACAAAAACCGGAAGTGAGTTGCAGAACTATTTTTAGCATGCTTTAAGTGCCAAATTTATTTAAAATTGTTAGCCATTGGTTAGTTTTAAACATATCACTTTTATTAATTACTCTAGGGGGGAACTCCTGTCAAAGCACCAACAAAGTAAGTCGCTGACTGATCGATTCAACAACGTGCTTCAGATTTCACAGATTCTTTATCTTTTAAACATTTATTAGTTTCGGCACTGCTAAAATGCAGCGCTCCTTTGGCTTACTAAGGTAGCGCATCTAAACTAAGATGATAGTACATACAGAGAAGGAGCTGTTATACAAAAGTATGTCTCATGCTCCATTTTTTCTTTGAGCAGAAATATCCTGTTTTAACTTTAGGAGCGATGATGAAACTGCTATTAGTTTGACCGGCAGTAGTGCAAATACAGAGGCCAAAAAGTAAGTGTTTGATTAATTATTATTAAGTATGACCTCGTGAGTAAAGATTTTACGCATTTTCTCGTAATTTAGGAAGGTGCATAAGGCTCCGAAAAGTTACACCGTCTCTGAGGCACTAAGGTCCGTCGATTTCTATCTGCTTTGGTTAATTGCCTTCTGTGACATCATCCCGGTTGTCCTTCTTACTTCAACCTTCAAGGTAAAACTTGTTTCTACTCTAAGTATCTCTCACTAAGAGAGAATATTTTGTCAAACTGATATCATCTGCTTTCAGGTCTACGGAATCCGCAGTTCCTTCGACGATCAATTTCTCTCGGCGATAGCCACAACCAGTGCAGCCTTCAACTGCCTTGGCCGTGTGTTCTGGGGCCACATGGTAGACCGTTTCTCTTCTAAGGTACACCCTGTCTGTTTACAGCGCCATTCTCGGCAGAATCTATTGTATTTTGCTACAGCTTCGACAACTTCGTCTCGATAAATCAATGCATCCATGTTTTGGTCATGCTTTGACCGGTCTAGACGGTGTGTAACGATTGGGTGTGCTGCCTTAATGATTCATCGACTTAGGTCTTATAGACAGCCGTTGTCTTGAGGCTCACATTGGCTGTAATGGATGGTGTCACTGGCGCTTCGTCTTGTGAGAACTTTGTGGCTAAATTACTTTGAGCATGCTTTTTATGAGTTATAATTTCTTAAAAGTAAGTAAAGTATTCATTGCTAATTAACCGACCTTTTTTTATGATATCAAAAGATTGGGTCAGTAGTTCTTGTTAGCCACGGAATAATAAAATCTTTTAACTCGTCTTCGAGAAACAGTTCTGCATTTTTCCACTTCTCTATTTTTTGGTTGTAAATATAGCTAATTAGTTGGACATTTTGTATCCTTTGCAGCCATTAAGTTTCAATTAAGAATATTGAGGTTAGTTTCTGCCTATCCTATTCTCTTGAAGTACATTCGTGTCATCCCTCTTCATCATTTAGTTCTATGAGCTACCCATCCTCATCCAGGTGATTGGCAGATCCTTTAGTGTAAAAGCGGCCGGTTCGTTGCATAACAGAAGTCACGCTGTGCCAACAGCCACGTTGCATGAATTGGCCACTTCTTCCTCTTAAAATTCTTGTTTTTTTTTTTGCCTAAAAGGCATGTAAGAGCGAGCGTGTTTGTTATTTATCAAAAATATTACTGGTTTTACAACTATCTCTTGATTTTTGGCCCATGTTGCTTGTAGCGGTGATTCAGTTTAAAATATCTTTTGAACCCTTAAATTTGTGCACACTTATAGATTTTAAGAGGAATAGGAGCAGATACGATCAACCAAATTAGATCCCGACCATTCAGAGTAAGGGCGAGATCTGCTATCTGTCCATGTTCCTGTCAGCCTTCATGTTCAATTGTTATCTTTTTATCCCAACAGGTCAAATACATGGCACCTCTGCTCGATTCGGCTTTAAAGTAGTTCTCAATTTTTGCCGAGAAAATTGAAAACGACTCCACCAAAACGGTCCTATATGATGGAAGATTCGGGGGTTTCGCCCTCTTTAGAAGTCAATAATTTTGCTGTTCCACTATTTTGCATTAGTGATTAAGCGACCTACAGCGGAAGCATCTTCTTAGTGTGCCTATCCATAAGCTAATGCAAATTTCTCACTCTATGGTCAGAGAGTATTTAAGATTTCCCCTCAATCAAGGAAATTACTTTGGGATTTAAATCTTGGGCTTAGACTGGTACGGAGGGGATTCAGGATGAAGTCTACTCAACTGTCCAGCACAGAGCAATCCATTTTTCTGCTTAAATGACATTTTGGCATTTTTCTACTGTGCTGGTTTGCTTGGCCGTCTCACCAAACTGTTGAGCCATGTCTACCATGCCTTAACTAAATGCATTAGGTACGGCAGAGAAATCCATGCACAGACTGAACAAATGGGCGCTAATGTGTTTGTTTAATAGCCTAAGGGTAACTGGCTGGTGAGGTTATTTATTTCTACAACGGAATTCTTTCTTAGCCTTGGACATATCTCATTGGGCAACCAAGAAGCAGCCCAGAATGATGCAGGAATGCAAAGAAGATTGAATTGAGCGGACTGAATAACCGCGTACTTTGTCTAGCCGAAGGAATGATAAGAGAACTCTCATGCGTTTTAAATTTCCCTTGTGTAGTTTGCATGGGAACATAAATATAACTATATATATATATATATAAATGCTCCACAAACAAGCCATCGTTTCTCCAGGTAGCATGCTCATTTGTAGGACTGCCTTGCCTCACATTTGCTCTGCTGATTCGTCAGCAATGCAGTGGTCGAGTTTCTTTTGTAACTGAAAGAATAACTTTATTCAATAAAGGCACAGTGATCAAGGGTTGGATAGGTGAAATGTCCCAGCTAAAACAAAATTGTTAAGACAAATCGTCGAAAACTTCTCAGTGCGTTTCGCTGAGGTATGGCTTGAGTTGCATATGAGGGTCAAAGAAACGGATTGATGCCGAAAATCTGAACCGCATATACGTGTTTTAGCGTGAATAACACGCTTTTTTACTTAGAAATTAAATGGAATGCCAATGTTTGTCTGGGTGATATATAAAGGTCGGATAACTTTCCCACCGTGTAGCAGAAGAGTCGAAGGCTCGATTATGGTCAGTCATGTAATGCCATTTCTTGTCAAAATAGCTATAGGTAGGACAGCATCGCCTCCTTCTTCAGGGTGATGTGAGTATTACTGCGCATATCCTGCGGAATGACTACCGAAAGGGGCGCTATAAAAAGAATTTTGCTCCAATCGCATCAACTCAAAATACCTTCAAGTTATTTTTTATGCCAGTGTCCACTTATGTGCTTCTTGGTGACGTGGGGAAGTTTATTTGTGACCTTCCCCTACGTGGCTGCGGGAGCAGCTGGCAAGGCCCTCTACGCTATTTGGGTGTTTGGCCTCTTCTTCGCTCTCTCTGCGCACTTTGTGGTGATTCCGGCTACTTGTGCTCGCGTCTTCGGTCCTGCCAACATGGCCACAATCTATGGACTCATCTACTTTGCCTCGGTGAGACTTGCATACACTCACTTGTCACGGTTATTCAAGTGCTAACACGTTTCGATTTGTCTGGCCTGGGCGCCGTGGTTAGGTGACGTAGCTTCTCTACTTATGACAGATGCGGTTTCACAAAGACGTGTTTTACAAATAATTCAGTTGTAGTTAAAACAGTAAAGAAGGATGTTGGACATTCTTGGTCCGCGAACGCGTGGATTGCATCGTGTGTTTTGATGAAGTGAAGTTTTGGTCAGACACTGCGCAACAAAAGTACAAATCGCATTAGTTTCGCTTGTACGTAAACTTCCTGGTTGTCATGCTTTTCTCCCTACTGCCTGATTAATTGTTCTGTTTATTTTTGTGGTTTCTACTAGAGAGTTAAAACTCAGTTTCGCTGCCAAGGGAGTTAATAACAACAGTACAATGACCTATCTTCATGTGTTTATGATTCTCGAATTCCGGTGGCAATTGATCACTGTCAGTGATGAGTTTTTTATTCGCATGGGCCCTCTCAAATGGTTATCATTCATAAACACTAGTTTGTGGTCCCTGGTTTATTATTTCAACTTATTCATGTGTTGATTTGATCCTTCTAAACAAGCATATGCGTCTTTTGATCTTTCCAACTAGGAACTGATGCTTCCTCACCAGTGAATTCTAAAATTTACTGGTCACTATGCCACTCAAAGCCTACTTTATAGCTTAAATGGATTTTCTTTACTTTATGAGGATGTCATGTAGCCTCTTGCGACTAGTTTAAGTGGTCACAGGTGTGGACGAATCAAGTTTATTCGCCAGTATCACCGCTAAACTTCCCACTCTTCAAATGTCACGGTATAAATCTAACCCGATATCTCTCGCGAAATTTTTACACAACGTGATTAGCGCGAAACAAAAACGCTTCATTTTTTAGTCCGGACTGTTTTCCAATGCTTCTTAGTTGCCGTACTTGCAACAATGGCCTTTCAGTTATGCTGGCTTTCTATGCGACCATCTGAGAAACAACAAAGTCCACTCCAAAGCTTTTTATCAAGTTAATCACTCCTTCTACAGATTTGGCTGTTTCCGAAGATTGGCTTAAATTTCTTCCTGTCTTCGCCTTAATAACGTCATCCCTTACTTCATTTCTTCATTTATCAATTTACCATCGCAAGGTACTTCGTCAAAAGCTGCAAAATTAACTTAAAGCATAAAACTTTTTAATTTTTTACAAAAAGACTGGCATGGGCGTGTTTACCTAATGTCATGGCAATATATGTCGGTAGGTTTTACAGATTGGTTACCGGCTTATTTACCTACTTTATTACCACATTTGATGTTAAAAATGTTCAAAAAGCAGACGTTTTGGTTACTTGTACGCCCTTAAGTTTAACACTTCCCACAAAAGAACCAACACAATGGTTGGTTAAATTGTATAAAAAAGGGTGCATTCTATATGGGACTCGCGGATAGTTTCATGCATTGCACCAAAAACTGTCGGACACCGAAGAGAGCAAATATTCGAGTGTTCCTTGTTTCCGCACATTGATGCTTTCCCCATTCTGCGTGCAAGTTTTTAAAAAAGGGCCACCAATTGACCCGTAATATGTGAAGAAACTTAAAGACACAAACAAAAAATGGCAATAATTCCAAGTCGTAACTGAATTTAAATAGGAGGAAAAGGTGCACGTTTGAAAGTGATTTCCGATCCATAAAAATAATAATAAATAAAAGTGACGCTTTGGGATTGCCTCACTGTTTGAAGCTTTGGGTGTTCTCCCTTCTCTAGCGGCTGTTTTGTGTCCGCAATTCCATCTTAGCTTAATTCGATTTACCGCAAATCATTTGTAAATACTGAGAGGGAATGGGATGAATGAAAAATATGTAGCCTAACTGCCAAAAATGTGATAGGGCGTTTAGAAACGAGCCTAACAAACGCTTCCGCCTTATCCAGTTGCTTCTAAAAGAGCCAGTTATTGCGCTGTTAATGAGCAATAGCTTTCAGGATACAATTATTTGCTCTCTTTTAGTGCCCCAGTTCTCTTATCACTGCAGGTGTTATCTCCCAGTTCGACATTCTAGGCAAATGGATCGCTGTCTACACGGCTTGTGCCTGTGCCTGCCTTCTCTGTAAGTTGGTTTCCTATTCTCGAAATAACTTACCAGAACAGTTTCGCCAGTTCTAATTTATGGCACATTTCTAGTATGTCATTGGCTCGACTACTATGCCTAGCCAAGATGTGCAGAAGGGCAATTGGGAGAGGGCAAGCCGATGCCATATTTGGTGCTGTGCGATTATGCGAATTGGCGAATGCATTAGTGGGCATGAAGATGTAGGCACTTAAAGATTGTGATTTTGGAAAAGCCCCCTTTAAAAACTTGTCGGCTCAAAATTTCTTGATTGTCCGAAAGTGACATTTGTGGAAAATGCTTGACACTTTAACTCATTCATCCTGGTCTCACCTCTAGTCTCGTGTGACCTAGAGCGTTTCGTTGACGCTGCATGCTCTCCTTGCATGTACACCGCAAATAAATGGGAGAGCACAAAAAACACAGCAAAAGAAGAATTGAAGTCTGTATAGGAAGGAGTGGTAGGCCATATGGGCAGGAGGTAAAGTAGTCAAAAACTACTTGCCTAGATCACAGCATATTTGGCCTAGACTGCGTTATTGCTTTGTCCTCCCAAGATGGTGAGTCATGGCCTCCAACCACTGTTAGTGCATCGTCGTTCGAGTTGTTTCGCCTAAGGTACTGTGTTTCCTCTATTATCCATTCTTTCAGCCTTCACAATGGCTCTATTTATCCGGGATAAAGACGCACGCTGTGTGGGTTTTACGAATCAAATTTGTGCATCCCTGTGCGATCCCTGCCGCGGAAAAATTTACAACGCGTCGGAGGAGGAGGAGGAGCACGAAGGAGGAGGAGACATGGCTTAATGCCTCTACTCTTAACCTCCACCTTCTTTAGTCACTAGACGTTTTAAAAATGTTTTCTGATAATTTGTCTCGTATTCTCGCCTCTATGTTTGCTTGTTTTAAAATTTGGAGTTTGGTAAAGGCGCGATAGTTATGCTGCTGCCTGTAAACCGAGGGCGGTCAAGCCGCCTGAACCCCAATAAAACTCACTTTTTGATGCGCTAAACATGACACTTCAGGTTGTCAATTGTAAAATTCCAAGCGTTGTGCAAGCTTGCGGCTAAGCAAAACAAGTTTGTCCTTTGTTTTTGAAGTCTCTTCTCTTTTATTGTTGGGTTTGATTCATTCGAATTTGGCACCAGTTCAGTGCAGACCATACTCGGAACGATTGCTATCCCGACCGCAACTCCAAGACATCAGTGTCGGCGGGGAACGTCGTGACTAGGAGCACTTTTACAAAGACAGAATAGCCAAACGATATAAACAGTTTAAGAATATCTTGTAAAATTTAATGCGTTTCATTTGTCTTATGTCGCTTTGACCTCGAATACTCAGAGCTCTCATGCCGATTCGCAGCTTACTGGACGATCACTAAAAATTAGATACCGTTCCTGCCCCATTTTTGTAACGTTAGAAAATAGAAAGTCGCTAAATTTAAGTCCCATCTGATTGTTGATTGCTTTAGTGGCTGTAATTTTTAGATCAGTTAGCAAAAGTCTTCGTGTCTCATTCGGTTTTATGCTGCTGTTATTGTTACATCAGATTTACCTCCAAAAACATTGTGAAACGCCCCAAATTGTAGGTAACCGGAAAAAAAATGTAAAGCTAAAAGCATACACGGCACGAGCGGCTCTACACATCGTAGGGACCAACTCGTGAAAAACCGCGAGAGGCCGACAGCACCCTCCTGCTATCAAGGCGTAGGCAAGCTGCAGTGTGGTTGTGCAATTGGAAGTTAGACTTCAATTATAGTCAGACTTCATCAAAAGGATTGATGCAAAAGATTCTAACAGAGTGGCTGCCACGATTCAGTACGTTGTAGAAGGTTATCTGTAATGTGATTATTCAAAGAGTAGGTAGACTACGCCAGATCATTTTTCCTCGACCTACTTTAACACTAACCTTCTGTGAAGCATTTTTACAGCAGAGATTTGGTTTTAAGCATAAACCACAACTCTCAGCGAAGAAGCCTGCACCAGCAGATGCTTACTAATAGAATCTTATTTTCTAACATAGAGGGAGTGGGGAGTTGATAGCCTAGGTTGCACGGCTAAATTGTGCAGACCTAAGCAATCGCGTGCTCAGTTAAAGCAGACATTAGCTAGACCCATTTTATCAGCCGGGTCTGATTCTTCCGCCCCTATTTCACAGTGAGTCAATTGTGCCTAAGAAATGAACCGCTTGGCAAGCCTATTTCCTAATAATTGGCACAAAAAGTCGTGAAACTCCACAAATGATGGGTCCCTCTGTATCAGTGGCGTGTGAGTTTGCAAATGCTAAAGCACTATAACTGAACGACGGTGTGGGCAGGCTGCGCTGAGCTCTCTAGCCGTATTCGCAATCACTTCTATGTCAAAGCATCCTATGCGTAGGTAAAACGATGGCAGTTAATGGCATGTATGCGGCAAAATTCTCCTTGAAAAGCGTTTCTTAATGCCCTGTAATGAATTAAGGAGTCTCAGTTAAACTTTAACGCGTGGTATACCGTAATCCACTTTTACTTAATTCAGCTTCAGTTCTTCCTCTTCACTACATTGCCAGTTCCTTTTTGCACTACATCTTTGAGATTTTCCAGCTTCTTGAATGACCCCATATAGACGATTGGGAGACTTAGCACAACCGGCCATGTGGGTTGCAGAATTTGACAGCATAGGCCGTGTCTATGACAGCCATGCCACGCTGAGTCTCCATAGATTCGAACACTTAAAGGAGATACCTTTGTCAGCCACTTTAACAAATGGTAATTTAGAGGACCTATTTCAAACACAGGCATATTTAAATCCAAATGATGTTAAAAACCATAAAAGGAGGAAGTAGTTTTATTGGGGACCCACTGAGGAGCTGAGAGGCTGTTAGCACAAATGTTAATAACAAAGTGCATTGCCGCCCTATCAACTTCGTGCATAAATTAGACAGCAGTATGCGACGGCGATGCAACAGTGGAATAATTTATTAGATGACCAGCTACCATGTGCGTCCGATGAATATTCGCTCTGTGGCCTAATAGGAAGTGCTTAGTCAAATTCCGCGTGGTAGGGAAAGTGAACGAGCAATCCTAATCAGCGACTAAATTGCGGCTTGAATTCACTCGGTGCGAGCGATTTTTAAGGAGTCAACTTGCTTTCGTTTTTGAGCTCTCAATTGGGTAAAATTTGTCTGCCTATTGAATGAGAACGCATTTGGCTCATTTGCTAGACGTAAGGTAAATATGCATACATCTATTAGTTTTAGGGGTTCAAGTTGTTTTAACTGTCCGAAGTTTCAGCAAATGGCTTTTGGAAGGATCAGTTGCACAGTACCGTTACTATTATAACATAAGTAGCACGACTGTCGGGAGCTCCCGGCATCATAAATGGGACATAATCGGTATGCAGTGGGTAGATAATATTGCACTGTAGAGTTGCGCCAATTTAATTATTTGCTAATTTAGAAGTGCTTTAAAATCAAGCTACCATAGGAATGAAATTTTACTTGCCTTAAATTCTACACGAGGCTAGTTATTCCATTTGTGTAAATTTCGAGCGTAGCGTTCAATTTACTCGAATTATCTTTTAATTTGTCTCATAATTATATGCACAAATACAAACAGTTGCTAAGACAAGAACTGGAACACTTTTAGCGCATCGGATACCAAATTTATACCTTTTATTTTAGTGAGGGTTTTACTCAAATCCCTTTTGCATTTGGCTTAATACTAGTAGTGCAGTATTTGGCAGGGAAGTGTGTAAAATAAAATGTGTTCTTTTGATTAGCATCTCATAGCAGTCGTTGTTCCTTTTTAAAAGTGTCAAAGGTGGATTTAGTCAGCGGTCCAGCGCTGGGAAAAATGCTTGCATTCTTCAAATTCTATCTTCTTATTTGGCCATAGTGCATTAAGGTTTAGGCTCTCAGTTGAAACAACTTATTGTAAAGGAAAATTAAAAATGACAAACTCTTAAATAACTTGGCTAATGCATATAATGATGTGAGTCCCTCAGTTACCATGGCCTGAACGTCCACGTGGTAGCATGACCTTCTTACCTCTGGCATTTAGCCTCTCCCTTCATAGCGGTCGGACTTTTTATGAATTCAAGGAAAGGTGACGAAGCCTCAATGCTTACAACCCTCGACTGCATGGTTCCAAGTTCGACAAACATTGAAACATTTTAAAAAGCAATAAAAAGCCGTCATCCATGTTAGTGCTACCTGTATAAACCCAGCCATTAACCTAAGCTTGAATCCCGACCAGTTTTCAATGCTTCATATCAGTCTGTAGAACTGTCACATTAACATGTTGCTTTATTCTACAAAATTTATATTCAAGAGGATACGTCCATGATCGGATGGCCCAAACAACTCGTTAGTTGGGTCAAATTCGATGAACTGAGTACATGAATTTTTATCCCCTGAATTCAAAAAATTTTGCACATTACTACTGAACGATAAAATTCATAGTTACTTAAGCCCATCTAATCTAACACATTGGCAGTCAAGCAAATTTATTACAGATATTTGTCAGTAATATCTGTCTTTTTATTACAAAAAAGGTATTTGCTAATGGCGATCAGAGATAAACACAACACAGCCACAAAATAGAATCTTCTGGGAATGTAGAAGGGAATGCCCAAAAAGTGTGGGGTGTGAAGTGAGTGAATCACTCGGAGACAACGGCCAATACGTTCCTTTGCCCAAATGCTGAAGTGCAAAGGCCATTTCCCATCACGAGTAAGTCGGGCGGCATTTGTGCAATTTAAAGTAAATTGTCACAATCGCGTTGAGTTTGGTATTTAATTTTTCCTCCTTGGTCTTCACGTCCTTTGAATGAGTAGACAGACGAGATAGGCACAAATTCTTTTTAATTTTACGACTAGGGTACAGTGATCAAAGTACTTCTGCTCCTCAAGGGTAGGCGGCGTCCATTCTTTCACGAGGCTTTGTGTTTATCGGGACCTTCAAGCCTAAAAGGCACCGCAATAAAAATTATGCACTGCATAGATCCCTTGAATTCTTGGGTACTTTCCAGAGGATCCCTTTGAAAGTAGTTTCCTCTTATGCTACTGTCAGTGGACAAATGTCATCTTCACATCCAACAGTTGGTGCATCTTTGTGCGGACGCATTTGGTTACAATGGCAGGGTGATTAATTGAGTATTAAATTTAGCATTGCGAATAAGATCGTCTTTGTTGATAAAAATTCATCGGTCGGGATCCATCTTTGCTCCTCAGATAAACAAACTTGCGGTATAAACCAGAACGCGGATGGACCTGTATAGTTGAACGATGTCTTCTTCCACGTAGACGTCAATCTATGTTGTAATATTTGTTCCCCCTGATAAATGGCAGTGGTAAATAGCAGTACGTGCCCTGCAACATTGCTATTTCTGCTTTTATGTTTGGTATATAATGTCTTTTGATACTCCCACTTTACTATCGGTGGGCATCTTAATTGGCGAAATGCCTGCTTATGTATAAACTGTAGCCCTGCACTCGAGGAGAGCACATCCAGTCGTGCATCCTTGGTAAAAGCCTTTGGTACTCCAATCAGGGTACGATTCGTTCTTTCCACCTGTCCACTACTTTGCAGACATTCAGCTGTTGTGGGTGCCTCGGAAACTTCTCGAAGGTGTTACAAAGCTCATCCAACAGTCGGCTTTCCAATTCAGCATCTTGACCACTCTGCACAGTTTCGGGTACTCCTTGTTGGCAAATCCTGCAACTGAATTATACCAAAATGATCGTTTCAGTGTCTCGTAAACTTCAAAGGATTCTGCCTCAACTGCTTTCGCATTGTAGTCTACCATAAACAGAATCTACCAGTCGGGTTGGGGTAGAAAACCCTCAATGTCAATACCTACTCATTCCCACAGGAACTTTGTGTGCATAGATTGGAGTGGTGCGATCGGCGTGAGTTGAGGCCTTTTGAAGCTGCTGGATCCATCGCAGGCTCGGCAGAAATCGTCTACGTCGAAGGTGGACAACAGCTACCAATGCCTCATGCTCGAGGCATCAAGCATCTGCTTTTTGCCCACGTGGTTCATTTATTCGTGTGACTGCTGGAGAAGTATGCGCATTAGTCATTTTGGGAGCACTAGATGGTTAGGAGCCCCAACGTCTTCTTTGTAGCATGAAACTCATCTTTACTAAGAGCTTTGACCATCCTCGTCGTATCCGTCTGGCCGTCTTCTTCAGCGTGATTAGCCCTTTCGCTGTGGATATGCGAGCTGATGTATAAAACATCCCGCATACCATAGCTACGGTTAAACTCGACGCTCTGCGTATTTTTTTGTTCATGCTTAGTATGCTCACTCAAAAATGGCGTATCCATTGCAACATTGTCCGCCTCTGCCGAGACTAGCCTGCAAAGTAGCGCGTGCGCGTTAATATGCGCAATCCCTTTTCTACGCTTGACCTTAAACTCATATCGTTGCAAAACCCTCTTGCCAGCATGCAATCAGACGGCCCGTCTTCTCCAGTAGTTTTAACTGGGTGAGCGTCTGACGCCTGATAATTTGTTCTTAACATGAATTTTCTTCGCTTAAACTAATGTTTAGAGTGTCTTACCAGGAGAACGATGGTGAACGGCTCACTTTTTAAATCGCCTTTCGCCTTATTTTTTTGTTGGGTCTAGTATTTGTGCAAACGCTGACGGCTGCTCTAGCATTTTTTACTTTAAGGGAAAATAAAGCCAACGGTTCTATCGCTAGAGTCATTGTAGAGGTTTCCTCTTCCTTCTGATCGCCCTTGTTATTAGAAGTCTGAACACGCTTCGACATATTTATTATAGGAGAGAGAGGGTACAGCGAGGCTAAGGGACACCACGCTGCTCCGCTACCGGATTCAAAATGTTTCCCCGCCTCTGGCCTAAAAAGCACATTTAAAGGATATAAGTATTACATAGTACCCTCGTCTTTTAAGCGCCGTCCCCGGTGCTACTTCTATTGATTCGCTTTATTTAAATCATCGGGTGGTTTTCTTTCTACGATTACATAGATTTCGTCCTTGCAACCGACCGGCGGAGCGCCTCTGTAAGGTCGGATCTTATTGTGATGGGCGATTATTGGCTGGGTACGGAGTTTTGCATTCTGGACGGGGTAGTTCGTGGGAGACAGGACTTTTACTACGCTAAACGGATCTTTACTTTAAGGGTGGTAAAATTTGCGATATGTCCCAGGGGGGAGAATCAGCCCATATATTTGGACTAGATCTCCTTCGTGGTAGACGGTGAGTCGACTGTGCTTGTCGTAGTATTCCTTTTGTCTGGTATGAGACCTTTGCAAGTGTCGACGGGCAAGATTAAACTCAGTGGCTACTTCCTTACTCGACAGTAATACATCAAGGGAACTCTCATTTCGAGGCCTGTGAGCATCTTGAACGGAGAGACACTGGTCGATGTATGAACCGTAGCCCTACAGGCGAGAAGAGCGCGTAAAAGCCTTTGGTAGTCCTATCAGGGTCTGGTTATTTCTTTCTACTTGTCCGTTGCCCTGAGGGTGTCCAGGTGTCATGCGCGTCTTTGCGATTCCGAGGGACCTGCATAGTTCAGCGAAGAGTCGGCTTTCAAAATTAGGGCTTTGGTCTCTATGGGCTGATTCAGGCACTCCGTATTGACAGATCCAACAGCTTAAAAAGGTTGACGCGACTGCTTCGACGTCATGCGACTTCATGGGTTCTGCTTCGGCTACTTTCGTGAAGCAGTCAACCATAACTAAGATATATTTGTTTCCCTTCTTGGTAAGAGGTAGAGGATCCATGATGTCTATACCCACTCGTTCGCCCAAAAATCCTGTAGGCATAGGCTGCAGGGGTGCAACTGCTATGGAATGAGGGTTCTTGAAACTGCTGCAAGTAATTCAGGTTCGGCAGAAGTCATCCACGTCTGGGGAGAGAGCCACCAGTATCGCTTCATCGAGGCCTCCACCACCTTTTTCTCGCCTACATGGCCCAATTGTTCGTGCAACTCTCGAAGGGCTGTTTGTATCAGGGAACCTGGAACAACCAGACGCATGGGAGACGTGACGTCTTTTTCGTACCACAAGACTTCATCTTCCAGGGAGAATTTGGACCATTGCTACCATATCTGCTTGGCTGCCTTGCTGGATGATTTTATCTCTTCCGCAATGGGCTTAAACGAAGATGCCAGAAACCTGTCGTATACCAGGGACGTGTCGGGATCTGTACTCTGTGTGTTTCTCCACTGACGTTTAGTCGGCTCGCCTAAAAATAGGGTTCCCGCTACACCGCTATGCCATTCCACTGAGAGAGGTCTGCGGGATAATACGCTCGCGTTGCTATGCGAGTTTCCTTTTTTGTGCTGCACAGTGAAGTCATATTGTTGCAGTTCCTCGTGCCAGCGTGCAACCGAACGGTCGATCTCCTTCATTGTTTTCAACCAGGTCAGCGCCCAATGGTCTGTTCTCACTATGACCTGTCTTGCTATCAGGTAGGTGGCGAAAAGTTCACGTTCTGCTGTTGCACTCTTCTGTCTCATTTTTTTTGTTTGGTCTGACACTGGCGTAGGCGATGACGTGTTCCCTGCCTTCTTTGTCTCTTTGTGAAATTTCACAGCCCACGGCCGCGTCGCTGGCGTCCGTGTCTAGTACAAAGGGTGGTGCGTCGGTCTCGAAGCTTGGTAAAGCCAAAATCGGAGCGGAGCAGAGCGTTCGCTTTAGTTCTTTAAAGGCTTCATCATGTTCGTTCTCCCACTTAAAATTCTTTTTTGCCTGCTCCTTGGTTAGCTTGCGTAGGGGACTAGCGATCTTGGCGAAGCCTTTGACGAAACGCCTATGGTAGTTTGCTAAACCGAGGAAGCTGCGGAGTCCCCTCTGATTGGTTGGTGTTGGTCAGGTTCTCACTTGTTTTGTACGATCTTCGGTGACTGCCATCCCATCTGACGAGACTGTGTGCCACAAGAAGGTGACTGAACGACGAAGAAAATGACACTTCTTTGGATTCAAGATCAAACCTGCATCCTGCAGACGGTCTAGGACTAGTTTAAGATTAGCGTTATGCCCGCGGATGTCTCTACCAAATACGAGGACGTCATCGACGTAAATTATGCAATGTTTCGAAAAAAGCCCAATCAGTGCTGTCTGCATCAGGCGCTGGGAAGTGGTTGCGGCGTTACAGAGTCCAAACGGCATCGCCTGGAATTCATAAAGCCCGTTGGGCACTATGAATGCCGTTTTCTCTCTATCTTTTTCCTCCACTTCTACTTGCCAGTATCCGGATTTTAAGTCTAGTGTGGAGAACCACTTTAATCCATGCAGAGCATCCATGAAGTCATTGATATGAGGTAAAGGAAAGGCGTTCTTCTTAGTTACGGCATTTAACTACTTCTAATCGATGCACAGCCGTAGACTACCGTCAATTTTCTTTACTAGTGCAATTGGAGAAGCCCATTGTGACTTGGATGGTCTTATAACTTCATCCTTGATCATCTCGTTCACCAGACGGTTCACTTCGTCCAGGAAGGGCGGCGGTATACGTCTGGGGGGTTGCCAAATGGGCCTAGCCTTGCCGGTGTCAATAGTGTGTTTGACTAAATTTTTTCGTTCGAGTTTCGCTCCTTGCCATGAGAACATGTTCGAATACTCGCTAAGTGATGGCGCAGCTCCTTTCTCTCGCTATCGGTGATCTGTGTCAACTGGGGGCAAAGCTCATCTAAGTTGTTGATGGGAATGCCTGTAGCCCCGAAAAGACCGCTACTGATTTCGTCAGCGTCCTTTTTTGGAGGGGATCTGACTGGAGCTATTTCCTTATACTGCTGGGTCGCGAATGTCCCTTCTGCGAAATTTAGGACCGCCTTGGTGCTACGAAGGAAGTCAACGCCGAGTACCGCGTCCCAAACTCAATCAGTGCACATAATAAATTTGACTGTCTAGGTGTCTTTCCCCAGTGGCATTTTTAGCGATGTCGCCCCTTATGCCTTCATCTTTCTCCCTTCTGCTGAGAGAAGTTTTACGAAGACGGGGGGGGGGGTGCGAAACTTGGTGTGGAGATCTGGGAAAGCTTGGGATTTCACTAATGACTTGGCTGCGCCTGAGTCAAGGAGGAAACTGCAGGGACGTCCTTCTAGCTTGCCAGAGACTCGCATAAAAGGGAGGGAATCGTAGGAGGGTAAGCAGGATAAGGAGTAATGCGGCTTACCTGCTTTTGAGATACGGCGCGACGGAGTTTTTAACGTGAACGTGTGGAATTTGGTCGGCGGTTGGACATATGGGACGGCGAAGTCAGGAGAAGTTCCTGACGCTTCCTAGTCGCTGCATCGACCAACTGTCTGAGATCGTTGGTCTTCATGGCCTGGAGCTTTGCTACGATGGACGGAGGTCAGACTCCGGCTTTGAATTGAAGAGCCAACCAACTTTTCACCTTGTTATGTGGACAGCCTCTGAAGGCCCGTTCAGCGATGATTTGGAGGACTTCCGCGTATTCATCGTCGTCTTCGCTAGCGACTCCCCTCGCTGGTCAATAACGAGTTGGGCCAGTATCTCGCGGCACTGGTCAAGATCGGAGTCAGGTGAGACTCCGGCGTCAATCGCTGCGGAGATGGGCTCCTGCGCAAGAGCATGCAGGATCGGCGGAATTCTCCGCCGCTGAGGGCATAAGTGTATGCTAAACCCCACGGTTTTCATCCAATCCCCGAAATTCATTCCTTCCTTGAAATGGGTAAGGTTCGCCAACGATGCCACCAGTGTAGAGGGTTCTCTCTCTTCCTTCTGATCGCTCTTGTTATTAGAAGTCTGAACACACTTCGACATATTTATTATGGGAGAGAGAGGGTACAGCGAGGCCTTATAAGAGAGTTTAGGACGGGGATGAGTCACGCGCCTGGGAGACACCACGCCGCTCCGCTACCAGATTCAAATTGTTTTCCTTCCTCTGGCCTACAAAGCGCATTTAAGGAATATGGGTATTACAGTCATAATCCAGTGCAAACGGTGAGGTGCTCGACTTAAAGTGGGGTGGTGATGCAATCAGCATCATGCTCTATCTCTTGCTTAAACTCCGCTTTTGCCTGTTTTTTACCCCTAGTGGCCTCTTAACTTTTTACAAACCAAAATTTTATCTGATTGGATGACGTTGGCTAGGTTCACAATTGTTTTCTATAGATTTTGGTACCTGTTGTCTCGTCAGACGAAACGGCATGTCCCAAGAAGTTGATTAAACGCTGCGGATGTCAGAATAACTTTGGGTTCATGGTCAACTTTTCAACTCGCAGAGGTAGACCAAAGAAGATCATGCCACCTAGAAGCATATTATGCAATGTTTGTAAAATATGCCGATTAATACGTCTCATATTGAGACATTGGAAAGTGAGTGCTGAGTTACAGTCTTAAAGATAATAAGTGAAGGTCATAAAGATCGTCTGAAAATACGGAAGCTTACCTGTCTCCGCCACTTTTTGCCACTTTGTCAGTATCCCGATTTTAAATCTGGCGTGTAGAATTAGTCTAGCCTTTGCCTGACAAACTGTTGATGCAGGGTCGTGTGGAGGTGTTTGTCTTAGTTACTGTGTCCACCGCAGCTGTAAGTTTTCTTCGCTCTTCTTCACCAAAGCAATTTGAAGGGTCTCACAGTGATTTTGGTTCATGTCTTCCACTCTAATCATCTTTCTGACCAAACGGGTTGCCTTTTAGCAAAAAGGGATGGCTGTTTGACTGCATTTTTAGTTGTTTTGGGGTTACATTCGTAAACTCATCTAGTAGCTTGAGATGTTCTTTCGTATTGTTGTCGGTGACATGAGTTAGCTGCGCTCAGAGATCCCTTCGGTTGTTCATAGGTACGACGTCTTTAATTTGACTATCGTTTCATTCCCTTCTGCTTAACGCAATCAGCTATAAGGTGAAGTGATCCTAACCTTGTGACATCGAATCTGGAAAGTCGAAAGATTTACTAGTGATCTAGCAGCAGCAGAGTTAAAATGAAGGCTACTTGCACCTTCTTCGTGTTTGAGTGAAAAGAAGCCGTTTAAATGTAAACAGGATAAGAAAAATTAAGGCTTAGTTAATTTTTTAGGTACAATGCGTAAGAACATGATATGAGACTGGTAAGCATGGTCGCTGCTGTAGTTGTTATAGCGCAAAAATGCAAGCGATTCTTGACGTTTTTTCGTTGCTACTACGACCAGCACGCTGAAGGAGTTTATGCCCATGCCGCAAAGGACCTAGCCATAAATTAGTGTTTAAACCAATTAATTAACCACCTAACGACTCTAGTTGGGAGAAATTTGTGTAAGGCTCCATCAGTAAGAAGTTGGGGATTCTTTTTGTGCTTACCGTAGTCTTCGACCACATTTATATAGCGATGGAACAACTCACTGACGAGTGTCTGTTCCCTTTTTAAATGACGAGGTGGAAAAGACGCCAAGCCTCTTTCAATCATGTGTGTGGGACACTAACTGCGTCTGCTGCGGCTATGAAGCGATTTCGAGGGGGAGCGTGAGGGATCTGGAAAGTCCTTGATGTCGGACTTAAACAAGTGGCGTTATCTGGCCATTTTGAGCTACTTTTAAAACCCGTGCTGGCCTTGAATGGTAAAATGGATACTTGATGTTGTATTTAGTATCTCACATTCAGTATTCATCCCTTCCTCCTAGGTCTTTATTCCTATAGAACGCTGGGACCGATTATGCAGGGCCACTCTTTGCTGATAACGTTATGAACGAGGTATAGTAAGCAGTTCATTGTACACCTCTTTCTCGAGGGTAGACGGTGAGCATCCCGTAACTGAGCCTGTGTTCACTAAGCACTACTCGCCTCAATGGAACATTAAAAAGGCACCTATTAAACTAGTAGGAACCATGATGGAAGCGCAATTAGCTAAGCCTTTAAAGCTTGTCATATTTACAGCAGTGTGAGATTATTAACTAGTAGTTTTCTAACTCACTCCCTTCGCACTCAGCGGATGCACAATGATTTTATGTTTCAAGTGTTGAATAATCTACAATATGAGTATAAAGGAAATGAAGGTTAATTGCTTTTAAAGCAATAAATGTACAATTCTATAGTCGTTAAGTGTTGTTACTAAAAATATCCTTGATAAAACAGGCTAAAACTAATAAAGATGCGCATCAATCCATGCAAAATTTTCTAATGAAGTAGTTAGTTGTTTTAATTTTTGTTACGCTATTTATTTTAGCATGCAAAAGAGTAAAAGAAGCAGATGGCTATAAAAAGGGATTAAGATGCAATGCAAAGATGATGTTTGTTTAGCCGAGCCGAGAGCATGAACTTAAGCGTTGTTCCCCATTCAAAGGTTTCCTTTATTTCGAGGCCGATGCCCAGTGGGATGAAGTTGTCTCTCATACGAGGCATACTCTGTGTAATCGGTGGTTTTCTCTACCACCTTGCTCTTGGGTATTTTTATACTGCTGGTAAGCATCAATTTTCAGATCATGCGTTTTAGGCAACATGAATCCATATGTTGCGCAATTCATGAACATTGAGAGCAGTGAAACTTCCTGGTTTTCATCAACAATATTGGCTCTTCAGGCTGTTTTTATGCCAACTGGGGCTTATCTTGCCACTAAAATAAATTACAGATGGGTTCTTTTAGCCGCTCTCATATGCAGTTCGTAAGTATGTAGTTTCATCACTCCAAAGCGGTCAAAACTGCCACGATTTTTAAAAACTCATTTGATGAATTTATATTTTAATTATAATATTAAAGTTGAAATTTACAATGTCAGTTAGCTTACATGCTTTTTTGCCTGACTTATGCATGTCTCTGAAATTCTTTTGAAGAGGAGTCAATTTATAATTTTTCCATATTTTTTATTTAGCGGTGGAATCCTGCTGACTCGAGTAACTGTTTTTTATGGGTTGGGTCTGTACATTTTAACGTATTGCATTATCTTTGGAATCGGCATGGGTTTGCCTTATTCCGTCATATTTTCTATCGCTTCTTCGGCAAGTCTATCGAATAATCTTTTATGATTGCATAAAATTGCTATTCAGTAATATTTACTGATCTGTTCTTTACTATTTAGTGGTTTCCTCAAAAACGTTCTACGGTTGTTGGGATTATTTCCTCAGGGTTCGGTCTTGGTGCTTTGGTCTTTATACCCATTCAAACTAGCATTATCAATCCTAATAATCTTCCTAGACAAGATGGGTAAGTTCTCTTGCCTAAGAGCATCGCTTCCTTTCCTTTGATTAAAAACCTTACTAGCTTTAAGACATGCTTGGGTTGTTTAAGTTTGAAGATTGTTGGATGAAACTAAAGCATTTTGTGACCCATTTTTAGCAAATTCCCTGAGGAGGTTGTAAATAAAGTTCCAGATGCGTTCCTAATTCTTGGCGGCATTATGCTTGGACTCGAGATAATTGCAATAATTCTGCTTCAACGTAGGCCTGAGGTATTTTGGATTATATTATCTGTTTTGTTTTGATGGCAATCTTGCTCTTAAAGCGCAATCAAAATATGCTTTTTATTTACTACATATTTTCAATGGTTCTTGCAATTTCTTGGTGTGTGATTTTCTTCTAGATTATTTAATTGCATTGAATGTCCTCCACTTTATTTAATTAGAGAAATCCGGCAGCCTCGTCACCTGCATTGTAAGCCTCTTTACATTTAAGTGATATGGAATGATTTAAGGGGGTCAAGTTTATTAAAGCCATTTTGCACAAAACAAAAGAAGAATTAGAGGCCAATAATCGGAATATGGCAATATCTTTGCATGTGTAATGCAATTGGGACAAAACAACACTATTTTAGGAATTTTGCAATGGCAGCTCATTTACTTATTGAGCATTGCTTCTATTGCTTAGGCATCTGCTATCTATTATTTGCACTTAAACTTCCTATCATTCAACATTAAAGCTACTTTTGATTACTTTAAACATAATTAAAGAGTATTTTGGCAAGAAATTAGAGTTCTTTTACAAGATGAACAGTGTCTTATTACACATTTTTCACCCAATAGCATGTTATTGTAATGATTCAGCTTACAAATTTAAAGTTAGGTTGAATTTGTGTAGCGTGATTGAATGTTGGGCAACTATAAAGTTTGCGTTTTTACTTTGTCGGTTGTGTCAGTTCCAATGATGAACCACCTGGCAGTCCAATCAGTGGCGATATTACGACGGACTTAAAGCTGTAAGAAGCATGCATAAATGTCATCGACTCCTTATGTATGTTACTATCATGATTCCTCTTTAGTGAGCCTCCCGAGGGACCGAAAAGTTTCACGGTTCTTGAAACACTGAAGTGCATCGACTTCTATCTGCTTTGGGTTATCGTATTCTTGGACATCATATCCGTCGTGCTACTTACATCGACGTACAAGGTATTTTGGAAGTGGGCATTCACCTTCGATTTAGCTAATAGCATTTCAGTGTTAGTCAGCATAAAATCCAGATAAAATCTATTGTACAACGGTGTGCGCTCTTTTAATATTGCACCTTTTTGCAATTCGGCGGCCGCTATTGCCGGTCCTGGTCTTGCGCGTTCAACTGTACTATAAACTTATTTTAGTGGATCTAATTAGATTGATAATAATGGCCTGAACTGTTTGTCTTGGTTAGATAAAAAATGTTCGTAAAAACAGCTTTTACCATATCGTGTTAGTCGTTTAAATTAACAGTTTTAATGGCTTTATTGTCCAATTTCAGATTTTTGGACTAGATGGGAAATTCGACGATAAATTTCTTTCCGCCATTGCGACAACCAGTGCGGCTTTTAACTGCTTAGGTCGTGTTTTCTGGGGATTTATGGTGGACCACTTTTCCTCTAAGGTTAGCTACCTATTTTGAGCATTGGCCAGTCGTCATTTTCAAATAGACTACCTTCCCCCTTTATTTTAATTTTAATTCCTATAATATGCTCTTACAGTTTTCAAAAGTAATGTGCATAGCGCTTAGGCAAAAAACCAAGTGCAAATTTTATGCAGCGATTTTCAATGCGGTTGTAGGATTTCCAGCGCACTGACTGGGATTTCATGTTAGTGTCAACAAACGAGTTTTCCTTTGATGCTTCACTTAAGATTTGCTTGAAGTTTTGGGTTTTCAGGCTTTGAGTTATACGTAAACAAACCTGAGATATTTTACTGCAGGCTTTGTATTATTCCATTGATGACCTGAGGTATTGTCAGCCAATGAAATTAACCTAGTCTTGGATTTCATGCAAAAAGCATTTACAAAATCAGGAATCGAGATTTCGGCACATTATGAAAGAAGTTTTGCAGATGAAATTCTTAATCAACTCGTTTCATTTCATGTTTCATCATCAACTCCAAATGAAAGCTTCTTGGTTTCCGTCAGGAACTTCGATAAAATCCGTAGATTTAATTAATCAATTTAAAGTTATTTTTAGTCTACCAAAATTCATTCACTTGTAAATCATTATAAAAATAAAATGGAGATAAAATAAACTATACTCAAGGGTTAACATTACTATTTAGTGAATCCCTTCATTTATGCCCTCCGAATCATTCCAGGTTTGTGGTAATAAATTAATTAGGGGCAAGAGAATGATAATTTCATGCATTCGAAACATCATGAAATTCGTAATCTTAGGCATCGAGAAAATGAAAATAAAACACCATTCGGACTTGAGGCGAATCCATTAAAGGATATTTTTAACATGCCAATGTCTAAAAACGATAAAATATTATGATGACTTTTAAAGAGATATAAAACTTTTCCGTAAGGACCACATCATATTCTCAGCTGAGAGAGGGTGTTAATTTTCCACGATGACCCAGTGGCTTGGCACTCCACCCTCACCGCTCACAATGCGCATGACAATATACACCACTGAAAGAATCACCTTGACCACGTCTTAGTGGAGGCGAATGCAGTTAAAGGGCGTTCCATAAGACAACTTCAGGAGTGTGCCACTTGCTCTAGCAGTTTGGTGTTTCAGATAGTCCACGCACATCGAAAGTACCTCGTTTCAGTTGACACTGGTAAAACGATTGTGGCGGTGATTGGGAGCACAATCCCCCATGTCAAATGTGAAAGGAAAGTACTCCAAATCACATGGAGCGTGTGGCTAGCGTGACTTGGAAGCAATTCTCACTAATTGGCGCTGGACCGGCGGTCCTCATCGTGATGCTGCCAAAGGCGGGATCTCGTCTGAGTAGGCTTGGCAAAAGTGGGGTGGTGCAACAACGACACACCCTTTGTGCTTAGCACACCAATAGTGCGATTAGTAATGCTACAATCACATTGCAGGCGTTTCAGCTATCAGTTCTTCACCACTTTTAGAGAATGAAATGTCAGTGGTGGAGAAGAGTTGCAATTTGGGGAATCGTGTGACTTTCACCAGTATCGGAGATAGCCTAACCCCCAAATGATCCCAAAAGTACATTCAATGTGGGAATCCTTTTTCTGTCAGGTGACCAAAATCCCACGCTGTTTTCTGGTAAATCCAAATACTTGCTCCAGTTTGTAGAGACTGGTGACGCGTGCACGACTGTCTGTGGGCATACATTAACAAGCACTGATATGACCTAGTCAATCAGCACGGAGGATTTGGTGTGCTACCTGCTTCTTTCCCACCCATCCACACTTCCATGCCCAACGGCGTAGGTTGAAAGTGAGTGTGGAAGATAGTTCGCAGACTTATCCATGTGTCGCAGAATTCCTACTTAAACAGTAGTCCAATCAACCCAACCATCCCTACCTAAGAGGTAGGAATTATTCTGAGACGTGAATGAGGTGCGGCACTTCGAGTTCTTTGAGGGTCATTGAGTGTGAGCGCCCAACAACCTGCATTTCCTAGACCACCTAATTTGGAAAAAGTTTGTGTTTGAGTTAATTGCATTATTTCATCGAAGAAGTGTGGAGTTATTGAGCACAGTCTGCCGAGCCACTGTGCAGCCAGGAGTAGGTCCGTATCCCTTGATATTCCAGAGAAAGGCATGCATTCCTGAGCGTAAAATGGGAGCAGAATTGCGGCAGACAGCACAATCAATGCTACTGTGTC
Source organism: Taenia hydatigena (assembly GCA_036345935.2). Classification (NCBI taxonomy): domain Eukaryota; kingdom Metazoa; phylum Platyhelminthes; class Cestoda; order Cyclophyllidea; family Taeniidae; genus Taenia; species Taenia hydatigena. The sequence goes on from JADWOT020000003.1 coordinate 22,578,359, forward strand.
CATGAACAGACACACGTCCATGCTTTGTAATTCACATCGATTCACACTTTGGTAGGGTGTGCAAGCTAAACGTCATTAAAGCACACTTTATGGAAGGTCAGTGTTTTTCGTGCTAATTCTCTATTACCCAGACAAGTGTCTACTTCGAGGTCTTGCACGCCCACATTTCTGGAAGTCGCAAAATCCCCCCTTCCTCCTCCTCTTCCCCCTCCTCCGCTCCCCTCCCCTCCCACGCCCACCTTTTGCGAAAAAACTTCGACTAACCATCCTCCTCCGTCTTCCTTCCAACCGTCTAGCAGCCTCTCCCCCACGCCCCATCGCGCTTGCCAACACACTCGATTGAGGTAAAGCCATTCCTTGTTTCTTGGTTGGAGGAGGGAACAAACGAGACTGCTAACGGTACATTGATGTTGGGTGGTCAGCAATGAATGCCACACAATCAACCTTCGTGCCTAAACATGCACGATCATATTCTTTCGTTGAAAAACGAATTACTCTTCACCATAGCGTTGGGCGTGAACGTAGCCATTGCTTTGGAAAAATAATGCTTCCAATGTGCACGTTCACCTCAACTCACTTCAAAGGCGTTGCCAAAACAAAAATATTCAACTGCCATACCACTCGGTGCAAGTTAGGAGGAACAAGTGGACCAACAATACCACATTCTCGTCAAATATCAAGTGTCTCGTGTAAGGTAATCACATCGGGTGGCCAAACATGTTCCAACAATTTCCGGTATGTCTCACTGAATTGACTTCCAACTACCAGACACATCAAGCTGTCAAACAAATGCTTACCGCCACCACGACTAGGAGGCATAATCATACGTCCGTCTATCACCATCCGGGACAAACTACCTCCTCCCTCTCACATTCTCCACCCCTTCATCCCGCACTGCATCCTATCAAATCAAAGCCAATGTCGGCTCCAAAGTCACAAAGACTTCCTGTACGGCATTTGGAGAGGCCGAGTTAACGGAACCCTTCGCCAGACACATTGCGATTGCTTCCACTAGCTCTCACGACTAACCAGATCACCTGACGGCGAATGCATCACCTTCAGACCCGCCTCCTATTCCCCATCACCAAGACGTCCATGCCCCAACTACTATCACTACTACTACCACCAAGTTCGGTAGCTCACGACCAACCTTCCGTAGTGCATTGAGCGCATAGTACTACCCTCCTTCTGCACCATCACAGCCAATCACATCTCTCCACTTCTTCACAGACACCGTTCGTCCTTCACTTCCTCCATTCATTCAAATTTACGCCTCCTCCACTGTTCGTTCACTGAGTTACCTCAGACGAGAAATGGCCTTCGTATTCCAACGACCACCTCGTTGTCTGTCTGTCATTGAATAAAGAGGTCGCCACTACCTGACCTCTGCTTCTGAGGCACGCACCACTAAACCACTAGAAGACTGCATCTCCTTTGTGTGTGTGTGTGTGTGTGTGTGTGGCACACTGCCGACAAGACGCGTTACTTACTGAGGTCCAACCACTCACCACTGAAATCCACCTGCTCAACTGGATGTCGATGCAACTGCCACGGGTGCCCCATACCTCCGCCACCTTTCGGACAGACACCACCTTCACTCGAGACAACACACAACACTAGCATGACACCCTTACTTCTCCAACGATAATTCCCCAAGTTCCTGTGGAGTTAGTACTTCACGCTTACATGACCCTTCACACACGAAATAGGCCAGAAAATTGAAAGGTAGAAGTGTGCTTGGCGCTGAGACGACTAGAGCCGCCACACACCAGACACGTCTCCACAAGTGACCTCCTTCTGCTGAGGCCTATTCTCTACACTCTCGCGTCTTGTGACTCTGCATTTTGGCGACTACTGCCACTGCTCTACAACGTGACACCCTTCTGCATAGCAAAACTCTCCTTGCCACACATTCCCATTCTAGACCATCAGAGACACGATCAGCAATGTCATTTCAATAAATGCGTAGCTGCTGATGCACCATTGCTTCAATACCATCATTAGAGGAGGATCTTCTGCATGATCATTTACCTGCAGTAGAGTGATTGTCTCAGAGGATGTTCCTACCGTTTCTATTGGAAAGCTCCCACCTGACTTGGTCTCACAGCTTCCGCTTCCTTCTCCCAACTGACTAGTCCCACTTGATGCAGTGACACTGAAGCGCGAATTGTGCTTTTTTCAATCAAAATGAGTCACGAATTTCCACGTTAGAGACACATCATCTTAGTGTTCCAGTGGGTTACATCTAGTGATCCATAACCTACTAATACTTCTCCCTTCCATCGTTGATATGCCGAGCGAATTACTCGAGGTGCTCTAACGAAGCTCCGCTTTCCTAAATCATCAACTCACTTTATGTATGTGGCCACGTTGTGAGTTGCTAAAGCCCAGATATCGCAGCAGTGTGTGCGTCATCGCTCGGCGGAAAAAAGCTGCTTTTGCTTTTTTCCGTCTTGCTGAAAGCGAGTAAGTCCCTCACCTCACTATCTCTGATATGCAAATGAAGTTCAATGTTGGCTAAAATGTAAGTCTACAGCATACTCTAGTCTTGTCCTCCTTGGTTACCGTTTGTAGGTATTAATGTAAATATAAAAGGGACTTTATTTTCTGCGAGATCATTTATTTGCTCTTAATATAGAAAACTGTGCAAGGGTCATCTAATGGAGCGTGAGGAACTGCGGAGGCAACAATAGTTTTTTGTGTGGATGCCCTTTCTTTTCTGAACTGCACCTCCTGTACCAGCCCAACACTCATTTCACGCACTGACAGATCACTGCTTGGCAGTGATTTCATTCGAGACAGCCTGGTTTGCAAAGCTGCAGTCATCCTGCAATGCTGCGACATAAACTTGCTTACGCATTTTGGGGAGTATTGCTATTATGGGGATAGAATAAAAGAAGTGGGAACTGAGGACCATCTCTCATACAATGCAGGTTGGCATCGTTTCGTTGGGGGCGCCATTTGCTCTCTGACTTAACACCTTTGGCTGTGGTACACTTGAATCGATAATTAAACTGCTGTCAATGAAACGAGATCTATACGAAGCGCACATCGCGAATTGAACACCCTAGCTTAGAAGTGCCTATTTATTCTCTTTAGTGTCCAATGCTGTGCTTCCTTTTGCTGTGGACAGTGACATTCATTACCTTCCCCTACGTGATCGCAGGTCCTGCAGGCAAACCGCTCTACGCCATTTGGGTGTTCGTGCTCTTCTTTTCCCTCTCCGCACACTTTGTTGTGGTGCCGGGCACCTGCACTCGGTTGTTTGGTCATGTTCACATGGCCACCATCTATGGACTCGTCTACTTTGCCACTGTGAGTGCCTTCTTCAATCCTCTCATCTGTCTGTCTATTGACTCTTCTCTTCCTTGCCTAACTGACTTTACTGCGTCTGTCTGTCCATCCATGCGATTGTTTCCAGCTTCCGTCTCTCCACTTTTTCCTTAAACTGGCCGGAATGACCATGTTTTCACGCACACTTGGACAATTTTATTTAGACATAAATTGCATTTCTACGCTTCACCATTTCATAAGATCCCTGGATCCAAATCAAATCGAATTAGCCAGGACCTGCTGAAGTAAAATGCAATAGATAGACTCTCGAAGGATCTTGAAATTATGGAGCTTGGTGCATTGTGCTTAAGAAAAATAGCATGAATTTTGCAGATTCTCGAATCGGTTTGCATCCCTTACCTGAAAGGTGTTGTTGTTGCTTTGGTGTTGTCAAGTCTTATAATGTAAGAGTAATTCTCTGTTTGTCCGGACTGAATCAACGCTGGCCGAACTGTCACATGCTACTTTGCTTCATCTCCATCGGGTAAGGCATACACTCTTCTAGAGGCAACATTTCACGGATGCAGTTCTACTCGTTAATACTGCAGTTGTGTTGAATAAAAAACTTCGAATAATCCTAAAATTGATTTTCTGGTTTGGAGGTATTTGTACGGAGCATCGCTGATTATCCGCAGAGTAGGTAAACTGACGTGACTGAGAGCAGATAGAGTGGTTTGTGGACGTCGATCCGCAGCGATGTATCCGTGGAAAGTTTATCACGTGGTTGCAGTCTGTGTCATCATGGTTTTACTAGGGCTTTAGTAAATGCGTTCTGCCTATCCGCATCGACTAACCCTACGAAGAACCGAATGAGGAGGATCAAATCAACGTCTAATGTGCCTGCTATCCCGTAATGCTAGATGTTCCTATTTGCACCGATTTGAATTGTTTTCTTCTTCTCAAAGAAGGCTCATTTTGGTTTGCCTCTCCGCCTGGCTATTGCTTGGTGACGATGCACTTTGTGCGCCACTACCTCCAGTTTTCGTCTAGATCGTCTGATTCGGGAGGCAATTAGGCTTTATGTCTTCTGCTTCGTATTCAATAGTATGGGAATTGGAGTGTCCTTGTCAGACGCATTCTCTCCTTTTCCCTGCAGCGTGTGATCAACAAACGTCTTTGCTGCAAAGGAGATAAATGGACGGAAGACAAAGAGTAAAGGCCTTACAGCTACTTACATTGATCCATTTGTGCTATTACCGCAAAGGCTGGCTTGATGTCACCCATATTTGAAAGCGCTGGCCGGCCTTGTGATATTTCAAGTTAGTGAGAATGTAAGAAGCGAGTGAATAGCCACTTGGTTATAAGTCAATCGGAGGCTGAACGGTGAACCCACGTGATATTGCTAAATGTAGAGATACCAACGGCGGCAGCTATTCAAAAGTTATTTGTACTTTGACTTAAGCGACTCCAAATTTGTTGTTATGAGCCTTTCACTTTTGGCTAAGGGCACCAGATGTCTCCCAATTTTTTTTCTGAGACGGTTCCATAAGCATAAAATAAGCACAGAATGTGTATGCCGCCTTTCGCTTTCTCCGTCTGATTATTTCATGAGCTGAGCATCCGATACGATAGCTTTTGTTCTGGTCTTTTAGACAGGTAGCTCAGTTAAACTCAGCTTAGTTCACCGAGACGTAACTAGTTTGGCAAAGTAATAAGCCTCCTGCCCCATTCTCAGTTTTCTGAGTTAGGGCTGTACTGCTCCATTGAGTCTATTTTCCAGAAATGTTTTAAATCCATGCCGTCCCGCACAGAGGATTGCAGATAGTGTGAGGTCGCAATTAAATGAACTGGTAAACGCGTGGATTTACAATCTTTCAAAGTACGAACACCGACAAATGGACAAGGCGTGTTTTCCAACATCGTTGTTACTATATGGACGGATTGCAGTGCACTATTTGCGAAAGTATTAATGATGGTTCAATTTCCCATTTTTAGTGTCCCAGTGCCCTTATGACAGCAGCCATTATCTCCCAGTTCAAACTATCCGGTCACTGGATCGCTGTATACACGGCCTGTGGATGTTCCTGTTTCCTCGGTAAGTGGAGTGTGCCACGGTGTAAACATGTTCCTCCTGTCAGTTGATACTGGGTTTACTCGACACCGTAATGTATACATCAGCGAGAACCTGGAATCCATTTTGTCCTTTCTTGGATGCCTTGCGTGAACTCAGAAGTTGCCAGGAGCTTACTTAGCTATTACAAATAGCTCATTATGGGTTCTCCATAGGTACTGGTGGAAACGATTTAAGGAATTCAGCTAATTCTATTGACGTCTCACTTAGGGGTGAGGGTGTTTTATCCGCGGCTGCTCTCCATTCCTAACCGCAATGAATTTCATGCCATTATGGGGATGGAAGATAATTCCAAAATAAAGTGTCTTGACCAAACTTTAATATTGTTTGGCGTGGGCAGATTTCGGAAACTAATCGTATGCGTATTTCCCGCATGCCACGATTTAACAAAGGTCACTTAGCTTCCAGGGCTGTCTACTTGATTTTTAATTTTATTCACGGGTTTTCTAAATTTTGGCAGTTGAGATAAGATTTTTATTGTCTGATTTACTTGTGATGAAATGCGAGATGGCTTGCGTACGTTGACGTCCGTTAAACAAACTAATTAAATAATAGCTCATTGACTATTCCCAGTCTGTCCACTCATCGTCCTCCCAACACTCACTATCCACCTCACACTTGTAAGTCACGCACTGCCCCATACTCGGATGACTGTGCGTGTTTTGCTTATCACGGTGCCCCTCTTCCTCCTTCTCTCTTTTGTGTGTGTTTGTGTTTGTGTACGTGTTTAATGAACTAAAAATTTAACTGAGAACTTTGGCTTGCTTGCTGAGGGCTGAATGGTTTAAAGCTGCCTGTCTACTCGACAACATTCAGGCTCATACAATGCAGGGATGGAGACAGAGAGAGTGATTAAATGAGTGTGGCGCAGTAAATGTTCTGGTATAAGTTCTCTAGTTTTAATGATCCCAACATCGCACGATCGCGTTTTTCGCATTCCTCACCTCAAATCACAAAATGTATGAAAAGATTTACACTATTTCAAGGCTATGAAGAGAGGAAGAAGTCCTCGTTCTCATCCATATAACTGCCTTAAATTGCAGGATATAGCACTATGCCTCCATTTTTGATCGCCTGTATTTGTTAACTGTTAATGCTAAATTCTGCTATCAAGGGTGGTAAACTTGATCGAATGTCGTGGTCTTAGTAACAGGTGGTTTTTCGATTTTAGTTGTTCCTTAGGCCTTATTCTAGTTCGATGCAAAATTGTTGGTTTCGCATTATTCCGGACATATTTATTTTAATCTCAACTAAAATTCAATTCCATTTGATTAAAAATTCTCATTTTCATTTGAAGGAAAAAGTACACAGCTTGCTAAAAACATGGTTTGCTTTTCCGCAAACAATGAAAGGGCTAGTCTCTGTTCGTACCGAAATTATCTGATATCATAAAGCATTTGAAGTGGCCAACACGGTTTAGTTACTTATTAAATTTTTGTAAAGCACATTCTCCCCTAAAAAAATCCATGAACTTCTGGCTAAATACCAGTATAAATGGTCACATTTAGTCCAAGCTTTCACGGTTCACTCAAAGAGATTCGAATTTTTTCCTTTAATTACTTAGTAGAATTGAACTAAATTAACTTAAACATCCACTTGCGAAATGCTTTTAAGAATGGTTTAGGAGTTTTCCAACTACATATTCATTAGAGATTTTTCGCTTTGTCAAATTAATTACGTCCACGACTGAAGTTATTTTTAGGGAGATAAGAATTTGTGTTAAAAAATGAATTAGGAGGAGTAAAAGAATGAAATAGTTAAGTTATTGTTAATGAGATTGATACATTTGTCGCAGAGGGGTATTCAAATGAACCGCCTCTGGACTTATCATGGCCGCTTTGTTATATCCGAGAAGGCTGCTCCTGTTCATATCTATTGGTTAGACGTCAGCGTTTTAGTCACTTGCAACGGTTCTCACTGGTTTGGAGCTCTCTCCCTTTTGGAAAAACTCACTTATGCTAAAAAAGGAAGAAAAATCCTTCTAAGTTGAGTAATCTGTTTGCAACCTTTAGCATAAAGGATTTCTTGAATAGGCCGCCGGAATCACGTAGTCTGTAGGTAAGGCGGTGATTCCTGTGCAAGATTAAAGCCTTCCAGTTTGAGGCTGAAAAATGATACAGCATCAACTTAATTTGGCATGTGAGGAAGCCAAGATTCTTCTATACTAACTGTGACACATTTACAGCCTTTATCTGCGCCCTCTTCATCCGTGACAAAGACGCGCATTGCGTAGGTTTCACCGACAATATCTGCGCTGCGCTTTGCGATCCCTTCCGCAAGGGCCATTTGGAGGACACGGAGAGTCCTGACGACGCAATGGGATATGATGACACCCCGTCGATAACTTTACAAAAAACTGGCTAAATTTTTGATCCATTTCCTCCTTTGCCAACCGCATAAGGAATAACTATAATTTTCCTCATTCGTACCTTTCCGTCTCCAATGAACTAACGAAAAAGTGCTTGTTCTATTAAAAGGCTCCACAACTAACATGGGAAAGAAACACAATTTTACATGGATTTGGGGATTGTACCGGCTGTTTGGCACGATCACTTATACATTAAGGGCCATCGCGAATTAGACGTTTGATATGTTGAAGTAATATTACCTTGGTTTAGATCGTATGTTTAAGGGTGCGGTTCAAGCTAACAGCTTGGAACTAAGCTTGAATCACCTGTCTATCATCACGTAGTTGCAATCTGGACAGAAAGAAGTTCACACAGAATGAAGTTTCCGAGACGGTATTGACAAAAGAGATGAAAGAGCTGAAGAGAGGTCGCCTAAAGCTGACGTTACGGATTGTATCCCGCATTTGAAATTGGATTGGGTTATCGCAGTTTGATGTCTTCAGGTAACAGTTCTATTAAGATTGTGAAGCTTGATTTTTCGTGAATGATATGTCTGTGGGTCAAAGACGATTCGTGTTTCTAGTCCATATTTTATAACCAATTCCTCATGTATTCCTTTGATGCCCAGCTCTTTCGTAGGCTGCGATACTCGATTTCTACAATGGCCTGGTCTCGAGGAAATTTATTGGGTTAAACATCCTACTGCTGATCGTAATCTAGTTCCATCCTTCGATTACATCTCTGAGTGATCTTTAAGCCATCTAAGGTAAGTTAACAGAAAAACTAGGTTTCCCGCTGTATAAACGCTTGGATAGAAATACACCTCCAGATACATAGGGTGTCGCCCTTACGTGATACGTCCAAGGCAACTCTTAGGAAATCTCACTCTTGATCAGTTATTGTTCACCCTAAGAAATTTATGCTTGAAGGCGTAGGCGAAACATGCCACAAACTCAATCATTTAAAGTATAAAAGAAGGTAAAATGTTTGATCCATAACGCTATTTGTAAAGAACTATTAGAAATATTGTTCAAGGACCTGTTTCTTACAACAGATAATGGGACTTCAAGATGTTTATAACACCCAAATTTGGGTGTTATGAACGACATCATAAAAACTTCTAACAAGTTGCTGTACGCATCCAAAAGAAATGTAATAGCAGCCAACAGTAGGCAAGTAACAATCCGCAGGTTGTCTTGAAAATGGTTATAGGAGAACCACCTTCATTTGCATTAGCATGTCAGAGATAGTGAGGTGAGGGACTTACTCGCTTTCAGCAAGACGGAAAAAAGCAAAAGCAGCTTTTTTCCGCCGAGCGATGACGCACACACTGCTGCGATATCTGGGCTTTAGCAACTCACAACGTGGCCACATACATAAAGTGAGTTGATGATTTAGGAAAGCGGAGCTTCGTTAGAGCACCTCGAGTAATTCGCTCGGCATATCAACGATGGAAGGGAGAAGTATTAGTAGGTTATGGATCACTAGATGTAACCCACTGGAACACTAAGATGATGTGTCTCTAACGTGGAAATTCATGACTCATTTTGATTGAAAAAAGCACAATTCGCGCTTCAGTGTCACTGCATCAAGTGGGACTAGTCAGTTGGGAGAAGGAAGCGGAAGCTGTGAGACCAAGTCAGGTGGGAGCTTTCCAATAGAAACGGTAGGAACATCCTCTGAGACAATCACTCTACTGCAGGTAAATGATCATGCAGAAGATCCTCCTCTAATGATGGTATTGAAGCAATGGTGCATCAGCAGCTACGCATTTATTGAAATGACATTGCTGATCGTGTCTCTGATGGTCTAGAATGGGAATGTGTGGCAAGGAGAGTTTTGCTATGCAGAAGGGTGTCACGTTGTAGAGCAGTGGCAGTAGTCGCCAAAATGCAGAGTCACAAGACGCGAGAGTGTAGAGAATAGGCCTCAGCAGAAGGAGGTCACTTGTGGAGACGTGTCTGGTGTGTGGCGGCTCTAGTCGTCTCAGCGCCAAGCACACTTCTACCTTTCAATTTTCTGGCCTATTTCGTGTGTGAAGGGTCATGTAAGCGTGAAGTACTAACTCCACAGGAACTTGGGGAATTATCGTTGGAGAAGTAAGGGTGTCATGCTAGTGTTGTGTGTTGTCTCGAGTGAAGGTGGTGTCTGTCCGAAAGGTGGCGGAGGTATGGGGCACCCGTGGCAGTTGCATCGACATCCAGTTGAGCAGGTGGATTTCAGTGGTGAGTGGTTGGACCTCAGTAAGTAACGCGTCTTGTCGGCAGTGTGCCACACACACACACACACACACACACAAAGGAGATGCAGTCTTCTAGTGGTTTAGTGGTGCGTGCCTCAGAAGCAGAGGTCAGGTAGTGGCGACCTCTTTATTCAATGACAGACAGACAACGAGGTGGTCGTTGGAATACGAAGGCCATTTCTCGTCTGAGGTAACTCAGTGAACGAACAGTGGAGGAGGCGTAAATTTGAATGAATGGAGGAAGTGAAGGACGAACGGTGTCTGTGAAGAAGTGGAGAGATGTGATTGGCTGTGATGGTGCAGAAGGAGGGTAGTACTATGCGCTCAATGCACTACGGAAGGTTGGTCGTGAGCTACCGAACTTGGTGGTAGTAGTAGTGATAGTAGTTGGGGCATGGACGTCTTGGTGATGGGGAATAGGAGGCGGGTCTGAAGGTGATGCATTCGCCGTCAGGTGATCTGGTTAGTCGTGAGAGCTAGTGGAAGCAATCGCAATGTGTCTGGCGAAGGGTTCCGTTAACTCGGCCTCTCCAAATGCCGTACAGGAAGTCTTTGTGACTTTGGAGCCGACATTGGCTTTGATTTGATAGGATGCAGTGCGGGATGAAGGGGTGGAGAATGTGAGAGGGAGGAGGTAGTTTGTCCCGGATGGTGATAGACGGACGTATGATTATGCCTCCTAGTCGTGGTGGCGGTAAGCATTTGTTTGACAGCTTGATGTGTCTGGTAGTTGGAAGTCAATTCAGTGAGACATACCGGAAATTGTTGGAACATGTTTGGCCACCCGATGTGATTACCTTACACGAGACACTTGATATTTGACGAGAATGTGGTATTGTTGGTCCACTTGTTCCTCCTAACTTGCACCGAGTGGTATGGCAGTTGAATATTTTTGTTTTGGCAACGCCTTTGAAGTGAGTTGAGGTGAACGTGCACATTGGAAGCATTATTTTTCCAAAGCAATGGCTACGTTCACGCCCAACGCTATGGTGAAGAGTAATTCGTTTTTCAACGAAAGAATATGATCGTGCATGTTTAGGCACGAAGGTTGATTGTGTGGCATTCATTGCTGACCACCCAACATCAATGTACCGTTAGCAGTCTCGTTTGTTCCCTCCTCCAACCAAGAAACAAGGAATGGCTTTACCTCAATCGAGTGTGTTGGCAAGCGCGATGGGGCGTGGGGGAGAGGCTGCTAGACGGTTGGAAGGAAGACGGAGGAGGATGGTTAGTCGAAGTTTTTTCGCAAAAGGTGGGCGTGGGAGGGGAGGGGAGCGGAGGAGGGGGAAGAGGAGGAGGAAGGGGGGATTTTGCGACTTCCAGAAATGTGGGCGTGCAAGACCTCGAAGTAGACACTTGTCTGGGTAATAGAGAATTAGCACGAAAAACACTGACCTTCCATAAAGTGTGCTTTAATGACGTTTAGCTTGCACACCCTACCAAAGTGTGAATCGATGTGAATTACAAAGCATGGACGTGTGTCTGTTCATGGACACAGTAGCATTGATTGTGCTGTCTGCCGCAATTCTGCTCCCATTTTACGCTCAGGAATGCATGCCTTTCTCTGGAATATCAAGGGATACGGACCTACTCCTGGCTGCACAGTGGCTCGGCAGACTGTGCTCAATAACTCCACACTTCTTCGATGAAATAATGCAATTAACTCAAACACAAACTTTTTCCAAATTAGGTGGTCTAGGAAATGCAGGTTGTTGGGCGCTCACACTCAATGACCCTCAAAGAACTCGAAGTGCCGCACCTCATTCACGTCTCAGAATAATTCCTACCTCTTAGGTAGGGATGGTTGGGTTGATTGGACTACTGTTTAAGTAGGAATTCTGCGACACATGGATAAGTCTGCGAACTATCTTCCACACTCACTTTCAACCTACGCCGTTGGGCATGGAAGTGTGGATGGGTGGGAAAGAAGCAGGTAGCACACCAAATCCTCCGTGCTGATTGACTAGGTCATATCAGTGCTTGTTAATGTATGCCCACAGACAGTCGTGCACGCGTCACCAGTCTCTACAAACTGGAGCAAGTATTTGGATTTACCAGAAAACAGCGTGGGATTTTGGTCACCTGACAGAAAAAGGATTCCCACATTGAATGTACTTTTGGGATCATTTGGGGGTTAGGCTATCTCCGATACTGGTGAAAGTCACACGATTCCCCAAATTGCAACTCTTCTCCACCACTGACATTTCATTCTCTAAAAGTGGTGAAGAACTGATAGCTGAAACGCCTGCAATGTGATTGTAGCATTACTAATCGCACTATTGGTGTGCTAAGCACAAAGGGTGTGTCGTTGTTGCACCACCCCACTTTTGCCAAGCCTACTCAGACGAGACCCCGCCTTTGGCAGCATCACGATGAGGACCGCCGGTCCAGCGCCAATTAGTGAGAATTGCTTCCAAGTCACGCTAGCCACACGCTCCATGTGATTTGGAGTACTTTCCTTTCACATTTGACATGGGGGATTGTGCTCCCAATCACCGCCACAATCGTTTTACCAGTGTCAACTGAAACGAGGTACTTTCGATGTGCGTGGACTATCTGAAACACCAAACTGCTAGAGCAAGTGGCACACTCCTGAAGTTGTCTTATGGAACGCCCTTTAACTGCATTCGCCTCCACTAAGACGTGGTCAAGGTGATTCTTTCAGTGGTGTATATTGTCATGCGCATTGTGAGCGGTGAGGGTGGAATGCGTGGGGGTCTATGGGCTTAGCGTGCCAGGCCAATGGGTCATCGCAGAAAATCGGCACCCTCTTGTATTTAATTAAATGAAAAGCCTTTTTCGAAAAATAATGGCACCCCACCCTAGTCATTTTTCATTTGCGGTCCTATGTATGCGTTTTCCTCTTGAAAATTTCTATGTGGAATTAAAATCTTTGCTTAGAATATTAAATACTGGTTTTCAACAGCTCAACCCTTCAGACATTATCTACATATCAGGATTAAAAAAGCCTAGCAACCGTTTGATAGAAGTGGGCGATTAACATTTGTAAATGTGCAAGTAAGATAGTAGACGCAATTGGGCGTAATTAACAAGAAATTTAATTTGCAAAATATGTTCGAAATAGGTGGATGGATAGATATGAGAGTGGACTGCTTAAATATTTAACTACTTAGCTTATTTGGGTGAGAATTAAACCTACTTCGTTGCCGTGAGTACAATTTTGTTTAGTGCACCTCCACTGAAGTACATATCCTACTAGAAGGAGATATTTTATATTACCTGACCTGTAGCTGAGCCTCGCATCTATTTTTTTGTTTCCACTTCCATTAAAGTTCCTTTAAGATTATTTTGAGTTGGCAATCAATCAACATTTGTGTTTGAAATAAACTCGTTTTTTGAGAGGAAATTAACTACCAAAGAATATGAATGAAATTGCTGTGATTATCTTCAAATTATATGTACGGAAATATTTAAGTCTAAGAATTACAACTGGCTAGTATAAAGCAGCAAACAATTGTTTTCATTTATAATTTGTTGCCTAACATGAAACATACTAAGCTAAAGAGGGTTGCCACTGTAGCTCTGTCTGGCCGTTGCCATCCAGTGCAATCGGCAATTTTTTCGGGAATACAAACACCTCTGTGAAGGGAAACTATGCTTCTTCGGAGTTGCGAAGCACAAAAATAACCTTTAGCTTACCTACCTTTTTTGCTACGAAAATGAGCACGATTTTGATTTATTAGCCTCGCAAGAACACTCAAACACTTCATTTAACACTCTTAAAAATCCTTGTACAAGTAGATTAAATTCCTTAAATTTTGGCAATCACCCGCCTATCTTCTCCCGGTCAGTAAACTTAATACGCATATAATATACGAATTTTGAGTAGATTCATAGTCAAATTTGGATCACTTTTATCCCTGATTGGGTAATTAATTTGATATGCCTTAGTCTAGGTCCAAAGTGCCCTTCTTAAATGCTCCATTCTCACTAATAAGTGGTGTTCTGCCTAAACGGCAAGGTAGTTCATTCGCACGAATTATTTGAGGCGAATATTACTTGAACTTGAAGATCCATTGAAGTATCTTAAAGTGTTGAAACCTGGGAAAACAGCGTGTGCCATTATAAAAATGATGTAATTTTTGCACCTCGCTTGTACGCCAAAGTTGCTCATTTTCTGGTTAATCTTTCTCAAACAATTGGGCCCTTTTGGCATAAAACCCATCAAGTCTAATTACAAATTTAAGGCCAGCTGTCGCTGTAGGTTCCCGAGACCGCCTGGGAGGCAAGAGAAGTCATAATACTAGGGCGGAATGTGTATGCCCAGCAAGCAGAGGGAACGACTGCTGGCGTGACCCGAAGGCCAGCCCACCCGGTTAGAGCAATATGGCCACCCAAGTCACTGTAGCCGAAACCAGCGGCCAAACAAAGTATTGCAGACGCAGCAGCAGGATGTCGATTAAGTCATTTTTGACGGCCCAATCGTCGCCACGTTTTTTTTCAATTTTCCGCCACCTTCCATGAGTCCCCGGTGAATTGCCCTACATTTCGTACGGCCAGTACGAGATCAAGGCTCTGGTTGATTCCCTTTTTCACCAAAAAATTGTTTGTAACAATTACAAGTTTTCATCAATCAAATTAAACACTGACCTGCTGGGGCATTTTCCTGCTTTATCATGTGACTGGTTTAGAGTTGAGGTGCTGAATTTCAAAAAGCCATTTTAGTTACAGACAATCTGGAACGATTTTGATGCAAAGAAAATAATGTACATTGAAATATGACCCCTAAAATGTGACTGAACGAAGTAAACATGCTAATTTTATGCTAGGTTTTTGAAAGTCGAATTGTCTTTTCGATTTAGGATGCATTGGTGTGCGCCAAGATCAAGACTAACTTTTGACATTGATTTCAATGTTCTACTGCGCCATGACTTAGCTAGCACATGAAACAGACGATTTAAACATTAGCATAGAAAATTTATGGGTGTCAAGGTGGTGGAGTGAAGGTGATTGTAGTGGAGGGTGGGATCACCACTCTGATTTCAAGTACCAAATAAGCCATAGTAGGATCACTTCGACAACTTTTAAATCGGTTGTTTTATGCTCAGAGTTCTCAAGTTGATCCAAAGGAAGGCATGGACAAGTGAAATGACCTGCGGAGGTTGTGCGATTTTAGAAATTTATCTTACCTGGAAGTATGCGGATTAAGAAGAGAATTCAAGCCATGAACTTCATTGAGGATGAATAAACTTGTCTTAAGTTATTGAGAATCGCCTCTTAGGTGAACACTGAAGCTCACCAGCTGTACTTGCCGCTATTAATGGACCAGCTTATTTTTCACTAGGATACTAAACTAATTTGCTTTTGCAAGCCAACCTAATTCTTTAAGCAATCGCTTGTCACAAATTTTTAGGCTCTTTTCATGTAAAATAGTAGCTAGGATACTCCTTCAATGCAAAGTTGCCTTTAATCCTTATTAACCTGTCTTGTTGCTGGAATTTCCGTTTTATAACTCGCTTTAGATTTTAGCTTAATAGCCGTGCATTTGTACTCCCTTTATATCCAAAATTACTTTTGGTTTGGTTTGGTCTTTTTGGTGATTGGTGTTTGTGTACTCGACTTTCGCATTTAGAATTTGACTATATTTCGTTTTTCAAACGTAGCCATCCCATAGAGTTCAGTGTTATTATCTTCATAATTAAGAAGCAACGATAGAACTTTCCTTGAAAGCCTTACTTCCAGAAAGCTTTAAAATCTCTAAGTTCACTGTTATAAATACCCATTTTTTATCCATAATTTGGGCTGTAAAATTACATTGTTGTATCCATGACGGAGGACAAAAGTATCGTGACGCCCCAACACTTCCCCGAAGCCGCAATGAGCCGCTCTTCTGCCTCAGATAATATGAGTTTTCGTGTTAAGTGTTAAAGGGATTCCCATGCACTGCATCCCATCCAAGGCTAACCACATTGGAAAAATTTCACGTGTTAGCATTCACCAGATTTACAGTCCAATAGTAAATTAATTTGTGTTCGAAAACTATGGCAGACTCTTCCTTGAACTCGATTCCGATCGGTTGAAGTTTTAGCTCGTTCCGTCGAAACCTACCGTGCAAACCACGAATTTGGTGGTTTACCAAGAGTCGATGCAGTTTCAGCTCCTAAGCTACGCCCCTGCAACTTTTGTCATCTATTGTGGATGCCTCCTTTCTGGAACGCAAAAGGTCGACAATGAGCTAATGCGACATAAATAATTTAACACTTCGAACAACGCAGCACTCTGAGCCTTTAGAAGTGTTATAAGGCATGAATAATATGGGAAGAATAGTTAATGAGGTACAAAAGAACTGGAAGGCTATAACCATGACCCACCGTAAAAATGACTAGGTCATTCCGCCCGGTGGAAGTACAATCTGCAGTAATCTTGGTCGCATTCGTTTACCCGCAATTTGAACCCGCAAAATAATTTCTCCTTTAATCTGGCTTAAAATATTTTTGCCGACCGATGATGTTGTGGCGTCCCGAGGCTCCCTCGAAGGCAAAAGAAGGCAGAATACTAAAGTAGAATATATATATATTCAACAGGCAGAGGAAAATAAGCCACTGGCATGGCCCAGCAGCCAGCCTACGCAGCTAGGGCCAGATGGCCACCTCTGTGACCCTGACCGAAACCGGTAGTTCAAACAAACAAATTACTACAGAGGCACATTGTTTGCTTTTCCTTTAATTTCAGCACATTTCTATCGAAACAAAAACACTATTCTCTACACTTCGAGGTTTCAAAGCACCTTTGGAGACGATTGCGAAGGCCCATTGCAAAAGCGACTACCTGTCGCGGTCACTGTGACGCAATTAGTGGTGAGTCGCAACACGCATGATTGGGAGGATTTTCAACTCAATCAATGTAAAATCTACGGCAAAATGCATTCCGCCCTTACACATCAAACCTAACAGGATACGCAAGATCGTTAGGTATTTTGCTCTGAGGTCACCTTCCAACGCCTGATGCAAACGGTACTAAGTGGTTTATTCCCAAAACACAACATAATCAATCTCGATGATGTTCTTGTCTTTGATAGAGATAGTTGAGAGCATGAAACCAACACAAAACTCTTGTAGGGCCATCCACAAGACACAGAATTGATCCTGAACACAAGAAAATACCATTTCCTGCAACGCCTAGTTGCCTTTTAAGGCCATATAGTCATGTCAGGTTGAGAGAAACAAGTGAGAACGTGATCAACACCGTCCAACTAGACGGTGCCCCTTAGTTTTCTTGGTTCGGAAAAGTACTTCAGACGTTATTTTGAAGTTTTGCTAAAATCACCGACCTGCTGCATAAATTAACCAAAAAGCAGGCAAAAGTCCCATGTAAGAAAAAAGCGTTATGAGGCCTCCAAGGAACGGAAGCAAATACTCTACTCTGAGCCGATTTTCAGTACCACCCAGCCTTGGCTCAAGCGTCGCACAATTTGTACTGCACACGAACGCAGGCGACGCAGCCGTGGGCGACAAATCCTCGTAAAGGAAAAAAGGGAAAGTAGAGAGTAGCAGACTCAAAAAAACAACGCGGTGGAAAAGTGAACGAACTTAAATCGGCACAGGGGTTAGATACTTCCGACTACCTCAGATCATCAGGTACTCACTTGGTTAAAAAAATGAGGAGGATGGACTTTATTGTTGCACGCCAATACGAGAAATTGCAGCAGTACAATGTTCCGGTACAGGGAAGGAAATACGCGTAGTATGCAGACGCTCTACCTCGCAGACTGTTCACAGCAGAAAGAGGTGGTGCGTAGTACGCACTACATTCTTGAGCAAGCCTACTGCGCAGAGTATCGGCCTCGAACGGCTCCGGCATGTGAGAGGTTCTACACATCAGCTTGCATATCCACAGCGAAAGGGCTAATCACGCTGAAGAAGACGGCCAGACGGATACGACGAGGATGGTCAAAGCTCTTAGTAAAGATGAGTTTCATGCTACAAAGAAGACGTTGGGGCTCCTAACCATCTAGTGCTCCCAAAATGACTAATGCGCATACTTCTCCAGCAGTCACACGAATAAATGAACCACGTGGGCAAAAAGCAGATGCTTGATGCCTCGAGCATGAGGCATTGGTAGCTGTTGTCCACCTTCGACGTAGACGATTTCTGCCGAGCCTGCGATGGATCCAGCAGCTTCAAAAGGCCTCAACTCACGCCGATCGCACCACTCCAATCTATGCACACAAAGTTCCTGTGGGAATGAGTAGGTATTGACATTGAGGGTTTTCTACCCCAACCCGACTGGTAGATTCTGTTTATGGTAGACTACAATGCGAAAGCAGTTGAGGCAGAATCCTTTGAAGTTTACGAGACACTGAAACGATCATTTTGGTATAATTCAGTTGCAGGATTTGCCAACAAGGAGTACCCGAAACTGTGCAGAGTGGTCAAGATGCTGAATTGGAAAGCCGACTGTTGGATGAGCTTTGTAACACCTTCGAGAAGTTTCCGAGGCACCCACAACAGCTGAATATCTGCAAAGTAGTGGACAGGTGGAAAGAACGAATCGTACTCTGATTGGAGCACTTGAGGCTTTCGCTAATGTTGCACAACCGAGTACCATACTTTGTTTTCTTGACTACCGATTTCGGTTAAAGTCACTTAGCTATATTGCCTAGGCCGGGAGGGCTGGCCTTTGAGCTATGCAAGTAGCCTTGATCCCTTTGTTTGCTGAAGATGTATATATTTATAAGGTAGTCTCAGGACGCTACACTGGTGCTACAGTCCATGCATCAACAGGCTTTTCATTGTTAACAAAGCTTAATGTTTGTGGTACGTGTAATACTTTGTTTGTTTGGACCACCGTTTTCGGTCAGGGTCACAGAGGTTGCCATATTGCCTTAGCCGCGTAGGCTGGCCTAAGGACCATGCCAGCAGCTCATTTCCCTCTGTCTCTTGGCCATATATATATTGCCCTAGTATTCTTCACTTTTCTTTTTCAAGAGATCCTCGGAACGCTACAATATGAGTCTGCTTTCCGATATCTTCCCACCAAATACGGGCGTGGGGGCGAACAATTTTCAACAACGCTTAATGCATTTAAAAGGAGAAATAAACACAAATTTTGAAATTTTACTCATACACAGCTGTTTTACGCCAAAAAGAAGAAGTATTATAACAGCACTACCAAAATAGCATCGTCGTAGAAATAGGCTTAGTGCAAATATATAGGCCGGTTCCTCCACCCTGAATGAATCTTAATTTCTATCACTATGGAGGCAAATTTCCTTTAAGACGGTGACGGTTCTCTCACCTGCAAACTACCTCGTCCCCCACGCATTACCTTTTACTTAGTCTGTAACCGTTTACTACAATAAGATACGACTCTACATAGGTACACCACCGGTTGGGTACGGTGGTCACGTTTACGCACTAACGGAAGAAAGAAAACCACCTGATGAAACAGTAAAAAACAACTCATGAGCCAAGCCTAGGAGGTAGTCGAGAAACGGGCAAGCAATTAGAAAATCTCGAAGGCAAAAGAAGGCAGAATACTAGGGTAGAATACATATATATATTCAACAGGCAGAGGTAAATATGCTGCTGGAGTGGCACGGAGGAGGGCCCACGCAAATAGGGCAATACAGCCACCTCTGTCACCGACCAAAACCGGTAGTTTAAACAAACAAAGTATTACATCAACATCCTCCAAAGTAGAAAAGAGCCCTATGTCCCGAATCTCCAAAACCTGACTGGTCCTCTTTGACCCTTACTGAGGAGCATGTCCCAATTAAATAGGACTGTTTGTTCCAAAGATATGAGGGCCAGAGAAGAGGGGGTAAACGATGAATGTGCTAAAATTTAGTCTCTTCGGTCTGTCGATCGGAGCCAAATATTACGTGTTTATGTTGCATGCGATAGTTTACAGTTGAACGAATTTGACACGAATTTAGAGATGATCCGGAAAATGCAGAAAACAGCTTGGATGCATTAAGTTTAGCAATAGCGATGTTTGATTAAATGACCTATTTTAATTTCTTTTGGAAAACCTGATAATTTTTGCGGTGACTTTAAATCTATTAGTTATTTTGTCGAGTTGATTTCCAGCCTGGCGAATATCAACCATCCAATCAGCAATAGGTACGCTTATAAAGTGGTGTTCATTAATGTGGCGTGCGCAGTTTTTTGTCTGTAGGTTATTCTTGTGTAATGACAATTCGAAGAAGGCATACATGATTTAATCCAGTCTTTAATGAGCCGTGTGAGATGAATCTAGTGTAAATTCATTGACGCTTTGTGTCAGAATAAATAAATTTGGTAGCAAAGCAATGGCGCCATATTTGTCTCGTCAGGTCGCAGTAACTATTTTTTGTTACCATTAGCGTGCGCTCATGTACATTTGTTTAGTGTTTTATCACTCTTATCAGCCGCGATGTAATTTGGTGTCCATGCCTATCTTGCCCCTTCAATTGCCTCCGTTGCAGGGTAATAAAAGGGGACGATGGATCTTGTTCATTCGTCGATTATTACCACTACTGGGGTTCTTTTCCTCCGTGTCCTCGTCCACTACGGAACTCACGTCTTTCCCTGGGAGGAGCGAAGCATGGGACGGATTTTTGCTCACCTCTTGGAGACCATAGACTCCCTTATCTTTATTCATAAAGACTCCTATATCTCCAGAGTGAAATCTCTGCAACCCAACCATTCAGAAAGATTACTCAAGCATCATCTCAACGACACTTCTTTCCAAGATCCCCTGGTCTTTGAGGGACAGTTTAACTTAGATTGCAATTCCAAGGACGCCGGTCTCCGGGCCGAAATCAAATCGCCTCAAAAGCTCCCCTGTGGAGTCCATCAGTTAAGTGTCGATGCCTTCTTTTCTGTCACTCCGGATGCTCTGAAAGGCGATCTTTTTGGGCGCCTTCAAGATGAAGTTCGTGCCTTCCTGATGGCCTATCATGATACTTTAAAGTCGATTTTGCTGAAGGAAAAAGCGGTTCCACGCAGTTTGACGGCATATTACTTTCGGTATGAGGACCGTTTGATTCGGGTCTTCTATCCACCTGTCTGTAAGGATGAAACAAAGTTGAGGGAGGACATTCATAAGGGTACGTTATTAATTCGTGATTTACTGTGGTTAGCTAGTTGTGCTATCAATGAGTAGGGAATTAGTATTGGCAAATCATTTTGAGTGGCCTTTCGTGTAATGGCGAAATTTGCTTATCGTGACGCTATTTGAGTTGAACTGTGTTTTATCTGTTTATTGTGGTTATTTAAGCAGTTTTAACTCTTCCATCTTGCCTTGAAACGTTGAAAGGGGTGGCGGTGGAAAGCCATTCACTCCTGCAGATTATTATTCGTAGCCATCCTGGGGTGAATATGACATGCAGCAAATGCACTAAGGAATTATAGTGCTGTGGCATACGCTGGGTGCGATGAAATTATCAATTTGTCCCTTCCCTAATGCTCCCAGATAAAAGTATGATTTCCCTTTAGAAACGGTCTCTTGCTTAACAACACTCATCTCTGCAGTACAGCCTACATTGCAAAACTTTTGGGTAGTTAAGGCGAAGAATTATAGGATCCATGGGGCTTACACTTTAGACTTAATAACTACTGATTTAAGCGTCCAGGTACTATCTCATAATTCTTATGTTCGGGAATCAATGCTATTTTGACCAATGGAATGAAAGAGGTAATAACAGTATGACATGGCCTTGTCTGAGCGCTGCTTCTGCTTGGTCAACGTTTAATCGCATAAGTTATTTGTAAGACTTACCATTTCACGATAAAGATTGGTGCGTAATTTCTCCCTGCATATAACCAAAGAAGATGAGCTACCTTTTATTCACACTGCATATTCCATGCAGTAGGTCGTGTGAATTTCCGCATTCATCCTTGCTTCTTTTTTGCTGTGCTATTAACGGTCCGGCAGGACTATTTGTAGGCAGAGAATAGGGAAGGTCATTTCAACAGAATTGTTTGTTTCGCAAGGCTCCTTCATTAGCTCAGATTGGATTCAGGGAACCTACAACCCATTAAGTTGACAGCGTTTGAGCTCCCGTTGTTTGGTATGATCAAATATTTTTTATGCTTATGTATGGCACACGTTACGGTTACATCTGCATCCAGTTGAGCAGACAGTGCGTGCCTCAGAAGCAGAGGTCAGGTAGTGGCGACCTCTTTATTCAATGACAGACAGACAACGAGGTGGTCGTTGGAATACGAAGGCCATTTCTCGTCTGAGGTAACTCAGTGAACGAACAGTGGAGGAGGCGTAAATTTGAATGAATGGAGGAAGTGAAGGACGAACGGTGTCTGTGAAGAAGTGGAGAGATGTGATTGGCTGTGATGGTGCAGAAGGAGGGTAGTACTATGCGCTCAATGCACTACGGAAGGTTGATCGTGAGCTACCGAACTTGGTGGTAGTAGTAGTGATAGTAGTTGGGGCATGGACGTCTTGGTGATGGGGAATAGGAGGCGGGTCTGAAGGTGATGCATTCGCCGTCAGGTGATCTGGTTAGTCGTGAGAGCTAGTGGAAGCAATCGCAATGTGTCTGGCGAAGGGTTCCGTTAACTCGGCCTCTCCAAATGCCGTACAGGAAGTCTTTGTGACTTTGGAGCCGACATTGGCTTTGATTTGATAGGATGCAGTGCGGGATGAAGGGGTGGAGAATGTGAGAGGGAGGAGGTAGTTTGTCCCGGATGGTGATAGACGGACGTATGGTCATGGAATCTGGTCCTGGTAGGTGTTAACAGATGTCCGGCATTTGCAGTTAATTGAGGTGAGGTATATCAGAGACTTTTGGAACACTTTTTTGTCACCTGATTTGATTGTCGTGCATGAGGCAGTGATTAAGTTTCAGGCTGAACTATTGGTTGATTTCGTTCCCACTTTATTGCACATATTGGTAAATGGAGGTGAATTTACTCAGTAAAGCAACATTTTTTAAACAATCGATACTGTTTGTCTGCGGCGCTGTGACCTCTCATAAATTTTCTTTGCTTCACTTATCCTTTCTGTGGGTACAATGTTCTGTAAGGCTGTGTACAATGAACCCATGCTTTTTCAAAGAAATGATGCAATCGACTCAGCAATAAACCCTGAAAACTTGAGATAGACTAGAAAATGGAGATTTTCAGACACTCACGCTTTATAATCCTCTGTTTCTCTTGTTATACTTTATAAGTGACAATGATTGATACCTTTCCAATTGCGTTAGTTGGACCACTTAGGATCTGATTCAAATGGTTATTTTGGGACGTATTGTTAAGTCGACGAATTGTCTAAAATCTTGAATTGATTTGAGTTGTGGGGATGCGAAGTGCAAGGGCACTTTGTACTCTAAGTAGAGGCTCCACTTATGCAAATGGGAGGTAAAATTATCTCTGAATATATCCTTAAGCAATATCATATCGTTGAAGTTAGTGTAAAACAGAATTCATTTAAGAAACTCCGGGTTGAAGAATATTCTTTTAGTCTTTTGAGGACATTTGATACTACTTGTTTAGGATGAAGAATTCAACTGTCGGTTTTAATTTTTTTTTCGGAATTTTCGGTTTCGTGGTTCTAGGTCGTTTCACGCAGAAATGTGGTCTGAATACGTCCAGTATTTTATAGGGAACTTGAGTAAGAAATTGTTTAACAATCCAAGGATGTCCTGAACTGGTTAAATCATGAATTTGCAAAGTGAATTATGACATTGATGTCTAAAACCTTAGGAAATTTTTTTTTTCCTTGAGAGGCACTAGATCGTTCAGTGAGGTTAAACTATTATCACGAAAGTAATTGGAGTAGCTATCAGTGTAGCGTCCGAGGCTCCCTCGAAGGCAAAAGAAGGCAGAATGCTAGAGTAGAATATATATCTTCAACGGACAGAGGGAAATAAGCTGCTGGCATGGCCCAGAGATCAGCCTACGCAGCTAGGGCAATATGGCCACCTCTGTGTCACCCTGACCGAAACCGGTAGTTCAAACAAGCAAAGCACTATTAGTGTCTTCTGTTGAGAATACACGAATTCACTTGATTGGGGTTCGAAACACAGAGGGACAACGTTCAGAAGCTACTCTTGACAAGAATAGGACTCTTCTATGCGATGGACCTTCTAGTCCCACCTTTTATTTATAACTACAGGTCTTGGATTGCCTCAGAGACCGATACTGCGGCGTGGCCTGGCTCTCTTCCCTACTCGCGGTTTCAGACGCCTTCTCGGTCCCAATGAGAAGAATCTCGTATCACCCCACCTCTTGCTTCCTGCCTCCAACGCCAACCCCAACGTTCGTTGTGAGGTTATCCGCGGGCGATACACCTACAGACATTATTTGCAAGTGAGTTGCACCAGAAATCTCCTTGAAGATAACACTAGTTAAAAAATAAATTAATAGAATAATCTATCGAATGATCAGCTCTGTCGTTTCAAATAGTAATACCTTTCACCCATTGGTTATTTTTTAATTCCAAGCGACTCTGTATTCCGCTTTCTTCAATCGTAGCTGCTTTCACATCGTCTGGGTTATCTGTTACCTTGGTTCTAGGTTAGAGTATCCCATCGGATAACCGTATTAGGTTCACGATTATAAAGGGCCTTTTGAGGCGCCTAGAGGTAATGCGCTGTTAAACAGTGCAGTATTTGTACATTTCATGAAGTGCCAGGTTCGAAGGTCGATGGCTTTGACTTTCAAAGTAAGAATCGCCGTTGGTTGGCACTCGTTGGTTCGGCACTCATATTTTGGTACAATTTCATTCAGTTTTTTTATTTTTAACCGAATTTATTGTTCCCTTTGCTTTGAACTTGAGTTTTTAAATAAAGGCACTGGAGTAGCGCGGACATCTCAAAATATCAGCAAACGAAAGTACCGACTGACGTTGTTTAATGATTTGAGAGATTCGACTGAAATTTGTGTGATAACTAACGCCAATATTTGGCGTTAATGGTATAGCAGTATTTGATCGTTTGAATTGGGTCTCACTGCTTGAATTGGGCATGGTAGAATCCAGGATGAAGTCGTCCTTTTCGAATCCAGCTTTTCCGTGGCATTGCATTCTAAGGGGAGGAATCCGTTTCAAAAGGTAGATTTTCGACGTTTTTTATCACAGTGGTCAAAAATGGAAAGAAGGTGTCTCTTTTCTGTTTCAATCTTTATCCCTCTAGAGAGCCTAAAACGCTTGTTGTTTGGTTTTCTTAAAAGAGCATTCTTTTGGAGAAAGGATCTTATTATCATGGTAGAAACACCTGTGGGTCATTAGCTGATTAGGTCTTGGTGCTTATTTGCAAATTTCAAAAGGCTATTAGTCTGTTACTCCGCATTGACTTATCCAATTTTTCCCACCCACCCCAGTCTTGGGTGAATGTACAATTAACGATTCAACCCCCTTTCGTGTTAACCCAGTCATTCCATTATAACGAGTTGAACTAGCGGAGATTTTCGATAGTAGGCAGTCTGTCTTGGTAGCCATCACTGCTCAAGGTCCCGATAAGAGTTTCACTTGAGCTTTCATTAAACTTGTGGGTGTCGCGTCTTTCGAGCGCTTAGCCACTTTAATCAATCCGTGAAATACTCCCAAACCAGGTTGCAATAACCTCGAATGTTGTTCCCCTTATCAACTCAGATTGAAGGACTGGCTTCATTGTCATTCTAGATGAAAGTTATCTGCGCTCTGATGACTTAAATTCGGCATTTGAATGACTCGTTCTCCTCTCGTTAATCTCTTTTTTCACCGTTCGTAAAACAACTTAGCACAATTATATGGGGCTGGTCTACAAATATGCATGTGCTTTCTGACTGACTTTAAGCAACAAATTGATAGTTTTGACATCTTTTGTGCTAATTGCGTGACCTTAATTCTTCTCATTTCCGAAGGTGGACGTCATGTGATTTAAGTGGGTTAGTTTGAATGGTTTATGATTCTTGATTTTTAAGAATGATTTCCCCGTTGTTTCTTCCTTTTTACCCCATTAATGACGGCAGAACAGAAACTGTCTAAACGGTTATTGACCCTGCTATTGATGCCTTCATTCTCCTCCTCTTTCGTGGCACATGGCAGGACGGTTTGGACGATAAGAACTGGGGCTGCGCATACCGTTCGCTGCAGACACTGGCCTCGTGGCTGCTGTGGCAGGGCATAGTGACACCGCTGCAGCCGCTGCCCTCGCATCGAGATATTCAGGAGGCTCTCGTTCGTGTTGGTGACAAACCCTCCAAATTTGTTGGCTCGCGGCAGTGGATTGGCTCCTTGGAGGTGAGCTATTGCTCTTCTTTCTCAGTTTGTCTTGTTGCCGTCTCATTTTTTCCTGTCCGCTAAATCCTTTTTATGCGCCTGCTTACTGTTTCTCGTCAAACTATCGGTTTGTTTTCCTACTTGTTTGTCTACTTGTACATAACTACCCGTTCCTCTTTCTATCCGCTCATTTACTCCTTTTTCTTTAACCAACGTCCAACTTCAATCTACCTGCCTCCATCCATATGTTTTCTTTTGTTGGTTGCCTATTTCTCGGCATGCAATCGATAGTTCCTGCCTAAAAGTAGCACAAGGACTAGAAGAAAGCATGAACAGGTCAAATCAAAAGCGGCTAAACAGATCTGCGTGGTTAATTATTAATTATATGAATATCAATTCATATAATAACCAAATAAATTCGTGCTGTTTTATGCCAAAAAACTAATAACCACAGATTACTTCTTAAAATGCCTTTTTTCGTTGAAATAATCACGCTTGCATTCCACAACCCTCCGGAAGTCCAAAATATTCTACCCTCAGTCACTCTTGTTTCTACTTCAATTTCACTCCCCATGCCTATTCTGAATGTCTAATACTAACTTCCAGCAAGTAATGGCTTGAAAGGTCTGAAAAATGCCAGTATCAGAACACGGAGAAGGAGGTTAGGGACAACGTAGTACTTTCTTCTCTCATCCTAACTAAGGCGCAAATCTTTTCCTAAGTAAGTTTGGTCGTGTGAAATCTAAACCCTCGGTTGTCTAGTAGTAATGACAAGAACACTTTATTTTGATGGTTTCACTAGTTCTTGGTTCTTCTTTAAGAAAGCGTTTCCAGTGCACGCCTTCCAGTCGTGTCATATTGAAGGTATGGAACTAAGCCGTAATTGTTTGACCTCAAGCAAATGGAAAATACTTTTCGAAGTGTATTGCGCATTCACAGAGTAGACAGTGTTCTGGGGATGAAGTGGTGTTTCCTCTAGAATTGTAGGATGAGTAGTAAGTGGGCAGCTTGGAGATGTCCGATGATATATTTGTTAGATTAGCAGACGTCGTGATACGCATGCCATTTCTACTTCCGCTACAGCTAACTCATTCATTGAAGGAACTGCCCATTTTTCTAAACTGAGTCGAAGACGCTAAGGACAAGTTGGGCCCATTCACATTTATCAACGCGTGTGGGTGCAACCCACTTGGTTCGCCTCGCTCACGACTTGCCTTCCATGGTTGCTGTAGATGTGACCGACTTGTTTCAACGCTCGCGTTAATAACTGCATTGGTGAACTCGTTCTTGGCATGTTGCATTAAGTTGTACGGACATGCAGTTCTTCATGACGAAGAACTGAGCGAGTTCCTGAAAGTGGTGCATCAGTCGTTGAGTGGGTGATCGAGCACCATAGGCAAATTCATTGAACCAATTCTGGACGGTAGGCTCTGCCAATTTGTCGGGAGAAGCTTTTGGAGATTTGGAGCCGGATCGAAATGCGTGGAAGGTAAACTTTGCATGTTTAATGGGCACTTTGTGGTATGGAGAGTGAGGACGTGTGTGCGCGTGTGTGCGTGTCGGTGGGTGGTTGGGGCGGGGGCGGGGTGGAAGTAGTAGGGAATGCGGGGATGAATTTTTATACTGTGTCCTGTCTGTACGTGTCTATCTATGCACAATCGCATGTGTTTTAAAACAAGTTATTGCTGTGGTATGTACAGAACGGCGAACAAATTGTCTCTATCATTTTACATTGCAATGATGATGTCCTCTCATGGCTGAGTCCATTGTGTGAGTTTCTTTATCCCCGACTTCTATCCACTGTTTTCAGTTATACGAATTAAAGTCGATCACGGCACAGCAGAATGAACCCCCGACCGCTATTGATGTTTTTAGGCTTCAATGTACTTCATCTGTTAACATATACTGCTGATGTTACAACTAGTTGGAGATGGGTATTGCGCACATTTTAGCTGGCGTTCGCTTTGCATAGTAAAGTTTTTACTACGAATTCATTTTTATAATGCAATGTCTTATTTTCAGCTGTCCATCTTCGCTTCAGCTGTAGTCCATCATTCGAATCTACTCTTGATTGGCGAAAATAACTCATCAAATGAACAAAACTGACTTTTCTACTATGCTTTTTAAGTCTGGTCGTTAACAACGAATGCCTTACATCTTTGGTACTTTTTTTCCCACCCAGAAAAGGTCTTTTATCAAACGCTATTATGGGCAGAAACATTTGACGGATGGACTAAGATGCGTTGGACACTCCCCTCACTGTAGCATCTGAGTTATCGCTGCGCATGTTAGGCCGTAAGGGAGCGCGAGTGGGAGCAATTCGGGCCTAACTGCAATGACTGGCCTGGAGGCGAATCGACAGGGATGTCTGATTGCTCATCACAGCTAAGCACCGCCAAGTCGATTGTATGGTTGAGGTTGTTTTACGGGAGTCTGTCAAGTGTCGACGCCAATCAGTGAGCCGATATTTTTCCCTAGTTTTCTGTCCTCCACTCCGATGGTTGGGGTAGAATGTGTCCACTGTCGCAGTGAGCGTCTGCAGAACACGCGCAATGGGGTTTGTGTATCAGTTGGCTAGTCAGTCGGATAAGGAGGGGAGGATTGAGTCGCTCCTTGGTCCATGTGTGCGGGAGGGCCGAGAGACAGACAGTGGAGAGGAGCTGTGGAGATACTCGTGTTACTGTTACAGAAGCTTAACTGTTACTCTTTTGATCTTGTCGCGAAGGTGAGCTTCTGCCTACAGGAGCTGTACGGCGTTCAGTGCCGCCTGTTGCCTGTGGCACGTGGCCGCGACTTTGCAGCTGTCGCCGCAACGGTGCTGGCCGAGCACTTTGCGTCGGGTGGTGGACCAGTGATGGTAGGTGGCGGCGACTTGGCGCATACCATTGTCGGTGTGCAGGTTGCCACTGGCTTCCCTGTTGGCTCCGCAGCTGGGACTGATCGGACTCGTTTTTTGGTCCTCGACCCACACTACACCGGCGAGCCGGCCCATGTGGCAACTATCCTCGGCAAGGGCTGGGTGGGCTGGAAAGAGGAGAGCTTCTGGCGCAGTGAGGTGCCTTACAACCTCTGTCTTCTCCCGCCCCCCGTTGACGCAGACAGCGTGTGAATGGCTACCGGCTTGGGTGAACTATTTGCGAGGAACCGTAATTATTAGCAATGATGTACGTATTACTTGCATTTTATTTTATTAGGGGTAACAGTTGAAGTAATAAAAGTGTGTATTGGTTCTTTTAGTGTGGAGAGTGTTGGTGAAAACCTTGATAAGAAGGCGAAATTAGTTACCCTGGGTTTATCAGCTG
The DNA here is from genome assembly GCA_036345935.2 of Taenia hydatigena. NCBI lineage: Eukaryota > Metazoa > Platyhelminthes > Cestoda > Cyclophyllidea > Taeniidae > Taenia > Taenia hydatigena. The sequence goes on from JADWOT020000003.1 coordinate 22,607,819, forward strand.
CTGGGGTTTAAAACCGTTTTAAAGGTCGTTTTGGGTCGGCATGAGGCACTTTTCGAGTCTTGGATGATCTTCTGGGATTCTCACGGAAAGGAGGATCGAATTTACTGGACATGGGACATTCGGAATAATCAGGGTGAGGCGCTTCTTAGTCCACAACTTTTCCAGCTTCGTTAGGCGGAGAAAGCAACTATCATCTAGTGGCCCAATGCCTTTTTGTGAGGGGTATCATCATTGCTGAAAAATAGTTTTCTAGTGAAAGTCTGCTTCAGGTACATTACTTGGAAATGGCTCCTGTAAGCCACCGATCTTGCACCAAACGCAACGGCAAGCCGACGTAACCCGGCCCAAATCTGCTTGCTTTAACCTACCTTAAACCTGGCTGCATTCTGCAGCAGGTAAGGACTTTCGAATTGCCGCTGATTGGAATAGTTGGTTATCGTAATAGCGAAGCGTTTAGGATCCAGCTTTGTAAATCATTTAGTGCATAAGTTCTATTTGATAAATTACCATTTCTTGAAGCGTTTGGAGGTATCTGTGACAAAGACTCTTCAAACTAAACTGCAGCAATTGTTTGCTTGTTTGGACTACCGGTTTCGGTCAGGATCACAGAGGTGACCATATTGCTCTAGCTGAGTAGGCTGGCCTTTGGGCTATTCAACGGGCAGGGGGAAATAAGTTGCTGGCACGGCCCAGCGGCCAGCCTACGCACCTAGAGCAAGATGGCCACCCCTCTGTCGCTGACCAACAACCGGTAGTTCAAACAAACAAAGTACTACAATGTCGGCAGCTCATTTCTCTCTGTCTATTGAATTTTTATATATTATACCCCAGTATTCTGCCTTCTTTTGTCTTTAAAGGAGTCTCTGGATGCCACACCCATAAATAGCACTAAAAATCCCGCTGGTTGTAAAATAGTGCAGCAATCACCTTCGCAAACTAAGACAGCCGTAGCAATTGTAATTTTAGATAGACTTGGATTTAATATCGATATGTGGTACACGCATTCTCACAGTCTGCCGTACAAGTTTTACTGGAGTCTAATAAACTAAGTTGGCTACAAGTCAATGAGACGAATTATCTCGCTTTTTAGATTTTTTACCTTTTGAATACTTTGCTTAAGGTCATTCGCGTTCGAATGCACACCTGCTGCTTACACCTGCCATAGCTACATAAGCGCGATTATACGAAACAGACGTTTCACTTTAGCTTTGATGCTAGAATTTCAGAAGGTTGGATCCTGAAAATCGCCTTTTTTCCATATTGGAATAAATATATCAAGGTACTGTTTGCAAGATTCTTTGCAATTTCATAAGAATATGTTGCCGCAAGCCTTTATAAGATAATAAATGATGATAAACTAATCCTTAATGAAAACTTTTTAAAAACTTTTAGGGTGCAGTTGTCAAAGTTTTAATTTTGCTACCATGAGATTACGCAGCATTAGTAAATCCGTTTAACACTCCAAGTAGCATTTTATTTCATGTTTATCCAATAGGGATAACACCTGCCTGAATCAATAGACCCTTTGGAGAGATGGAGTCTATATACAATCTGTTACCCGTTGAACCTACAGTTGTGCCAAAGACTAAAAGGTACGATAAAAGGTACTCTAGGGGACGTACTATTTATAACAGATATCAGTCTATCCACCGACCCATGGCTAAAAGAGAAATGGTAGAACACAAAACCGGCAAATGCAAAACCATAGGCCCAGCAGCAACTCAGAAACCCAATCCCAGTCTCTTTTTGCGTTCCCACACAAGCCTTAATCTACACCAAAACGCCGATTTCAACGACCAAGAAAACACCTGTCCAGGGAAGAAGCCACCATTACCCAACTTTCGTCAGAAACTAGAGGTCAGAAGTCCCACTGAACTAAACATTGTAAACCTAAACAAACTTCTAGCAATTTTGTCAGAGCCAAAAAAACACACACCAATAGTTGTTGACTCCAGAATCGGCCATGTGTATAACCTGAACGGATCAGGCCTCACGAAAGACCACCTTTGTAAAAAGGTAAATAAACCAACCTATTCTACTTTAAGGATTTTGGGAAAGTCCCAGCTTACTTAAAAAGAAGAAGGGATGAGAAGCTTAAGAACGCGGAGCTCTACGCCCGTTATAACGAAGAAGTTGACCTGCATCAACAGCTTCCACGTCTTTCTCCACAGGAGCGTGGAAACCTTCTAAAATCATTAAAGGAAAGGCATTCGCAGGTTTACAGCGAATTTCTGCGTCTTTCCGTTATCATCGACACTTTACATAAGAGACAGAAGAAAGAAAGACTGGAAAAGACGTTGAGTGAACTCGAAAAGGATATTAGAACCATTGAAGAACACGAATTTATCTACGTGGAAGAGTGAGGCCTTTGTAATCGATCCCATACACCTATGTCCTTTGTGTACTGGCATTGGCTCAATAACATCATAAAAAAGTGCCTTTTAAATCACTCTTATGATCTCTGTTATAGAGAAGTAGTTTTATGTTCCTGGATGAGGTTAGACCAAAACTATTCTATTCAGTGCGGTCGGTTTGGGACTCCATAACATCTGAGTTCTCCTCCTTTTCCAACTTCTCCGTTAGTACTTGCCGCACAACTGAGAGATCATGTTTGACCTGAAATTAAGAAAATGATACATGGGTTCGTCTTAGCTGAGGATGTTGCTTATTTAAACAGTAAATTTATTATTAAGAGGTAGTAAAAATGATCCACTTAACCGCGACTTTTGCTACTTACTACGTGTACAAGTGCGGGACCTACAAATAGATACATCGACCTTGATGGCGAAATTGAAAAATCCGTTGTCATGGTTCGACAGTCTATAGGTTTAATTCTAGACTACACACTTGCTCTCGTCAACTCATTTGCAAAACATGAAAAAATAGCAAGTACTCAATGCACCAAGGGAAGTTAGAGGGTGGTGATTCATTTGCATGTAACAGTTTTCTGTTTTTACTCAAGAGTTGCTACTGACGTTTGAGTGGAACTACTTGCCTTAAGAATTTGTAGAACTTTTACTACTACTAATTTGGAGACATAGTCAATAAAATTTAGCTCTGCTTAAGGCCATTCATTCTGGTTCGCAAAAACGCCCTGCAAATCGGATCAAATTAAGCTAAAATTATCACAGATTAGCCTTTATAAGAGGAACTTAGAGGTGCATCTATGACGAAAAGAAAGTGGGTTATTTTTGAGTTCAGGCACCGATTTTCTATATGTAAAACAGCATTATTGCCATAACCTAAAATTCCACTCAACGAATCAAAAATAAGCAGGTGTTTTTCGTGGAGAATGTACATTTATAAATCACTAAATACATAGACATATCCAATAACAGCCCAATTCGACTGCATGGAATTCAGCAAATTTCTTAAAATCTGAAGTAATGGCCAGATACTCCAATGACAACAACACTTGATTGAACAACAAAAGCCGTCGGATTATTCCGGCCTAATCAAATTTGTCGACTGAAACAGAGATTGCACGTCTGATTGATTAAATACGATTGTGTGTTAAGTTTTTAGTCGTAAGCGGCTAGAAGCCTCCATGTTCACAAAGTCCAGATCATGTAAGTAATCTGAGCAACATTATTTTTTGCGGAAAACCTCCGCTGCATTTGATGGGTTTGGCAAAGTTTCTGGAGTGAATTTCCCCAGTCTTGATCATTTTTTAATGTTTAAATTTCTATTGTTAGAACAGCACTTACTAAACTACCAATTGATTATTTTTTGGTCACCAGCCAGCCTTTGAGATGTCACCAAAGTGGAACTTCTCTATTCATTACTGACTTAACTAGAAAATAGGCAACTTGAAATACATACATTGAGACGATAATGTGTTTTCACGATGACTAAGAGGAACCAAGAAGAGAGGTGACAGAACACCAGAGTTATTAACATTTAACGGAAGTAGTAGTTGCCGAATTTGGGGTTTACATATCTAGCAATCGAGAAGGAAGGATCAGATCGCAAATGTAGATCAAAAGATATTTCGAAATAAACCAGACAGTGAAACAAACCATAGGAAACTCGGAGGTTAGCCGATCCACTACCGCCAGCATGGAGCGCATTCGGCCGATTTGTCGCTCGCGTTCGCTGTGTGCCGACTGCCGCGTGGGACAAATACGGCGATAGCGGCCAGCCAACAGCTGCTCCCAGTATCGCGAGGCGTGCTGACGCATCTGCAGTTCTATGAGATTCTGTGATAACAAACAGAGGCTCTGTAGAGCTTAAGCTTAACCGAGATTATGAAGCTGAACAAAAGAAGAGCCGAAATCTGTTTGCCCCTCCCTGACTAAGTAGATGCTCAAAGAGTAACCAGAGAAAAGAGTAGACATGTCTGTCCAAGTGTGGTAGCATAATAATTTGTATCAATGGATTCCGCTGCACTTAGAGATCTAAAGGACCCTACGAGATTGAGCAGACTCTGTGCTATTCGATTCGGTAACAATCATGCAGCAAGAATGTCATGAAATTTTCTGGAGACCAGTAAGATGTGCTCCTCCCATGTAGCTATTAAGGAAGATAGGTTCTTAAAATACTTAATATGAGCACAATTTATGGCATTAAAAAGAGCAGCAAACGCTTGTTCAAGTCCAGTCCATAATGCCGAATTATTGCGAACTAATATAACTGCGTTATAACAATTGGATTTTCTGCGTAAAGTAGTAAGGGGAGAAAGGGTGCATTGATGCAGAAAGAGATGCCAACAATGCTACAAACCAAGCGACAAATCTACGTATTGGCTTACCACCAAAATCGAAATGCGTGCAAACAGGTAAATTCGGTTTCATGTATAACCGTAGGCAGCATAGAGCAAACCGCTAAGAATTATCCAAAAAGTACCACTTTTCCATGGAAGAAAAGAAATTTGTTAGCATAAGTAGGAAGGAATTTCGCATTAAATAGTGGGAAATGGATACAAACTAACGGAAGAAAGCATACTGATCGTGGTCCAGCAATACTAAAATTAGGTTTTCAATTTACTTCGGGGGACAGTCGATTTTAACATTGAAGGATACAATCATTTGCCAGATGACCTCAACCTCGTGTGGTTTTCGATCCAGATCGCAGCAATGACTTTTCCAACCCGCAAGCATTCATAAAATGCACGTAAGTGATTGCTTGTACACGTAATGAAGTACTTATAGTATAGCTCAATAGTACAATTTAAGGTGCCCTCTCTTTTAACCTTTATTCCATAAAATGTTTTTGAGCCTAATGGATGTAATTTTAGCTTGTTTGTTTCGCTCACAATGTTTAACCTAGTTCCTAATCTGCGGAAGTTTCTTCCTAAAATTTTGCATTAGCGAGCCACCTAGCAATATATGAATTAAAAAAAGTAAGGAATAACCAGAGGTGACTGGGAGCGGATTTTTCGTATTTCTTTGGGACGAAACATCGCATAAATTGTAATTTGCAAGCCCGATTTTCTATGAGAGCATGCAATACTTATTAGCCATACAAATAAAAAGTGCTAACAATTAATGCATTCTAACAAAAATAATCTGGAAGGTGTGCAAAGCATAATTCACAGACAAATTGCCTAAGCGTTTTAAGAAACCTTCTAGAAAAAATAAAACCAGTTGCATCTAAATAGTAAAGAATCTTCTGTTTTAATCGTGAGACGATTCGTATGATAATTTTGCTACACAACACAGTTCGTTGAAATTACAATGACATATTGTTTCGGACTGGGCATAATGAAACGCACAAAACAGAAAACCTTAAAATTGATGGACGAAAGGTTGGGTGGATTTACGTTAGTGATTATTACCTTTTGCCGATATTCTGCTAGCTGCTGCAACTGCTTGGTCAGCTCAACTGATCGCTTTCGAACAGCCTCGCATGAGCAGTATTTGGCCTCTAGGTCACTTTCAAGTCTCTTTGACTCAGCCTCCAGTCTTTCCGACTCTTCGTCGAACTCACCGATCGCCTGAAAGAAGAGGTGGATGACAAAGTGAATAGGTGATGAGAATAGTCTAAATGAAGTCTTGATAGGTAAAACGATGTGCTTAATTGATGATCAAATAAGCCCTGTCTTAAAAGAAGTCGAGTCGGTCGCAACGGACATCCTTTACTATGAACCTCGTTGACTATTTGCAGAGAAAATCGTGCCACCCACTGACGTCTCAATGCGCGAACATTAAGTGTTATGGAGAACAAGGATTCAAGTTAAGTTCACCATCCAATCCATTCAACCATCAGTGCGAAGGTGTGCTAGGAGATCTCTGAAAGTGACCAGTTTTCTGTTACACCTAGACTGACAATTCAATAGATAGGAAGAAATAGTAGCGCTGAGATAACAGTCTCCTGCCTAATTAACAGTGCTAGGTCAGTTGTCCCTTCCACTTAATGATTATTTATGAGTAGTTTAAGACGACAGCCCAAAATATGCTGCTTGGGATACTTCGACCATTTCCATAGCGTATTTCTATTTATCTATTTTATGCGACTTGATGTCAATCCTCATTCGTTAAATAGCTCATGTTCAACAGGAGGGGGATCCCCAAACAGCAGCAGTGTATTCATCCTAAGGTTTCATTTGTATCTGTCAGGCTACAGCGGTTTCAAAACGAAGCATACACTCTCTTGACTGACCGACTCAGCTAGTTCAACATTATCTGTCCCACAAAAAGGAATTTCAAAAGTTCAAGTTTAAAATTTAATTCACACTTTAAAAAAGACTAGTTTCCGACGTTTTATGCTGGAGAGTTGGACAGTGAATGCCGAGTTTTCAGAACCCTGCTTTACATAGACTGACCTTTTTGCAATCGAGTATCTTGCTGCGAAGGTCATCAATTTCGCGGAGTAGAGTGTTTTTCGTCAGTGTTTCTTTGGCTTTCACAGACTTTGCACACTCGTTCCGCGTTATGATAGAATCACGCCTAAAAGAGACACGAAATTAGATGAACTATCAAAAAGCTCAACTACAGACCGTCAATTGTTTCTTGGGTCATGCCATAGGCAATGAACTTGTCATCTGTCCCTCCATACAACTGCAATGAAACAATTTATAGGTTCACATCCCTTATGAAACTCGAGAGTGACAATATATTGACAAATATTATGGATTAGTAGTCTGATAACACTATCACTCTGAACTGCAATCGTTTTGAGGTTTATCAAACATGATTGTCGCTTCTAGGAAACTATTTAAGAGACGTCGTAGATACTGAGAAACCGAGCTAGTAATTATCAATCAATAAAATCGCGGGATGAAGCATTTATGGCTAATCCACAAGACGTTAAAATGTATGGTAATTCAAAATTCATCACTGCTAGTCAGTTGCACCAGGCATTTACTATCAAATTTCACTGTAGTGCAAAACAACATTTTTGATTCCAAGACTAAAGGGGCAATGACGGTAAGGTTATGAAGTGTCGTGTGTGGTCCATGTGTCGCGCCAACAACCCCCTTACCGCATCCAAAAGTGTGGTTTCATAATGCAACGCTATTCGTATAAAACTCGTGAATGAGGACATTCGAATTCCCAAAATAAAGCATCAATATGCTTTGGCAAAATTGCATTCGTTAAAGCGATCGATCATTGTTGATAACCATTTACTCGTGAGGCCTGAGGTGCTGCGTTAATTCCAAACGCTTCCAACAGTGGAGATGAGCAAAAACAAAAATTACCCCTAAAAACGTTGTCTCCATTTAGGGATTGCAAAAAGTTTAAGTGCACTTATGCAGTGCTTTGATTTAAATAAGAAATTATGAATGCTTGCATATTATAACCAAATGGAAGAAGTTACGGTAGTCCTAACTTGATTTAATCTAATTGCTGACGACCGTTTAAACGACAGTCGATTACCAAAGAATCACTGTTGGCATGTTGAGATGGAAGACCTACTTTTGGACAGACTTTTCCAGCGCCTGAATTAGCTGCTCCTGCTGTCGAGCAATCTGTGCCTTGCGTGCCTCCATGCGATGGATCTCCACACGAATTGCCCTCAACTCAGCCAAACCACTGGCTGAGTCGACGGCCTGACGTGTCTCATTGACCAGCTGCACCCTCTTCTCCCACAATAGTATGTGCCGTCTAGTAAGGTGAACATGGAAAAAAATAAATTTGCGCCATATTAGCTTTCTCCCACCATGACATGCGTTTAGGAAATGCGTCGATGCCAAGCATAATTGAACTGCATGGAAGCAGTTTGACACGTAGTTATTTGATGATGTCCAAGTCTGGTGACAGGAAAAGATGAGATTGGTTAAATTTACCTAACATTATCTGATAAGGGGAAAGAGGAGAGCTCAAAACGTCTGAATTATCTTACTTAACCGGAGTGCATGCGACAAATTTAAAGCACAATTGACGTCATGAACACTGAATTATAGCAGAGATAATTAACATAGAGAAATGAGTTCTAAACTAAGTATTCTCCAATGGGAATTTAAACCAATCATAAACGAATTTAAAATCCACCTTACAGGCAAATAAAGAGCTTCTAAATCGTAGGTACCGGTAGCGACCTGACACATACCGCGCGAAACAACAATTGCGGGGACCAGGGTGTCTGAGAGGTTCTCTAGATTCAACTATCGTGGACAGGATGCATTGCAAATAAGAGATTTGCAAAGAGCGCCAAATCGTGCCCAAAAAATCGAGCTACGAGACGGTTAGGTAAAAGCTAGTAAAATCGGAAAGTGAATCTTAGCTTAATACATTAAAAGCAATACGCCTATTCAACAAAACACGCTCTACCCAGAATTTGCTAGCAGTCAAAACTTTACGCATGTGTTTGAAAAAAGTACTCGGTATTGACTGAAAATCTCCTTAAAGCAGAACATTCATATCACAGAACAGTCATCCTAGCCATTGGAATGATTTTGCACACAACTCACTCCGTCTCTAGCAATTCCGCCAATAGATCTTCCTTTTCCCTTACAGCCTCCTCCAATTGGGCTTCAATCTCCACCGCCTGTGTCTCTTTCTCTCGGATACGTCGCATAAAGTCTTCCTCCGCTAGACGATTCTCCTGTTCCAATGCAGTTCCACTCGATCGCTGCTCAAAGATGCGCTTGTTCAATCGTACCATGCTGTTCTGCAGCTGCACCAAGTCGCGGTTCAACTGCGTCTTTTCCTTCTCAATGTTATTTATCTCAGCTAAAGGATGAAAGGGTAATCCTTCAACACGAAGAAATTTGGTTTCCAGGGACATTATTGCGAAAAAGCGTTGGAAATTACAGTCTAGGCGCAATTTCTTCCTGTTCAAGACTGCCAGACAGACCTGTTGGCGGGAGAGCTCCTCAGAGAGATTTTCCTTCTCCTTCACTCGGTTCATGAGTTCAGTCTGTTCGCGTAGCCACTGCTGTTCCAGGGTGCTGATCTCCTCCTGTTTGGCTGCAATGCTCTTTATCAAGTGGTTGCGCATAATCTCCAGAGGCCCTAGTTCAATACCCTAGAAGGCAAAACATGCTCCGGACTAACTCATCTAAAGACACTTATGTATCGACTACCCTATTTGAGAATAGAGCGTTTTAAAATAGGGCGTTCTAAGCTTCGGTTACACTTGATTTCGTTTCTCAGGGGAAGGACTCAGTAGTGTCACATTTGCTTAGATTGCCCAGCAAATCGTAATTATCATTTAGGAAAGATGCGGTCTGAGCCTTATGCAGGGATTATTTTCTGTTTCATTGTCACAAAAATAGTGAATTACGTAGGAGGAATAAAACGGGTTACTCACAACTTAGACGTTCCCGTAGTCTTTGTCCTTCTAAATCAAGAGAAGCAATCCCTATTTCTTGATCTCCTCGCTACGCTACAGAGCGAAAAAATCCCCATCACTAGATACTGGTTCAAAGCTTACACTATCATCATCGTTTGATGTTTAGCATTCACGGCCTTGTGACGAATGTGGTATTTTGCATGAAAAGTGCAAGGGACGGTGACCTTAGGTATAGGAGAATAATTTATGTAATGTCAAAGTTACGTAGGGGTTTCAAAAAGGTCTAAATAACTAGTGTCAATGAGGTGATTTCATAAATAGTTTTATGCAATGCGGAGACTTTGTAAGACTCTTAATATGGCTCAAATTATGATGTGGCTTAATTTGTACATCTTTGTGAAATACGATTGTTTAAGTGAACTAAAAGACATATACTAATTGGTTAATCAAAATTAAAGGCTTAAGAAATTTCATTAATTTTTGCCTAACATAAGAATTACCAAGTTCAATGTGGATTCAAAGCCGCAGAAACTTCCCTTATGCCCTCCTTTGCAGCATTTGAGGCAAAGTAATAGAACTCACCCTTTTGAGATCCTTCAGAAATTCGATTTCGGTGATAAATAATTCATTGATAGACACATCATACTCACGAACACGCCACTTTTTCACCGAAAGAATTATGTCAACAGTAAGAACAAACTAGTGCCAAGAAATTTTACCAATACTTGAAGTGATTGTTAAAAGAGGCGACTGACGCTTGCATGTAAAATGATGAAGACAATTTGTTCGCCGTTCTGTAAATACCACAGCAATAACTTGTTTTAAAACACATGCGATTGTGCATAGATAGACACGTACAGACAGGACACAGTATAAAAATTCATCCCCGCATTCCCTACTACTTCCACCCCGCCCCCGCCCCAACCACCCACCGACACGCACACACGCGCACACACGTCCTCACTCTCCATACCACAAAGTGCCCATTAAACATGCAAAGTTTACCTTCCACGCATTTCGATCCGGCTCCAAATCTCCAAAAGCTTCTCCCGACAAATTGGCAGAGCCTACCGTCCAGAATTGGTTCAATGAATTTGCCTATGGTGCTCGATCACCCACTCAACGACTGATGCACCACTTTCAGGAACTCGCTCAGTTCTTCGTCATGAAGAACTGCATGTCCGTACAACTTAATGCAACATGCCAAGAACGAGTTCACCAATGCAGTTATTAACGCGAGCGTTGAAACAAGTCGGTCACATCTACAGCAACCATGGAAGGCAAGTCGTGAGCGAGGCGTTGATAAATGTGAATGGGCCCAACTTGTCCTTAGCGTCTTCGACTCAGTTTAGAAAAATGGGCAGTTCCTTCAATGAATGATTTACTTGAGATGCCCGCCAAGCGAGCCAATACATCACCGGTTATCCTCAAACCATCCACATGCTACCTATCTTACACACTACTACTTGAACACACGCTACTTCACCCGCAGAAGACTATTGTCTGATCAGTGCGCGTCTGATGTGCACCAAATGGGAGTGTTCACTTCCCGCAGGCCAAACTTGGCAAAAGACAACCCAATAGTGTGCAAGAAAAAGTTGCCTTTGAAAAACCTATTGAATTAGTGAGTCAATCGGAAGCAAATCCTATCCATTCCTGTTCAAAAATCCAAGACTTTATACGCAATACAGCAAAGATTACGTGAAAAAGTTCGTACGTAGGACAGAAGAGAAAGATGTTATCTCATTCTCATCTTTTTCAAACGTCTAAGTAAAGAATGTCCCTTTTCTTAATATTAGCACTAGAAAATCCTATGATGACATGCGAAATAGAGATTACAAATAAGAAGTGAAGGCAAGATGGAAATGAGAGCAGCTACGACGAGGTTAGTTTTGAATTCTAAGGAAAAAAACGTTGCATAGAAGTGTAATTGGCAAGCCTATTTCACGTTGGAAAGCGATCACACATTGTAATAGTAGTGAGTTTATCAAGCAAATTTTTTGAGCGGGCATTTAGAGTTCATGAATTTTAATTTATGGAAAGTCATACAAATTTTTATGATTGCCTACTCACTCATCCAATACCATGAAGGAAATGAAAAATTATCTGCGTCGCCTCATTGGGATAATATTTTAGCTTTGCTATTCGCACGGTAAAATGAATAGGTTTTTCAAGAGAATCGTTTTTGAAATTTTCATATTCATAACGTACGTCAGTGCACAAATTTATGGCAACTATTAAAACCTGCTATACGTTTGACATCAGATATTCGTTAGTAATTCAAAGCAAACGATAACACAATGTTGAAAGAAATGTTACTCTCTACCCCTGTGGATGTTTCAAAATGTCAAGCACTTACCCCGGTATCCTTCAAGAGATGTTGCAACTTGCGATTGAGCGCATCAATATGGTTCTGCTTGCGTTGAACCGTAAGATTGGCCTGGTTGATTTTCTGCTGTAGAGAGGCAAAATCGTCAGCGCGTTTTTTGATCTCGCTCTCTAGTCCTTGAGCTTGCTCCTCCATAACCTTTGTCTCCGCTCGAATTCGAGCAACTTCAAGAGCGTCATTGGCCAAAGTATTTTCCAGTACTGCAGCCTGCAATTAAAAGATAATTATTTGTACCTGAATGGAAATAGCATCTATCTGGTGTTTGAATGAATGGTGGTTTCCACTCTGATTGGCCAGTATGATTGAATGCGTGAGGTCAAATCTTCTTTTGTGATCTTCAATTCTGGTTGCCAGTGGCAGATCCTGTAATCATTGATTATCGATAGATTTTATGCAGAGCTAGTAATGATCTTCAATTGGTTAGCTGTTTGCAATGAACTCCACTCATCACTCAACACAACGAGCAGCATCCGCGAAAGGGCTTTTCGTGTTTTTTAAACAAGCATTGACAACTCGTGATAAACTAAAACGCCAAAAAAAATTAACAAAGTGCTAAAATAAGACTATGTTTTGCCTTAAAAGGAAAAATACACAGGATCTTCCGAGTTTTCGTGTAACAATGCTACCATATTTTATCTAGTTAATAGAGCTCCATATATATTCAATGGGCAGGTCGACGTTTGTGGATTTCAACATGAAACGGCTGCAGCATAGGTACTTCCGACTAGCAGTGAAGTAATTAACTGAAAGGTCGATGAGCAATTGCATAGTAAATTGATGAGGTTGGAATTTATGTTTCAGCTTGAAATGCAGCCATAAAATGCAATCCGCGGATGCACTTAGCTGAAAACAGGTTGAGTCGTCTAATGGACTAGTAGGGTTTAATGGTGGAATAATAACCATTAGTGCATCATGGAAATGGAAAAGTTGAGGCTTATTAGAAGTGAAAAGGAGCTGGTTGGACTCTGGCGCGCTGCGTAAGGAAGCACTACGTAAAAAATCTCCTCACAAGAAATCGCAGGATGCGGTAGGATGTTTAATTAATTCAGATGGATCGAAAAGTCTAACAAAACCTGTAAATTAACGTCATGCTCAGTCTATGTTTAAGAGAAGACCCGTTTAAACAATAAGACCGAACGAGTAAGCACAAGTTAAGACCGATGCTGACAGAAAGACTAACAGAGACCATACTAATTAAAATTGGGACAGAAGTTATCTAAATTATTGTCTTACCTCCATCAGGATGCCACAAAAAGTTCCTTCATTTAAATTGAGCAAGCTAATTTTAGTCTACTAAGAAATCTTGGACTCCTCAGTTGGTGTTCGAGTTCGATATCCATCATAAGATGATGTTTTCGAGACAAATTTATAAAAATGCGGCAACATGTACTGCCTCATGACGTAAATGCTGAAGCAAACCTGAGCCTCCAATTCTCGACTCTGGTCGTGTACATTGGTCGCCATTTTCTTCACATAGGCGGAAGTCTTGGTGGCGGAAAGTTTGTCACGCAGGAGAACGTCAATTCTATCCTCCAACTCATGCTTTTTAATTAGCTCCTTCTCCAACCGTTTCTGCAGCAGCTTTGTCTCCTGATTAAGATCGCGTTGGGTCTGCAAAAGGGAAAGAGGAGTGAAAGCGGTCAAACAAACTACATTCTTCATTTCTGCCATATTCAACCCGGTCTGGTGCCGTTACAGTGATCATTTCATGATCCTTTGTATGCTTCGAGTGCTACTGCTACCTGACTCGTCTTGCCTTATGTGTCGACCTCAAAGATAACTCGGAGAAAGCAGCACATTTAGGTAGGCTATTTGCCACATTTTTATTCCATTCATGAAACATTTAATTAAAGAAATATCTTGTTTATATAAAAAAGATAGTTAAGACATTCAATATTTAGATGATTTCCTATGGATCTGAAACCGATGAAACGCTTAAAACAAGTTTTTACCGACACCTCTTTTAGAAACCATCGATTTCAAAAAACAGCATACGTTCCAAACTACAAAAAAAAACAGAAGAACATACAGAAATAACAGAGCCATATGCATTTCATCAATAAAAATTAATCACCTGACAATATCTGCATGATTAGATTTAAATAATGTAAAAATCCACAACGAAATTCGAGGTCTGCAATAAGAGTTGCAAAGCCAATAAAAATTGAAAAAATAGAAGATGCTTCGAGCCCCAATCCCAAATTCAATACATTAGAGAACCCAAGAAATTTCAAAAAGTTATCAATCGACATATTAGGACGCATGCAAAACGCCCCTGCTGGCGTCAACCCATCGGTGCGGCGTACTTTATTATGGTCTCAACTTTTCTCGTACCATAAAATATCCTGTAGGCAGAAGCTCACCTTCGCGACAAGATCAAAAGAGTAACAGTTAAGCTTCTGTAACAGTAACACGAGTATCTCCACAGCTCCTCTCCACTGTCTGTCTCTCGGCCCTCCCGCACACATGGACCAAGGAGCGACTCAATCCTCCCCTCCTTATCCGACTGACTAGCCAACTGATACACAAACCCCATTGCGCGTGTTCTGCAGACGCTCACTGCGACAGTGGACACATTCTACCCCAACCATCGGAGTGGAGGACAGAAAACTAGGGAAAAATATCGGCTCACTGATTGGCGTCGACACTTGACAGACTCCCGTAAAACAACCTCAACCATACAATCGACTTGGCGGTGCTTAGCTGTGATGAGCAATCAGACATCCCTGTCGATTCGCCTCCAGGCCAGTCATTGCAGTTAGGCCCGAATTGCTCCCACTCGCGCTCCCTTACGGCCTAACATGCGCAGCGATAACTCAGATGCTACAGTGAGGGGAGTGTCCAACGCATCTTAGTCCATCCGTCAAATGTTTCTGCCCATAATAGCGTTTGATAAAAGACCTTTTCTGGGTGGGAAAATAAGTACCCAAGATGTAAAACATTCGTTGTTAATGACCAGACTTAAAAACGCATTGCAGAGGTCAGAAACCTCTAACTTTGATGAATAAAGAAAAACTTGAAAAATAAGTCACGAGGTAGGTGGTCTTACGCAAAATGAATAAATAGGGTTTAAAATAATCGAATTTCACGCGTGCTGAAGTCAATTAGATTAGATGATCAATTTTTTATGACTTACCGAATTCGCATTTTCAAGATTCCGTTCCGTCTCGGTAAGAATACGCTGCACCTGAGCATACTCCTTGCGCATCTCCTCGTGGCTCGCCTGGAGACGCTCCAATTCTTTCTTTGCACTCGCAATGTCTCCTTGAGTGCGATGCAACTGTAGTGTCAAGCGCTCATGTTTTTCTTGCTCGGCCGTGATATCCCTTTTGATGCCTTCCGTCTCGGAGGTTACCTTCGTCATCTCATCTTGCTTCTTCCTTGGGTAAAGAGTGGTTCAATATTGCAATCAGAAAATCGCCGAAGCGTAAAATGGAATGAAAGGTACTAGCTTACTCAAAGTCCTTCATGAGTTCGGCATAGGCCTCATTCCTGCGTTGAAGACTAATCAGACTGGTTGTCCAGTGAGCCATCAGTCGCTTTCGATCAGTTTTTATGCCAAAAACCTGACTCTCCATGTCTTTTAACATGCTTTCACCAGATCTTAATTCCTCCTCGGCTGCAACTAGTTGTTCTTTTAGCAACTCACAGTCCTCGGTAAGCTGGTCAACGGTTTGCTGCATTCGATGCGCCACCATGTCCTGATGAAGCTTGTCCTCTTCTGCCTGCATTTAAAAGACAGTTAAGTTCGAGTTTTTTGGGATCACCTTTGATAATTCTGTTGATGCTTTCTCAGCCGCTCTCTGCATAATATTGATGTCACTCTTCACCTCAAGTTTGGCATTGTTCAAGTAAAAGAGACGCAATGCCAGATTGTCAACCTCCTCTCGCATCGCAATCATCTTTTTGTACTCTAAATTATAATCCATCTGGGTTTTTTTAAATTGTTTGTGTAGCACTGTTAACTGTTCATCCATTTTCACGCGCCGCGCCTGTCGATCTAAATTTTCCTTATGCTTCTTTTGCAATTGCAATTGAAATCTACGGACAAAGCATAAGCAAGTATGAAAAATTATCTACTTCGAAAGTTCTTGTTGGGCGTTGTACAACTCGGAGCCCAATTCCAGATGAGTATTTTTAACGCGTTTTAGTTCCTCCGTCTGTATACCATAAAATCGACTGTACAAAAGGTACCTTTTCACGAAGCTCAATGGCAGCCTTTGAAATATGTTCCTTCAGCATCTTTTTAAGAGCCTCTTGGAAGCGTTTCATTAGTGGCTGTAAGAGATGGAATAAGCAGGAAATAATAATCTACATGATCAGGATGCAAAACAGTAAGTTCTTCCCCATTGTCCTCCCTACATTCTTCGGTTTCCGGAGACTCAGCATTGGAGCCTTGATCGACTACACCATCGGAAAGTACATTGGAAGCGTTAGCAGTCTCATCGAAAGTTAGGGATGATCCAACATCGTTACTATTGTTAACAATACTTTCAAGCTGCGAATTAAAATCTTCATTTGAAGAAAGATTCCGACCTTCCTCAGCCTTAGCTAGAGATTCAAAATCACCACTCTCTGAAAAGGACATCAGGCTACTTTAAATAGTGCGATCACTACTATAAACTTGAAATCGACGTTGCTAAACAATCTACCTGAGTTGAGTTGCCAACACACGACTGGTAGAAAGCCATACTCTGGAATTGAATAAGCGCATATACCACCAAGAATTCAGTGAAGTCGGTTTCACTGAGAGAAATAATAATACTTAACTAAAAAGAACATTAATGACACAATATGCAAATTACATAATAGCAAGTGGAGTCTGAAGTAAAAGAAGTTGTTTTGGCAATTAACAAAGGCAGTTATATCCGCTTATAGTCTCATTCTCCCGAGTGCCAGTTATTACTGAAAGCTTTGATCTTTAATAAAAAGTAGACTTGTAACAAATTAGTTAGTTTAAAGGCAGACCTAGCAACTAAACTTGTAGTACTTTGCTTGTTAGAACTGCCAGTTTCTGACAAGGTCACAGAGGTGGCCATATTGCCCTAGCCGCGTGGGCTGGCCTCCGGGCCATGCCAGCTGTCTATTTCCTTCTGTCCGGTGAATGTATATATTCTATCCTGCCACTTCGCCTTCTTTTACCTTAAGGGAGCCTCGGGACGCTACATTGGTGGCAGCGGAAAGCGGACCCGATTCTAAAGGGTTTTTTTATCCCAATCTC
This sequence comes from Taenia hydatigena, assembly GCA_036345935.2. Taxonomy (NCBI): domain Eukaryota; kingdom Metazoa; phylum Platyhelminthes; class Cestoda; order Cyclophyllidea; family Taeniidae; genus Taenia; species Taenia hydatigena. The sequence goes on from JADWOT020000003.1 coordinate 22,625,104, forward strand.
TACCGCCTCCGGCATGTTGCAGCGGTGCGAAAGAAGTGCGTGCTACAGATGGGCCAAAAACGACGTCCACCTCCGGCATCCGCCCCTTCTCCGTGTTCTACAAGAGAGCTATCAACAACTGAAGCGACACTAGCCATGGACTACCTGGGAAGTTTCGTTCCAAAGATTACTCCTAATATCTACTTGCTTAAGGAGATCGGCGTGCTAACGCCTCCCTACGGACATACTGATGGTCGGCAGAACCACTTATTCCGAACTTTGTTCCCAAGCCAGACGAAACTCGAAGTGCAATGCACTGTCAAGAGGGATTACTGACGTTGGTGTCAAGCATCGCCTCAATCGCGTCGAATGTGGGCGACTGGGATGGTTAGCTCGTGGGTGCTTGTTGCAGCACTGAGTATGTTGTGATGGCTAACGCGGGAGATGTACCGAGGGACGCGTCGGGGACGACGCTCGAAAGGAGAGAGGGGCAATGTAGTACTTTGCTTGTTAGAACTGCCAGTTTCTGACAAGGTCACAGAGGTGGCCATATTGCCCTAGCCGCGTGGGCTGGCCTCCGGGCCATGCCAGCTGTCTATTTCCTTCTGTCCGGTGAATGTATATATTCTATCCTGCCACTTCGCCTTCTTTTACCTTAAGGGAGCCTCGGGACGCTACAAAACTGTTATCAATTTCTGCCTTTAAAGGCCAAGTCACGTGCTATCTTAATAGTTTTTCATGTCAGTAATCTCCCTTCGAGTTGTCACAAGAACATTTGCTATACAATGATTTAGAGCTCAGATGAACGGTCCTAAAATGACTCCAGGGCCATGACATTGAGCGAGAGTACAACATTCGAGAACAAGACCAACCGGATAGATTTACGCAGTTACTGCAATACTTTGTTTCTCCTAACTGCCGGTCTCTGTTCCGGTTACTTGGACGGCCATTGTAGTACTTTGTTTGTTTGAAATGCCAGTTCCGGTCAGGGTCACAGAGGTGGCCGTCTTTCCCTAGCTGCGTAGGCTGTCCTCAGTGCTGTTTCAGTAGCTTATTTCCCTCTTCCCGTTGCATGTTGCATTACCAACGCGGGCCAGTGACAAAAGGAATGCGTGCTCGGAGTACATCCCTCCAACTCGGGTATATAGCAACAGACTACTTACAAATCTAGTCTTTATTAAACACTTATCATTCAAATTTTTTATTTAGAAAAATATGTGTTACGCCTATTAAGCACTTTTTGAATAGCAAATGCGACTGAGATTTTGCCTAATCCAGTTGTCCTTAGTGCATCCCAATATAATAATGCCTTTTGCACAATTTCTGTATTGTATTTGTTGTTTATCTGAATTGTTATTTAGCGTAATTCATTGCGTTTCTTTCTTGCAGATGGTTGTTTGAGTGCATCACATTAAGGATCCCCATTTTCTCTCCATTGGGCCTGGGGGACTGCACTCTGTGTCTACTTGTCTGCCTCTAAGTTGGGAAAAATGCTGTCTAGGAGTCGGCTTGATGATGAAGAACTTGACACAAGTCAAAACAACTTCACAGGTAGTTGGCACTGCATAAGAACTCAGCCTAATATCTACAATTCTCTTTTTTATTGATTTGAGAGATAACATTTTGAATCTCATGAAAATGATTCTGGATGAGTTGTTTTGATTCAAGGGTAAGTAGGATGAAGTGACCAGGTAATTTCCGATGAAAAAGTAATACAATAGGTCAAATTTTATTTTGTTCACGAATACTTCGGTTCGTTAATTATATTTGTCGTATTTTTTCCAGATGCTGTTATTCGAGTAGGTTCTGAATATCAGGCTACGATACCATGTTTCGGGATCGGAACTCCAAGTAGCTCTTCGTTTGGTCGAACGCTTGAGGTACTGTACTGGAAACCACTTCCTAGCTCGAGAGATAGACAAGTCGAGGATTACATCAACTATGCCACGGAGAAATATGGGTCAGTGGATTTCTCTCTATCCTTTTATTTTAAACGACATAGTGACCATTTGATGGGCCTTGCTACTTTGCAACTGCAGATACTCCGAGGAGCAGGCTCTAGCTTTGTTGACATGGAAGAAATTTGATTTTAATTTGGCAACCGATGACTTGGGGAATTTCAGCCCAATCCGCTATGACTGGACTCACAGTGAGCGGCGAATTTTTTTCGCTGCAATGGATTTTCACTGCAAAAATTTTTTTAAAGTTAAAGATTTGTTTCCCAATCGTCGTACCACGGAGTTGGTGCTCTTCTACTACCTCAATAAGCGTAATCAACAGACTCTTTACGAGCTAACTTTACACGCACCTCAATGGGCTGAATCGCATGCTAATGGATTTGCCAACAGTACTGCTCGCTTGCAAGACATCGAGGATATAATCACTCTCTCTTCACTCACTCACCATAAGGAAAAAGGGGTAAGTTGGTTCTCTCAGCGCTCGAATAATGGTTTTCTGCCGTGGAATGTAGTTTTGACGCCTTTCGTCTGTGTCTTCAGCCTCAAAGTAGTCTCTTCAACGCCAATGATCCCCTTGAAAATGCCATCGCGCGTTATATTGACAGTCTAAATGGTAACATGGAGACGAGCTCCTCAAGTTCAGCTAGGCCATCTCGCGTCTTTCCTGATGCCAATTCCGGTAAACTGACCAAAACCAACAAGATTGCGCCCACAGCCCGTTTGCGAAAGCGTAAACGGTCGATCAACGAGGACGGTGCCATTGGGGACGGGGAGGAGACATTCTATTCTTCTTCCTCCTCGGACAATGATATAGTACGAATTGATTACTTGGGCAAATTGGTGAATAAAAACGGTATTCCCACTGGTGCTTCGGTTCGGACCTGCACTTCAAAAGTGCAGGCGCGAATCGAAGCGGAGCTGATGGCGATGAGTAAAGCAGTAGCAAAAAGTCTACAGTCTTCTGGTTCTGAGAGAGCCTCACCCATACTGGATAATGAAGGCGAGGTGGTACGTGGCTTTAATCCGCGGATCGGGCTTGTAGAAACACGAGAATCGGCCAGGTACGCTCCGAGTTAGGTTCGGTGCGGTTGCGGTCATTAAGTCTACGAGACTGTTTATTTTCGTTTTAAAATAGGGGCCGGAATGGGAAGGGGAGTAGGAAAATTAAGTTGCTTCCCTACTCAGAACTCTTTTTTACCAGCAATGGTGGGCTGAAGAGGGGTGGTGCGCAGAAGAAGCGCGTCTCTGTTGACGTTCTCACCGCCTCCGACAGCGTTCCTGCCTTCTCGTCGTCGCGTTCTTTCGTTCCACAGGTGAACGCCACTGCAGAACAGCGGTCGGCACAGTCGTCACTGCGAGAGGTGGCGGTGGCAGTGACAATGGAAACGGAAACCTCTGATCAGGTGGAGTCACCCTCACAATCTACCACTCCTTCATCGACCTCTTCACCGAACTCAATGCCGATCACAGCGAACTCTGACAACGAATTGGAGGTCGAATTTGATTGTTCAGAATCCCAGGGCGAAGTGCCATCTGAATCGGTTAGTCCACAGGCTTGCAGCAGCTTTGAAGCGTTGATTTCAAGGTAGACATCACGTGCGTCTGTGTAAAGTTGGAGTAGGGGATTGTGTCATGCGCTATCATGCTCATTATTTTTTTCTTAGTTCTTAAATGAATTAGAGGCGGAGGTGACTTCAAACATCGAAGGTATGCGTCCACCTCAGATTCCTCTTGTGAGTTTTGCTTTCTTAACCAATGCACCCGAATTTTTCAAATCTGCTTGCATTGATTTTAAGACGAAATGTCATTTAAGCTTTCGGGCAATAAGAATATTCGGTGAGTTGACTGTGCCTCGCTTTTCCGTGCAGCCTGTTAACCTCCAGTTGCTTATGCTTTTTGCACTCTCGTCGCTTTCATAGGTTCATAATTTACTCTGAAGTGTAGTATTTGGCCTTGAAACCAGTATTTAACTATTAAGAGCCTGATTATTGCTAAGACGTCTATTGTACAGCATTTGGAGGTTCCGAGCCTCCAATTGAGGAATGTTTTGTGGTCGCTTCCTATAAGGATCCCGAATGGACGCAGGCGGAGTTGGCTCTGGCTTTGGAAATCATATCTGAGGTGGGAGAGGATTACGAACGCATTGCCGACCGCATGGTTAACAAGACACCCAGCATGGTTGCATATCTGTTCAAAACACAGGGCAGGCAGTTGCATCTATATGAGGTAGCAGCAATGGCCGAAGTGAAACAAACGGCAGAGCAAGACCTTTCTCTTCGGTCTCAATATTAACCGTTGTGTCTCGACTTTGTTCACTCTCCTCTCTCACTCATGCGGAATTGCATTTCTCCTGATTTATGTATATATTCTATTTTTTTATAAAAAACTGGCCATCGAGTCGACCCTGTTCTCCGGAGTCGGTTACCTTATGTGGGGCGTTTCCTCTCGTTTATGTGATTGGCCGAGTCGGCGTCCTGGTTTCATTCATTTTCTTGCCCCAACCACTAGGGGTGCGCAGCTTTCAGCTGAGGGAGCTTGAGGTGGCGCTATTGGAGGCAGTTTGTGAGGTCGGTTTGACTGTAGAAGTAGCTGGGGTGGGGGTGTTAGGTTGAGTCTGTGGGCATTTCATTGATGAGTTGCCTCCAGGGCATGAGGAATTGGACGGTTGGCTGAGTCAACTATCCCTTAAATGGAATATCAAGCTTGTTATATTCAAATATGAAGAAAGGGATTTCGCTTAGCTTGAATCACTTGAGATTTGATGACTTCACAAAATAATTGGAGATGAAGAAAGTTTCAATCATATACAACTATCTAGCGGAGATGTATTCGCGGGTTAATGTACTACCCTGACGTTTCATTTGACAGTTTGTCAAATTACAAGCAATTAAGTTACTGAAGGCGATACCTTTTTCTGTGGCACGGCCTTCGGGCGTGAGGATAGAGTCAGTGGCATTTTTAGGGGCTACATTGATTTTAACCGATATAGTACTTGCAAATTCAATGAAACCAATTGAATCTTTTTTTAAGTCTTAACAAGCCAATCCACCGACGTGCAGAAGGGTTTGGAAGCCAAGATCTTTCTAATTGCGCCTAATGGTACTTTTTAAGAAATGAAGACAAAGACGTAAGATGCTTTCCTTATGAAAATCTTGAACTCATTACACAAGTTTGACACTTGTACTTTAAGCTATTAACACAATACCGCTGCGTATGAAAATTACCATAATTAACAACTAAGGTCGCAATTTACACTGAATTCTGATTGGTAAATAATAACCAATTGTATTGTTAGAAAAGAATTTCAATAAACGTAGGTCAAATATATAAATTGTTTTCCGAGAAATTCTAAGTTAAAATTTGGATTCTCGATTATTTTTGGGCAAAAGGAGGCGTGTTTAGGGCATACATGTGCACTTCTAGACTTTCTATGCACTTAACGAGCGAAGTCACACTAATTTCCCCTCTTCGATTCCAAATCAGCCAGCGCGAAATCTGGTAACCTCTCATGGAATGAGTGAATCAAACGCTAAGTAGGACGCATTTAACTGATTTATTAGAGGCCAACCGGGGATATCGATGCGATGCTAGCGTCACTTAAAAAAGAGCTAACGGAAATTGAAGAGGTCTTTGATCCATCATTATTATTTTTAGGCAGGCACAGGCGATATCCAGACGTCAGATACTGTGAAAGCAAATAAAAACTCAGATGTCTTACGGTAAATTAATGCTAAAAGGTGACCGGTTCTAGCTGCGCACCCACCTATATTGGTGGTACCGATCTGCCGCGAGGTTGCACTGCCGGAAATGAAGTGAGATCTTGTGACAGGCTCCGCTGCCTCGACTGCGATCACGCAGTGGTGGTTTTTAACGGCTATGCTTGGAAGGGCAAGCCGATGGACTACTTATTTCTACGAAATAACTTTCCTGCTTTCACCAGACTGCGCAGTTGCCTCAGTCTCAATGCGAGTAAGATATGAGTTTTGCATATCTTTCTATTCTGTTTTATATTTATTACTTCTCATAGGCTCACGTGCATACTGCTGTCAGTGCAAATGGACCGACGCGAAAACTGTTACTCGTCTGGACCCGGCTAAATTCAACTGGATCTGTAATAAACATCCCCTCTGATGCCTTACCTTTCAAAGTGACGAAAGAAGTTTGCTTTACTGACATATGTGTACAGCGATATGTGAATTTAATACAAGGACGACAAGCGCATTTGCTGCGCAAATTAAGTGTTGTGGAATTGGGATTTGGACTGGTAATCTCTAGAAGGCGATGAAACTCATTCCTAGTAGTTTGGTTTGGCTTCTCAGCATTGAACGGTAAATTAAACCTCAGCGCAGTGTATGCAAATTGGAAACTATGCAGGTTGACAGCATGTCGAAGGGTTGAGAGTAATGGCTTGTATTGGTGGCATGGATAGGATCCCAGGTTACTAACCTAGTGGTCAAACCGCAGCGTTGGACAAATCTGCTCTCCTAATTACGCAAAGCAGACAACTTTCGTCTATTAGTTAGTTAGTTGGTTTTTAAGTTTGCTTTTCTACTTTAGTGAAGGTTAGTCAAGTTTTGTATCAACTTCTCAAGGATGAAGTTTCGAGTTCTTGGACGCATAGTCTTTCATTTAGAAAAATAGACTGAAATTAAAACCAAATTGCCAAGTTAATGAAAATTCAATTCATTGGCATCAGAGACTACTCAATAGTCATCATGAAGCTGCATGTTCTGCAATGATATGCTACGCTGGACACCACACACTTTGACTTGAGGTTCTCACGGCGTATAGCACCAATCCCTCTTCACTCCATTTTATCGACAGTAAATCAATTGTAACTGCATCACAAGGTCATCAAACTAGTTCTCCATGTTCTAAAGAGGCTCTGAGAGGCATAATTAGATGGTTGTATGTAGTTGACATTAAATGCACCGTCGTTCAGCTGCCCGGCACAGACGATAAAGTGCCCGCCTTAAAGCTGCGATTGTTATGACGTCCCCTCCTTTCTCAACGTAAACATCAGCAAGGGTAGCGACAGCAGCATCATCTTAGCAGCAAAAATAGTGGCAGCAATGGAAAAAATAACATTGAAAGAAATCATGCGGCGCAACTGTAAAATTGGTAAGGAATCACTTTAATGAGTCACTGAAGTCCTAAACAGCTCCCCAATAAGAACACCTTTGAGCAATTCATCATGCGAAAGGTGAAGACGCCATCCAGGTGAACAGAATTGCTGCCAATTGCATAGCTTCCTCGCACTGATATCGCTAGAAGTGTCCCCTATTCCTCCTACACAAACTTCCAAGAACGACCGTCTTCATATTGAAGGAAAACCACAACGTTAAACAAAATGACAACGACTTCATCTTACAGTTCATGTCGTTTTCGCCAACCTCCCCAAAGTGCAGGAGCGCTTTGCCCACGTTAGGTAAGAGATTTGTGGGCAATAAACCAGCGAATCCAAATTGGATTTATGCATAAATTGTGGAGTGAGATGTTGGAGAAAGGTAAAATTTCGTAATAAAACAGAGGATGAGATTTTGCAGACAGTTGGAAAATTAACGTTTGCACTTTTATTCTCCCTGCTGATTCCCTGAAGGGAGTAAGAGCAAGTGGCCCAAATGCACAAGTTTTCCAGGATCAAAGCAAGAAATTGATCACTCGTTTTTGGAACTGCGCTTCTCTAGGCGGGCTTGGGGCTCTGTATAGCCAAATTTGAGTTAGTTGGGACATACGACGGCAATTTTGGAATAAGTCGCTCGAATTCGCTTCAAGTCAACAACGATGAAACTATGAGGCTTCCACAGTTAGTCTAAACATAGCGCAATTGCGAAGGAGGGTGCAGAGTTCAGCAGAACTGCCATTATTCACCTTACTACCGAGATGTTATGGTGGCCACCTTGAAGAAAATCTCCTCTCCTATTTAGTAAAGCAAGTGTAACTGTAGCAAAAGTACTGAACAAGGAGCTCATCTTGCAAATGCAGAGATGCAGCTGATTGGACAACGTATTTCAAGGCTCCGACCGCCTCCGCCAAAAAACTAGAAATAATGTAGCGGTACAGGAGGCTGATTCGAGCACAATAGAGATTTGTTTCAAGTGGTAACAGCCAAAATTGTGTAAATTTCGGCATAGCAGCCTCCGTAATCATTACCCCTTTGCTAAAACTGGAGCGCCAATAATGATGGCATCCAGGGCCCTTTCAAAGCCATCGTTGGTCAGATTATGAAAGGCAGATTCCTACGTCACTTTTCAAACTGACTTATATTCCCAAAAAGAGGATCATCCACAACGAATGTGTAAAGTCAAGAACGACTTACGCGAAGCCCTTTCCGGGCCAACACTGCCCTACCGACTGCAAGGTCAAGCCGATCTTTCATCCACGCATCAATTGGTTTCTCACCTCTCTCAATCGCGGCTAACGGAGATTTGCACAGAGGATTATGGCTGTTGTCAGAAAATTCGCAAAACCGTCTAGTTTTGTGTGAGTGTTCCGCTTTAGCTTTGCATTCATAAATTTTGCTGAGAAATTTCAACGCGCATTGCTACGGTAATGAGAAATTTTGCGTTTAATTCCCACTTTCCTGGAGCGCAACTCGCAAATGAATATTCGACACCACCGTGGAGTTTGATTAATTCAGGCTTTTTGCTGCTGTTAATGCGAAATGCCGATCAGTCATTTTGGATAGAGGAATGAACTGACTTACATGGCGCTGATTAGTCTATTTAGAAAGGGTACTATTCATGCAATTCCTTCATAACGACGGTAGCGATCAGCATCGCGACCTATGGAATCTCCCTCTAATTTAATTGAATTTACTCTAGACATTGTCGCTTAAATAAAACCTGAAAATCAGGTCGTAATACCACCTCTAGGACTGTCAAAGGAGAGTATTCTTCATTCCTATCGGGCGCTTGAGGTTGTGCAGGACGACACCTAATGGAGGCACAAATCGGTAGCTCCAGAATTTTATCGAACAAAAGTAGAGAAAATTATGGGCTAGTGATTTCGCGCCATCCCCGTTATCAATGCAGAAGTGTAACTGTGAATAGCCTCGCAGTGCTTCTTTGGCATCTATGAGAATCCCTGTAATCTATTATGATTTTCTCAGAATGGACACTTTCCATTACGATATCGCAAACACTTTTGCTCCTTCCTGAGTGGCACTTGGGATACACTAATACCCTAACGCCAAGGTCAAGCAGACGACGGCATTGAACGTCATTATCCGCTCATCTTGCCAACGAAAGTCGCAACAAAGCAACCAGGCATTCTTAGTCCCCAAAAATCTTAACCACCTGTCCTCCTGGGCTTTTTTACGACTAGTAAATCATCCAACTTGTGGGGAATATTTGTGACTCTGACCGAGGCCTTTCCATTCAGCAACTCCTGTAGATCATTTTGCGATAGATTCCCAAATCACTTATGAAGTGAAGAAAAGCAAAAAAAAAGCAGTATTTCCCAGCACAGAGAGAAACAACATTCGCTTACATGCAAAGTCGGAGGAGTGGGCGACCAACGCTTAACGCTCCGAATCATGACAACAGTGCCGGCTCACAAACCACCGTAATTGAATTTTGGGCGCAAGTTCCCGAAGTCGTAATCAAATACAGACCACTACCATTGGGAGAGGAGGTTGGACCACAATGTAAGATCAACCACAAAAATCTCACATTGCAGTCTCTATGCCTCCACAACACAGATTCTGAGTCTTAAGGCCAAAGCTGTCCCACGCCAAATTCATCGACCTTGAAAGCACGTAAAATATCGCTTAGGGGATCCAAAACTAACCCTGAAAGAAAGGGAAACCCGATTGTTACCTTGAGTAAATCTGATAGCAAAGAACCTCCAAAGTTAAGAACCACCATTTAAACATGGACATACCAAGAGTACCTCCATGAAAAAGGTGCCATTAAACTTCAATAATGCGAGATATGTACATTGATAAGTTATAGAATAAATTGCAGAAGCGTTGGACAAAATTATTTCAGTGTTTTCTGGGAATGAGGACGTCCAAAGCCGAGTTTGTACGCTTTTTGGTTCTTCGCTTGGCCACCAAGACGTCGCTAGGCAGATTCCCCATTTCGGCTGCCGCCGCCTTCTGCTTGTCGCGCTGCACCGCCTTCTCACGCATTAGCGTTGAAACTTCAAATTGCTTCCGATTGAAGCGAAGTACCTGTTTCCTCTTTTCAATATTCTGGGCCTTTGAACGACCCTTCTTCTTATTTCGATTCACCTTCGGCATTGGCACTTTTGGTACCTCGCCCAGCTGTCAGGAAAAGGTGTATGAACAAAGTTTTTAAGCGAAATTGTGACCATAGAAGTAATCTTACCAGAGCTTTGCATTTCCTCGCCCACTCTTCTTCAATATCCTGGAGCCGAACCTTGTTCAACATCGAGTCCACCGATATCATCGTGTAGGGTATCTACACAAGAAATGAAAACAAGAAACAATGGTAGAAAAGAGTTCACATTTTTAAAATGAGGTAGCAAATCAACCAAGGCAAAAATGAGTAAAGGGAAGGACGAGTGGTAAAATGCATCTTACCTTGTCGAGCAGGCGACGAACCTCTCGTTCCTGACGATAGCGCCGATTGGCAAAGGGATTCTCCTCCAGTGCGTCGAAGTTGGGTTCTCCAGCACCTGGACAAAGAAGGGAGTGGAAGCCCCCGGCAGTGGCCACACCGAGAACGTCCTCAAAGGGGCAGAAGGCCACGTCATGCACCGGTCGCTTGCAGTTGTGTGTTAGGTAGGCGCCGCGCAGCACCCGGCGGTGGACTTGACCAGCCTCCACGTCCACGTGTTGCTGCGTCACAGCGCTGGTGGCTGGATCCTTTAGAACCTACAGCGATAAAGCAAGAATGCGGTGTCTGGATACCATTAAACGGTCCATGAACTAAAATAGGGATGGCCGAGGCAGCAGATTTGCTATCCTCTCTAGGAAGCTACGAAGAGTGCGCAACACCGTCTTTCTTTTAAGTTGCGGACGGCCGAGTCCGATGGCCGCAAGCTCACGCACCGAGGAGATTAAAACTCAGAAGCAAAAGTGAAGAAGGCGGTTTTGGGTCACGTTGAAATCACTCTATCTGCTATTTATTATCACCCAAAGGGAGGGCGATAGAATAGCTGTAATATTAAAACGGTGCAGCTGTGAATGAGAACTACCATGATTCTGCGAAATAAAAAGTCTTAAAACGAACATTGGAAACCTTGCAAGGCAATGCGATGGCCTGATAACAAGAAACAATGTCGTACCCTTCCCAGTCGCGAGGTGGCGTAGTACCCTAGCTAATCTAATCGCCAAGTTGCCACAGTAAAATGTCTAATACATGCAGAAAATAAGATGAGAACCACTACTACTAGACACATCCACAAATGGCAAGAACAAGCGCTTTTCCAAGTTGCGAGAAACGGAGAGCGCCCAACGCCCAAATCTTTCGCCTCTCACTTCGAATTGGCTTAATTAAACCAAACAAGTCGGGTCATATCAACGAGCATGATACGCTTATTTGTATGAGGAAACCAAAATGAAACACCACTCAAGACCGGAACAGAGCCACTACATGTCTGAACAACTGTTTAGTCATACTATTCCACTACAGTGGTATAACTTCGATCAACCAGGAATGCTAAATAGAAAGGAAACAGCAGCAGAATTGTGACTCCAGATCAGTCGACAATTGGCATCCACTTAAGCTTTCAACTCCTTTACTCATCGTGCTAATGCTCAGCAGAACTTCTAAACACTTCATCCAAGGAATTTGAAGCTCTATAAGCCTACATTATAACTTATTTCCCACATTTCAGCTTTCAAACTAAAAATTACTCTAAACGGTGTAAAGGGTCGTAGAATAACAGAGCTAACCTGAACAGTGATTGATGATCCCAAAGCGAGAAGACCCATTTGACTGAAGTCCATTGTGACCGCAGGTGTCGCGAGAGTAATTTCAGCTAAGCAGTTGTAAGTGGATCTAAGGTCCCATATCTTCAAATACCTATCCAGACCACAAGTGGCAAGATACCTGTACAATCAACGCCAAAGTGGTTCATCTCACGGACTATGAAGCCAACTGAGCTAAAAAACAATTCAAATCACGCTTACTGGCCAGTGCGATTAACAGCAATAGATTTGACACCCGAATTGTGACAAAGCATCTTTACTACAGGTGCCTTTTCAGTTGGAATCCACACCGAAACAGTGCCACTGGAGTGGCCTGTTAAAATGGAAGCATTGTTCGGATTCTGACAAGCAACGTTGAGCGACCCCATGAAAGTAGGATAAGAAGCAACAATTTCGCCAACTGAAGTGTCTAAATAGTACATAAATCCATTCTCAGCCATTGCGACTAAGATGAAGTGGTATGGTAGAAACTCGAGTCGCCGAACGCCAGCCAAACGCTTAAGACAGTGCAACTCGATACCCTGATTATCATACACGTAAGTGCACCCTTTTTGAGCGACCGAAATAAAGGTTTCCTGGTGAAGGAATCTTTAGAAAAATGCAATGGTAGGACCCTATGCCACGCTCACTTCACATCGCGACACTCTTCATTCACGTTAATCTCAAACATGAGGCGCTTGGTCATCCAGTCAAAAGCTGCTAGGTGACCACGCTTCCCACAAATGGCAAGATACCTATCAGTAATTACCATATCTAAGAAAATGGCAAATTTACCTTCCATTTCGGGAGTAATCAATGGAATAAGGGCCCAAGTCAAGCGTAAGCTCAAATTGCTAAAACATGACACAGTTAATGCAAATAACAGTTACTTTTGAAGCGGAACCCAAATCAACATTTTGACGAATTATTTCCTGTGTGACGACCTCATCTTCATCCTTTTCAATAAAACTATGGAAATTACAGGTAAATTATATAACCCACCCAGGTCGTTCGGGGTTGACAGATGCGACTCTCGCAGCCTGTTTCGCGGCGAACTTGGACTTCTTAAACTGTTGCAAGGCCTTCTTACGATGAAATCTGGTGGGAAAACCACTCTAAAAAGAGTAAAACTTGACGACACCACCTCACCACATCCATCACGTCGTCGGAAAGTCAAACCTTCATTCAGGGCGCCTACACCTGACCAGTGCGTCAAATCGTTTTAAAGTTCCCCGATATTAAATAGATTTCGACAAGTAATGGTTCTTCCTCCTGCGAAATGTTTACCTACGCATGTTAATGCATAACTTCAGTAAAATTATACACTGTGATTTCAAATAATATGAGCGTGAATTTATCCTTCAGGGTCGTTTCGTTAATTTAAACTTACAGTTCAACTGCACCCAAAACGCTGTTTATTGTAAACTTATAGTAATTGGCGCTTAATGTTTGGTGAATTCAGGTGGCGTTGCGACACCTTTTAATATAACTGAAAATTTATGGCGGATTCTTCGCAGTATTATTAGTACCATGGTATGTTGCCAGGCGGATTCACGTTCCTTGCTATGCCTTCGCGTTTGTGCAAAACCTTTAAATATGGCTTTTAAAGGCTTATTTTGTGTCTGCCATCTAATCCCATATTATGTATGATATGCTAGGCGTTTCTAGCCTCAGCCTTAGGCTGACTCAAAATCACCTTGCTATTTCGTTTGATCGCGAACTTATTTACTCTGGCACTTCATCTTTTATAGTTTCTACAATCACTTACTTGCGTGACCCGCGGCTCATACAAAATGCAATCCGGCTAATTTTTATCTAACTGGTGCGTTCTTTTGCTCATTAATTTAACCCAATACAGCCTTAAAGGATTCTAGGTGATGCATCCATATGAGAAGTGCTAATATTGACGCGACAGAAAATTACAGCCAAGTTTTCGTAACTCTTGACTGAGCAGGTTTAGGGAAAATAAAGACAATCTTAAACATAGTTTGTTCAAGACTTTAAAACAACTATGGTGAATAAACTGCGGTGTAAATGCGAAACGGTTTGACTTGTGGTGGAACGTGTGGTATAAACAGCACAATGTTAGAAACTTTTGTAGCTAAAATTATTTCGCATTGTTGTCGGGGAAGGTATTTTTGTCATTTCGGTGCACTCTCAGATCATACATATTTGAACAATTTCAAAGGATCCTGAGAGAGCATGAATCATGGCACTAAAAGATGAAGACACCAGTATTTCCTGAAAAATGTGCTACTAAATGAGGTTTAAACATGTGGGTAACTAGGTGCCCGGTCGGAAAAACATGCGGCTGAAAATTAATCCCAGCTCACTAAAGTCATAGCTATAGACAAAGGAATAATATGCTTACGTAACAGATGCGAAGGAAAATATTAGTGGTAAGTCCTGGAGTTGTCCATCAAAATTTTAGTGCTGGAAAATGAATAATGCTGCAGTAAAATTGGTTGTGTATCTCACTCTTGGTTCTGGTAGAGGGCCTCTTTGTGTTTCGGCCATAGTACCTGCCCCGGATAGGCTGGCCTCTAAGCTCTGCTAGTAGCTCCAACTTCTGCATGGTAAATATAAGTGCCCTGTACGAGCACCACTCTTTCCTACGTACCCAGAAGAGTCTTTATGCCCTGCACTCATTACAGTAGCAGACGAACCCGATCTGAAAGGACACCTATCCTGCCTTCTACTGCTAGCTGCTAAACCTTAACTGGAGGAAGAAAGTGACAATGCGTTCGGAAATGCTGATTATGACTTCACCTTTCGGCAACCATCCAGGTCTATTGTCTGTGGAAAAGCTATTAGCGACCAAACCGACACCACCGGATAAAAGGCTCGTTACTGAACCGTCTGCTGTCCCTGTACAAAGGTTTTAATTCTGTGAATTTACGATGCTTCTTCTACATTGATAGTAGCTGATTGAAACCGGAAATTATAATAAAGGGGCACATAAATATGCACACTATACCCTTCGCCAAAATTACTGCATTAAATCTCATCCTCAATTACATAACAAATGCAGCGTCCCGAGACTCCCTTGAGGGAACAGAAGGCAGAACACCAAGGTAGAATATAAATATTCAATAGGCAGAGGGAATTGAGCTAATGGCATGGTCTGGAGACCAGCCTACGCAGCTGGAGCTTGGACTGCCGGTTGTCGGTCGGGATCACAGAGGTAGCCATATTACCCTTGCAGCGTAGGCTGGCCACCGAACTATGCTAGTAGCTAATTTCTCTCTGTTAAACATATGTATTCTGCCTTCTTTTGCCTCAAGGGAGCCTGGGAGCGCTACAATGGCCTTCACTGTAACCCTGATCAAACCCGGTAGTCCAAGCAAACAAAGTATTACACCAATGCCTTTAAGAGAGTATTTCTGCGTCTAGCGAATAACATGCGTGATAAATAGCGCAATTTCCGTCCATTAAGTCAGTTCAATTACAAAGTGATTCTCTTAATTCGGCTAATTAATCAAGAGAAATTAGCGAGTTCGAGGCAAAGTTTTTATTCTGTTACACAGATTTGACAGCTGGCGCTATCTGTGCGTGGATGTTTACCCTGCAGCATCAAATATGTTTTGATAGCTGACGCTGGGAGTTGATGAAACACGAGGGCCAGAGACGACGTTCAAAGGAGGAAGGCGACTATGTAGTGTGTTTGTTGTTTGTTTACTCTCCGGTATTGACAAAAGCTCTTTGTGCCATAGCTTTTGCAAGTCTGCCGAATAGGATGGCCTCTGGACCACTCCGGTAGCCCTAACCCCTACCGCAGGCTGACTTCATATGTCCTGTTTAAGGATTACTGTAACATTCCTAGACTTTCTTGAATAAAAATAGGGGTGCAACACTTAAGCAGAATATATACTGTAGTACTTTGTTTGTTGGAACTACCGGTTTCGGTCAAGGTCACAGAGGTGGCCGTACTGCCCTAGCTGCGTGGGCCGGACTCCGGGCCATACCAGCAGCCTATTTCCTTCTGTCCATTGAATATATATATTCTACTCTAGCATTCTGCCTTCTTTTGCCTTCGAGTCAGCCTCGGGACGCTACAATACATTCAGCAAACAGAAATAGATTGGTGACTACTAATATGGCTCAGAGACCAGTCCATCAGGCGAAGACAATACAACCACCCACACAAATGCCATTTAAGAAAAGCAATCAAGCTGCATATATTTTTTAACTAAATTGCCAAAAATGGCACTTTATTTGCCAAATTTTCTAGAAGGGGCTTCTTCAAATAGATAGCAAATTTTGATTCTACTTACTTTTGCACAAAAGCATAGTCGTTAGGATTTAAGCTAAAAATTTCCTTTCTTGGATAAATTTGACTTAACTGAAAACAGTTTTGGCTTTTTTTCTGAAACAAGCAACTGCCAATGAGGCAATTCTTCAAACAAGAACCTTGGTAACTCATAGCAACGTTGTTTCCTTCCATCACTGACCCGAACGTCCACTCTTTTGTATCCCTCGAATGGGATGAAAAGTAAAGACAGGTCAAGCGACCATGTTTTGGGCGTTTTCGAAAGCCTTTCATGCATAATAAAAGGTGGGGAATTTTATTTTCTTGGTTATTGTAAATTTAGTTTGGTTTGTGTCTTTGAAAGAAGGCGCCTTCAGGATGTTATTTATTAGTGCGCTTGCTGTATGCAGTAATATGTGGTCACGCCGTTATGCACTCGTAATTGAAGGTTTTAAACAGTTTTACATTTTAAATTTTCACGCGGGATTTTTAGTATTGCATGAGGAGGTTCTATAATTCTGGTGAATAATCTGCATGTTATATGTATCATTGGTCTAAGAACTTCAGTTTTTGTTGAACGCTTGATTTTTCAAACATGTTTACTTTTTATTAGTTTTTGTGCTTTTTTGTTTTCTTATCACTCATGTTACGATAGCTTATCGCTCATAACTAGTTTGGTAAAATAGCTAGTGAACGGGATAGTAAAATGTGCCTCGTGATATTTACTGTATTTTTAGTCAGTGACTTTTTTGGATTATAACCTTGCAGACCGATTCTATTTTGCAATCAGCAACGGAGCTTTGCCTTCTTCTCTCAATCTGCACGCTTTCTCCATCGATGATGTACTTGTCTACGAAAAGTTGGTCCATTTTTTTTCTCAACCTATTCCACTCATTAAGATTTTACGACGACTTCGGACCCTTTAATCTCGCCCAAGTCTACCGGTACTGCCGGAAGGTGAATAAGAAATTAAAGGCTTCTGCTCTGTCCAACAATAGAATCGTTCATTTTACCTCCCCAGAAATCACAAAACGCACCAATGCCGCCTTTCTTGTCGGATGCTACCAAATCATTTATCTTAATCGCACTCCTGATGAGGCCTATAAACACCTTCTGTTGGACAAGTATCGGACGTTCGCTCCTTATCGGTGGGTTGCCTTATGCACTGCTAACTTGAAAAGTTTCATCATCATCTTAGTGACTGAAAAACCCACAATAGTTTTTTAATTAGATATTTATGTTCATCTTCACACGCTTGAAGACCTTTTTATTGCTCACAAATTGTTTATACCATCCTTCTTTAGAAAGACCTGAGAAGTTCTGCTTTGTGAATAAGTACATTATCTATTGAATTGAAACTTTCAGAAGAATGACGTGAATTTCAATGTCCGCCTGCTAAAGCTGTAAGGTTTGCCTGAGAAGACCTTGGTAGCAGGGATTGATTTTGCCAAATTTATGGCACCGATGTGGAAAAGCGTCAAGCTAGATTTGTGGAAGAAATAAGTCCCCATATACCCACACCTAATATGCCTTTTGCAAAGCAGTGCTTTGAATGATTATTAAGCTAATACAATTATTTGGTTGATTGGTTGATTGCGAGCTGGTTCATGCCATACAGTCACGGTTGTCTTTTCTTTTGCATATGTCTGGTCCTCTTTGCTACGAGGCTAAGAAATGACCTTGGAATGACACGTTTTGGCATTAAAAATCTTACGTGATAAGCTTGTGAAAGATAATAGAAAATAATGTGAATTCACAAAAAAACGCAACGTCCACCATCCGCCTTGTTTGTGGAGCTTATAGACGGCTCATCAGCCAATCGTTCTTCACTTGTACACACCAAGTTTGTTGAGGAATGAATTAGCCCAACCATTGGCCTCTTATGGGACGCGTTTTCCGTTGCAAACTTTCCAGTGTGGGTCGGTGTTCTTCACAAGTTTTACTAAACGCCATTGGCCTCTTGTAAATGAGTCAAAAATTTTATTTTCTGCGGCCCACAAATGATTCTTAATTCAGGCGCACAAACACACTCATTCACTCCGTACCTCATTCACTCATCGCTACGACTCGTGCTTTCTGCATGTTTACATGGGTGTGGAGGGAATACTACTAAGTAATTTGGGGTTGGTACTAGGCGAGCAGAGTTGTGGACTATAATGTCACAGTTATCACCACAACTGCAGTATCATGTTGCGAAAACTCTTGGATCTCATTTTCTTTGCTTTATGTAAAGCAATCTAGGGCTACAAAGTTCCATCATCAATGGACTTGGCTGTTATTCGAAACTTCCAATCATCTTGCACTCATTGCTAAACTGAACGCTCAAAATCACCCTTCTGAGAGTAGTTCTAGGTTGCTTAAAAGGGAGCTATGCGCAGGACAATGTAGCATCTCCGCGGATAAGAAAGCGGGAAAGTCCCTCTCACCTCTGCTCTCTATAAGCAAAAAGGGAAAGGTCTGACACAAAAGTCCTAAATGATAAACTGTCGTTTCTGCCACCCTACCAAATGTGGTAGGCCTAGCCTAACTGGGCGACTCTAAAATCACGACCACTCTGTATTTAAATGCTCCATTGGAATGCAAAGGTGCCTACTATTTTCGAGTCTCACATTTTTGCTTAAATGTACCCGGTTTGGTGGAGAGGTCGAACGAAATGTCCGACCCAGGTTTACAGTAACAATGTGATTTGGTATTGAATCTGTCCCTCCGGAAGAGTCATTAATGCTGTTATGCGTTAAGGTAAGGCGAACATATAAGGAGGTTGTGGAGGGGCAGTACCGAACTCCATATGCGCATAGGCATTTCCGTGGGTTAAAAATGCGCAGCAGTTGCCAAATGCCTCATGTAAGCAATTAACCCAGCGATATACATGCTGCATGAACGGGTACATTTTTATAGGAGACCAAATCTTTTTAAAGATAGTTAATTTAGCCTTTGATAAGTCACCACAAATTCGAATTTAGTGGATAATCCTCCTGCTGCCGTGTTCAGTGGCTAATGATTCTCTGGTTGGTTCATTCTTTGCCCTTAAAACTTGAATAAATATCAAGTGTCCAATGTTAGCACATAGCTATGAAAGTTTCCTGTTGTGTCTCTCTATTCCTTCTTTCACTAGTATGAAACTAGCCAGGCATTTTAGTTGGTAAGACGATTCCCAAATCACGTAAGATAGCACCTCTCCTCTCAGGAAGTTGCCACTGGTCAGATTTGTTCTCTTTACTAACAGAATCATGGATTAAAAAGTTGTTTGGATGTCAAAACTTGCGCTTTTAAAAAGGAGTAAGGACGAAGCAGAGTGGCTTGCTTGAAAATAGAATTAGACTAAGAAGAGAGGTGAAGCTTATGCTTGTTTGCTACGATACGTGTCGAGCTCCATCCAGGAATTTCTCATCATGCCCTTCCAGCCCGCATCTTTAAGCCTGTGTGTTCTAAACAAATTTTTCGCTTACTATGCGATAATAAAGCATATTTACGCAGCGGCTACGTTATCGTGGAAGGATATCAAGGCAGACTGTGTGAATTTGGTAGCATTAACAGTTGTAAGGAGTAATCCGTAGTTGGGGGACCGTAAATTTAACAATTGCCTATTGTTGCATAATGACAGACTCATTAAATAAAGTTGCTGCATAATTTAGCATCGTCATTGCTTCCAGTGGATTATAGCATCCCCATTGACATGTTTCAATCCTGACCAACTAATAAAATAAACTATTTTCTCAATTAGTTTAATAAAGTGTTTGCACAAATAACATGTCACACTTATTGGAGACTGTCGCTTTTTGAGAAGTTTAGACCAAATCCACCTTATACGCTTCTTAAAGGAGTGTATTGCTTTATTTCGAGAATTCCGGATCAAATCATACACGAGTTGAATGTGTTGAGTGTTAAAAGAAACAGAAGTCTTACCTGTTCAGTTATAGCAAATCTTTAATCATTTATCATTTATTTTTTTGTTGGACGCAATTTTTTGAGAATCTTATGAACGGACAAATTCATGAGAAGCTCAAGTATTCATCAGCGGAGTGGTAAGTGAACGGGCCTAGGTAAGAGTGAATTCACCTTGTACAGAAAAATTCGTCTTAATCCGAAGACCATAATTCAGTCAAAGAAGCCTTTAGGCTGAAAAGCTGGTTTATTTGGACACTACTTTGTCAAGCAGAAGCAGACACAATGATTACTGGTGAAATGAACGACGTGGCGTTAATCCATCGCATTCATTGCGCCTCATGAAATATGCACCATTTGCATTTCAGAGACGCTAGTTCGGGACCCTCCTACTACGATCTCAATCTACCAGACTGCCTTCGAGGCGTTCAAAAGGTCTGTTTACTTCTCGACAAAATCAAAACTTACGCCAGTTAGCACTGAATGCCCCTTTGCACTTGAAATTAACGTGGATAAGGGTCATGAAATTACCCGTCTGCATTAATGTGTCAGATGGGTTTGTTTGTTTTTCTAGCTGGGAAGACTGCTACAAAAGAAAAATGCTTTTTTTGCAAATTTTCTTCCACCTTCATTTGGGACTAAATGTTGAAATCTAAAAGAATCTTGCCTGGTCTTCGGGAGAGGCATACATTTGGTTCTACTTTGCTTAACTGAAAACTTGCTTCTTTGACTTCCAACAAGCTTTTAATTCGCATGTAACTTACTACCCATTGGCGTACTTAAATTAAGGAGAAGCATTCATTTGTAAAGTCGAATTGTAGATGAGCACAAATAAGGTGAATTCGTTTTTTAGACTATTTTAGTTTTAAAATTTGGTTTAGGCCTCCTACTACGAAACAACCTAAACGCTTCTCCTAAGTTTACACATGTCACTTATAAATTATTGGTCACTTGTGTTGACACACCTTCTGAATGGCAAGTAAATGACTCAGATGAATCACGTTGGTGATCTTCAATCAGTGAAAGCAAACCCTATCCATAGCCTTCAATGCTTACGTTGGTAGGCGCCTGACCGTTGACGGGTTTAATGAAAACGGCGATAAGAGTGGTTAAGCGTTTTAGTGAAAAGAATTAATCTCACCGACAGATTGGAGCACTTTCTTTTCAATGAATACCTCATAATGCAAGCCTTTTTGGCAAATTTGACGTTTGAATTAGTTACTTTCAATGTTAAGTCGGATTTTTTGAGCGTATACATTATTATATTCATAAGTAGTTTTTCAAGAGACTTTTCGCATTCATAAATAAAATTTAAGTCCTACTTTCAGGCACATAAAAAACTTCTTAATTAGAAGTGCATAACTAAATACGAATTCTTCATTGACGAAAAACGAGCTAGGAAGAGTGATATACTTCCTTTTTACTCTACGCCGCGAATCAAAGGGAAGACTTGAGAATGAGGATTGAGGAGTAAAATACAACTGCAAATCATAACAAGCACAGAAATTTGCGGCACTCAATTAGGGAGTACATTTACACTGCAGGATTTTGGGCAAACTCTTAAGACGTAATAAGGCATTCGACCAGAGAAACAAAAAGTCATGACTCCAAGTTGGTGACTGCACTGCAGAGACTGAAAATTTGTGTTCTGCTGCATTGCCATTAACACGTTTCCTGGTCACGCTTCCACCTGGACTGACATAAACCATTAATGGTGGATTTATGAATTGTGGATGGTGGAGATGTGGTTGACATTGTTTTATATCACGTTATCTACGAGGCGAACTGCGTAGAATAGTAATGTGCTCAAGATGATGTTCTGCACCAAGCCTATCCTGTGTCATTTGCTTTTGAAAGAGAGGGGCTCATAAGGGGGAGAAGAGGGGCATGTCAGGTACAATATCCCCAGATCACCTTATAAATCCTCATTCCCATAGAATAAATGTCCGTCATTTGAATCTTATTTCAAACGAGGTTTATTTTTTCCACCAAGAGACCAGATTTCGAAAGAGAATATTGTCCATGAAATGTTTAATCCACTCCAACACCTCCTATCTTTTATGAGGCATAGAATGCGTTTAAGTTACACGGCAGCGGCGACTCATGCAGTGGTTGATATATGGAAATGGAACGAGGACCTTTTTGAAGGCAGTCCTTAACATCTAAGGGAAACGAGGCGTAAAAGGCATTTCCTTATACCGAATTTCACACTGTGCTTTCTTGACTCCCCAAATTCCCATCCTCATTCGATATCAGTGAAGTTTGGCTTTTTTTCAACCACATGCCTTCTCATCGAAAACAACTTTTTTTTGCGTCAACGGAATGGAATGATTTTGAAAAAATCTCAGTTCGCTTGTTCACGTCTATCTTTGTTTCGCGAATTGACTTTCTAAATTTTGGGGAATTTAATCATGTAAATTAGTTTGGTCCCAGCGTTTCCTCAGAGGAATAACTTAACAGTCTTTTAAGTAAAAATGGGTTGATTACTCTACCATTTACTTTTTTATGCTTTGCCTGTAAATAATACTCTTGTTGTGCCTCAAAATCCATTCAGCTTGTAATCGCCAATTTCGCTTTTAATAGGACACTCAACTCTGAATGCCAAGCATGCAAAGAGGTAGAACTTTGTATTGCCCGTCCAAATTTACTCCTCATAGCAAATCACCAGGATTCTAGTCTTCCTATTCTACAACTTAATCCCATGTCTTTAACCTGATCACATAGAATTCTGCTTTCTCCCAATGGATGTAACCTTCAAAACCTATGATCTTTCATTTATGTCTACATTGGCAAACATTAGTCACGACAATTTCGTCATACTCTGCTATTCTTTTATTTTTAACATTTATTGCATTAAGTGACGTTTTATATGCCTACTGTTTGCAGAGGAATGCGTAATCAGTCGCACCAAAGCACAAAATTTTAGGTTTTGAAGTTGCACACGCATACTCTTATTCAAAAACTTAGTGCAGAAAATGAAGGAAGAAATCGAATATCACCAGTTGAACCCTTTATTTTCTCATGCGACAACATGATAAAATTAACTGCTGCTTGAGAACTGTTTTTTTGTTGTTTCAAACTCAACCGGTCTACGTACAGCACATTTTGGGGTACAATTTAAAGGAACCAGGTCATGTATTTTCCAATGACCCTAACACTGAGGTTGTGGCATCACAATTATGCGACACTAGTAACTCATGTATTTTGTTTTTTTGCTTAAGGTACCCCTAAACTTTCAGATTTTTCTACATTCCTATTTAAAATTTGCTTTAAGTAGTGCGCAATGAGTCGTTTGCTGTCAGCTCTCAGGCCTTTTACATAGTTTATACATTAGCTTTATTGTTTTTCCCTCCTGAGGTTTGTCTCTAGACGAACTAAATTGGTTGTAGGCTAATTTCACAGCTTTTCATCTACAAATAATCTGTCACCTAAAGCTTCCAAGTAATTACTGATTAGAGTAAAATAATTGAGTATTTGGCGTTTCTTCTGATTTCATAAAAAGATTTGCCGCATACTATCATCACATCACCATGCCACGCACTTTATGATTTAAGGAGAGAACGATTCCCCCCAATAAACGGGAAACCGCAGACATAAGCAGCACACTTAGACGAGGTTCCTGCGACATGGCTGAATGCACCAAATATCCCTTTTTATCGCTATAAAAAGATTAATTATTTCTTTGGAAAGGGCAGTAATAGCATAACTCTATCAACGAAAACAATCCATCATGTGAACTTTGCCGTCGTTCTCGTGAATCACAGGCCCGCGAGAAGTCTTAATGCCCCTCAAGGCCGTGGATGAAGCCAAGCCCGCGTCCTCTGCAGGCTAGTGGGAAAAAGAAAATTTGGTTATTCATTCATTCACGTGATACACCTACCAAGCTTTCCCTTTGGCTTTAAGAAACCAAAATCTAATTTTGGCTTCTTGTAAGTCGGAGAGAATATTTTGCAGATTACGTCGCTGTATTTGACGCATTTAAAAAGTTGGAAGCGCACAGTTAAGTGGAATTCTATCATTTATTATTTATGCGTGCAAAACTGACACAAAACCTATGAAATCATTTCTACCAAGCAACTTCATCAGTGTGATTGGGTAATTTACCTCCAAAATGGCCTTGTCCACCGATCGTCTTTTCTTGTTTAAATGTAACCAAGTCTGGCATTGACTGGGAGATGGATCAGCTTTCATGCACAAATTGCCATAGTTATACAGGTGTAGAGGGCAGCGTTAAATAATACACGAATGAGAGCAGTCAACATAACGATCATGTTCATGGCATGCTTCTACGTTTTTGTGCTGTAGAAATGCCTTTGATGCAAGACAACTGGAGGCTGTTTAATGGGAAGTCAGCGCCTATGAAAATACAAATAAGGGAGACTTCCCAAATTAGCGCCCTAAATGTTGGTGTAAGAATTGCATAGCCATTAAATTTGAGTGGAGCGCCTAATCCAATTACTTAGAGTCAAAAATATTTGAAAGCACGTTATTTCGTAGGAATCCTAAAAATGTGGGAAATCTGGATTGCATTGACACAAATGTTAAACGTTTGTTTTCAATTTGCACAAAATTCTACAAAGTGTACACATAACTATCAAAGGAATGGATCCGGTATACATTTGGCTTCGAATTGGTATCCATGCATTTGCAGTAGCAGGCATTAAATTGATCGAGTTCCCTCTGAGGACTGACGTCATTGACATCAAAATGGTGATAAGGAATGTGGTACTTGAAGAGTCTGTGCGGTTTGACAGGTATCGCAGTCATGAGTACTGCTAACCTTCGGAATAAATCTTTTGCCTTTGAGTCCAAAGAATTCAAAGCAGCAAGCCTGGATTGTCATGATCATTAAAATCCTCGGTTACTCTCACCAAAACCTAACAAAGAAGCTAAGTCTTACCGAACTAAGCATTATTAGTGCTTGGTTGCGTGGTATTGCATCATTTATGGGTCGTAACGGTTTGAACCTCGTTGCTCAACTCACTTTCGATTAATGGTACTGTTTAATCACCACCACAAAGGAAATGCTTTCAATGCGAGACAGGAATTTAATTATTTTTTGCAGACTTGATTGCAATGCCATCAGGTGAAAGGAAGTGTACATAAGATTTTCCGGGTTGGAAGTTAATACCTGATCTCCTGTTCTTAGCAAAGGTTTTACCCCCACACAGTCGATCTGACATGAATAGCACCCAACCTAATCATCCTCCTTTTAGGCCGTTCGCTTTGGCTTCCTAGATTTCGACAATTTCGACCTGGAAGACTACGAATACAATGAGGTAGGTGCTTAGAACCTCAGCATATTTGGACGACCAATTTACCCAGTCACGGCAGCATTATTATCCTTTTACAGAAGGTGGAAAATGGTGACCTTAGCTGGATTGTACCGAATAAATTCATCGCATTCTCTGGACCTCATACACGGACAATGATTGATAATGGTAAGGCTTTTTAAAAACTATGCGAAGCGCATAATTCGCTTTACACCTTATTTCACCTTCCAAAGAACAATACTACCAACATGGTCCGTTTGAGCTGCATGTACAAGTTCTTCCATGTGTTATTTGTCAGAGGACTCTTCTTCCTCAATTGGTTCTTAACTGCAGTTGGTAGCAATCTAATTTTGAACAATTTTCATTCACCACTTATCTCACTGCAGGAATTTTCGATATCCCAAGTTATTTGTCATTTTTTATCAAGAAAGTTCATTGGCAAAGTCCCCCTCAATTCGTAAGATTGAGCAAACAAATTTATCTCTTGATCGGTATATTCCTTCAAAAAATATCTACAACGAGAATTTTAAAAGTTGTATGTAACCAGATTTGGCAGGATCGAGCAAACGTGCTTTCTCTCATTCAGTTCACTCATATGGTCTGATTTTCAGGCTATCCTATGCACGCACCAGAGTTTTACCTACCGTACTTTCGAAAGAACAATGTTACTAACGTGATCCGACTGAATCAGAAGATGTACGAGTCACATCGGTTCACTCGAGCCGGCATCGCTCATCACGAACTCTTCTTTCCTGATGGTACTGTACCCACCAAGGCCATTACTCTACAATTTCTTGACATCTGTGAAACTGCTCCGGGGGTAATCGCTGTTCATTGCAAAGGTAATGTCATCTGTGCATATTGCGGAGCATTCCAATGTCTCGAGTGCGCGAATCAACAGCCAATAATCTTTAAGACTTTATTTCATTTCTAAGACTTGGATTTTATGCTTTATACCGTGATGGTCAAGTGTGCTATCATCTTTAAGATTGACTTACCTTAAAAACCTTGCAGGGTCGTGTGACAGTGTTGGTGATATGCTCAAAATGTAAGGTTTATTCAGACAGAGGAAAGCATATTTACCAAAGAAATGGGATTATTGAAATGAAGGCATTTTTAACTCATGCATAAATGGCATTCCTTCAGGATTGAACGAAATCTGGCCATCACTCTTTCTTGATTGTAATGACTGAATGAAAGATTCTGCAAGCTACTTCTAAGCTCAAAAAGTCCTAGTTTTATTTAAGCAGCCAATTTTCTTAAGGGTGAAGGAAAAGCATCACGGCAGGAGAACTCTCGCGACATTGTCTACGTTATCAAATTAGTCTATTTGTGTGTAGGCTACCTCTTTCGCTAAATAGAAAGAGGTAAGGTTAAATTATTTACGAGTATCAAACCTGTGATAGAATTTTAGGACAATTGTCTGTCCAAAACTTCAAAAGCGGCGCCACTTGTAGTCTCCTCTTTATTTGATCCAGTGCTGTTTAAAGCATGCAGCTTTCTACCCACTGGGTCCACCGTTTTGTTGTTACAGTTTTGGAATTTATAAAGTGAGATGGAAGTGGCTGTGTTTACTCACTGAGATGTAACAGACGATGAAACACTTCTGCTACCCTTGAACCACTTTTTAGAAATAGGTGAATATGTCTTCACTTCTGATTACTTTAAAGCGTAAACGTCCACTTGAGACTTTTTTCTTTAAAACAGTTGGAGTGGACAACAGACAACGGCTCCTTTATGACCCCCTTGCAAGCAGGCCTGGTGGCTAAAAGAGCTAAGCACAACTTTGGATCGGAATCTAAGTAAACCTTATTAATTATATAATGCTAAGCGAAAAAATCTGTACCATGAGAAAGAAATTGTAGAGTACTGAGCACCTAGTAAAAAGCGCTTTGAACCCACCTTCATATAGACAGGAACTTCTTAGAACCACTTTCTACGATGGCGATTTTGGCTGTTTACATCTTATATTTTTCGAAACTATTCGCATTAACGCAGCGTCCTTAGAGTCTAAGACATAGGAAATCTAAAGTCACGATTTTGTTCCGGTTACTTACATGCGTTCACTACGAAGCTTAGTTGTAGACGTTAAATGCGTGCATAGCACAGGATTCTATAAATTCTTTCAATACGTGGGTGGTGCAAGAGAGATGGAAGGTTGTGCACATTGAACGTAGGCTATAACTCCCAAGTACACAGGAATTGTCAATTAAAATGAGAGAAATTCACAGGAATAATGAGTGCTGGCGTATTTGAACAATACCATTCCGCAAGAATGCTAAACGCGGACTTTAAGAAAACCCAAAACCAAGTCTTTTTTGTGACACAGAGCACCTCACCTAAACTGAACTTCTGTCGCACAACCGATGGTACCCATCGCACCTATTAACTATTGTTTGGGGAGGATTTTCTAAAAAGTTGACGGATTTTACTTCTAGCTACTTTAAACAACTTATTTAAATTTAGCATGAGATTTGAATGATGAGACAGTAAAACTACCCAAGATGAAGTGTAACTCCTTGCCTGTGTGTGAAACATTCAGAGGATTTCACTCATGGCCCTGCTTTTTTATAAAAACTCCCATCACCTGTACTTTAAAGCGTTCGCTTCATGTGCATCTCGTTACGAGTGTGAGGTAAAGGTTAAATGGTAGGGTCTAAGGGCATTTTTAAATAAGTGAACTTTCCTGTCACATTCACGATCCAACTTTAACACTAATCATGGTTTTGTGCACATGCAACCCATTTAGCCTCCTTGACGCTGCTTCACTTTTGATCTTCGGAATGGAAATGTCCATGACATTTTCAAAGAATCTTTGTTTGTGAGATCATTCCGTCGGAAAGGTATTATCGAGCTTACAAGTGAATTGCTGAGAAATAATCTTCCATTAAGACTTCAAAGGAGGATCAGTGTAAATGATGATGTGATAGATGAGTTAACTGTTGGGAGTAGACCACCTTTTAGATTTGGATAATTTAACCATATTAGAGACGATTGAGCTTGGCTTTTAATCAAATTTTTACGAGATTATTACAACACTGTTATTTAAGCAGTAGTTGAAAAACATGAAAGAAAAAGATAGAATCTCCACTAAAAGTGCATTTCAGGCGTGCTTTCGTTCGCTTATTTTCGTACTTCATCGAGGAGCTTAGAAAACAACAACCATTGAATAATATTTTCACGTATGCTCACTACTGGTGATTTGAATGGACGTGCCTGCAAAACGTCAATTATTTCTTCGTGGATAGTACAATCCGGCATTTGTTGGCCCAATACCTTCTTTGAGGAGCAGAAAACTAGCTTCCATATGGGGAGTGCTACTGATTAATTCCATTTTTTGTCTTCAAAAGATGGGCTAGGTGGGAATACTGTGAAGAGTAAGTTACTCATTTGAAGTTGAACGGTAAACTTTCTGTTAAGAATGCTGAGGCTTAAAAAGCACTTGTAATCTCCAATCGAGTGTCTACCTGTACATAAATATTTGTGGTAAGTTTGCCGTTTCATTAGGGCTGCCAAAAAGTGTTTGTCCTTAAACACCCATCGCGGAACCAATGGAAGGGTAATGGTTCTGATCAGGACGATTCTGGCATTTTGGCTTCTAAATGTACTAATCTTTTTACCACAACTTCACCGTTTCACCAAAATTGTGCCAGTAGAGAAGTGAAATAACAATAGGAATTTTAATAAAACTTATAATATTCTGCTGCCCAAAAATTCCAGTTAGTGACTACCTGAGCGTTTTAGATTTCAATTTACACTCCCAATTATCACCATGGGTGAGAGCACTAAATAAATCATGGAAATTAAACAGTCTCTGCATTTTATGGAATGATTTCAAAACTTCTTTACATCTTTGGAAACCATAACGTTCTATTTGACTTTGGAGTAGAGACGGTCACAAACGGAAAAGTTGAAGTGAAAAGTGGCGTTAGGAGCACAGTTTCTTGCCTTACATTATAAAATTACTCCTCATGTAGTTTTTTAGGTAGTGTTGGAGATATAGAAGGTTACGGGAGTCTAGGTAATAAGCAAAACCTTGAGAAGCGAGGAAATTAGAAGGTATCAATTAGGGAGGAACAGGTATTGAGGCGTATATCAAAGGGCTCTGAAAGGATGTTAGATCGCCTCATGCGCTAAGTCAACAAAGCTTTGCTGTTTTTTGATGATGAGCCCATTTTTTTGGAGTTAATGCCGTTCGATTCTTTGCCTTCCAACGCGTGAATCTTTCTCACCCAGCCTCTGCATTGTTGGGAACATGGCAGTGTCATGCTTTTTTAGAAACCGTCCTTGCGCTTAACCTAACTAAATCCTTTGGGGAGCATCAAATTCACATCGGTGCACTCAAACTTATGCTAAATTTTATCAACACGGCTTTAAGAAACCCGTGCGTTTATTAGTTGTGGAATAGTAGCTCGGTGTCTCTTCCTCCTACCACATTTGCCTTACACAGATCAAAGTTTCAATTTTGTTAATGAACTAGAAGAAGACTTTATGAGAATCTCGGATTAGCTTAAGAGATGACTTCTCTTATTCTTCATTTGGAATTTTATGCGAGCATTTTGGTTTGCTTTTTGCTATTATTGTAAAAATGATGGAGTAACATTAGCGTATCTTCTCCGTTTTTGATGAGGTAACTAGAATAACTACAAGACGTTAAAACGCGCCCAAAACAGCCTGGTCCGTTAGTTCACTATTGCCATCACTCTATAGTAAAGGCAATGAGATTTTGTTCGCATAAGGAATCGTTTGGAATGATTTAATTGGAAAAAATTGAAAGAGTTGACACTTCATTGAAGAAACAAAACTCCAAACCACTCATTTTGTACTGAACTTTGAGAAGCATGAGGTCGACAGCTTTTAATATTCAGAATTAATGGATAATGTCCGGTTCAGAAGTTGAGCGACGTACAATAACGCAAATCAGCACAGAATGTTCACAAGGAAGATCAAAATGTTTGTACGGCATTTAACTCAGTGATTCGAGTATGATGATCAGATCAGTCATGATGATTTTACGTTTGCTCCTTTAGCTGGCCTCGGTCGAACGGGAACATTGATAGGTTGCTACCTGATGAAGCATTATCATTTCACGGCACCCGAGGCAATAGCATGGATCCGTATCTGTCGGCCCGGTTCCATAATTGGTCAACAGCAGAATTGGCTAGAGGAGCAACAGGCTTGGTGTTGGGAGGAGGGTCGACGCGATCGCCGAGAGAAATCCCCCTCACCTTTGCCGTTGCGTCGTAGGAAGGATTTAGTCGACGCAGACATCACTGCAAACCATCTCTCTCGATCCGTTGGCAAAGTAATCTATATAAATACAGATCCATTGAAGCCACCAACACAGGTGCGAGATGAGCCAGCGTTGAGGTGAGCAACCAAAACCCTGTTTAAAATGAGTCAATGCGAGTATTCTGCAATCCCTTCCTTTAGCATCAATAGATATTCTGCTTCGATTAATGTGTTCATTACTAGCTTCCGACGAGGAATACAAATTTGAGCCTAGTTCTGATACATAAACGGCACATCTAATTAGTAGTAAATGTCTACAGTTGAAAATGAGAAAAAAACTTGGCTGAGTTAATTGACTTACATCTGGAGCTCGGTTAACAAGCGTATGAAGGGAAAGACTCCTTTGTTTCTATTTTAGCTAACTATCTTCCAAGTTTTACAAAATGGACACCTCTAAAACAAAACAATTTACTTTTCAGCAAAGTAATCGAGTCCGTTGCCAGGCGAGATACGGAATTCACATTCACACGAAGGATTTTAAATCGATTTAGAAGGAAATCATGACCATTTTTTGAAGCGTGGGAAATTTTTGTCACAGAATAAGCTTCCTTTTTTAGTTCCTACTTTTGCCATTAAAAAATTGAAATGCCTGACAAATTTTAGAGCTGAACTACTTACGATAAAGAAGAATCTGGCATTTCGTTAGTTGTCCTAGCAATTCACCTCCTTAATTGAAACGGAATTCTGCTCTCACCCTTTATGGTTTATAGGAATTTCAGGATCACTTTTAGTGGGCATTCCTGTCTATGGTATTAAATTTGGGCTAATTAGGCAAAAAATGAGGTAAACTGCCCTTTAAGACTTTTAAAAACCTTGGAATAAGGTTTCTTCGCCCCACAAGAAATCGTCTCTTAGCTTTGCTATATCGGCTACATGTTACAAGGAACTTACTGTTTAGGCAACCCAATGCAAACTACTTCGACTTAATTCCTTGTGCCGTGATGGTTATTTTTGACACGGGTTAATTCTATTTACGATAAATAGCATTGATGAGCCCCAAATGGATCAGAAAAAGAAATAATGACGGGATAGTTACAGAGCTGCAGTGGGATTTAGCCAGGCATAATTATTACTTATGTTTTGGCAGGACCGCAGCCCAGAAGAATATTTAATCAGCGCGGTGGATTAAAACTATGGTATCTATGGCATCCCCATTCCAAATGCACGAAACATACTGCCTTACCTTTGTCTGCTCTAGCGATTGGGAGAAAGGGTGGAAGCCGGTTATTTTCCTATCTACCTACCAAAGTATCAACAATGGGTGCAAATCCCTTTGTTACCTTTTTTGCCACGGTAATTCACTGGCTCGCGAAAGAACCTGGTTCTAGTGGCATTGTGCAGAGTTGGTTCAGAAGTCTAATAATCCGAAAAAGAACGTTTGAATTAGAAATGCTGAGAATCAAACGTAAAGCAGTGGTTAACGCCAAGCATTCAACGAATGCACCTTTAGAACATCCCCTTTTTTTTCACTTTTTAAACCAATAACTTTATTGTCCACGCAAAGTTAAACGCCTCTTTTAACTCGCCTAATTTTTAAGTTAACCAAAATATCCTCAAACAGTCCTTTTCCTATCGGCGAAGCATAGTTGTGGGAGGAGCAAATCCATGAGAAAATATTAGCTTTGCCCCCTTTTTAATTATTACGACATCGTGTGACTTTGCGATTGCATGACCTTAAATTTTTTTCCCAAACTGATTTAGAAGGGCTCTAAATTTTCGTCTTCGAAAATAACGAGGTAATGCGTAAGGTGTAGCATTCCAAACTTATTTATATCTCTAGCGTTTCCACAAAGATGCAGGATCTTTCCGTCACAGGTTTTATTTGGAATCACATCTAAACGTTTTCATGAGGAAATACTTTTTGCATACTTAATCTAAAGTGATTTTGTTTGAAGGTTAAATCTATTCTTTTTTACCAAAAAAGGGCAAAAATTGGATGATAGGAGCTACTTTAAGCACCCAACAAAAGTCGCTGAAGTAACAGATGGTTTGTGGTGAAGTCAACATCAATTTGACAGAAAACTAATGATTGCTAACTAAAAATCTGGTTGCGAGGGGCAGTAATTTACCTGAAAACGATATGAAATAAAACTGTTCAAGTAAATGGAGGTCTTCAACTTTTGCCCCAGTCAAAACGCTCGCATGACGCAAATATGTCAGTGTGCCATCTTTCACGTCCAATAATTTTGCACCAACTAAGTTGCGTTTTGAATGTTGCTACCCAGTTTTCAGGTGGTTTCGTAGATTTTTTTTTTTAAATCAAGTCAGCTGTTCCTTAGTTTATCATTATTTCTGCATAGTTTTAGGAATTTTGATTCGTCGTCAATGGATGCTGAGAATAAAACTTCACTAAATATTGTGACATTGACTTAGCATAAAGTGCCACTTTGTCACCTTTTTAGATTGGCTGCAGTTCTGTCGCATTAACTTTCTGTCACTCATATTGGCTAGAAGTGTTTCTAGAATGCTGTTAGATCTATAAAATATACTTGTTCCAAGTACTCTAGATTTGATCTGCACTAGGACAGCTTGACCATTTGTTGCCAGTCGAAATGGGTAGCAATTAAGCTATTTTTATTGTTTGCGACAAATTTTGTATTTTCTAATTTGACTGTGTTATCCAGGGCCCGATTTTGCATGAAAATAATTTAACACATGAGTTGGATTTCAGAGATAGGACAAGCTGACCCTTAAACAATCTTTGGGGAAGGGTGGGAAACACGAGGATGTTTGTCTGCATAATATTGGGCATGACACCATCTGTTCTATTTGATAACGAAGCCTCCAAGTCTTCCGACACAGCGTCATTGAATAACCGCCTTTGAGACAAGTAGAATAGATTTGCTTTGCCTCTACGAATCATCCAATTGATTTAGCCGTAAACGGATTGGTTCAACACTCTCGTAACACATGACTAGTAATGCTCGACACGTCAGTTTTGAGTCACCGTGTAATCTCTTATGAGTAAACATGAAGGGTCCTTCAAAATGTAATGTATCCATCTTTGAATAATTCATTACTAGCGCTATGAGAAACATATTGCATCATCACATTCTCTCCAAAAGGTATACTTGAAGTCTTGCAATGTATAGAAGCGAGTCTAAAATGCTCATAGTATGCAAATCCGAATTATCGTAAACTCAATTAATCTTTTATGACTCCAGGATTTTAAGTGAAAGAGACAATAGGAAGCAGAATAAAGAGAACGCTCCACCGATAAATCAGTAAATTCCTATGCTTTATTTTTTATGCAAGTGATTGCATTATACAGATTTCTATAAATAACAACTGCACAAACACTTCCTTCGCCCTTCTCCTTCGTGCACCTGACACCAGAGTACTCATTAATTTTTTCTAAAGATAAGAGGATCGAATTCTTGGATGTCAGGGTGGTGGTAAACATAGCGACAAGTATGAAAATACGCGTCAGAGGCACTTCGTGGCATCGGCTCTTAACGTAGTAACCTGCTTACCTTTCGTTTCTTACAAACCTGTTTTTGTAAGGTAATGTAGACATGAGAAAAGACAATAGATCTATAAATAATTCCTGTGTCCAGAAACGCAAAAACTAAATGCCACCTCTCAAAGCGCTATGCATCCACGCCTCCATTTTACAAATATTTGTCCATTTTTCTCGAAGCCAAAAGTTACCCCTAACCGATTTTTTTTAATCAGACTTACTGGGTTAGACAATGGTGGTGATACCTCTCAGACACCTCTTTCTACAACTCCTTCAACGAATGACGAAGTGGAGGTTCTTATCAGCTCTCGACCCAGAGTTTATCATCACAAAGTTCAGATAGCTGGTCGTTCTCAATCACCTCCTGCTTACGTAACTGGTGGTGAGAAGTCGAATGATAGCAATGAACCTCGTTATTCGCCAGGACCTTCCGGGGACTTTGATGGCACGCGAATGGGTCTTGGTATGGCATCTAGTCGCTGTGAGTTCTCAATTTTCTCTTTGAGGAAAATCAATTTGTTCGGAGAAAGAGAGGTGCAACGGTAGGTCGTGCACCAAATTCTAATTCGCGTAAACAACTGTTCACATGGAAGGCTAAGATTTTATAAGCAGTTGAGGGCTTTAAGTAACTATTTAGGTCAAGCGTCACTTTTCAAAAAGAAATTTAAAATGTGCACACAGGACAACTGAAGTGAACTTCTTGAAGGTCTTGGAGATGTCAAAGAGGCATCTTTATTATAAAGTTAATGCAAAATGTACCCTCAAACATCCAAAAACATCTACGTTTTACACTTTTATTTATTAAATAAAAGACGTAGAAAAATTTTTTTCCTTTTTGGAACAGTCACAAATTCTCAAGTTTCAAGTGATACAGCGCCACATTGTAAGCGAATCATTCTATAATTTTGTAACAAACATTCTTACGGAAAAGAGAAAAACTTCCTAGAAAGTTGTCATCTGTTGTTTGGCAGTAAACTTACTGAAAATGACTTTCTTCTAGACAAAAAAACTATATGCGATGCCATCACATCTTGGTGTAAAACTTTACGAGGCTTTTAAACAACTGAAATGACAGTTGGTTTCTGCAATTCAAAATTTAGCCTTCACTGTAAGCTCAAATTTCCCCGTAACCCATTGGCGTCCATTTACACTTGGCACATTGTCAACCCTCGCTGAATATTACTATAACTGCCGTGGAAGTGCACAGTTGAATGCGTAAATTGCACTTGTATAGAAGGTGAAGGGTTCTGTTACCTACTTCACATATGCGTCAACTAAAAGCCAAAAATTAAGTTTCTATTTGAGTTACCAGAGTCGACTATGGGTTACTTCTACAATTTGCTGTCTAGATCGTTGCAACCATAACCAAAGGAATTAAATAATGAAGAACTCTTGCACAATTGGTGTTTCGAAACCTATCGCTGACAAATGACATACTACCACAAAATGTGTGAATAGACGCTGGAAATATGCAATCTAGTAGGAAATATTAGGAAAAAATCGGTGACTCCTTTTATAATCCTTTTATTTTTGAAATTGTATCGATATCTATGCTAAGCTTGTCATATCCCAGAGCGTTTATATTATTAGTAATGGAAAATGTTAAAGAGACGTTAGGCACTTTGGCGTTGAACGCTTTGGTAGGTGATCGAAACTGCCGTAAATGCAAATGAGTTCTTGTTTTTGTCACATTTACTAAATTATTTAGACTGCTTGACAAAGTGATTACTCTAAGGACAGCCTCGGGGTGCCCCCTTTTGCACACCAATTCATGTGGATCGCACTATAAAGGGTTATTCTTAAAGCCAAATTAAATTCTCAACGGATACTTAGAGTAACATTTTGGTATCTCTGTAATTTCACCATAGGTTTCGGTTTTAATGAACTTAAGGACTGTATAATTTACCTTGTGTTAGTCTTTCAGTAGCTTTTTTTAATTGAAAACGTAAATACACCTTTTTGGAAGTTGCCACACCTACAAATAAAACATACTAACTGCGCCCACGTTGATATACAACTATTCTTGCTGCTGACTCTCCTTAAGCCTAATATTTTTCCTAGCATGACAACTGGAGGCTCCGTTATTTTCGGGGAACCTGTCTGATCACTGTTGCATACTTTCAAAGTGTTTGTGAAGGCTGCAATCACTCCTTTTACTCCTTGGTTGTTTTCACTTTTCAATTCCTTTGAAGTGGTACGGCAAAGTTAAACGCTTGCTTAAACCTTGCGGCAAATGCTGTCATTCGTAAATAGCTGCATTTCTGAACTGCAACAGTATCCAAATGCTACATTTATGGTGTCACAAGGTATGGATGACTCACATGACGGGATCATTATTTAACTAAGGGCATATTGCAGTGCTAGATAAGGTTAAATGCCGTCGGATTGTGACGACTGCTGACAAAGGTAAATGTAAAAAGCTAATTTTTTACCTAGAGGTGAGTGCGCTGCGGTTCATGGGACCTTGCTGTAGAAAGCCTATTTATCCTCTGGCCAATTTCCGGTGAACAGATCCTATTGATTGAAATGGCTGGACACCAACTAAAATATTATTGTACCAGTCGCTTTGTGTAAAACTACAGATGTGGAATTTACTCACAGTATCCCATCAAAATAAAACAATAACTCTCCATAACTAAAAAAGCACTTTCAAACAAAAATGCTATTGTCTGCAGAAAAGGCCGACTTGAGACACATCGGGGCTAAATCCGTATGAAAGACGGCATTAAAGTCCCCAATTTCACGATGATTTAAACCGAATTATCATAAGCGAAAACAAGATTTATCGGTGTATTCGTTGTCAAAATACTAAAGTGTCTTTAAAAAACTGCACTAAGGCATCCTCACTTCTGAAAATAAGTGAATAGTATGCTTATTTAGTTTAAAATAAAAATAAATAACTAACCAGTCATTTTGAATGACTTAAGGAACTGTTCAACCCTCTTTAATTACAAATCCATTTACTACCAAATAGTCCTGTCATTGGCAAATATTTTTCGCCTGTTAACGTAAAAGCCCTTCAAAGCTATTTTTAAGGGCTCCTCAAACAGAGTAGAAAAGGAGTATTTTAAATGCTGCCGCGCAAATCCGCACAAGCTTATAGGTTTCGCCTGAAAACATCAGTACACTCCTGATCCAACTCACCTAGGTCGGGGTAAGTTGTCCTCCAAAAGCAGAATTTAAGCATTTTAGACTGTATGGACTGGGTAATCGTTTATAGTGAAGAGTCTACGAATGTAATGCCCCTCAGTCATCTTTCGTGCTTAAAAATTCACCTTTGTTTCGAAAAAATGTCGTTTGCATTACTGCCATCTGAGCAACCCCACTTGAACATTGTCACATCTAAAGTATTTACAAACTGGATTTCTCTAAATCCTTTTTCATCAAAGAAAAAGAGATAGTTAAATTGTTTTTTGGGCAAAAATTTGGCTTAGTTTGCAATTTTTTTGTAATTTTAACTTAGTCAAATGAAGCTGAGATAAAGTACGCTAAAGTGCGCAAAACGTTGTTTTGCTACAATAGACTAATTTAAGTTTTATCCGCCGTATGATGACTTTCACCGGTTATATTTGTAAACACAAAATAAAATTAGCATCTTTACAGAAGAAAAATAAAAAGCAACCTTTGATCTCGTTTAGCGATGGATCTTTCTCAGAAGCCAAGCACCTTCAAAACGACATTTACCCAGGGTGATCAACTGAATCGCATCAAAGTTATTCGCAAGCGAAATAAGCAACGTAAAGATGGTACTGGCAAAGATATTACCATTCCCTCTACTACGCAGCACCTTGCCAGTTCCTACCCTCGTGCTGATCCTAGTGGCGGTGTTGGCGACGAGAGTGGAAGCGCTTTGGACTTCAGGGAGATCTACAACCTTCATGACGAGGTCACTGAAGATGGTTCGACCACCGTAGAATCCTCAGATGTGGAAGCTTACAACCGATTTTGTTATGGATCTGGAGGCTCACAGCTACCTTCTATGTTTTATCATAATGTTACGTCTTCTCCACCAAATGGCAGCAAGGATCGAGTGGGAATCCCTAACGGAGACTCTATTGATATTCATCCAAGGTACATACTGATTGCTTGTCTACATCTCTGCCGATCTATTATCTATTGTTGTTTGGTAAACTGCCAAAACTTCTATTTATGCATATATTCATCCATTTGATCCATTGATTTTGCATGGCTCTCTACCGGTGCGCCTGCTAATCTACTCGACTCCACTTGACTTTATTAATTTTCTTCTGTTTTACCCATCTTTGGCTCGAAGATCTTATCCCCTGCTGTCTTTCTTAATCTGTACAACCTATCTCTCTGTCCACCCTTAAACTTCTATCCTGTTTAAAGAGTTAATTGGCGCTTTTACCTAGGTGAATGGTCTGCTTGCGTTTCTGAGTGCGTAACGTTGAGCCTTGTTATCCATCCTTCTAGTTATTGTTCTGTAGATTTGCATATCCCTTTGTCTTTTCCTTTGCTATTTTATTCAACTGTTCATACACTCTCCCTTTTGTTTTTTTTTGGATTCGCCTGATTTTTATGTAAACCCTCTGCTAAAGCAATAGCATTCGAGACAACTCTGCAGCCTTAATAGGTGCTTATAAAAACTTCAAAAATTGGCATGGCAAATATAATCTATAGCCGTATTTTATTTTGACTGAGTGCCAATTTAAATAAAAATGTAACAAATTTACTGAGTTAGCAGTGCCTTTGAAGCCTATGGCATCAGAATTTAAGCTCTGAATCATATGTCTTGCATATTTGTTTCAAAATAGTTGTGTTAACCCTTTTGTGGCTTAACCTTGGCCTTCAATTCATCTTTCTTCTGTTGTTGGAAGAAAAGTTCAACACCGAATCGCGAGAAGAAGACACTAATGAGTAGTTGCGAGTTCGTTATCTGAGGAACCGTAAAACAAAGTGATAATGCAGTACTTTGTTTGTTGTAACTACTGGTTACGATCAAGGTCACAGAGGTGGCCGTACGGCCCTAGCTGCGTGGGCTGGCCTCCGGGCCATGCTAGCAGCCCATTTCCCTCTGTCCGTTGAATATATATATATATATATATATATATATTCTACCCTAGCATTCTGCCTCGGGACGCTACAGATAACTTTCCTATTACTGCTCTTTTGATATACATTTGCCTTAAACTACTGTTCCTGTGTCTAACATAGAACGTTTGTCACAAAAGAAAAACTATGCTGCGCATTTGCTTGAGCAAAATCAACAAATCTGGTTTATTTTACTTTTTATCTCATAACAAGTTGTGACACAAAGGGGGGATTTTTAAAGTTAACTTATTTATCAATTGAGATTGGGAGAGTATTCTATGGCCTATAAAAAGAATGTGATTAGGAAATACGTTAATCTTTTCACTAAATATTTTTATCTAGCAATAGTGTGGGCTTTCTTAGGCTTTAAATTTTTTTCTCATTTAGAGGCGTGCTTTTAGATTAAATCAAGGGAACCGCAAAGCCATTGCATGTGTAGTGTTCTGGCTAATAATGTTCTCTTTTGCGAGGTAACGTTGTTAAGTTGGCGATTTTTTGGCCACTTCATGTAGTCAGTGGAGAGGTTTCCAAACCAACTATATATACATGGAAAATCATCGCACCTTCTCAAATTTTCATCAGTTTGGCATCTGCAAAACGAGGAAATCGTGAAGTGCTCCATATAACGTCTACCTCTCTTCCCTGAGTTGGACAATGAATCTCACAATCGCGGTTTACCAACGCACCTTTAACAAGTAACACTGTCAACCAGTTAGTGGTAGTTATGGTTCTTTATTTTAATGCAAACTCTTGTATAGATCCTAAAAATATTTCGGCTCAATAGCCGTCCACTCACATCTTCCTCTAATAACAGATTAATAACTTGATTTGTCTTATTTAAAAAACACTTTTTGGCCAAAAAAGGAAAAGTTTAATTTTAGCTCCTGTCTTGCAATTAGTTTAACCAACTATTAGAACAATTTAGTACAATACTGCGAGCCGGACATTGGATTTGCTTCGATTGATCGCGCTCATTTTAACACCTTTTCCCCACAAAGAAATCCCAAAAATTCATTTTTAAAATTTATCTAGTCTCTGTTTTACTGGTCTTTATTCTCTTTTAGCATGACAGCGACGTTAAGCTCTCGCGATAGCCTAAGCAGTAGCTATCCACGCACCCTGACTCCAGTGAACCTTC
Organism: Taenia hydatigena; assembly: GCA_036345935.2. Lineage (NCBI taxonomy): Eukaryota > Metazoa > Platyhelminthes > Cestoda > Cyclophyllidea > Taeniidae > Taenia > Taenia hydatigena. The sequence goes on from JADWOT020000003.1 coordinate 22,665,270, forward strand.
CCCTCGCTGCGGTCACGGCTCGAACGCCATCGGAAAGCAACGTTCGCGCTGTTCGAGGCAGAGAAATAACCACGCGAGGCTGTGAGAATCACCGTGAGACGGAGGATGGTGGCACTGGCGGAGCTGGTATCAGTGGAAGCAACGTTGGTGTGGGCCTGCCTCGAACTGGCATTACCTCCACTCTGCCCATATCTGCTTCTCGTGTGCCGCATCAGAATTCTCGCATGCCTACAGTGACCAGGTATTTTACTCGCTTGTCTGTGTTCCACCTTACATTTGATTTTATTTTATTAGACTGATGGGAGATCTATAACTGGTTGAGTGCAAAAACACGAATAAGTACTGCTTGCATTAGTAGAGAATCGGACAGTAAATAATTCAAGGACAAATTTTTGTATTTATGTCACATTCAACAATCTTAACTTGTCTCATTATAAGGCAAACATACTGTCTTTACTTAAGATCAGGCACAAAATTTACTCTGCTTTTCATAACCTTTGAGCTGGATTATTGAAGTACTCCTTAGCATAAAGTTTGTACCTCTCCACAGCCCATCTCCTACTTGTGGTGCGTAGTATCAAATATTTTCTGCATAATTCACGATGGCTTTTTGATGTTCAGAGCTTTTGTTCATGAAAAATGGTCTTCATGCTGCCACCTTTTGGTGCAGCGGGATTCACAGTCATTGGAAAGGCTTGCAGGAGTTATCACTCTTATAGATCATCAGAGGAGATTTTTACCCCGCCAATTTATCATACCCCTTTCTGGGTCATAACGCATAAACAGTCGTCATTAGCTAATGGCTTTTTGAGCATAAAAGAACACAACTTCTTCTTTCCAAATGAATGTATGATGTGATTCGCGCTTGAATGAACGTAACAGCGCACACCGATTTACAGGTAGTTAAAAACGTTGCAGTGCCTAGCGCCATTTCCGAAGTAGTAAATAGTCAAGATTACACGGAGAAATATACATTACTAGCATAAAAAAGAGCCAGGGAGGAGTTATGGCCCACAGCGACTCAAGTGGCTGTGTATTTAAAATATCCCCTTGAGAACAGGACGGGGCGGTTAAACTATGAAGTTGTTTTTCCACACTTTTTCCTATTATCAGTGATGGCGACTGTAAAATCGTTCCAATGCTTGCTGCCACTCAAGGTAGAGCCGCTTGTGGCGCCTGCCTCTCACACCTTCAACTTCCCAAAAGAGATCTCGGTATTACACGAACGATGCGAATTTCGCTGTTAAATCGATTTATGCATACTTAGAAGAGATCTTTTTGCTACTTTGTAACTAAAATGCGTTCCTTTTCGTTTTGTTTTGCTAAATATTACGAATTCGCATACCGTCAGTTAAAATTAATTTTGCCTGTTCTTTAATATGAATAATGGGGCGCATCTTTCAAGATAAGTAAGATTTAGCGTTTTTATTTCCTCGCCTGAAAAAGGCTTCTTGTTAATATGCGTTTCAAAAAAAATAATTTCGAGATTTACCCTAACGTATCAATAAATGAAGCAGTCTTAAAAAGTAGACTCAATTGTAAACCAACTGCGATAATCGGTTATACCTTGAGAACGCTTGCAACATGAGACTTTTTTCTGCAATACAAAGGAAAGATATGTCATCCTCCACTCATTTCCTGCCACATCAAAGCAAATCTATCATAAAATATTGGCTGATACAGATCTGTTTTTAACTTTCTCGCCTTACAAAGTTAAACTGGGTTCCAAAGCCAAACATCTGAACCCACTTGAAGCACTGGCTCAATCCGCTTGTCGTGCTCCAAACATGACAATAAATTCTAAAGTATCGTAGTTTCTGAAAAATTTGCAGTTTCAAGGCTATTTGCTGGCTACCAAGCAACTTGGGGTGAGAGGAGGCTTTCGTATTTCAACATTTGTTAAGCGAACGGACGTATCATTGGTTATCTCCAAACGATTGTACTTTGTGTGGGTGTAGTGGACAACAGACAGTATTGTTCAGCATAAATTTTGAGCTGAAGGGCAAACAGTTATGACCGTCATCTTAATACGGTTGGGTGCAAACTACGCGTGTGTAAAACAACTTCTTCCAAAACATCCGTTATAGGCTAGCTAATTGAATGAGTCTGAGGTAGATTATTTGAAACTTTTACTGCAGGGTGGGATCATATTCTAAGTCTCATTCTCCATATTCCCTGGGATGAAAACGGGGTGGCTGGGATTAAAGTTCTTTCTTAACAGCCAAAATGGAAATGTTTTTTTTTTTTTTAAAATGATATGCTAGTGGATAAACTAGTGACTTGATGAAGGGATTTAATGGAGCAATTAAGGGACCTTTTGGCAGTTTCAAAGTTCATGCCACCAAAACTTTAAGAACTGTGTACTGAACAACCGAAACGTGAACCAGGTACAATGATCAAATATTTTTCTTTAAATTATTGTCACAAGAATCTACCGAGATTTCTGCCTAAAAATCCTCTACATGGAAGTGGTTTCTAGTTCGAATCAGGCATGTGCATTTAACTATCGTCTGTTGTAAAACATGAGACTGGATGCGTTCCAATTCAGAACAGTTTTGGTTTGACTCTTTATGTCATGATTACGAAGCAAAAGCGTCCTTTGCTAAGACCTTTTAGGTTAGAGTTGATTTCGGCTTCCTGCGCTTTAACTTTGCTTGCTTGCACCGTTTAATGTATCAAAATATCGTCAATACTCTCCAATCTCTCCAAAACAAACATTTAAAGCGGGGGTTTTTTGCCCCAAATTATCATCACACAATGGTTATTCGTAAACGAATTAATGCATTTGTTCAAGCCTCTGAAGTAATTATATTTGGTTGTCAATGAATGCTTGACTAAATTTAGAAATATTATCTTTAATCACGTGACCGATATGATTCTTAAGTAATTACTTTGCCGAATATAAAGTACGTTGTTTCCTTTTTTGATAAGTTTTTAAGTAAAAGCAGGCTGATGAGTGCGTACTTTAAGGGTGGCGTTGGTCCAAGTGAAGGAGTTGAAGGAGAATTCGCTTTCATAGTGGATTGCAAGTAAATTAGTACAGCGTTCCCAGTTTTCGGCGGTTTTGTAAAAAGTCAAAGTAGTATCGACTTATGAATCTTACCAAGAGACAGAAGGATAGAAGACCACTAGCACGACCCAAGCACAAAGTCCCAGAGCGTGAGCACAACCTACAAAGCCCAAAGCAGTAGAAAATTTCGGGCCCCAGCTAAATGAGATACCAGATCACTGTGTAACACACATTGGCAGTCACAATGTAGTCGCTTGATTGAGGGCTACGCGAGAGCCAGCATCTCGATAACTCCGCCGTATGCGCAGTAAACTGCATCCAGACAGAGAAAAAGCATTGGCTTCATACCGCTCAGGACCAAAAGGCGCTCTACAATGAGGACGTATCGCATTTCAACCACCGGTCATAAAGATATTGGTCTTGAAAGGGAATTCTTTTAATGAAGTGGTTTTCACCTTCTCACCGTCTTCATATCAGTGCCGTCCAGCAGCCTTTTGCCTTTCTAGGCTCCATTCACTTGACAAAGAGTTGGAGACACTCCTTAATGCACATTCCCAGATTATTTAATTCTCTTGTCACTTCATTTGTGAATCGCATTTTGAAGAACACAGGATTGGCGTAATTACCAAAAGTTGATATCATTTTAAACCTTCTTTTGAAACTCTTCACAAGTTCGCCCACACGTAGTAGTTACCCTTCTTCTGCAACGCTAAGGTTTGGCATGCGGGCATAGAAATCAGAATTGCTGTCCTCTGGGACTAAATTCATTTATCGTTACTGGCAACGTGGCTCCCCTCGCATTCACTGTAGCAGTTGTAGACCAAAGCAGCGTGAAGGAACACTACTAATTAATGTGCAGGAAGATCCGAGTGGCTAGGAGCACGACCCAAGGATCATGCAGATGTGTAGGCTGAGGCATTAACACTGTTCTGCCAAAATGTGAATGTAAGTTAATCGCTTAAAGATAAAAACAGCTATTTAGGAAATCTCTTTTGGTGTCGCAATTCGCTGATTGCCTCGTTGATTAGAAGAAAACAAAGCAACTATCAAATTATGGGTCATAATAGCAATTTTACTTAGAGAATGCATAATATCATTTACAATTTTCTATTTTTTATTTGTTTCCACTTTTTAGGAAGTAACCACAATTAAGTTTGAAAGCGCCTTCAAAATATTACAAATGGCAAAACTGAGTTCATTGAAATGTGCTAGAGTTAATCAAGTTAATTATTTCCAGAGCACCACCTCAGAAGGTGTCTGCGAATCGCGACGGTCACTCATTGCTTTGCGTCAACTATCCCGAAGGCCCAGAGACCGGCTCTTCCTCCTCTATTACCACACCAACAACTGTAGCGGTTGCTGCAGGCGTAGCAGCCCGAAAACGTGTGGATTTTGCTCCCCCTCCGCCGCCACCGCCACCGCCACCGCTGCCGATACTGTTGACCTCCAACAGTCTGCCCACCTCTAAGATACGAAGCACCGCCGATACTTTCTACCAACGCCTTTATCATACCAACAGTAACGGCAAGAACGCCAATGCCAACACTAACATCACCAACAATGCAGTAGATGAGAAGGGCTACTACCTACGACCTTATCGAAATCTCCGAAACCACAACAATGGTGATTTCACAGTCATAAAGTAGGTACCTTTTAAGAACTAGAAGACCCGCATCTGTGTTGAATTGCTTTACAATTAAAGACTCCAACGTAGCGAAGTTTCTTGACTACTTCAATCTGTTGATGTGATTTTAAGTCCAAGCCATCCATGTTTTTGTGTACTACTGGAACTCAATCAAATTCACATTCATCCCATACCATCAAATGAAAATTTTCTGTGCACCTTCTTCCAAACAAAGTGTTTTTTATTGCTGACTAGAGCAATTTACTAGAATTTTGCCTCAAGGGATGTTAGCTATAGGGTTTATCATATTTTCTGTCGTAGTAGGATTTCAAGAATGCTCCTTGTTGTTTTGTAAGGGAAGTCGGTGGTTACTTATCCGCTCTTACCATTTGAATATTTGAAAGCTAACTACTTTATCACCGAGCCAATTATTTTTAATCTCTTAATGTTATTCACGAGGAAAAAAAATCTTGCGAAGGCAGTTAGCTGCATTGTCATTGACAGCCGTGATCACTCCCACTCTCATTTATTGTGAAGGCTGTGAACAAAAGAGAACCGTGTACTTTCGCTAGTTTTTTTTAATACTATCAATTATCGATGAGTGAATTGTGGCAATGCCAGTAGCTGGGCCGAGGTACCCTTGGAGGATCGTTTAAAATTCTGTCACATCTTTTAGAGATGGGTTCCCGTTTCCCCCTCTCCCCATTTTTTTCCTTCTGGACAGGTGGATACTGTCTGACACCCAGATCTCCTCCGTAATAATTGACCTACTTTCTCGCTTTACAAAGTGGACAAATACTTATAATAGAAAAACTTTTTAAAGTGTCCAAATATTTCTCCTAGAATTGCAGTACTTTATCATCGAGTAAGCTAACTTACTGTCAAGTTTTTGCTAAGAGTTGGAAATGTTATGCACAAATTCTTCGACCCTTAAATCTAAAAAAAATTTGTTAGTATCAGCAACTGTGAGAAATGTAACAGTGTGGATTTCTTTGTGGTAAGCACCGCCTCTAACGCAGGCGTTAGGTGTTAGGAGTAGGGAGAATCTAGAAACTCTTAGGTTTCCTTCTACCGAGTGCTTTTAAATTAAAAAAAGTTAGCCACCTTGCTCCAAAATATTTTGTCTCTATTTGTTCCTCAACCCCAACGTCTTCTAAAATCCCACTTTTCTGTAGCAATACTTCAAATCAGCAGCATAAACATTTTGCGTGATGAACTTTTCTTTTTTGAAATCGTTAAAGTTGCTTGATAGTTTGGTCATCTGTTTCATGGTAGTTCCTAAAACTGCAGAAAGATGTTATTGTCAAATAATGAGCAAAATTAATGTCACGACCTCTTTGTTCTTCACTTCTTCTTTTAAGGGCTCGTCTTGAGTCATGACGCTTTGCCGCATCTGCTAGCTGGATGGTAATTCGAGATTCTTTGAACACACCACGCACGAATGATCATATGTTTCGGCTTTTTGTATTCATTCGTAGGCAGCTCAGCGGGCTCTACTGCCATTCTCACGGTAAAGTGGATTTGCTCCTTACTATTAGCAAAATACTGTGTGTAAGGCAGAACGTCTTTCCTTCTTCTGCCATTTCTCAGGCAAGGGCGATTTCTTTGCTAGAACTGTTGTGAGCACAACCAGATGACATCAAAATTTCAAAAATCGTGTTTATTGCAGTACCTCAGTCCTCACGTAACTCATTTAACAGCAGCAATTCTTAAATATGCAAATAGGAAAACAGTCTCAGCACTCTTTGATTTAACTGTTTAAAAAAGTGCGTGACACATTTAGTTGCATATTAAATTGGGTTTTTGCTCCAATACGAACAAATGTGCAACTGTGAGGAGGAAGCATTTTTGGAAAGGGCAAAATGGGGAAGGGGGATCGATAAAGTGCTCTCAAATTTTCTGCACGGTTCAACCTTGTCCGATTTGTGTTTGCACATTTACATCAGACAAATATGTGGTTGCGCCACTCCTTCGATGGGCATTTCTTATGCGCAGGAAAAGTCAGCATCGAATCTCATTTGAATATATTACAGACGTGATCTTGTTTGATTAAACGTTTAGCATTATTAATGCAAAATTCTACCATGGCTTACATTGTTTTGGTACCTTTTGAAGACTTAGTAAGACGGAACAATTTGGTACTAGCCTAAGACTTTTATCTTTGCTTAAAAACATTCCATTCACTCGTTTGTTGTTTCTGTTTTTAACTACCATGGCCTCGATTCAAAGGCAATACTGACCTATTAGAAGCTCTCTCCAAATGGCACTTATTTGATCGACTTTTTACTCTTTCATTAGGTACAACAGCGCCAATGCTCACACTACAAATGGTCGAAATACTGGTTCTCGCGGTGCCTCCCCATCCCCTCTACTTAGTCCCAATCAGGTCGGTCGTCACCACGTGCGCAGCTCAAGTCTGAAGCCTCACGTCCCACCGATTTCCAGTAGTCCTGTTGTCTACGCCGACATACAAACCAACTCCCCTCCCGAATTTGACTATCGACCACGAGCTAGTGTGCGTTGAGTTCTTTTTCAAGTATTTTTTGACGCTTTGCAATCTTCAGACGTTCTATGGAATAATTTGCTCTCAAAAAAGCTTTAAAGCGCACAATTTTTAAGGTTATCTTATTAAAATTATCCCAACAAGAAATGGTAGACCAGTTAAACAGGCGAATTGCCACTGTTGCGGGAAAAATTTTTAGGCGGCAGGAAGAGTCTATTAAAGCAACTACTATTTAGACACCAGGCTTCTTTCGGGATGTCATCTTTAGTGTTTTTGCTTCTAATTTCTCGAAGTTGAACATCGGAATAGTATTAAAGTGTGATTCGCATGTTAAGGTGAGACGGTTTACGCTTATCAGCCATCTCTCCCATCAGAAGGCACCTTCTGGCAAATTCTTTTAGACTATAGATAATACGAGATGATTTAGTGATTTTTATGTAGCTTTTATGTGGCCTTTTCAGTTCATTGTCACTTCACTACTGGCTAGCTTTTACTTTTTTATGCAATGGACAGTTTCGGCTTCAGTTTCAATTTTTGCTTTATCTATATCAAACCATGGATTGCATACTTCTCATAAGTGCTGAACATAATCCATTTACGTAATTTATTCCTAAATGAGTGTGAACAGGAAGTATATTCATCACAGCCATTCGCAGGGTTATTAGAAACAGAAGTGATTTTGTGTAAGTTGTTCCAGTATTTCTTTACCTGACTTTTACCGGATTCCGGAAGGAGGTTAATGAGACCTTAAAGTAATGCTGGTTGGCTGTTTCGACTGTTTTGCGCCTATCAAATTGAGGTTCTTTAAATTTAGCTCGAGTGTTCCGTGCCCCGAGTCCACGTTGATTGCTCAACCATCACACTTTAATAATTGTTTGGTGCACAAAAATGACACGACCAGAATTCTGTAGATGAATTGATGACAAAGTGACTTTGAATTTTTGTATTTTGAGCTTATTTTCTGTGCGCTGACACAAATCCGAACATCTTTGTGCTAGTATGCTTGCTGGAGGGCTTTTTTGCAGACCGTTTTATCTTTGTGCTCCATATTTCAAGTTTAACGTAATCTCCTACTTATTTGTTTAGCAAATCTATTCGTTTGCTTAACTCCATCGGTTTTTGGTCTAAAAAACTGCACTATAGAGCGACCGTTGATTTTGATGCCTGACTGTTCGTACTACTTGTATCAGTCAGCCCCCCTGACCTAGTCTCTGAAGGTAGCTATTATAACGTAGGACATCCGACACTGCAAACTTTCCATCCTCGAAAACCGCCAGGATTTGAATGGCCATTTATCAACCAACTGTCCTATTCTTCTACAGGATGAAACCTATTTGAGAAGACTAACTGCTTTTGGTTTAATTGCTCAACATATTTGTTCTCCCAGTCGCACCATAGGTCGAAGCATAGAAAATGAGTACGTTTGCACCGGTAGTGCTCTCGACCTACACTACAGTCCTCTAACTTGGTAACATTTAACCAAGAAACTTAAAAAATGATTGCGCAACCCCATTGTTCCCTTTACTGTGTAACACGCTTTTTATTCAATGTTAACGATGCTGCAGTCAATGGGCCCACGGTTACCAGATAACGTGAGTTTAGCATACAAGGAAGGCACTTTTCGCACATTATGATTTGCACGAAGGCTGTATTTGCAAATATTTTCCCATCATCACCACCACTATTTGCAAAAGGTACTTCAACTGTCATAAACTGAAGAACTAATGCAATTTGCGTGCTATGCGGCTAATTAATTGATGGAATGATTTGTGTCATTGTAACGTCATGAAGTCTTTAACGTAACAATTGATTAATTTGGCAATGGGTCAAGTAAAGCCACTGCGGATGACTAAATGAATAATTGAAATAAGGAAGGCACTGTTAAATAAAGAAAAGTAGAAATTTCACGACTTTATTAACAGTGAAGAAGTAATATGGCCAGCAAGTTGGAAAAATCAGTAACGCCTCAACATCTCCGTAGGCGATGGTGTCTGTCGCAAGGAGTCTGCGTATTAGCTCTTACTCCTAGTTAAAAATCAATCCTTATAATCCTATCCTCTTACCATCGTGGCTATCCATTAGGTAGGAGATAAATAGAAAATCCTTACTTTAGAAATGTGTTGAGTACCGATCCGTAAAAATTTATTGCAAATATCCTCTGAATGCGCCTAGCTTTTATTTCACTAACTCCTGATTGTATACCTCATTGCTTCGCTTTCCTACTCACTTATCGAATGCACTTTGAGGCACTTACTCGCCTTAACAAAGGAATCTTACTTTAAAAAGGGATGCGGATCTAGGGAGATCCTTTATTTCTGGCCGGTCTGCTGAAAGGACCGCTTTGTTGTGGCTGCTTCAATGAATGCGGAAGAGGGCAGATAATTACGGTGGTTAGATTTGGAGCTCAGGAAGTCACTCGGATGGGCGTTGCCCTTGCAGGCCTTTACTACTCTCTCCTTCTTGCTTTTAACGAGACAGTCAATTACTACTTTTTAAAACCAAATTACTTCACAGCGTCCACTACCTTTAAAGCAAAGCTTCTGGCTTTCCTCGTGTTGACACTTCTGCTTAGACTGCACCGGGTAACTAAAAAACAGACTAGGATATATCGTAAAAACGAGGTACGGTCAGAAATTCTGTATATTATGTCCTCTAGGAGGTGAACCACATCAAAAGAATACCAATTTGAGCATCTGAGCCTTAGCCTGGACAGTGTTCCTCTACATGTTCATCGCTTATCGTGATTATATTTGCCTAAAAGCAATTTTATCAAAGGAAACCTCTATTAAGCCCAAGCTTGAGGTTAAGTGTTTTCCTTCGAAACTCGAGCTCTCTTCTCTACCAGTAATTCCTACGGATTCAAAACTTGGCGGGATGGCAAAAATAGGCTCGATATGGCGACCAAATGGCAGTTGCTTTCTTTCTTACAACAGACTGAGCTTTGAAACTCTGCCGGAGAGATAAGGTTATTTGCCCAATCGTGTCGGATTGACCCATCGCTTCCATTAATGAGGCGTCGCGGCCAGTAATAAACCGAAATAGGGGAGCCGATACATTACCAACGTGCTGATGGATTTGAAGACTGGATATAAGTGAAGGGTCATGTTGTCATATTATGGAACTGAACAGTTCGCGCGAATTAGCATACAACTTAGTCGCAGATCAAATCATGACAAGTTAGCATGGTTTCGTTTTAGTATTTTGCTGTCGAGCACAAACGTTGTTTGCGGAAGTGCCCGACTCTGTTTTAACAGGCTGCTGATAATTAACCACTCAGCCTCAGTTGCGTGATTATTTTGCAATTATACCTTACCTGATTTTTACTATTCAAAGACCTTTTTTGCTTGCACAGTGAATAACGGAATGCATGCGCCTGGTCAGAGTAGGCAATGCATATCTCTTGCACACTTACAACTTTGAGAAGCTGTAAATGGTTGATGAGCCAAAGTTTTCATCTCCCCTATTTCATTTCCGTAGTACCGCCAGTCTTTCAACGAATAAGGGCCACATTCACACAGACGCATCAACAAATCCGAAGGAACGCAGTCTTTCGTGGAAATCATCCTCCAGAGAGCCCCACTTGCACCCAACAAAGCGGATTTGTAAAATTGCTTGATGTAATTTGTCATTTTCGTCCATACACACTCGCACCAATTCCTTTCGATTAATTTTTTTTCATGCTGCTGCTACTTCCAACTTCAATGACCATTGTTGTTTACCATCATCTCACTTCCTTTCCCACATCAGATTTTGTGTCATGAAGAAGTGACGCATAAGCAAACAATTCTTCTTATTAATTTAAAAACGCTAGTTTGTGCACACACGGACTTATCACTTTTTGACACATATTTTGCATAAGTATTAATGATCCACTAAAAGACATGCATAAACACAGTCTCCAATGGACTATAATAATTATGGCTACTTTCCTTTTCCCCGTCTTGTATTCTCGTCTCCGCCCTCTACCTTGTCAATCCTATTTTTCTGACAGAAAAAATAAGAATTGTAATCTTTACTGCATGCATTACGATGAATTGAAGGCTCCTTTGATTGTGACGCGAATCTTTACTATTTTTCAATGCCAATCAAATCAAATGCTACTTCCAGCACATTCAGTAGGCATAATGGATGTCAGGAAAAGACCCCAACTTGGGGTCTGTTTGAAATGCTATTACGCTGGATTAATCGGTTCCTCAGTTGCCCAACTTTTCAGTAGTAGAGATGTAATTTATTAATTACTAATGGAGGTGGGAATCATCAGCAAAATAAACTGGGGTCATGGTGACGTTTGTGAGAGTAATTCGTGGTGCAGATTATGAATGTGAGCATGTTCTTCAGCCCGCCTTGTAACCCGTGAGATGTGGTAAAATCGACGCACATGTAATGGTCACAAGGAGTACCATAAAGATAAATAAATAGAGAGCAGCCGAGAGAATCTTAAATAAGTTAGACGCTTCAGATCAAAAGCATGACTAACTTTGAATGAGTCGTTGTTTAACTGAGAGAAGAACGTTGTCACACAAATTTGTATGTGGCATGCAGAACATCGTTAAACTGGGGACCAAGTGAATTCGAAAGAAAATATGTTCCACACTTTAGCATTTACACAGTTTGTGCATCATCATTCTTTTGGAATACGGAAAATTAACAAGTATTAGGATTTTGTCAAAACCGTTTGCACGTTTTGCAAAACATTGCGGCCTTTTAATTAGCGCGTTTGGCACTCGCCATAGGAGACGCTTATTGTAAGGGGTTGCGATCTTACGTGTATGCTTAAATTTAGCGGGATACTTCGTGTTGCGATCCCTAATTCTGTGGTGTGACGCCAAAAGCAGACCTCTTCTGTGTCGGCCAGCGGCTGCAGGCGCTGAGACGCATTTGCGCCGTCCAGCAGCAATGCAACCTGCGAGAACCCAAGAGTTCAAGTAGTCAAGCCCGCGGTTGGATAATGTGTTGGAACACTTTACCATTGTAATGGTGCAATGTATGCACTATTCCAAACACTTGCGAAGCCTAAACTAAACCGTCTTTTACCGATTGAAATGTATCCTAGGCTTTAAACGGGCTGGACTTAAAGATCGTTGAGTGCATCTACCGCTTCTAACACAAAGAAGTCATTTTAGCAACGTATCTTCTAATCAGCTGCATTTCTGCTCTACTCAGTAGGAAACGTTTAAAAATCTCTTTTTAATTTGAGAGTTGAAATTCGCTGGCTCGTACATCGCATGCACATTGTGCACGTTTTCCCATGTTCCACCTGCTACTCTTACGATGAAAGTAGTAATGTTCGACCTCTTATGAGGCACCGCAATTCTTATTCCAATTTTTTATTGCTTCTCATTAAGAAAATTTATTAACCACTTCATTTCTTTTAAGTTTAAACAAAAATTGAGTGAGTGACCACTGAAGTCATTTGTCAAAAGTACCTCAAGTAAAGGTAAAAAATTGTAAACGGCAAAATGCAGCGACTACATGAATTTCAGCGTGAAGCAATGCGACCGATCACAGCAGCTTATAACATGACGAAAAAGTTCGTGCGGTTTTCACATCCAAGATTAACTAATCTTTACGTGGTTTATTAACCCTCGCAGTTTGTCAAAGTCTCCTAAGGAGCCACATCTTAGTGGCAAACATCATCTTAACAAAAGTTTGTTCCTGAGGCAAACAATCTAACCTTAACCACTTCCTCATCAATCTCACTTTTCTTGTTCACTCAGCTGTCCATCTGATTTTCTGATACCAAGCAAGGGTAATAAGCACAAATTAGAGGAATATCTTTAGAGAGATAGGAAGGACGAAGCAGTATGCTATTGTGCAAATCCTTTCACAGACAAGTTGTGACCAGTTCTGACCCACCCTGGAGTTGTGTTTCATTGAGTTGAAAGAACTGAGTCCCAGCAAGCAAGCAATTCATCATGAACGCCTCCGCTTGTAATGCACTATGTAGGGGGCCACTGTTTCCTAGGGATGAATCAATGTAGGCTGCGTGGCGAGGTGGTAGTTTGCAACACAGAGAGGGTTTCCCCGTAACTGATGCATCTTTCAACACCAGACACAATCGACCACAAACTCGGTCCAGATGGCAAACGCTAGTGCCACAGCTTCTCTAATTGCTACAAAGAAAGCGCTGTAGATCCAAGACTGTGTTAGACTCGGTTCGTATAGAGCACAACCTACAATTCTATCCGTTAAAATAACTTGGCAACTTGTAATAGTATTATTGTTACAATATGACATAATGTGAAGAAAATAGTAAGGAGTTAAATAAGGACTATTGAAACGTGTGACTGTTTGAAAATACCAATGAGGAAAATTCATCCCATACGGAAGGTAACTGATGGTCCAATCTGAATACCCTTCAAGGACTCCCTATTAGGTGTTTGGAATTTGAGTAAAAGAGGAACAACCTTACTTTGGCACAAAAATAGGCTCTGTAAAATGAAGACTCATTTCAAAGCAGCTTAATAATTCGACAGATTAGATTTCAGGGAAAGGGAGCACAAGCTGAGCTGCAATGTCAGCACTCTTTATTCGAGAAGTGCTTTTCAAAGAATTTCTATGCCCGTAATGGACACAATCGAGAAATTTTTCGAAGGCCGAGTGAGAAGAATGAGACGACTCAAAACTAAGCATAATCTGGTTGTGCTCCATTTGATACATTTAAGATTTCCAGCGAAACAGAAGCACAACCCCGCACAAGAGAGAAAAGAGTGCAGACGAGATTTGATTTGCATTCCAAAGAAACGGCAAATCAAAGGCAATTTCATCTATCCTTTTTGCACTTGGGCATCTGCAGCAGCCTCTTTGACGAAATCCATGGAAGACCCTACTCGTCTACACGTAGTGAGCCAACCTCTCCTCTAAAACTCTGAGGATCCTTTGGTCTCTGTAGGTTTTGCTTTCGACAGAAGGAACAACTCCCAGGCCACGTCAATAACCTTCTGGATTTTTCAACTAAGAAAGAAATTTGGACAAAATTTAATTGACTAATAGCTTGGATAGTATTCGCCGTCAATTCCAAGCCTTTCCTCAAAAAAATGAAGTGCCTGTGTTTTGAGTTGGTGAATATCCTCAGATGCAGAGATGAAGCACAATCTGGACTCTTCCAAAGTACTTTGAAATAAAGCGACAATAAAGGTTACAATAAAAAACTCACTCGTGAGCAATCTAGTTAACGTAAAGGTTTTACATTCAGAAATGAAAAAGATGTGCACTAATGGTGGGAAATTATGCTGCCGCGATCTCGTTAGTGAATTAACTGTATGGCATGGATCATTCAGCTGCTAAAAAAAGAAGGCAAACAAGGATTCAAACACGCTTTATTTGTTGTTTGGATTTGGTAAAAGCGGAGTAAAAACACGAAAAAAAACACGAAGGGGAGGAAGTGCGCAGGACACCGTTTCCATGTAACGCAAAGGTGAGGCAATTTGAGTTGAAAGAGGGAGAGGTTCACAAGTGTGCAGGATGATTGCTCAGCATCGGAATAAGCATGCTTGCTGAAAGTGATCGGATGCAGATCAAATGAACGGCCGTGAAGAGCGGGTACCGCTCGCAGAGGTGCATCGACGAGAGCTGAGTGTAGATCTACACAAAGAAGTATATACCCAATGAAATGATAGAGCTAGCGCTGTTCACACTATCGACCAAATATAAGTAGTGCCGATTCTTCGAGAGCCGACTTTCGGGACATTACTTTGGATGATAAAGAAGAGGAAAAATAGATTTTGACAGGAGTAGTGCTAATTTTCGGACATTAAGTAAGCTTCACCCTCAAAAGACATTAAAGAACGCGGATTTAGCAGATTCTGTTTCTATCACACGTCAGAGACTTCTAAATCCAGTCCGGATTCGTGAAACAGACAGACTTGAACCGAATCAAATTTAAACGGCACTTGATAAAATAGGAGTTGGTATTAGGAGAAAAAACAATTGAGAACACAAATAAGGAGCATCGATGCCAAGCGACTGACGGCTAGCAATGCTTTTACAACGTGTGTTTTGTAAGCCCCTAGAGCCAAAACAAGTCGTTACACCGGGCTGTACCGAATCTTCCAGATTCCAACAATCCAACACAATCCTTGCATCTCCGAGTCTTCTCGCTGTGATGAAAAAAACACCGTAAGCAGCGACGTTGAAGAATTGTACTAGGAAGCACTAAGGGCTAAGGCCAAAACAAGAATCCCGATACATCTCAATTATAAATAACAGCATTATGCAAAGCATTCACTTTGCATTTCGTCCTCCACAACAGAGGAATAGATCTCTTACTATCTAATCCCCGCTTTCTGTTAGTTTGCCTCTTCGGATGAGGAGAATCAAGCAACTCGCAAACTTTATAATGACTGTAGGGTTAGTCCGGATCCTACGGAAAGAATGACCTCTGCCTTAGCACACAAAATTTATCAAATTGCGTCTCACCTTCTTTGCTGTATCGGGTCCAGAGGCCACAAAATCAGGATGAAGAGATTTTTCAATCTGTTCCACTGTCAATTTCGAGTACTCCGGCTCGGAGAGCATTCGACCAATGAGGATGTTGAAGACATCCCAATCATCACCTACCTCGGGCATCAGGTCGCTCTGACGAAGCATGCCTACACAACAAGAAGCAACACTATCTTCTAGCGCTACTTTAGCAGCAGTGACAAAAAAATCAGTTTCATGGGTTATTGGGTTTGGAATGCTAAAATCCGTATTTTTGTGTACTATAAAAGCTCATTGCCATTCATGCGAATCTGAAAAAGAAGTCCAGTTGCTGAGTTCTTAACCTCCTAATACAAGTCGGTCAATGCATGCAAAATACTGATAGCTATGTGGAATAGTTTGCTTTATTGTGGCTAAGGCTTGGTTCTGTCCGTGGAAAAAAAAGTAAGAACTTGCTTTTACGAAAAAAAGAACTTTAAAACAATCAACATCGACCATTTATTTATTAAGATATGGCGTTATTAACGCTTGAAACCTCTCACAAAGCTGCTATAGCTTGCATATAATCGGATTTCTATTTTTTATATCAACAAAATCGACGATTCTGCCGGCATGTGGGCATCGTTTCTGCCTTTTAAAATCCCAATGAAGAGAGTAAACGAGGTCCGGTTAAATGTATTTAGTGAAGTCTTTATTCGTGAGTTTTTTAGCACAAATGTTGGGAAAGATTTCAATGATAGGGAAGAAAGAAGCGAGCAGATACTACCAATTGAAGCAACCACGCAAGCGCAATGACAAAACGTACCATACAACCATACGATCTAGAAATTAAAGTAAACCAAGCACCCATCTTGTTCAAAGGTGCTCGTGGCATCAAACGCCGCACATCGCAACGTCATGGATTCGGATACACACCCAAATTAAAGCGGCTGGGAAGTGAAATCACCATAGAAAGCAGAAATTAGCTTAGAGGCTGAGAAAAGCGAAAAATCCGGTTTCGTGCTCAGGTTTAAAAATAAATAAGGCGCAAGGATCAACAGATATTCTCTCGCGAAACCAAGTGAAGTCAGATCAAAAATAACCAAATAGCTTTAAACAAAAACAAGTCAACTGACCTTAAGATCTTTTACTAACGGCAAAGGGGTCATAGGAGGCACGAAAAAAAGTAGTGCACGATCAAAATCAGTGAAATAATGTAGGGCCTAAAAACATCCTTTGGCACACTAGAAGATAAGGGGTTTCAATTGCCTGTATAATATATAAACCTATCAAATTTATCACCCATAGACACCTGTCCATTTACACGATGAAAACTAAAAAATTAAGTAACGATTTGCCCAAAGTTACTGTTTAAAGAGTGTTTTCAGGAAGACAAAGAAATTGAGACTGACATTAATTAAAATTGCAATATTTTAGGGCACAAAAAAATAACTGGAGAAGCCAATATAGCCGTTGGTCAGTAGACGGTTGCGTACGTGGTTGAAATCAAGTGATGCATTTTTTTACCAACCAATCAGGAGGGGCACTTCCAGCGCTTCAAAGTTGACTTTCTATTGTGTAACCTAAGGGCCAATCGGTTTCTTCGCTCGATCGACGCTGAATACTACAGATGCCGAATAAAAAAACACAGATCTACCCACCTGCGTTCTCATATCGAAAGCTGGACAAACTTCTCTGACCACCTGACACAATAAAGGTTCGTCTACTCCCTTCTCTTGACACTGATTGCAATTTCTTGCTTTCATCTCCAGAAATCACGACATATGGTTCCATTTAGGCATTAATTCTTAGTCCCAGTGACTGCGATTACTTCGCCTAGCTGTTCAAGTGCCTGATCTCTTTATTGACTACGTGGTAACGCATTCATCACCTCCTAAAGTGGAGAATTCGCTTGTCAAATCCGATCTAAAATTGGCCTTTTTCCACTAGTACAGCTGATTTTCCTAAATAAATACACGTGGATGAGTGCGATCAAAGTGTTTGAAATGTACAAAGAGCGCATGTTTCTGTGGTTATCTAACAGTTTTCACATGTCACCCAACGATTTGGATACAGGCCTTTCAAAAGGCTCAAAAACCAAAAAAATGCATCAAATCTATATTGACATGTTAGCCCCAGGTTATCCGATAGCAGCACCAGTTGGTAGAAAACATTAGACGCGTGTGGTACTGAGGGTGAAGATAACTCAATTTAAATACCCTCCATTCTCAATTAACCAAAAAAGATTCGCTCTAATTTAATTGTGAATCGCCCTAGCTTCGACAGATGTAGAGCTGCGGGTGATAAAGCCTGCAATCAGAACAGCGCACCAAAAATTTTGCAACCGCGCCTACACTATGAATAGAAACACGTATACAGGCAAATAGTTTGGTGTACGAAGCAAAAAAGTTGGGAAAGGAAGAGAGAGACAACTCACATTTGAAGAGCTCCGACACACCACAACTTTCGAGCAGAGTGGATTGACGCGTATCTGTAAAGAAAAATGAGGGAACGAAATAAAAAACACGAAATTCGCCTCATGGTTTGTCTACTAGGAAGATACGTATGCGGAGCGGAAGTCCAAAGTGATCAATGACGTCAACACCTCCATTAGTAAAACTTGTCTCCTATAAAAATGGACCAGTAAAGCCCCAAAAGTTTTTAACGTAGTAATGTCAAATCAAGGAAATTCTACATTCACCGCACTGTTTAAAACTCAATTCATCCGACGGATTTGGTGCAGCAAGTGTCCGTAGGCTGAAGGAAAGAGCGCATGTTACCTAGGTAGAGGAGTCGCGACTACATATTTGTTACTCAGTAAAGCATCTGAGTATTATAAACCATAGCAGTAAGTCATGAGATGGAGCGTCCGATCCAGTACGTCGGGTAGATGTCTAGTTTGGTTCGTGAAGGGTTTGCACATGGCTCGACACTTTTTGCAGGAACGGTGAACACTAACACCGACAATCGCTCTAAAAGGGTCGAACCATATTGAAAGTGCATCGACTCTTTCGTGAACGCAAAAGTACGGATTTTGTCTTAACGCCCTCAAATCGATGCTTTGATCCATATTTGATTTGAAACTCACCATGAACCGAAATAGAGAAATGAGCTTAATAAACACCATCCTTGAGGCAAATTGCCAAATAATCAGCTCGATTCCACTAGAGCTTCGGTTCAGCTACACTTTATGACACGAATCCCATCTTACATCAGAAGAAAGGCAATTGACAAATTCTGAGATTATCGAGAGGGTTTTGGAGTTTCCCTACTTAATGTATCATTTAATCAAAAGGAACTAGAGCCTTACCAACAAGGCTCGAATAATAAAGCAAAGAAGACAAACTAAGAAAGGTGGAAAGCAAATCTGCTAAAGTGGATTAAGCGGAGGCCAATAAAAGAGGCCCGGAACTAACACGTCCAAACATGGCGAAACCAAATAAACACACATGTATAAAACAACTCACGATGGAATCGTTTACTGCCTAAAGGTCGAAAATTTGACAATTGGAGGCAATTAAAAGATAAATAAGGATTCAATAAAGTTCATTAGTTAAACATTCCGTAAACTCGCATGCCCCTTTTGGGTAATCATTTTACCTTAACAATCTCATCACACTGCTTAAAAAGCTTGCTTATTAATGAAAATAACATGAGATGGGTACTCACCGTATTTGCCATACATGCAGTGGCAGTACTGACCCATTTCATAAAGTCCCAGTCGAATGATGGCCGATTTAGTGTTGGCGCCCAGTTTCAGACCATCCACAATGCCCGCTGCCACCGAGAGGATATTCTTCAGCGCGCCACAAATCTCCACTGTCGTTACGTCAGGTGTCCATGTGAGGAGAAGGTTCTCCGTCTGCAGAAGACAAATGAGCGTGAAAGAACGAACATTTGGAGCCATAATGGTTATGAATTGGTTAAGGCTAGTCCTGTTGTGATGATAAATTTTGAGACCCCAGAAGCATAGAATTCGATGCCCGCATAGTTAGCAATGCTCAAAATGATGAAGTTGAATTTTTAAGTGATGAAGTAAATAGAAGTAGGGACTTCAAAAGGTACGCACACGTGGATGCGGTGGACGACATGCAGGCGGGCAAAGCGAGTTTAGTAAGGCTAACTTCCTGATAAGGTGGAATTAAATTTCGCATTTATATAGATGGAAATGTTGCTGGTGAATTCAAGCTACCGTTCGAGACATCGTCTTGAGGCCAATAACAGTTAAGGCGGCTGCAAATTTCAGAAGGTAGACGTGAAGCAGGCTACGGTACATTCGAAAGTGCAGCCACTTATGACTGATGACTAGGTGAATGTGGAAGCAGTAGTTCTCACGAAGTTAAATTGAGAGATGATGAAGAGAATGATGATAAGAGAAGCCTTTAATGGTAAATACGTCTGAAATTATTTTGGTGGCAGGGCTAAAACAATTACTAGCAGAAGACATTGGCACTATTTGACGACTAGTTTTTTACTGAAGCCATTTTTCGAGCAAAGGTGAAAGGAGGTGTCGATCGTGGAAGCATCAGAATATACGAAACCCAATTTATATTTGTGAAAGTGAGAAAAGTCCGACCAAGATAACTCATACTGACAAATTGTAGAATTCATCGATTTTCCCTAAAGACATCTTTGAATGCTGAGGGTTTTGCTGCAGTGAAAGTGTTTTCAATCATGTTGGCAAACAAATTAATAGAGGTGAGTACAGGGTATTAAATGTTGAAAAGGAATGATAGCCGTTAGTGATGCTTCAATAGATATGACAGAAGCGGCGATGGAAGTGTATTTCGTGGCAATGGGGATCGCAGGGACTAATGATAACATTTGAGTTGATAAAATTGGTCCTGATGGGGAAACTGGTGCTATTGACGAGGACTTGTGTGATAGCAATGACAAGAGGAGAGTTAGAGGGACAAACTTTAAAGAAGTACCCAGCGTTAAAAGAAAGTGAAAATAGATAGGTAAATGGCTTAGGCGATCACAATGATATTTACCGAGTGAATGAAACAGTTTGCGCAATTTTCAGCATGCCTTGCTAATAACTACTTGTAAATTGTGGGGAGCCTTTACAATGCGCCATTATTTGCAGGCGTTGGAAAGCATACATTTCCATGCCAGCTTGAGTCCTCAGACGGTAAAAGTGGGGTCGGAGGTAATGAAATTTGAGTCTGCTTCTTTTAGAAACGAAGTCCACCTTTGTTCCAAAGCTGCGGAGGCTTATTGTGTAGAGTTTGAAGAAAGTACGGGGACAGAGTGAACCATTCAAAGGTAACTTATGCGTCTACGTGGCACAGGTGACAAATCACTTTAAAATACAGCATACCCGGAAGTATTGTTTCTTTATTCTGAAGGACTAAGCGTCTCTACCGATGAATAAGCCAAGACTTCGTTTGCCTCGAACAACTTTCGGCAACATTTAACGCAAACTATGGTAAAACATCTCACTCACGCATGCGTCAGGTAAGGGAGAAAATCTTGATAGAAACTACTAAGCAAATGGATTTACTTGCATGCCATGTATAAGGTGTGACTGGATCCCAAAGACCACCAAATCGTCCTTGACATCTGTTCTGATAGCTGCAAAGAGCGCCATTCATTTGCTGGTCATTTACTGACTGGATTGCAGCGTTCGTTAAGGTAACGAGGTTATCATTGGCTATCCCCAGAAGGTCCTACTCACCACTCACCCCACGTTTCCAAGCCACACATCAATTTACGCCTAGAAGGCTATGTTTGCTCTGCGCAATTGGTGGACTGCAAGCGAATTCGCGCACTTCCTGAGGGCCACGCAATTACGACTGGGATCGATCAGCTCGATGCAATACAACTAGAGCAAATACAAGCGAAGTTCTTCACAAACAGCCAGTGGTGAATCAGTGGCAATTTTTAAGAAAAAACAACAAAACCTCCTACTTTATACTACCACAGAACTTATTTACGAATTTCAAGTCACATTTTCGGATAAGAGAGGGGGGAGGAGATACCGCTTCAGGTAATTTGGTATTAAAAGGATCAAATGGATATTCAAAACATACGATTGAGCGAGACGTAAACCAAATTGCAGCTTCGTGTCTCGTTGAAAAAGTATTACGAATTGTGGTGTGAAGGGTTTTAAGACATTTTTCACAGGTATTGACCTCAGTTTGTTGCCACATATTTAGGACTTGCCTCAAGCAGCTTCTTAACCTCTTCAGCAGCCTGCTCGCTAATCGTACCAAGGGTGACCTCGGTGAACTCGCCCTTGGCAAGTCCTCGAGCCGTCATCGCACCACTGACAACCGCCGCCTCTAAACCAGTAACCCGACGAATCTCCTCGCTCACCAACCATATGTCCGCATGACTCATCGGAGCTTTTCCTTCGGGTATCACCAAACCCTAGAAGAGACAGACAAGGAGAAAGCAGATGAATATTTTAATTGGTTAAATAACCCATTCGAGTTAACAATAAACCTGATTGCCATAAAAGTCTAGGATAAAGCGACAAATAGATCTGTAAGCCATAATTAAGGACGATTTATATCTAAGGACTATGCTAATTCGTCTCCTAAAGTGTGGATTTGTTAACGTTTCAGGTATAATGTACATGAAAAAAATATGAAGAGAAGAACCCTGCCGATTGTTCGAACTGGTCATGTGCTCACCAATTGCAACTAGGTGAAAAATAAAGAACAGACAAACTACCCATTTCCTAGGCACATTCTTGTGGGCGCATTGCACTAACAATCAGAAATGAAGACCTCAACTTCTCCCACGCAAGCGGACACAAGAAAATGAAAAGAAATTGAAAAGCGGAATCAAGTGGGCGACTAATTAGTATGGATAACTACTGCCCACCTTACTTGTGATTGCCTCCAAAAAGATGCACTACGCTGTTGTCAAACGGATGCCCCCATAGAACCAGGACACTAGTACATTAACTAAACGTGCCTGCAAGGTCTATCCAATAAAATGAGCTCAAGGTACCCATATGAGATAAATCGAGAAACCCCATGCCCGAGCAAAATATTTGAATTTTAGATCAAGCGAATCGCTTGGTTATCTGAATGTAAATCGCACGCTCTTAGCCGTACCAACCTTGAATATCTTTCCATCTGAACACTAGGGAACGCTAGCGCAGAGTAAGTCCAGACGACTATGAGGAAAGCCAAAAAAATACGCAACACAGATAAAAAATTGCGCTAAATATTACACTGATCAGGCCAAGTTCACATCTATTGCGGTAAAAACAACACAGTCTATAAAGTACTACGGTCTTAAAACATGAGGATAATCCCAAGCTAAACTCATGCAAAAACCGCATCAACAGCAAAAACTAAAAAAGTAGTAAAGTCGCAACACAATCTTACTATTAAAATGAGTAAAACATCGAAAATCTGCTATGAACCAGTTGCAAAGCCCAAGTGCCTTAGACAACATTAGAACGAATGACCTATGGTAGTAAGTTACAGATTGCGAATACCCACTTTGGAAAATGAAATAAAGAGTACATCTTTCTTTAGATGCCCCTTCACCGTTTGCAGAATTTCAGTGACATGGCGGGTAGCATAGGCGAAGAGAATTACATCTGCAGCAGCTGCCACACTTGCAGCATCACCAGAGACAACGACATTGTCAGAAATCTTAACACCTGGAAGATACTTCTTATTTTCTCTCTGCGTATTAATCACTTCAATGAGGCGCTTTTGCAAACATTCCTCGTCACGAACGTACCACATAACCTGAAGTAATGCTTGGGTATTTATTTGGAAAATTACCTTTGGATTATAACCTGAAAGCTTGGATAAATTCCCGACAACCAGATTTGAGAGTACTGTACCCAGCGCACCACACCCCAGCACACAAACCTGCCTCATGGCCACCCAGCCGTATAGCACCCAAACACTAGCCCTCACTGTGGATGGCACTTTCTGATACAGTAAAACAAATCAAGGTGGGCTAGAGAACTAAATGACGTTGACGATTTGCCAAAATTAAACACTTATTTTGCTAACATTTACGGGTAATAATATGGTGTGAGGTGACCCCTAACCATTAACTGGCAATCGTGTTTCATAATTGTTCAAAATCCTCATTATTTTTAGTTCAAAATTAGCAACAAACACGAATGTAGGCCTTTCGTTCGTAAAATAAATAGTAAAGCAAAAGATTTTAATAAGTTTAAGCACTAAAAACCTATTCAAGTAGTTTATACACATTTTAATTTTGAAAGTTGCGTTGCGGTGCTTTGAGACGTCCCTGTTGGTATTGTAGTGATCTCGAAATTTTAGCTTTAAATTATCTCGAGTATGTGGATTTTTGAAGATTTGGTTCACCAATTTTCATCGCAAAACTTCCCTGAAAAAAGGGTGGAAGTAACACTCAAGCAAAATGTTTTGACAACGCGCAGTATTGATCGGGCCTAGTGGCTGGCACGCAGACAAGGCTATACGGTGGGGACTAAGTCGCTTGTTGCCGAAGAGGCAATTAAAAAAATACAGCTTATGGATTTCAATAGATCTACTTCGCTGTATTCTTAACAACCTCAGCACACCTGACCCCACTGTCTCACTGTTGAAGAATCGCCCACGTTGCCGCCTGGCGCCGCTCAACCGACTGAATCCACGCAATAAAGGCTGGCCCCCCGGCAGCAGACGAAACCATCTCAATCTCCACCGCAAAATCCCTAGAACATAAGCAACTCGATCCCAGCACCATGGGCAATCCCCCAGAGAACTCTATTTTGAAGCTTTCCAAGGCGTGCAGCGCTTTGCGGTCTAAACAGGCGGAGAATATAAAAAAAAGCCTAAGTCAATGAAAATTTAATCGCGCATAGGCACGTAAGCGATTTTCCGCCAGCAAAAAATATGCCAACAAGTAAATGCTCTTTCGTGAACACTACACAAGACGAATGTGATTGATGGCAAACGAGAAGGAGATCAAGGGAAAAGTAGTTCGTATCACTTCAGCGGACGTGGCCATACCGCCAAGCATGGTTCTGTACATCGTATTCCTCAGCCGCGGAGCTTGAAAGCTTTCGCACCAACCGATTCAATTGAACATGTTCGTCTGGTTTCGGCATGGCTAGATTCTGCAAAAGGAGAGAAAAGTTGTCCTCAATATTGCAAACTGAGACAACACGATGAGCTAAAGCCTTCATTTTGAAACATTGAGACTAACAAATTGTCAGTGAAGTAATTTACCTCATGCAGTTCAAAGAGGCGTACTCGGCCATCATCACCACCGACAGCCAAATGGAAGCCCTTCTTGTGGAATCGACATCGGTTCAAGAGTGCATCGCCCTCCACTTGGGTGGACGCTGCGGGAACCTAAATCGGAAAAGTGGATAACAAATTACATAATAACAAGAAAACATTCCCAGAATATCTATTTAATCCATTGGAGCCAAAGTAGGTAGATCATCAAGCACCCCACTGTACCGGTCCTGAACTTTTACCAAAATGATTAATTATTCAGTAAGAGCCGAATAATAACTCGAAACGAAATTATCAATCAAATCTAAAGTGAGAATTGGACCATCACTTTACCTCATGGTCAGAATTGAGGGACCAAAAGTCCAGGCACCCAGACAAATCCGTGGTAGCAAAGAGGCCAGGATGAATGGGAGAAGCGTCACAACCAACAAAGTAGTCATTCCGGTCCTCGTAGGATAATAAAGGGTAGGCGGATGACTCGCGAACACTCCAAAGTCGCATGCTGCAGTCCATGCCAGTGGTGACGAAAAGGGGACCTTCGACCCCGTTCGTCATGGCTACTGCAACGTCCTCTGCAATCGCTGCCACCTCTGCTCCCGCTAAAACTGACACGCCTGTCACTGGTGCCTTGTGGCCCTCAAATTGAGTTGTCAAGCCCGCGTTCCTGTCAAAGGTGCGGGGTTTAGTGGCAGTGGCCACTGCCTGCCATAGGTATGCCCACTTCCACCACAACCGATCAATAAAATCATCTCAAATCGTGTTGAAACCACTCGCCTTCAATGTAATCGCATGCATACTAGTGTTAAAGCGGCATTGCAGACACAAAATTCTGAAAACGGGATAAATTTCGTAACATTTGTGAAAACACAAGCCCAAAGCGTGTGCTAGCCACGAAAAATACCGCCTACTTGGTAATAGCGTTGAAGCCACCATGTGCCTCGTGGAAGACTAAGCTCACTTTCAAGTCGTTATCGGCTTGAATGTCCGGGATGCAAGGAGCGAATGCGTACTCAGAGCTGAAAATCCTTATTCCGAATTGCTTTTTTTTCAATTCCCAATGGTGAGAACATGATACGAAAGCTTCACTGAACGGAACAACTAATCAATCTAGAGTATTAACGCATTGGGTTCATGTATGAAAAAGGTAGGAATGTTTGCAACTTTTACTGCAACAGATAATCCTCTCAGCCTGTTTTTAAAAAAATTAATCCTAATAAATCACAAAATGCCCTCATTCAGGAGTGGCATAAAGTTCTCGTGACTCATCTACGAATATACACAAATCCAATGATGACACATTTGCCTCCTGTCCAACAGTTTATCAAGTCGGGTCTACCTCGTGCCTACTTGATTGAAGATGGAGTCGATCACAATGCCCTTATAGGGAACACAAATGCCAAAAATCGGAACCCCATTGTGTGCGGCTAACATGGAAGTTCACCAATAGCTAGGACGGTCAAGAGTACCTAAAGCGAAAAAGCCAATGCAAGGACTACTCAACTCAGCACTTATAAAAATCAGATATTAAAGAAGCTATTAGTATGGTGTTAGAACCGTTCATTAGAACGAGTGTACAAGCAAAGGTTAGACTGCAAAACCAAAAAATATCAGCGGATACTTACCGATTCAAAGTGTAACATTGGTAGAATAGACACAAAAATAGGGCGCCTTGGACCTCCAAACACAAGGAATTCAGTAAGGCAAATGAGATAGATTTGTAATGAGAGGAAAAGAGTAGCAGTTTTAGGAATTTCAAGAACATCGGGACGTGAGTGATGGTAATGCTCCATTCCTAATTCATATCAGCCTTAAATTTAGTAGTCTGCTAGACAGGTGCCGAAACAATCACCTCGTGCAATAATGAAAGACCTCTTTTCATAAAAGCTGATTCCCCCCAAAAAATTACGGTTTTGTTGCAAAGGGAGCCATTTGCCTCAGGTAATTGTGATGATAGAGGGCCAAGACTGGTATCCCACCAACCATTTTTTAAAGCCATGAATTCTTAAATTTGCAGTTGTCAAGACCTAGTAATTCGTCGTCTCGGCAAATCGCATCAGTGGTTAACCCTACCCACTAAATAGACGCATTCAGAACGACCGAGTCTCAAAACTACTTTGGATCAAAAGAGGAAGAAAAAAATTACTTGCTTTAGGTGTATGAAATATCGCACTGAAAAACACCCAACATCCGATAATAACATGGCAATATTTCCTTTATTTATGATTGTTATTATCCCTCACAGATGTCTAAAACTTTCCAAGGGTAAGTAAGCCTAAAAGCACTTTGAAACAATGCAGTGACATAGGATTCGGACAGAAGTAGAGGGGTACAGTAGAATGCGTTGGCAATCCAATTTGGCTAAACGCAAGATACTTGCATACCGCATAGGGAATAGTAACTTTACCGTTTCCAAAAGCGAAAGTGGTTGAATGTCTTGTGAATCAAGGCATTAAACTAGAACTCACAAACGCCTACTCACATCGAAAACAACTACAACAGTAAGATGGCGTTCTCAACAGGAAGACATGAAGTGAATGAGTGTTTTGAAGGTACTCAAGTGTCCATAAGTCAGTGATGATGCCGACTTTGTTGGAAGGAACTTGCACGAACATTCAGGGCATGAAGCACCTAAGCTTGGATAAATAAAAGTTAAACGCAAGCTAAAAGCAAAGGCATCAATGACGAAGTGGAACCGACTCCTCTAGGCTGTGCTGATAACCAATTCTATGGTGAAGCTTTCCAGGTAAGAGGTAAGCGTTAAATTGAGCGTGCAGATGGAGAGGATTATGCGGAAAAGAAATAACGTTCCGACTTCCCGGAAATCCCAGATCCCTCCGGAACTTATAAAAGCGACCGGGAGATAAAGTTAAGACAAGATGACAACTTCGTCCGGCAACGGCAACGTCCGGTTGAAAATGGGAAGAAGGAACGAATTAGACTAAGGAGAAATAAGAGAAACAAAGGAGATTGATGAGAAGGGATGAATCGTACTCACTTTCCATGACGCGATCCAGCATAAACTGAGCCATCTTGTGAGCCAACCAGAAACCTACTGGCATCGGGACCGGGCAGAAAAGCAAGACAGGTAGGCGTAATAGGATTGGAGGAGCGCTTCATACCCCCAGAGGAAGCAGACGTGCTGAAGGAAGGTGTGAGATCGAGGGTTTGGATAGGTGCGCCGAGCATATCGAGGGTCCAGGTGCAGAGGCGGCCCTCGGAGGAGACGCTAACAAGGTTATTGGCGTTGCGATTGCCCGTAACCACAAGACCGCATATCGCCTCGACGTGTGCAGCGCCATCGCCGGCTAGGTGCGTCATCTGCACTGGGGTTCGACGATTCACCCTGCGGGTACGGTAAAACACTAAAACTTATCAATAAGAATATGAGACAAGGTCCAAGATGAATCCTACATTAGTGAATGGATCATTGATGGATCTAGAATCAAAAAATAAACAGATGGGTGGGACACAGATGGATCCATGTATAGCTTGTTAAATGGATGAACAGAGGCTTTTAATAAACTTATGGAATTGCACATGCCAATGATAACACTGACAGTTCATTAAGTACCAGATGTAAAAATAACGGATAAACTAGGAAAGATAATGCCAAGCGCAACAACTTCAGTGCCATTTGAGTCAAATAGGACTCATCAGATGGACCTAAAAACGGGGCAATGAAAGGAATCGATGGATGATGGATACACGGATATGAGTCTTGGACAAATAAACAATGTTTGAATAAGAGGGTGGATCTAGGAGGGGTGGATAAATAAATGGAATCATAAAATAACATATGAACGACAAGATGTGAGATGAACGTACCTTTAAATGAATGGAATAGACTGGAAGATGGGAGGATTACAAAAGAACAGAAGTACGAATTAAATGGAATGGGAGGGGAAAGGTGGAGGAAAAGAGGTGGATAGCCTAACAAAATGTCACTTTATCCCCTTAGATAAGTGCTTTGCTGATTCTTGTGGATCGTGACTTGATTGCAACTAATCCTTTAAAAGAAGCTTAAAAAGGATGGATTAGATCAATGGATGAGGAATGAATCGATTTGATGAAAAATGACAGAACATGGACGGACGAATAAAGCTGGGATGGATGATGGGTAAGCAAATAATCGGCGGAGGCAAATGAGTTTGAGATGAACAGATTGATTTTGGGATGGATCCGAGATGAATGAACCCAATAACGTGTGGATGAAATAGTAGCCACGTAGATAGATGGAGAGCATAGATAAATGTAAGAACAGTGAAAAGATTTGGAATGGATGAAATAATAAGTATGGATAAAAGAATTGAAGAAAAACAGATAAGCCTGAAATGATAGATTGAATTGAGATGGGCAGATGTGTGGGTGAGATCGAAGCCGTACGATTTGAGAATGGATGGGCACATGATCGGGAAGAAGACAGACAGATGGGAGAGCAAGAACCAAATGACTTAAAAATCAAGGGCGGTGGAATACATGAGTGGTTTAAGGATGAATTGTTGAATCTGAGATTGAAGAACAAATGGCCGTGGAATGGGCAAGTTAGCAGAAAAGAGTAGGATTTGCGTAGGGGTGAACGAATCAATTTTGGGTGGATGTGGTGTCGAAAAGCTATACGGATTGAATGAAAGGACAAGTGGAAAGATTCACGATGCATGAAATGATCATCTTAGAAGCAACAGACAGATAAATTGAGGAGTTGAAGATGGGTTAGGAATAAGTAAGGAAAAGCGATGGAGGAGGGAATCAAATATAGATGAATAGACTAGGAATAATAGTTATGCGTGAATAGATGAATGAATGAGCTCAGGATATGAGTCAATGGGTGAATGACTGGATAAATAAAGGAAAAACACTTGCTTCAATTGGATGTCATACCATAGACCATCCACTCTTTTGCGATTAAAGCTACTAGGCCTTACAGCTATAATGGACTCATCCTTAAAGTCGCGCCCCATAACACCACCAGAGATGACCTCGAAGCCACAGATGGAAGGCCAAAAAGATAGACGGATGAATGAGCGTGCGTTTACACAAAGAATGGATCATAAAAATGTAGAAACAAATCTACCTCAATTCAACGGCGGTGATTTCAACCAACAATTCACCTGCTATCCCATAGGACAATCTGTCCACCCCTTGTGCCTCCAATTACCATGGTGGGATTAAACTCAGTCAATGTTGCCGCGGTGATGTCAACTCGGTAGGTGAAGACGTACTCCGGGACCGTCTGTCGATACTTCAGATTCCATACGCAACAACACGAACCCTCGATGCCATCCTCGCCAACACCACTGCCCTCACGAGCCTGCGTTTGATAGGCGGCCAAGAGAAGCTCCGGATGCACTGTGGACCAGTCGAGAGCCACCACTGAACTTCGCCCCCCGCCCGGTACGTAGGTCTTGTCATAGAAGTCACCGATATACTTCATCAGCTGTTTTCCCTGCCTAAAAGTAGAAAGCGCACTGAGGATTAGCCCTTGGAGTGCAAATACTTTTAAATAAGCAATAATCCAAATTCAGATAACCCAATGGTCAAATGAATAGATATGCGGGTGTAGATCGAAGATCCTGCGATTGATAAGGGAATGGAGCATCAGATAGGTCAGCATTTCAAATAAACGTACGAAATGGAGAAAAGCTCCCGATCTAATGAATGGGCTAAAGAATTTTCGGATTAGTGAATGAGAAACTTGGCTGTACATGGATAGGTTGAAGAACACTATTTGGTAGGATGGATGGATCCTGCGCGGATAGGTGGAATATTTTCAGTTGGACCAAATAAAGGACCCTAAGCGACTGAAATTCATTCAGACGATAGATTCAAGCACACGACAATGCGTGAGAAAAAAGCGAGAACCAAGGCGACACTCCGGAAAAGGAATGAGAATGGATTAAATAGTTGCAAAGAACGTATGAATGAACAGAGACAACTGAATGTTTAAAAATTAAAAACTTAGAACGCACTATGCACAAGAGAAACGATCACAGACCAATCGATGCGAGGAAGCGAGCAAAATATGTAGACAAACATAGGCCTCGAAATGAATTATGCTTAAACCCGTGCATAATCACATTTGCAAAAATGAACTGTTTTAGATGAACTCAAAGGCATCACCACTGGCGATCAATGCAATGATAAGGGGATGTGTCTATTGATTCAATTAAAACAAAGGCCGAATTTACATAAATTCCGCTCCAAACTAATACCATAGGCAGTAGCCTCAGAATTCACGAGTCCGAGGCCGATGCGCCACATTTTAAAGACCGAATTCTCTCAGCAGCAATATTACCTCGCACAAGAAAAACTGACGCTAGTAAGCATTATCGAATACTACCCAAAAGGTATTTAAAAAGAGTTACAAAACTATCGTAAGAGCTAAAGAATCCAATCCTGGAAAGGAATCATCGCAATATTTATTAATTCGTTGGCGTTGAAAACAGGAGACGCATTGATTCAAATGGAAACGAATGTGACAACACCCAGCAGGACTTATGACAACGTAGGAGCAAAGAACGGTAGTTCGAATAACAAGTAGAACAACGATCAAAACACAACGAATTCGAAGAACTAAAAACTAACGAAATAACCAGAAGAAAGCCAAAGTCAATGAAAAAGTAACGCGAAATATTTGAAGAAAGCGCAAACCAGGAAAACGAAAGTGAAAGAATGGCATAGGTTGCAAAGAAGCATACGGCAGAACGAAAAATCGAATGAATTGACGAAACAAGCAGTATGACAAATATGTAAAGGTCGTGCCACACAAGAGGCAAAAAACAGCCAATAAAAAAACAGGTCCCAAAGCAGAATAATGATGACTCCCATCAAATACTACAGTTCTTGCATCAGCAATACAAGGCCTCATAAATGGAGCGTTTTAGAAGCGTATGTGACTCACGCATCCTCCTCCCGTTCAGCACCGCTGTAGTCGAAAAAGATGTCATTGGGCTCCTCCAGAGCACGTTGAACGATCCGCGAAGTGCGGAAGAAGAATTCGTGAAAAGATTCCGTTTCCATTGCCGCCTGCTTCTCCTCCTCTGTCAATTCGCGCGCTAAAAATAAGGAGGACTAGGCGCTAAATAAACATGTGTAAGTAGTGATGACTAGAGACGGCGGTTTCCAGTGTGGGTGTTTTTAGAGTGAAAATGTTAGTCGAATTAGCCTACGTGGCGCAGATTTCGCAGGAGTTTCGGGGTGGTCAAAGCGGACGGATTTGTTGAGCTCAAGGCTCCTTATAAATTGGGTCACCTCGGGTAGGTGCGAGTCGTTCTCGTTGTAGGGAATAGCTACACAATGGGAAAAGAGTCAGCGTTAGCATCAGCAAGAGGTAACACTTCCTGAAAGAAACAGATGAAACGGACAAAAGAGACGGAGGATTCAAAGTGCAAATACTAGACCGACCTCCTATTTCATCGTCCCATTCGAAACTTTGCAATCCAAGAAATGTGCGTGAAGCATCATCGTTCCACCTCTCTATGGTGGGAGCTGGCATAAGCGGTGAGTGATTTGCAGGCAGGAACTTACAATTCACTTTAGGAAGATACTCCTGGTCAGTTTGGACTTGTTTCGAATAAGTGATAAGTTCTCGTGAATCTATGGAGCACTGATAAACCTTCGACAACGATAATTTTGGCTGCGGTCGACTTTCCATGGTGTCGGAACTAAGAATTAACTCGAAACCAGAAAAGATACATAGAATTTGAGTTAATTGAGCTAGCTGATTTTCCCAGATCGTTGTGATCCAAGTCCCCATTCGTTCCAATGCTACTGGTAACACCCAGTTCTTTCAGGATTCCATCGACGGAAATAAAATCCACAGATGGCATACTAAAAGATGGAGGAAAAACCTTAATTTGTTGTTCTTCCTTCCGTAGCCTCTCCTCCCTTAAAGCAGCTAGCTTGGCTTTTTTTCTAGCCAATTCGGCTTTTCTATCCACGCCAGACATGCCAAAAACAACTATTCAGCAATTTCGAGTCTTCGGTCCCTAACAGTGATGACTGAAACAAGACAGAATTTTATGAAGTTTTGGTGCAAGTGTGTAAAAATAATTAGGATGATACTATGCTACGAACGTCACTACGATTTATTAAAAACAACAAATTTTTAGAAAAGGGGGAATTTTTTCTTCATACTAAATAATTTTTAAACGAAGGCATCTCATCAAGAGTAGCTTGCGTAGATTTTCTATTAATCGCGAGGAAAATTGCTATATTGCTGTGTCGCTATTGCAATATTGCTGTGAAAAAGTTAAGACTGTGTAAAAAGGCATATAAACGACTAAGGTTGTAGAATATCGCCAATTCACCGGGTAAGAATGTCGTGTGAGGATGACCGTGAGAAATGCCATGGTACTAATAGCCACAGTCATGAATGCAGTGCCACAGTTTGCCTTCTCCGAAGCCCTGATGAAAATGCATCCTCACCTGTGCCTTCACCTTCGACATTGGATACTTCCTACAAGTCATCCTCCAATACCCCACTAGTCTGGTGCTTCCAACCCCAACTCCTCCGACCGCAAAGCACTCAACTTACCAGGTCTGAGCAAAATTGCGGCGAATCATGCGACACCTACAAGAACTCGTCACTCCATCCCGACGAAGCTGATGGCGACGCTGGCAGTCCTCGCTCCGAAAAAACCACAACTTGTGACTCCCCCACACTATGCTCCCTCATTTCCGATTTGGAGGAAGATTCTATCATCACTGAAGTGAGTTCCGTCTCCATGCACCCGAGTGATTGGAGCCTCTCCTCCCAACTCACCGCCAAATCGGACCAGTCTAACCAGGCACCAGAGAAGTTTAAAGCCTCCATCCTCGAGTCAACTATGAATCTTATGAAGTATCGTCTCAATTATCCCCTCCTCTTGGCCAAGTCTCGCCACCTCACCAGCACACAAATGCCCTTCACTTGTGCACACAGCCTTGGTTCGTTCGCCGAAGAGGTTCTGCGCAAACGCGCTGATCGAGAACCCCCAAACGCAGTTGCCAGACCAAGTGCTCTGGATGCTGCGTTGTGGTACATTAAACACCAGTGGAAATCTCGTTACTACACCCTACTGAACGCTGTTGACCTACTCTACAAGGACTACCAACTGCTGCACCACGTTAGTGCAGATCAGAACCAACGTAGCCACCACGTCGTGTTCCCCCAACGCCTTCTCTCCACCTATTTGGTGGATAGCCTCGTTGTGGAAAACGATAAAAGCGTTCAAATTGGTGTGCTAGCTGGCGCTGACCCTGTCACCCATCTGGCCAATCGGATCGCAGAGCACACATCCGCCTGCCCTCGAGCCCACGCCTGGCCGCATCGCTTTAATGCCTCCGTGTGTTTCATTCTCGACGTCATCGCACAGTGTCGCTTGTTGCGTGTGCAATTGGACAAAATGACTGAATTTCATGATCGCGCATTTCGACTGACAACACAGGCGAGAGAGCAGCGGGATCGTTTGAGGAGGTGCATGGTGGAGCAAAGGACAGCCATCGTCAAAGTCGCCAAATCGCTCACAGAAGTGCGTGGGCGAATCACACACATGCAACGAGGGCCACCGGTTGAAATCAGACGCGTGCAGAGTCTCTCACAGGAGGAGCAGAATATGGTGCAAATTCAGGAGAAAATAGCCAATCAACGGTCGCAGATCTCGGTCCTGGAAACGATCCTACGGGAGGAGGAGGCGAAACGTCGGTATATGCACAACCGACTTCAGGAAATCACTGGGAACATTCGCGTTCTCTGTCGAGTGCGACCGCATAGCCCGTCACGGAAGCATCCCATCGACTACCTCAAAGTCACCTCCGATGACAAACTGTTGCTCTGTCCAAACGAAATTCCCGAAGTCCTACTGGGAAGCGCTTCCTCAATCCCGCAATTCAGTCTGTTGTTTGCTTGTTTTTGTGGTTTTATTTACGATCACTCGTGTGGCCATATATCTTTTGAGGGTGAGCTATTCTTTGGGTCGCGCTAGCAGTTCAAATTTCTTTCTATCGACTGAACGCATTTTTCTGGTTATGTATTATGGCTTCTTTTGCCTTAAGGTTTGTTTCAAACGCTTTGAACCCCTTTATCTATCTTGAAATATTCTTGCAAGTCAGCAAGCGAATGGCATTTTAATTATTTAGGAATTTATAAAATAAGAGTTGGGGCATAATAAAGGAAACTGCGTAATCCTTATTTTTTATTTTGAAGATAAAACAGATTTCATAGGACATTATTTATGGCATCGAAGCATGTGAACCAACGTATGGAAATACGAGCATATGTTTGGTTACAATCGAGGTCTTGCTTTACCAACTGTAAACAACCTATCTCTTGCAAATCACTAAGTAATAATTACAATAATCTTACATGCGATATAATGCTATGCTTACTGTAGCGTCCTGAGGCTCCCTTGAAGGCAAAAGAAGGCAGAATACTAGGTTAGAATATATGTATTCAACAGACAGAGGGAAATGAGCTGCCGGCATGGCCCGGAGGCAAGCCTACGCAGCTATGGCAATATGGCCGTAGCACTTATGCTCTTTGAAAATGCTTCGTAGGCCAGAGGCGGAACAACAATTGGGACCTGGTTGCGGAGCGGCGTGGTGACTCCCAGGAGCGCGACTTATCCCCATTCTGAGCTCGCCTACAAGATCCCACTGTACCCTCACCCTTGTGCATAATAAAGATGTCGGACAGTAAGAAGGAAGAGGAGAAACCCTTCACAATGGCCACCTCTGTGACTCTGATCAAAACTGGCGGTCCAAACAAACAAAGCACTACACTTGCCTTCACCGAAAGGACCTTAATATTCTCTAATGCTTGGCACCTCCTACGAAAATGATGGAAATTACTAAGCCCTATTGGCAGGCCATGATTTTTATTGAGAGTGTAACAGACTAACATGAGAGCTTAACCAACATGCGCTTTGCAATAGCTTGTTTGTTATGGCTTCCAGTTCCGGTTTCGGTCACAGAGGTGGCCATATTTCCCTAGCCGCGTGGGCAGGTCTCCGGGCCATGACATCAGCTCAATTCCCTCTGTCTATTGAATGTATATATATTCTACCCTAGTATTCTGCGTTCTTTTGCCTTCATTTTGGATAAAGCATCTAAATCCTTCTCATTCATATGATCATGCCAAATTGGATCTGCAAATCCTTCGTAGGCATTGAGCATTCACAAAGATGGACCAGGCTTAACATAACCTTTGCACACAAGAAGGGGTGCTATTTAATAATATGTAACATCTTGTGCACTCGGCCGGAGCTTCCATACTGCGTACTCGGCGAAGGAATATCTATTGCAAAAAATCCATTTGATATATTG
The DNA here is from genome assembly GCA_036345935.2 of Taenia hydatigena. Classification (NCBI taxonomy): domain Eukaryota; kingdom Metazoa; phylum Platyhelminthes; class Cestoda; order Cyclophyllidea; family Taeniidae; genus Taenia; species Taenia hydatigena. The sequence continues at coordinate 22,701,299 of JADWOT020000003.1, forward strand.
CTTTCAATTTTTGAACAGTTTTGCCGAAACATGTAGCGTCCCAAGGCTTCCTCGAAGGTAAAAGAAGGCAGAATGCTAGAGTAGAACATATATTATATATTATAGCGCCCCGAGAAGTCATTTCGAACCACGTGACGGAGCAGCGCGGAGACTCGCTGGAGCGTGACACGTCCTCGGTCTGAACCCCCATATCTCGCCTAGCTGTGTAATTATCACCCCATATATATTAAAGATGTCAAAACGTACGCAGCCTTCTACTATCAAGGGTGACCAGGAGGGAGACGAGGAACCCTCTACAATGTATTCAAAGGACAGAGGGAAATAAGCTGCTGGCATGGCCTGGAGGCCAACCTACGCAGCTGGGGCAATACGGCCACCTCTGTCATCTTTAGCATAACCGGTAGTTCCAACAAACAAAGTACTACATTGCCCCTCTCCTCTTTCAAGCGTCGTCCCCAACGCGCCCCTTCGTACACCTCCCGCGTCAGTCATCACAACTTAATGCTGCAAGAAGCACCCACGAGCTAACCATGCCAGTCGCCGACATTCGACGCGATTGAGGCGATGCTTGACATCGACGTCAGGTATCCCTCTTGGCAGTGCATTGGACTTCGAGTTTTGTTTGGCTTGGGAATAAAGCTCAGCATAAGTATGTCCGTAGGGGGGCGTTAGCAAGCCGATCTCCTTAAGCAAGTATATTAGGGGCAATCTTCGGAACGAAACTTTCCAGGTGGTCAATGGCTAGTGTCGCTTCAGTTGTTAATAGCTTTCTCGTAGAAGACGGAGATGGGGTAGAAGCCGGAGGCGGACGTCGTTCGTGGCCCATGCGTAGCACTTGCACTTCCTTCGCACCGCTGCAACATGCCACAAGCGGTAAAGGTGGGGATAAAAACCTTATAGGGTCGGGTTCGCTTTCCGCTACCACCAATTTAGCGTCCCAACGCTTCCTCATAGACAAAAGAAGGCAGAATGCTAAGCTAGAATGTATATATTCAACGTACAGATGGAAATAAGCTGCTGGCATGGCCCGGAGGCCAGCCTGCGCATCTAGGGCAATACGGCCACCTCTGTGACCCCGACCGAAACCGATACTTCAAACACAGTTATGCTTACCTTGCTTTAAGAATAACACTTAACGATGAGCAAATTAGAAGGAGAAAACCATGTTTGGGTTGAGTAAGCATGCAACCTTTTATAGCAGCTTCAGTCCTAAGTGTTTAAATATGGCAACATTCCTACGAGCCTGTGGATCATCTAGAGTTATAATTTGTGAACTAAAATGTCAATGTATGTTCTAGTAAAGATGCAGTCTTAAAGCCTATGTTGTGAAATTTTCAAAAGAACTTAATTCAAACCACATTTTAAGGTCATTTAGTTGCAATTGGGTTTTTGTGGTTGGTGCGTTTTGAAACTTGTCCTTCTTTTTAATTTGAGGTGGGAGGCGCTCTATCTCTAGTTAGGAATAAAAGGTTATGGAACGGGTGAAGAAAGTTATTTCCTGGTCTAACAGGTTTGTAACTTTGCCTTTTTCTGTCTTAACAGACTAAGTGTAATGCTTAGTCCATACTCTTCCCCCACATTTTTGGTTTTCTTAACGCAATCAAAATTTGCCGTGTTATGAACTTTACAACTCTCCTTAAAATATTGTGATTTCGTTTTCTACGTAATATTCACTTTGTTTTTGCAAAAGTTCTGCTGATATAAATGAAAATAAGAAACCAACTTTCATGTAATTCGGCATAACATTGGTGTGTTAGAATCTTTAGATAACATGAGTTGACCTAAAAATTTTTGATGATTATTTGCACTGATAAAAGTTTTGAAAACTGGCATTCTCCATGCACTCTACTAGCTTTCGAAAATTTTCCTGACCCAACAGTTTGACTCATTGACTGCGAGTCTCGTTCAGCCAGGTTCACGTTTTAATATGAAATTCTTTTTATGTTAATCGGATTTATGTAAAATTATCTTTTTACAGACCGCCTGAACTTGGTTCTGTTTTGCCGCCATATTGCAACATGATCCTCACTAGCGTAGAGGAGATTCGGCCTCGCGTCCACGATTGCCGAAAACAGCTAGAGAAAAGCACTACCGTAAATTTCTCTCGTCTACGATTAACACAATTTTGTTTTACATTCACCGAATTTCTTCTTTCGTAGCTTTTCTCATCGTCCTGGAGTAAAATTGATTCAGGGTGAGTTTGTTCATTTCCCTCACAAATTCATTTTACCCTCTTTCTAGAACCATGTGTCCAAATTGTCCATTGTGGTCTCTAATAAAAACACAGGAGGAGTTAGTTAATGCGCAACGGAAGTTCTTAGAGGAGAGCGTCAGACAGCTCATTAAAAATCTCAAAAGTTGGGAAGAAGAGTGTTCTCAAGTACTGAAAACGAAATTGGATCTGCAGAAGGCCTTGATGGACATGAATAAGGTGAAGGACAAGCAGCGTCAAGGAAAGGACAATGAAAGTGCAAAAAGCCTCCTTGCTTTTACTGAATCCGCCTTCAATAATCACAGGGTGCGTCAAAGTTTGTTATTTCTTCTGTTACTACTGCTTTACCGATTCTGCCAGTTGTGTCCTCATTATAGCTGTCAGAACAAAAATCATTTTTATGTCGTTATTTTTGACTGCTTAATTAATCACTTGTAAATTACTTCCGCTTGTGATTTCAAGCGTTTTATAGCGGTCTTATCCATTAAATGAATTTCTACAAAACTTTTGAAAATGCACTTAGAACTCTTTGATTTGGAGACTGCACATACATTGGGAGGTAAATTTGCGCATTTGGCAAAACTCGGGGGGAGGCTCTTTTTTGCAGTTTACAGCATTATCTGTTTCTTGCAGAATGTGGGTATTTAAGAGACAAAACCTTTTTAAAATGAGTAGACAATCACACGCCTTTTGCATCCTGAAAGTTTATTAAAAATAGGCTCAAATGGCTTTATAAGGTAGCAAATTTCTAGTACACTTACTGGAGGACATAATTGCAACTATTATTTCTAGTTGGACGCCTTCAAATCGGTAAATGGGGTCAAAAATGTTTTTCCCATTTTTTGCGAGTCCATAAATAAAATAGTTAGATTTTCTTGCTTATGTTTTATAATTGAGCTCACATTCGGTTATCACTAAACGAAAAGTTACAGCTTTGTTAACCTGGGACTGTCAGGTAGCAACTTGCCTTATTTAGCTTAAAAAGATAAAACTCTGTGGAGTTTTTGCTTAAAAATACTTATTGCTCATAACTTTATAGTTACTTTTTCAAATGAGCCAAAGTCCTCTAAGAAGGGCCTGTGGTAACATTGGTAGAAATAGTTGAAATTTTGCCATGTATTCCATAGCAAAACCGAACACATATTTTAACGTGAGTCCCTTTTTGCAAAACTCTGACAGTAAAGTTAGTCCATTTGCATAGCCGAGGCTAAGTGGCAGGATACCCTTAGAATAGACATTGAAGAATCCTAGTTTGCAGCTCGAGTCTGCGCTTTTCTACGCTACAGAAAAGCAATTTGAGTAGAATTTGCCTCTGTTGTAGGAGACTTTATTTAAGGATCTCTCTCACTATCTTCAATCGGAGGTGAACTACCAGGCCAAGATTAAGATGTTTCTAGAAGAACAAGTAAGATTCCTGGATTCGTGCAAAACGAAAACCGATAATCTCTTGAATACAACCTGCTCCATCTCAGGTGGGTGTACAAATTTAGTGCATTTTTAGCGTCAAACACTTTAGGAAGGTACTCCTGGTCAGTTTGGACTTGTTTCGAATAAGTGATAAGTTCTTGTGAATCTATGGAGCACTGATAAACCTTCGACAATGATAAGTTTGGCTGCGTTCGACTTTCCACTGTCAGAACTAAGAATTAACTCGAAACCAGAAAAGATACATAGAATTTGAGTTAATTGAGCTAGCTCATTCGTTCAAATGTAACTAGTAACACCCAGTTCTTTCCGAAGTCAATCAATGGCTGTGTTTTTGGAACTGGAAAACATCTTCGAGCAATACCGAGATGGATGCACTTACTAGCGTTTTGGACTTTTTTAAACATGGGTCTTGTAGCAACTGCAAGGCAAACGTTTTTACACCTAAAATCTGGTTTTTCCATAGGAAACGAGATGAAATAGATTGCCCCGTTAGAGTGTCGACCCAAAATCACTCATGCCTCAGTCAACTCAGTTATTCACTTTTGAACTGCCCGATATTGATATCCGTGCAACAGGGTGTTGATCTTTTGTTATTCTACTTTAATCTGCCTACTGCCGTTACTGTATCTGTTCCTGTTGTTCGTGTCTGGTGTGGGGGACGTGTCGTTACAAACGTACAGAAGATATGGAAGGGCAAAAGGCGTATGGACTTACGACTTCCTTGTATTGATCAAAGTGCATCTACTTTTTTTCAATCATTGTTAACTTGAAAAGTTGCTTTTCTGCATGCGAATGCACGTATACTTAGCTTGCGTGATTCCATTGAATTTGGATTGACTTTGCTCTTTTACTTTTTGAATGGCGTGCAGTAAAAGCATCTTCCTTGATTGCGTTCGTTTACGAATTTAAAATGGTATTCACCAGCCATTCATTGCAGCGCAAATAATACATCTGTGTTTAAGCCCTACTGTCACTTCATTTACCCCTTACTCCATATATGTATGGTGCTTTGTTTATCTTTACCAAAGTAACGGCGTAGAATCGTTGCAATTGACATTATTCCATTATCCAACGAAAAGTTCACTAAGTTATGGCACAATTAAAATGCTGACATTGGGAGAATTATTTTACTATTCTCCAAGCCACTTAGATTGAGGTGCTTAGGAATGAATATTTGATACCCACTGGAAAAGGTCTTTTCAATTTTACAATTAAAGCAACATGCTGAAGTGTTAAGTAATGAGGAAACCCATGCAAAACCGTGGAGCATGTTGTCATGACCCTGAGTATAAGCGGTTTTGACGAGTTACACCGTTAAGGAAGAAATCAACTGTTTTTCCTGGTTTTTAACCTATTCGCTACTCTCTTTATAAGTCACATTCATTCACATTGACTCATTGATGTCTCGTTTTTACCTAGCTTTTGCGGGGGAGACTCCATCAAGAAGCTACTTCGGCTCAAGTCTGCAGGATCACTTGGACGACCAAGGCTACTCAGTGGTGTTGAAAAGGTGTCTTTCATACCTAGTGAAGAGCGAAGGTTACACGAGAGAGGTGAGTCATTTCTCGCTCAATTGAAAGTGCCGTCAAAGAACTGGGACTAGCGATCTCTGCATTTCTGTTGTCTTTGAAGTCGTCTTCGATAGTTTGCATTAGCATTTACGCATACCTCCATCCATCCGTTTAAATGCGGTCTCAATATTTATTCTGGATTTACCCATGAAATCGAACTATTCTCATGCCTGTTCGACAATCCATTCACAGTATCATTTATAGATGTATGCATCAATGCAGGCAGTTAGTGGAAGCCTTTCCACTTGCCCTTTTATCCCACAAAATTGCGCCCCTTCAGATGTCCGCATGTTTCAGACTCTTCCAAACAATTACAAACCAGAATCCATCCCTCCACCCCTCCGTCTCTTGACCCAACCATCCATTCGCGTATGCGCTTATCCATTCCCTACTTGTCTTAAAGAAGAAATAACCTATTTTTTTCACACAAAATTCTGTTGTAAAATGCATAGAGGGAGTCTCTCGGCACTTGAATGTCTCATCAGTGCCTTTGGAACGCAGAATTTTCCACTCAGTTAGAGCGCCACAGACTTGCGGGAAAATCATCTGACTCGACAATTATGCCAACCTTAAGGCACACCACTCGCTTAGAAGCCCATGTCGGAATCTACAAGGTGGATTCTACCGCCACCTTTACCAACCCACCAGGGTATAGCTCAATTTCAATCATTGGTGGAGAGAGGGACGGGCATGGCGGCTCACAGATAAAGGAAGGTGGCCCTGCGCCTAGTCGCCAAATTTAAAGGCCAAAACACCCGTAACATGAACCCTCTCGTAGTGCCTTCTGTTCTATGCAAACACTCACATCCACAAGCATTCTGTGACTCACACTACACCACCTCGTGCTCACACCACCAAATGCCTTTCTCCACATCGTCACAAGCATCTACTTCTGCTCTGCCAACCAAACCAACTGTCACTTCACACACAGCTGCATGACCACACAATCGCAACTGTCTATCATTACGCCATTCCATCGGCGTATGGCGATGCAATCAAGAAGGGTGTCAGCTTCCCTTCGATTTCATTTCGTATAATGTTATGTCGTGCCATGACATCAGTGGTTGCTTTGGCTGATGGCAAGGTGAGTGGATGCGTGCTGAGTTTATTAAACAACAGTTATTTCGACATTCACTTTTTAGATGATTGAGTTCAAAAAGGATGAAAGGCTTATCAGCAGCAGCATGAAATCAATCCAATATGTTTTTTGTTATCGAAATGAAAGATCTAGGAGTATACTCAGTCAAGTGGCCAACGGAGATAGCTCGTGCAAGCAAAAGTAAACCACGGAAGACGGATGATTTAGGAGCGAGGTCAGTATTCAGACACTTCCGGTTGTGTGGTAACTAGACCAAAAGCATGCCCATTCATTTGCAAATGAGTACGTGTTATGAATAGCAAAGTTCGTCCTATTAAAATAATCAACTCAGTTGCGCTTCATGCGTTGTGCCGCCCGATGTTGATACTGACGCAGCCGGGCCATTCTAATGTTACATCAATCACCGGCACTTAATAATTCGCCTGACAGACGAGATGGCATTTCACGGTTCACCTGCGGGGCGGATTTGTTTCCTTAAGCATCCTTCGAATGTGGATTCTTCAATTTAAGGATTTGTTGTCTTGTATCATAAATTCACGCGTTCACAACACAGTGCTCAACTGCCGTCGACTGTCATTCATTTTCCTCCCATTTGCTTGTCCACATTTTAGCAAAAGTGGAAAGACGGGGCTAGAAATCATTTTTCACAGGGTTCACGCCCTTCAAACTCCTCATGCCTTAGTTTGCTTTCCTTATCCTGATTATTACAATTCGGTCGAATGAAATTCAGACTAAAGCATTTAGCGTTGAAGTGGTCTACCTTCGATTCCCCTCTCTTTTAGGGCATCTTTCGCATTGCGGGTCAAGTCACTTATATTATTCTTCTTCGAGTGAGTTCCCAACTGTTTTCGGCAACTTCCTTCGATTTTTTGCCCTTAATTCCGTTAATGCTTTTCAAATCTACAGACCTTTGAAATTTGTAACCGCCTTGTTGGTTATTTTTCAGGAGTATTGCATTTCCATCGGTTGAAACATGCAACCCTTTAGTTTGGCTGCCTTTCTGTATTTTACAAAAGTATTTGGTTTTTTTAATAGGTTGTGCCGTACAATTAACTTAGCTCACGGAAATTCAATTTCCACAAGATTCGCTTGTGATTATTTTTTGATGAAACAGGGTACTTGCGAAGTAAATGCATTGGTATCATGGAGCACTGATGGATCTAAACACGAATTTTGAACTGAAACTGGTGTATTTTGAACTAATAGCTCCTTTTGACACACTTAAACCTCCTCTACACTCCAACGCTCAACAGTCGACTATGATTATTATGCAATCTTCCTCTAGTGCAGGTTTGTGCTGTTTTTTTTTCCAACTCACAGGTTTATCTCTCTGTGCATGCATGTGGTTTCAAGTCCTTTTCGCTTCTTAAGTGGTCTGTGTACGTTACATGTGCTAAACACACTACACTGTCTCTCGCTGTGTGTGCGTGGGTACGGATGCCACCGACCTCACACACGCTATCGGTTTTAGTAAGCTAATTCGAATAAGAGTTATTAATTGCATATTCATGCATCAAATTTTGGGACTAAATGATTGCTAAATAGATTTAAAATATCATATCGACAACTCACTACTTGCCTTTCAAGGTGTTTGGGTTACAGGACATGGTAAAAATGGATTGTCTGGCGTGTTAGTCCATGTGTGCGCTCTGTTTACTTCAAAGGTCCGTAATTCTAAGCGAACTCTATCCGACTTCAGTGTAAACATTAATGGCACAAGTTGTGTCATCGGTATCAAGCTTTGCACATGCATTTCAAAACCACAAATAATGATAGGAGAACGTTGGTCATTTTATCCCCAAAACCGATCGGATTGGCTTATATTTGTCTCTTAATAATAAGTCTCTTTCAAATCGGAACGCTCTGCTTTTATTTTTCATTTAATAGTTGAAAGTTGTGAACGGTTAAGGTGCATTCAATTATTCATTATTTAGCCATGGGATTAATAATTGTGTTGCTATCCTTCATCCTTATTGGTTATTTAAAGGTCACGCTGTTTCTAGGACTTTGCATCCATGAGAACCTTATCAGTAGTTTTCGCACACATAAAGACACCATTGACTGATACAATTTAACTGGGGTTTTCTTTCTATAAACAGGTTTGTTAAAAACATGTAGAAGGGCTAGGACTAGGTCTCAGCAGTGCTGATTCGTGTCGGCACGAAATAGAGGTACCTAAGACCCACATTCTGTTTTGCTACCCACTCCTCTGCTGTGATTACTGCCATTTTTTCGCACTGTTTTTTATTTTGCACCTGAATAATCTCTCAATCTGGTGTAGCATATGAGTACGAAAGTAAATATTTTACGAGTAAGAAGGTATGGGAATCTGCTACGATACACAATGAAATGGACGTAGGTATCGAGAATAAAAACAGTAATAAAAAGCCGTAATTAAAATTAACTGGAAGTATTACGGTGGAAAAGATTTTGTATTAGATACCGCGATTGTGATCCCTTCATTTATTGCTGTCTAAGCGTTCGACTAATAATTTTAGAGCGCTATAGACAAGGACAAAGTAGATGATAGCCTCCTTGATCTCTGCGGGGTCGACGTGGTTGCAGACGTGATGAAACAGTACCTGCGGGAGCTTCCTGAACCCCTCCTAAGCAGCGCATTTATAGAAAATTGGCCGGGCAAAGAGTAGGTCACTAAAGGATTTTGTCTCTTTTAGACCTGTCTACTTTAATGCGCAAAACTACTAACTTAGTTTCTTGGGACTCACACTTTAAGTGTTTTGAACACCGATATGGCCCAACAAATCCAGCGCACTGTTTATTCCTACATGCCATGTTTTGGCTAGGTGGACGCAGTCGTGCCAGTAAGGAGGGATTTGTCGTACACTTTTATCCACCAAAAGTAGTGCACGAATTTACGTGAATTTATCAAATGTGTAATTAAAAATCAGGTACTTCTTTAAAATAATTTAATCAACACCTGAAATGGGGTTGCTAATATTGGCGAGCCTCATGTCAAGTTGGCAATGCAAGGGTATAAGGATGATAAGACATGGAGATGAGCAGTCTTTGCCAATCGTTGGATGTTAAAATGCCTGTGCGATTCGAGATCGTTCTCTATTCACTCCCATCTTACTCAGTCTCAAATAAATTGGGGTTTTAGCGCATAGCGCATTGAAACACGCAGTCTATTTAAAACCTAGTGTTTCTATTGCGAAAAAAATATGCGGTCACTTCTGCACTTATTTTACAGAATCTTCCCAATTCTAGTGCATCACAAGACGACTTATTCTTGTGAACGATTGATGGGAGCCATTGTGGAACCACTAAAACACTCAAGATGCTCTGGTTGGATGTCTGACTACCTATTGTATAGTAAACTCAGCACACATCCACTCACCTTGCCATCAGCCAAAGCAACCACTGATGTCATGGCACGACATAACATTATACGAAATGAAATCGAAGGGAAGCTGACACCCTTCTTGATTGCATCGCCATACGCCGATGGAATGGCGTAATGATAGACAGTTGCGATTGTGTGGTCATGCAGCTGTGTGTGAAGTGACAGTTGGTTGGGTTGGCAGAGCAGAAGTAGATGCTTGTGACGATGTGGAGAAAGACATTTGGTGGTGTGAGCACGAGGTGGTGTAGTGTGAGTCACAGAATGTTTGTGGATGTGAGTGTTTGCATAGAACAGAAAGCACTACGAGAGGATTCATGTTGCAAAAATACACAGAAGAATCGTACAATCTATTGCTTGCGCGCATGTTGGCCTTTAAATTTGACGACCAAGTGCAGGTTCACCCTCCTTGCTTTGTGTGGCCTAGTACGGACAATTAATTCCATGGACCGAATTGATATATGCAGCTATTTAGCAGACGCCTCATTGCAGATGTGCAGAAGTTAAACCAAATGGCTGGCGTACTCCTCTGGGATCATCGGCTTGAATGATGTTTCATTTTAAATTGTTTTAATAAATTGAGTGCTATTTCTTAGAAAGATCTTTACGGGATTCGCCATAAAAGTTCATTTTGAGTTTCCTACCTTTTATCTTTTATGAGCTGTGCTTTTCTGTGGTTTCATTTCAGTGAACCCCTCAAATTAGACTCCTGGGCGACAAAGAGGTTGGTTATTTTACGGTGGACATTTAAACTCCGTGTGGGAGGATAGATTGACGGATATATTGGTGAACCCACAGATGTATCTACCATTGCTGGTAGGAAGAAGACGATGGCCAATAGTTTCTTACAAACGTATAGAGAGACTTTTGGACTAATCGATGTCTGCATAGAAGAAATCTGTGAATATGCTGGTGAATAAGGAAGTGAATAGACGGCGACACCAGATACGATGACCTTGGTGGCAAATGAGGAAAAAGATGTCAGTTGAGGCTTGTCAGATCAAGCCGGGTTGATGGAACTACAACAAATTTGTGGATGGTTTAAATTGTAGCTAGCAGATGGATGTGTAATTAGATGTTTATTGTGGCAGACTTCCTCAAATTCTCGTGACAATTTTTATTCATAGTAGAAGTGCATGTCCCGTGAAGGGTTGAATGTGGGTACGAAATAATGAAAATCAGTTAAATGGATTTTGTACTTATGCGTAAATCAGAAATGAACGAATCCAGGTTAAAGTATGAGTCCGAGGTGGATGGGCTGAAGTGTTACTCGTTGGCTACAGAGTCCAAACACATCACACAGAGTGATTTGATCCCAACATTTCTTGGCTTTGTTTAGTTTACTTTTCAAGCTGAATCCATGCATTCTTAATCATCTTAGGCAAAAACTAATTGCTTGAATAAGGTTATAATAGGTTTGTATTCATTTGTAGTGCTCCTGAGATAATACTTAGGATTCGCTAGTTGTTTTCACACCTTGAATTCCACTCTTGGATTTTGATGTTTCCAAAATCTTTGCGTAAATGGCTCAAGGGGAAGTTTCGGCTTTCTGGCGTACATTAGTGTTGGGGTCCATTGACGGTACACTCAATATTTGGGTCATTCGCATTTATTATTGTTTGTGTGGGTAGAGCGCCCACATCCTTCTTTCTAGCAGCATTAAAATGCGGGCTATGCTGAATGAACCACAACCTTTGATTATTTGTTGCTTTCGTATTTTCTTTCTCTAGATCTTCTTCTAGCAAGATCAGTTCGATGATGCACAAGTATTTACCGGAACCAAGTCGGAGGAACCTCTTACTCCTTCTCCAGTTTCTCTTAAAGGTGTGTAAAAACGAGGAAACGTCAAAGATGTCAGTGGATAACCTGGCTCTCACACTTTGGATTAATCTGTGTCCCACTAGGTATGTTTCTGTCCTGCCCCTTAACTAGATGAATTTGTGTCAAACCGAGGCTCTTAGCATCATACTTACGCAAAGCACAGAATTGTCGTTACGCGTCGTCGTAAGTGACAGGCTTGTCCTGTTACTACACGTAGTAGTTGGTGTAGATCGGTCCTGATGCCGTCAATCTGGCTAGTGGACAGCATCGGTAACAACGATACGAAGTTTGAACTCACGGATATGCATAGAGGGCATTAGCCGCAGTATGGTGCGGGTACACTTACCAATGAGGTACTTGAATGGCGTGAGCTTATCACCTGTCATTGACAATCGAAGTCGTGATAGTTCCGTTCTCAGCTCCCATCAGAGCTGGCATTTCCGTGAACAAATAACCAGTCAATAAAGTACCTAGTTAACAAATGAGTTGGCGTATAATTGTATGTGGGGTGATTCATTCAGCACTGATGGTGGAAACAACAAAATCAGTCGCGAAAATTTATGATTTAGAGCATCTAGTTTACGCTGACTAGACGTAGCAAAGTAGATTGTCCTAAGATAGTTCAGCGCTATTGGCAACTTCTTTTCCAGTCGGCTTTGAAGGTGCATGTGTTGAAAACAAAGATACAGTTTCCATCTAGTGAAGTGTGCCCTATTGTGACCTCAGAAGTCCTGACTTAGCTTAAACCCTTCTTGCATTGGATATATTTCCCACTGTTGATGAGCGTCTTTCCTTTTCCTATCCGCAGTATCATCACAGAAGGTGCCACCATTGTCAAACATCTTTTGACGCACGCTGAAGATCTTATTGGTGAAGGTAAATTGCACTGGGCTCCACTAATAATAATTATTTTGCGTTATTCAAATAGGCCCATCCATAGTTAGTCGAACTGTTGCTCCTTGCACGCTCTCTTTTTTCTAGTTGTGGATTGAAAGTTTATCTGCAGCTCGTTCTTTGCCATCACTTAGATCGTGCAGGTTAGTGGACACCTAGAAGAGCTGGAGTACGGATGAATGGGATTGTCTTAAAAACTATGCATGTGAAGCACGGAATTAGTTAGTTCTAGTTTTGATTCTTCTTAAGCCCAGCATGTAGTTCCTTGATCATTTAACACAGTGGATACTAACAGATTGATCCACTTTATTACAACCTTCTGTACTATCTCTAGAAAGCAGCCTTGGTGTCCTTGAATCCCTACCCACTGCGACAATAGCAACAACTCCTCTCAGAGTCATTCAAACCGCACACAAACCGCAAAAACCCGAGCGGACTTACCCTATGCGACCAAGGTAGGTTGGTATATTTTCCAATTTCTCACTGCTTCGTAGTGGTGAGTGCCGATTTGAAATTCCGGGCACTTTATACATAGTTGCCACGATTCAAGGGCTCATAGACATGCGTTAGTGGTACCCTTTTTGTAGTGTTCTAGTTGATTTTTTTGGACACTACTCCCTCCGTACTTGAGATAAGTTGGTAAAGTAGACTAATGTAGGCGTTTTCCCCTTGGCTTCCCGAATACCTTTTTCAGTCACCGTAAGAATTTTAAAATTACTGTACAATCAGGGACCTCATGCCTAGTGCTAAAATAGTACTACTTGTAATGAGCGAATTGTCATTGATGGATTCAATAAAAGGCAATGTGGGCAACACGCACTGGCTTCCGAGTAAATGCAAAAACATCCCTACTAAGTGTTATTTTTTCACAATGAGGCATACTGGGAACCCCCAAAGTTACACCATTTTAAGGTGTAATAACACGAAGACGCGTCACCTAGCATGAATAAGTGCAGGTGCGGTTCCACCGGAAACGACGGATGTGAGCATATTCATAAACATTGTGCGTTGTCAACCTCCACCCAGTTGAAATTTTAAACAAATTTGACTTTGGAAATCCAATGGAAATGTGAGATACATTTGATTTCGTGGACTGAAGTAAGGCTTCAAATAATTCAACTTTAAATTGACGCTAACAGAGTTTTACCATTGCTCTTGTAAGTTTTAACGATGGTTTATGCCTTAAAATACGCCATGTGTCATTCACAGCAAACGTGTTATTCCAAATCAGGTGTATGCTTTTGTACACTGCATAGACCGGTCGGTAGGATGTTTTTTAATCTTAGAAAGCTGCAATGATAGTTCCTTATTTTGATTGGGCCATTGAGAGCTGTTAGTAGTCGTTAAGACCCACCGAGGCTACCGGTTGAGGCAAATTTACAGGTGCTGGTTGATCAAGAAATTTCACGCTGTTCTCGGCACAACCCAATGTAATGTAATCTGTTCCTCCATCGATTGGGAAAGTCACAGTGTCAGCTAATAAGTGAACGGATGCCAAGTGCCACAAGTCGCAATGACTGTCTGCCTGTTATGTGCTGCTTTCGAATGGATAATAAAAACACACCGCCTCGAACTAGGTTGTGCATTGAGATGTTTCTTAATATAATAAATGCAGCATGAAATATTCACTAAGGTCCACCTCACCCTTCCAGAGAACGTGCCGCCTCATCTGCATGTTGTGGGTATCTACTGCATCGTAGGCGGATAATTTTACTAATGAATACCCTATTGAAGCAAGGGGAAGTGTTTGGCAAGAGATGTACGAAGCTTAATTGTAATGCATTCTGGATGCAACAAAGAAGAAATCGGTTAACTTTTTTGCGTGACAAGTGGACACTCGTTGATAGCAGGTAAATTTCGCATTGAAAACCAGAGGAAGTTGTCTACAGGTGAAGTCACAGTATCTGCAAATCTAACCAATTTATCAGTGGTCATTTGGCACTTTACTCACCTTGCCATCAGCCAAAGCAACCACTGATGTCATGGCACGACATAACATTATACGAAATGAAATCGAAGGGAAGCTGACACCCTTCTTGATTGCATCGCCATACGCCGATGGAATGGCGTAATGATAGACAGTTGCGATTGTGTGGTCATGCAGCTGTGTGTGAAGTGACAGTTGGTTGGGTTGGCAGAGCAGAAGTAGATGCTTGTGACGATGTGGAGAAAGGCATTTGGTGGTGTGAGCACGAGGTGGTGTAGTGTGAGTCACAGAAGGCACTACGAGAGGATTCATGTTGCAAAAATACACAGAAGAATCGTACAATCTATTGCTTGCACGCATGTTGGCCTTTAAATTTGACGACCAAGTGCAGGTTTACCCTCCTTGCTTTTTGTGTGAGTTGGAGTGCGCTCAGCTTCATCACCACTGGTGATTAGAAGAGGGGAAGTAGGCTCTATCCTGGTAATTTCATTAATGATGTCGATGGAATCTCCCATGTAGATTCTCAGGTGTGCTTTCAAGCGTGTGATGTGCCTCAGGATTGGCATAACTCTCAAAATTTCAGTTATCCAATGCGTCTGTAATGCTCTTATTGAGATGTAAATGTCGCACTCCGAAGGTGCTGATCAAACAACTACGTGTGTTGAGGAAGCCTACTGAGGTATTCCATAAAGGGTTTTATGTGGTGAAGAGTAAACTGGTTGTTTTTCTCAAATAAGCTAGAGTTTGACGAACGATTGAAGGATTGAATGAACACATGAATAGATGGATGGATCGACAACTGCTTGGTTTGCGACGAACAGACAGATACAAAGTGAACTCATCGAAAGTTCAAATGATTTGTTCTAAAATGGATAGCCCTAAGCATTAATGGTGATGTGAATATATGCGAATATGGTCATCTCCGTGTCAAGGGATAAATGGAATCACTAGAGATTTCTTAATGGAGATTTTGAGAAGGTGTTATTCATGGGCGTATTTAGGTTGGTTAAATGTTTGGAAGTCTGGGGTAAATATGATTGAATTGATGCAATTTTGCGGGATACATGTGTGAGTTGAAGGCTTTTTGCTGAATGTGTGGATTAGTATATGCATGGACCATAACTCAGGTGTTTTTTAGCCCATCTGAATTATTACGGATTGTTTTTGGCATCGTTTTTGTCACATATTCACCTCTCCTCAAAAGGCAAAAAACCTAGTCATCCCAACCTCGAGAGGATTTCGCATCTTTCGCTGTGCTTTAAAATCAATCAATTTGTTTGTGGCATATTTGTGAAGTGACCTTACCAGTGGTAATGAATGTATTGGCGTGTGCATAGTTAGGCAAACGGAAAGTGTATTAGCACTGCATCCAAACAAAACCGAGAACAAAGTTTCCTGCCAATTAAAATAAGCTAAGGGTCGCAGTTATCTATCCCCCGAACTGTACACCTTTTAGTTGATGAGTAGATTGTAGCCCTCAAATCGCTTTGAGGGAGGCGCGATGTCTCCACCGATTGGACGCATACTACAGATCGGTGGACAACTTGCCAATCGGTTTGTTTATAATGTTTTAGTGCTCCAGAGGTACCTCAGAAGGCAAGACCATCACCTTCCCCTTCACAAAATTATAGTCCTCAGGCATCTGTAAACGATGCTGGAAACCCTTCAACTGCTAACACACGGCTTGGTTTCGTCGGAAGTGTGCCATATCAGCAACAGCATTCATTAAGTAGTGTTCCGGTGACTACCTTCGACAATAGCAATTATCATCGTGCCTCTAGTGCATTGGAAACAAGCGCGGAGAAGGGGATATCGAAAACATCGCCACCGCTACCACCAAGCCTACGTTTGTCATCGATTGGCACTTTCGCCGGGCATGGGCACTTAACGGCGATAGCTTCTGACACACAATTACCACGACGTGAAGGCACGCCACCACATCCGGCCTCGGTGACTAAGGATAAGGCCCAAAAAAATGAGGAAGAGAAGGGTGAAGAGGAAGGAGAAGATGGTAAATCTGAAGGAACGACTTCTTCCAAGAACTCGGTAAGCTCAGAAACCTCCGAAACGGATCCGTCAACAAAGAATGCGAATGAGCACAAGCACGAACGAAAAAATAGGAACGATGCAGATATGTCAAAGAAGGAAGAGAAGGTGGAGGAAAAGTCTGAAGAACCGTCATCTGTGCAGCATTCACCTCACTTGGAGCATTTGAAGACAGAGAAGGAGGACGGTGAGCAAGAAAAAGGAAAGGCTGATGTGAAAATGCAGTCAGACGGGATTGATGCACATGGATCTTCAAAGGCCCCACCAAAGAAAGCCGACTCCTTGGAAGACATGGCTCAGAAGCGTGATTCCTCTGGCAGTGACTTTGGATTGAAGAAGAATATCTTGGACGTGAGCGCAGATGAAGTCGACTCCCCAAGAGAGCGAAAACAGTGACTATGAAGTGACCTCTCTATCCTTTTTTCTTCGTTCTCACCCCCATCTACCTTGCTTCCAGTTCATTCCTTTCGACTTTCCGCTCGATCAAATACCAAGCCGAGCCTTCTTTTTTACCTATTTTCCACATTTTTTGTGAAATTCGCTTTTGCGTAGGATTTTCTTTCTGCTTTTTGGTCATGGGTGAAAAAGATATTTTGTACTTGCAGCCAAACGAAGCACTATGACCTCGAACAGTGAGGATAGCTGATAGTTTTTAAACATCAAAAAACTTCAAGAGACCTCAAAATTGATTTTTCTGGATGTAGCTAAACAGATTAGAGAGTTTTTAAATAATATTCATTCGTTTTAACAGCGACAGCCTTTTTAAGTAATAGCACTAGAGATTACGTCATTTCAAGCAAAAACCGCATATGCACGCTTGCATATTGCTTTAGGATTTTCCCATGGTTAGCTCTACAATGTAGCCACGTGAGCCAGACTTCTATCTTTTTCGACCCTAATTTTGACCGAAACACGTGGTTCGACTGCACGTGGCTCCAAGCAGACAGACAATGCCATGTAAGGATAACCGTGAGAAATGCCATGGTACTAATAGCCACAGTCATGAATGCAGTGCCGCAGTTTGCCTTCTCCGAAGCCCTGATGAAAATGCATCCTCACCTGTGCCTTCACCTTCGACATTGGATACTTCCTACAAGTCATCCTCCAATACCCCACTAGTCTGGTGCTTCCAACCCCAACTCCTCCGACCGCAAAGCACTCAACTTACCAGGTCTGAGCAAAATTGCGGCGAATCATGCGACACCTACAAGAACTCGTCACTCCATCCCGACGAAGCTGATGGCGACGCTGGCAGTCCTCGCTCCGAAAAAACCACAACTTGTGACTCCCCCACACTATGCTCCCTCATTTCCGATTTGGAGGAAGATTCTATCATCACTGAAGTGAGTTCCGTCTCCATGCACCCGAGTGATTGGAGCCTCTCCTCCCAACTCACCGCCAAATCGGACCAGTCTAACCAGGCACCAGAGAAGTTTAAAGCCTCCATCCTCGAGTCAACTATGAATCTTATGAAGTATCGTCTCAATTATCCCCTCCTCTTGGCCAAGTCTCGCCACCTCACCAGCACACAAATGCCCTTCACTTGTGCACACAGCCTTGGTTCGTTCGCCGAAGAGGTTCTGCGCAAACGCGCTGATCGAGAACCCCCAAACGCAGTTGCCAGACCAAGTGCTCTGGATGCTGCGTTGTGGTACATTAAACACCAGTGGAAATCTCGTTACTACACCCTACTGAACGCTGTTGACCTACTCTACAAGGACTACCAACTGCTGCACCACGTTAGTGCAGATCAGAACCAACGTAGCCACCACGTCGTGTTCCCCCAACGCCTTCTCTCCACCTATTCGGTGGATAGCCTCGTTGTGGAAAACGATAAAAGCGTTCAAATTGGTGTGCTAGCTGGCGCTGACCCTGTCACCCATCTGGCCAATCGGATCGCAGAGCACACATCCGCCTGCCCTCGAGCCCACGCCTGGCCGCATCGCTTTAATGCCTCCGTGTGTTTCATTCTCGACGTCATCGCACAGTGTCGTTTGTTGCGTGTGCAATTGGACAAAATGACTGAATTTCATGATCGCGCATTTCGACTGACAACACAGGCGAGAGAGCAGCGGGATCGTTTGAGGAGGTGCATGGTGGAGCAAAGGACAGCCATCGTCAAAGTCGCCAAATCGCTCACAGAAGTGCGTGGGCGAATCACAAACATGCAACGAGGGCCACCGGTTGAAATCAGACGCGTGCAGAGTCTCTCACAGGAGGAGCAGAATATGGTGCAAATTCAGGAGAAAATAGCCAATCAACGGTCGCAGATCTCGGTCCTGGAAACGATCCTACGGGAGGAGGAGGCGAAACGTCGGTATATGCACAACCGACTTCAGGAAATCACTGGGAACATTCGCGTTCTCTGTCGAGTGCGACCGCATAGCCCGTCACGGAAGCATCCCATCGACTACCTCAAAGTCACCTCCGATGACAAACTGTTGCTCTGTCCAAACGAAATTCCCGAAGTCCTACTGGGAAGAGCTTCCTCCATTCTAAAGTCGCTCAAATCGACCACGAATCCGAAGGGCTTCAAATGCTTCATATTTGACAAGGTCTTTGGTTCAGACGCACAGCAACAGGCTATCTACAAGGAAGTCGACGATTCTATTATCTCCTGTGTGGATGGCTTCAACGTCTGCATAATGGCTTATGGTCAAACTGGAAGTGGGAAGACACACACCATGGTGGGAAGCGCACAGGATCCTGGAGTGAATCGTCGAGCAATTAAACGACTTCTGCAGTTATGCAATTCTCGCAAACACTGGACCTACCAGCTCTCCATGAGCATGCTTGAGGTTTATCAGGAGGAGGTTTTTGATCTCTTGGTTGGAGGTGCTGTGGACAAGACAAGTGGTGGCGATTGCGTAAATAGCGATTGCAGAAGTGTGCACGGTTTAGACCTCTCGACTCAGGGTCGTCAGCTCAGTCCAACCGGTTTCATGACCTCCACTTCAGGCAACAGCTTCGCACAACCGCGACCCTCACAACAACGACGTCTATCCATGGTGCGACTCTTATCAACACGTGAGGATGAACTGGTACTGCAAAATCTCACTGAGAAGATTATTGAAAGCGAGGAGGACATGCTTCAACTCCTCGAGTTGGGCGAAAAGCGACGAAGCACTGGAGCCACTCGCCTCAACACTAATAGCTCCAGGTCTCACATGCTGCTTCTGCTGCGAGTCACCGGTGAGCATACAGTCAACAAGACACGGAGTCGTGGAACTCTCATTCTAGCCGACCTGGCTGGGAGTGAGAATGTTGGGAAGTCGGGTTCGGTGGGACGGCGCTTCCAGGAGGCCACATGCATCAACAAGTCGCTCTCCTGCCTGGCTCGTGTCTTCGACTCCCTGCGCAAGCGTTTGAAACCGGCCTACAGGGAGACCAAGCTAACGTACCTGTTGAAACCCACTTTGGGAGGGGATGCAAAATGTCTAGTGTTGGTGAATGTTCGTAGTGAACCGGAGAATCTGGACGAGACTCTGCGCGCTATCCAATTTGGTCAGGGAGCTCTCCAGGTGGCTCCGTGGAAATCCAGCAGTTTGGGAGCTCCACAAATCGTCGGTGGCCGATGCCTAGGAAAACCCCGCCTTCCCCGCGTGATCAGTGGCCATAAAGTCTGTGTTCAAAGTCATGCTAAAACATCCGTGCCATGACTACAACCAATTTGTATTTTCGACTCGACTCTTTTCATGTCATGATGCTGCTGCTGGTAATGATAGCCTAACCTGATGGCATCATGCGTGCTCGCAATCGAAGCAATGAATGCACTTCCTACTTGTCATCTTTTAAGGAAGCTGTTAGACCTTTAGGATATTCACAGCTTAATCCATTTTTGAGGCTGCTCGTATCTTGAGATGGCAGTGGGAACGCACCCTAGGTACACTTTGTAAATTGAATTCCTCGATCACAAAAGCTAAAAAATATTTTTACATGCGATAGACTTCTTTCAACTACTCACAAGCAACTCGGAGTATGCCTCCAACTTCCTAATTGCCACAGCTTATCGCTACTTACACTAGAAGTATTGTCAACTTATTTAGTAGTGTATGTTGATTGCATTAAAACTACTAAGTTACTCTTTGGCTTCTGATCAGTAGGACAGTTGCGGACTTGTGGAAACGAAGTCAGCGCTTGGAAACTGGTATTTGGCGGATTCGCCACCGAGATCATGAGCGAAAGACTGACGTCCACACCCTTAAAGTGGCACAAACACCCTGACCACCCGACTGGTCAATTCAGCCTCAAAAAACCACACCAATTTAGCTTTTTCAGGCTGAGCCAAATGATTTGTAAAACTATTCGGTGCTATCGCGATTGCCAACCACAAAACACTTGTAACATGTATGCGACGCTGAGTTCCGAAGGGAAACCCTGGCGCCTCGCGCATATTGAACGCCGGTAACGAGTGCGATGGGTGCTCGAATACAACGTTTTGCACCACCACCAGGTCTTCATAGTGCCTGGACTAATGTACCAAAAAATACAATTGAATTTTCACAAAGTTGGCAGCACCAGCCACTGCTGAATCGGGTATTTTTTCTGGTACAGGGAAATGGACTCAAAAGGGCGACTATTTGAAGTACTTTCCATAATGAAAATTACTTTTTTACAATCTGAATGACATCGTGATGGTTGACGACATTTGAAAGACCGACGCGTTGTGGACTAAACTTCACACTGGTTCCCTAAATGCAGAAAAAATAACAGGAATGAAATAAATCCATCCAGTACTAATCGCCACTTTTTAGTCTGCAAAAACTTCACTATCATAGGCTACCTCAACGCCTAAGGCTTAATGATACAATTGCCCTGAGCTAGTGGTACTGACCATGTTTGAGTAGATGCTTCAAAATAAAATCTTTAGGATGCCAGAAGTTGAGATGATGCAGTTCCATGGACAGGTCACTTATAAATTGAAAAATCATAATAAAAAATTAGCAAAGTCCCCATCATTGCTTGATTACATGGGAAATGAAATGCACCAAAGCCTTAATACCCCCATAATCACCCTCATATGCACACATCGCCCCGATTTTCAGATCTGAGGCCGCACATCACAGAAATGTGACGTATTTAATGTAATGAGCCGGATCAGGAGAATCAAAATAACGACAATCAGCGTTCCACTGAAACAATAAAATATCGAGCCCGTAGTGAAAGACTACAACTCAGAGCTAGACAACAAACGTATTCGGTGCTAAGTTGGTGGGTAAATGCTGGTAAAATTTCGGTTCAAATGCAAATGCTCAGAACAGTTTCAACTCAGAAAAGGATGACTTATATTTAATGATATCATCAAGTGAACATAAGCTGATAAGTAACTCACCCAGACAAGAGCATACTTGAAATTGCTTGCCAGCGACCTGTGAATGCAGTGGCACTAAGACAGAGAAAAAGAGGAAATAAAAAAACTGATCAAACATAATTTTAAATGGAGGGAGTGAGGCTTACAACATGTTCGATAGTCGCTCCATTGCGTAGAATTATACCCTCATCAAGATCCGGCTTTTCTGGAAGAAAAATAACAGAACTCAACAAACTACCGACTCGATGGCATTGCAATATGCTAAATCTTGCACTTACGTCCTTGTTTCTTCGTGTAGATTTGAATGAGATCTAGGTACTCCCACAGTACTTTGAGTAAGTAGTCAAGATTGAGGTTCAGGTTGCAGCTACATGACGCCGCGTTGAGGGGTAAGTACAGACACACTCACCTGATAACCACCGAATGCGGTTCGCGCGCCAGTTTGTCAACCTCTTCCAGGGAAATTTGGTCGATTTTGTTGTACACCTTTGGAAGGAGGAAGAATTAAATCAAAGCAAACCAAACCCAAACCTCCAGACGCCAGTTCCTAACTGAGTGAAGTGGGGGAACAGTAGAATGGCTCAGAGATCTGCTTAGCGACACGATCTACATTCTTCGCATGTTGTAGTTGCATTGAACGGTGTAGACTTTCGATCATACCTACAGACTCCCCTGACACGTTTGCATGGCTTAATACAGCCTCCGGGAAGACAGAACTCTGGAAACCCATTTCTTAAACCCTTGAGCAAGGTTTTTTTGGACAGCTGTCTGCGTGACACGCACGATAAAAAACATCACTTGAGACAAAGTAGCGAAACCAATCTCAGTAATAAAATGCACTCGACACAGGCGAACACTGAATGGCCAATAAAGCGAACTTCGGAGTTGTAAGCCTTATGACAACCCAAAATGAGTGACAATGGCGGAATCAATCTAACACCTTTTACTCCATTAGAAAGAATGAAAACAGCTGTCAATGATGCTTCAGGGGGTTGATACAAACTGATTGGGCTGTTGGCAGAGAAAAAGGAATTTCTATATTCCCATTAAAATTGATTAGTGAAACCTTGCAACAAAATCTAAAGAGCAAAAAGATGCACTTAATAAGAGAGATAGGATGCCAGGCAAGGAATAAAAACAAAAATGACATTTAAGCATGATGGATAATTAGAGATATTTCAGACCTCAAAACCAGAGGATGAAGTAAACTCGATGTAAGGTATCTTACATTCCTAAGCGACATATTCCAGATAAAAGACAAGAGAACACACAAAGGGAGCTCAAAAGAAGCCTGCAACTAAATGACTCCAAAGGATTTTCAAAAAATACCTAACTAGCTAAAACAGCGAACATCATAATCTACCACTCTTTCCCAAAGAGACAAACGCGGCAGTAATTCTACTTTTATGGAACTTTTGCTCCTAGAAGCAAAAGAAGACAACACTAGGCATCGCTATCGCTGCCTAAGCTGCATTTCCGGTGTAATTTTAAAATTTCAAGATCAATTAACGTGGTCATGTGGTGTGTTGCTTTGAAATAACAAGACTTTTGATTAACTAATCTAAGCTCACTTCAAAGAAAATTTCCTTGTATACCCAGTTGTTTCGAGGTATATTGAATACATGGATATCAGACGTAATTGCACGGAAAATACGATGAGGATTCCATTGTGGAAAACTCCAATCGCATACAGCATAATTCTTTGGAGATAAAGTGACAGGTGCCTTAGGAATGTGTGGCGGGTAGTGAAGGATCATTTGAAAGTAAAAAAAAACATATTCGTTAGTTTGTTGATTGCTGCAGTACAACAGCCATGCCTCATTACAAGTCAGCTGCTAATCACCAAACAAAGATGCCATTTTTGCAGCATGCACAAAGGCGTGAAGGAGTGACAGACATTGAAGCTTATTACCATCTGGTAAGGCATGGCATGTGCCATCCGTTTGTGTGCCAGCTTCCGCCTCGCCTTTCCCTGTCGGTGTAGAGGCTGATCAACTGCTTCTTCAAT
Source organism: Taenia hydatigena (assembly GCA_036345935.2). Taxonomy (NCBI): domain Eukaryota; kingdom Metazoa; phylum Platyhelminthes; class Cestoda; order Cyclophyllidea; family Taeniidae; genus Taenia; species Taenia hydatigena. The sequence goes on from JADWOT020000003.1 coordinate 22,724,977, forward strand.
AGAGGCACATAGCACCGCATCATCTAGCACAAGGATCTTTCCTATATGCGATGCGTCACCGCCAGAACCAGGCACTTTATCCCAACCGTTTCAAAGGGGAAATTTATGCTACTACCTAGCGTATCCTCTACTAAACGCTATTAATGCAACTGTGGAAGGAGCTTTTCTGTAGCTTCCAAATGAGAGAAAAGAACAAAGATAATGCTCACTTAAAAAATTGTATGCCCGCTGAAGCTCACATAATATTCAACAAGATTTTGCAACAAGCTATAGCGAAGGCCACAGAAGCTTATGTAGTCACCCAATACAAGATGGGCCAATTAATGAAGGACTTCGAGAACAGCATTACACCCATACACTCGCCTCTGAATGTAAGACGAAAAGTTTATTGAATACTCAAAACACCAACTTACTATTTACAAATTAGAGGACCAAAAACTGAAGTATTGACAAATAAGCAAACACCAAAACTCACGTAGAGGCATTTCAGGTATACTCGATTGCCTACAATCACATCAATCAGCTGGTCCTGCGTAATGTCTTCACGAATGACCACATCAGCGTTGAAGATTTCTGCTGAGGTTAAGGAGTTTTACAACATCTAGAAGGCGTAACGGTGTGCAACATCAAAAGGATACTGTACTCGTGCAAAATCATCTGCACCATCTTCTCATTGATATGTGTCAGTGGACATATTGAGTTAATTTGCATTCCTCCAGTCTTTTTTTGCTACAGAGAATAAAAATAAGTAAATGAACACCAGCGGGACTAGTTACATCATCAAGAGGTAGAAGACATTCCTCGTATTGTTCTGATCCATGCTTGAACAAACCTAATGATGGGCCTATCGGCATCGTAATGAAACTGACCAGCATCAATCATTGAGTAGATGCTTCCTCTAGCCTTGTTTACTGTTATGTTACCGAACGTGCCCACCAAAGTGATCAAAGAATTCTGGGAAGTCAAAAGCCTATTAACCTAAATTCAGGCCTCAGAACACTTCGAACAATGCGTCTCCCGAACCCATAAACATGCACTTCTGGAACACTCGAAAATCTCAATGAATCTTTCTCCAGCACAAATTATAGATAACAGCTAAGCCATGAAACTAGTGCAGCACAAATCTTGCTTCTCGCAGCAATGGTCCCAATAGATGCCACGAAAACTTCGAAATACAACAAAAGTTAGCTCCGCGTTTGCATAACCCAAAACGTTTTCGCATGAACCAGAAAAAAAGCAGCAAAAGCTTGTGATAATATGGATTAACTAGGTTCCCTGATGATGAAATTAAAAGGACACGTCATCTGAGTGTTGCCTATACCTTTTTATCACAACTATATTGTAAAGACGAGACAATTCACCTTGAAGTAAACGTTGGGTTTTCGTTGGTTGAGACGAATCCCCACACTCTCCAACTCCCTCTCAAGAAGTTCACTACAACAAGAGGAACAGAGTTAAAGAGAATCATTTTAGAGGGAAAAACAGTTGCATAGAAACACCGGCAATGGCAACTAATCAGGGGACTGGAACAAGAGCAAACTTTAACGGATGTATTAAAATGCAATCGGATGAAACACTGAAACGAAATTGCAACAAACCGTTGAATGAGGGGTTTCGTGGCATCGATCATCATGAGTATAAGATCAGCAGTCCTAGCCACTGCAATCACCTGGCGACCACGACCCTTGCCTTGAGCAGCTCCCTCCACGATGCCGGGTAAATCGAGTAATTGTATCTTAGCCCCCTCATACTAAATCATGCTGCTAGGGGAAATTGAAAAGTTCTACCTCGATCACACCTGGGACACAGGTGAGTGTAGTGAATTCATAGGCAGCACACTCGCTGTTTGCGGAAGTCAGGGCGTTCAGAAGAGTTGACTTCCCCACTGATGGGAAGCCAATTAGAACAACACGTGCATCGCCAGACTTGAGAACGTCGAAGCCTTCGCCTTTCTGCGACTTATCGACGGGTTTTAGCAATTCGGCCCGGTACTTAGCTAATTTGGCCTTCAAAAGACCCAAGTGATACTCCGTAGCTTTATTTTTCTGTGTGCGTGCGATTTCACGCTCGATTTCGGCAATCTTATCGAGAATGCCCATTCCTCGCCTAAAATGATTTAAAAGACGAATCGTAAGTGTAGATAACAATTTATTTCAGGCAGCAACACTCATGTAACTCATTAATGCCACAGTTGTTCTTTGGAAACCTTGTGCTGCACAAACAATAGGCGTGAAAGCAAATACCTTTCACAAGCTGATGTGAAGAACCGAACGCAAAGCAAGTCAACAGACACGACGCACAAAACTCGCGTTAACCAACCAAGATGCAATGGACTGCATTTCAAATGTGCACTTATCAAACCGAACGTGAGGTCAAGCATTTTATAATATTATTAACCTCGGACTGCGTAAACGAAGGCAGCGTCAAAAGTATTGTAATACTTAATTCTTTAAATGTGCTTTGTAGGCCAGAGGCGGGAAGTCAATTTGAATCACGCGACGGAGGAACGTGGAGACTCCTTGGAACGTGACGGGCCCTCGGCCTGAACCCCCATTCGTCGCCTAACTGTATTTATTACCCATATAACAGTAAAGATGTCTAAACGCACTCAGACTTCTACTGGCAAGGGTAACCAGGAGGGAGAGGAGGAACCCTCTACAGTATGCTTATTTATAATTGTTGTACCATGCCCCTTGTTCATACCCTAAATTGATGCAAAACGTTGGCGGTAATCGGAATCTCTGACGCTGTTCTAATTTTCTTGTTTAAGTTCCTAACTCACCGAGCGCATTTGCCTCTTTTCTAAAGTGCTAAATAAAAGTGTTTGGTTTGCCCGTGAATCGTTAAATCACCGAACTTCATTGCCGCTTTTATTTTCGCTTCACGCAAACTTTCCTCTAAGCAGTAAATGACATCTGAGTGGCTTTCCCAATATACGCCAAGTGAATTTTGTGAGCGAGAGACGAGAGGACAATTCTAGCCTGGTTTTAGAGCAGCGAGGCCGCTCCCCAGAGGCCTACGCATCCTCGTCTTGGACTCTCCGGCATAGTTACTCTATATCATCCTTCAGCATATCATAAAGATGTGTAGGAGTAATCAGTCTCGTCATAGTAAGGGTGGAAAAAGGGAAGAGGAGGAAGGAAGGAAGCCGTTCACAAAAATATTTTTCGAACCTGGTTACTAATTTTAAAGAATCGGACATCTGTTGCTATCCATAATGAACGTAGCATTGGGAATTAGTAACAATCGTCAAGTGCATCAAATAATCCTTTGGTAGACTGTAGCGTCCCGAGACTTCCTCGAAGGCGAAAGAAGGCATAATACCAGGGCAGAATATGCATTCAATAAACAGAGGGAGGCCAGATCACGCGGCTAGAGCAATATGGCCACTTAAGTTACCGAAACCGGGACCGGTAGTAGCAGCAAAGTATTATATAGTCCCTCTCTCTTTTTGAGTGTTGTCCTCGACGCTCCTCTTGGTAGATCTCCCGCGTCAGCCATCACAACGTAATCAGTGCTACAAGAAGTATCTACAAACTACCCGTACCAGTAGCCGACATTCGACGCAACAGAAGCAATGCTTGGCACCAACGTCAGTGATCCCTCTTGGCAGTTCGATTGGACTTACAGCTTTGTCCAGTTCAGAAAATAAATTCGGAGTAAGAGACTCTGCTGACCATTATTATGTCCGTAGGTAGACGTTAGTGCAGCGGTCTCCTTAAGCAGGTAAATTAGGGAAATCGCTGGAATGAAACCTTTCGAAGTAGTCCACGGCTAGTGTCGCTTCAGTTGCTAATAGCTTTCGTGTAGAACCTAGGGATGGGGTAGATGCGGAAGGTGGACGCTGATCTCAGGCCTTCTGTTATGGGACGTCAGAGATTCTCCCATTCGTAGTACATAGAACTTCTTTCGCAAAGCTGCAATATGTTATAGGTGGTAGAGCTGGGGATAGAAACCCAACAAAGTCGGGCCCGTTTTCCGCTGCCACCAATGCAGCGTCCTGAGATTTCCTTCAAGGCAAAAGAAGGCATAATACTTGAGCAGAATTTATATTTAATAAACAGAAAGAATGGGACCTCCGACATGTCCCGGAGGCCGAAACTGAAACCAGCAGTCTGAACAAACCAAGCATTACATAGGCAAACGATACGTTATTCTTATTCCCACATGGTTTCCTGGCCTTCTTTTCAAGACATATTTGCCGCCTTACAACAGGCATTTTGCCGAAGTGTTTGATCAAACTGCAACAAATTGCTCCATTTGTTACAATATTGGTCTTTGTAGGGTTGCGTTTACAGAAGTAGACGCATTTTTCCCATGTTTACAAGCGTAATTTTGTTGTGTAGTTAATCCTGGATAGTTAAGACATTTATAAACTTCTCAGATTTTGCGATAGTTGGCCAATTATTCGATTCTATTAATATCAGTGAATGCACCTAAATAGTGAAATTCCTTTTTCTTTCAAATGCCAATGTAGCTGGTCCATTTTTCCCGCAAAACAAATTACGTCAAATTGGCTAGCAGACACTTGTTCTCGTGGAATATTTCAACACTCTAAAGAAAAATGGTGAGATTCTCTGTGTTGAACAGTTGCTTTGAGGCTTTACCGCAGCGGACATGAAGAAATGAAATGACATTTTCAATAAATTTAAGAGCCTAAACTTTATCGTGCTGCAGCAAAAGTTTTAACGGAGGAAGTACAGCCAAAAATCCCCACAAAGTGATTAAGTTTTGCCGATTTCAAACCGACCTGAGACGTCGGTGAATTGCAAATGTTCAAAAGGCGTGAAGAACTACTGATGAATGCGGCGTGTGGATAACTCGAAACGAATTCGCAGGAGATGGCTTTCTGGAGTTGTAGCCTTAGTCCTGCTTGAGGCACCTCCCTAGATGTAGACGTTTTTTTATCGTGAATGGGGTACCTCTCCTACGTTTGCTGCTTGAATAACGTCTAGAGCAGAAGTGCTACGCGGTAGCAGAAATCATCATTCGGAAACAGTTTATGCAACACGTTTGATTTTGATGGTGAGATATCACGTAGAGAAAGTCGTTCCATTTTGGATAATGCAGAAATGTTTGAGTAATTTGAGATTAATATATCGAGCGAAACTTTAAGTAATGCTTTGTTTGGTTGCTGATGGAACAGTTGATTAGCTGCCACACCGACTGAGAAAGGTGAGGCGGAAGCTAGCAAACAAATGGTAACAAGCTTCAATGTCTGCCAATTTCTTCTTAACTTCATCCTTTAAAAACGTGATGAATGTTTGCTGAGCGATTTGATTATGATAAGAAGTGACTTTTGTGTTTCATTGTCAAATGAACAGGCATGCCTCTGATTTTCCCAAAACAACTTACTCACTACCTATTCTACAATACGCAGGAGACGATGTTGGACGTGGGTGACGTACTACGGACGAAAGTGATTACTTGGTATTCCCTGTTGAAAGCCAAACACTTGCGACTGTGTTCGATCTCTCCCGTATGCTAAGAGTTTAACTTGAGGAATTCCCGAAAACAAAATTTTCATGAATATTCAGGACCGATTAATCATTCGGAAGAAAGGCTTATCACTTAAGGATTATCTAGAGCAGCGTAGTCATCCTGCCTCCCTCTGCAAAACTCACCCGTAGGTAGATTTGTGTCTTCAATGGGATAGACGAGAGGAGGACATTACCTAATGCCATTCCTCTGTTTTCCTCTCAATAACTTTCGCGAAGTGGTGCTAATTTCCTACCCCTAGCAGTACACAGGCAATCACTTCAAAAGTGGATAGGTATGAACTAAAAGTGAGATAGAGGTGATTTTTGATTTCTAAATGAGCGTTAAGTATGAAAATTGGATTTTAAACTAATTCACCGAGCGAATTTGATGTCTAAAATATTTTCGAAATTATTTAGTTTTTTGCTAGCTTCTTTCGATACCTTATGTTACTAACAATAACTCATAATGATAGTCGTTATCAAAGGTTGGTTTTAAATTTCCGACACTTTATTGCCACCAAATAGACCTCGCTTCCCACCAATTTCATTTATTAATGAGGCTCTATTTACGTCCCAGTGATAGGCTCAGCAGCGCTGCCACAAATGCATCGTCCGGGTCACACCTTAAAGTTTTTTTATTTATATGGGTTGAGAAACCTACCTTAATTGCATGCACATAAAATGAGGTAGTTCCAGCTTCGACAAATTCGGATGGATGACGAACGGTACTGCCCTTAATTTTCCTCGACGAAAAAATCGGAAATGTCGTGAAGGAGTGCATTCCAAGGCTATTAATCTCAAAGAACAAGTTTGAAGTTGTATGACATAGTTCCCTAAAACCCTTATCATGGTGTGAGATAGTTTGAGTTGAATTGTGCGGACCGGTTTTGGGCACTGTCAAGACTTACTTGACTGAAAGTTGTTTTTGAAATAAGTATCGAAGAACAACACCTAAGGATCCGAATGTAGACTTATAGGAACGATCGGGTGGAATTGTACAATAGCATAATCCTATTTTGCAAACTATTACTCTCGAATTGTGGTCACTGCGACCAAGTCCTTGATCTTCGTTACCCAGCAACAATGGCAGAAGTTAAATTTCACCATAATCTATGCGGCTCTTTAAGAATTTCCTTTCCGCTTTGCAGGCTTCACACCTGTCGCTTTTTTCCATGGGGAATAATCGGATTAAATAAAAAACTGCCAACTTTCACGGCTTGCAATTGGATGGATAGTAGTAAAGAGGGCTAAAAAAGTGTCGGTTTATTACCAAAAAACTATGCAAATTCCATCCTTTTTTAAGACGTAGAGAGGTTCCTATGCCAAGCGAACCGCAGGCATCAGGTGAATAAATAGTTTTTAGAGCTGCGATTAATCATGAATCCGAAACCTTATTGGTTAATCAACTTGACCGCCTAGATGCCCTGGTCATGTGGCAGAAAGTAATTGGTTGAGGCGTCGAAACTTCATTGGACATTCTCTTTGACCTTCGATTTGGTGAAAACGGTCTAATTAAACATGCTACTGAATGACATTTTTACTTACTCATATCTTTATTGGTGGTTAATACGCCATCGATTCCAGAAAACACACCCATACGACTAAAGTTACTAAAATTTTTGTCGATAAATTGCCATCCATCCTTTTGCATTTATAGTTTTCTATTAGTTTTCAATTTTAATGTGCACCAATTAACAGCACGTAATTACAAGGTAACCGAAGAAGCTAATTCAACTCCTGTTATCAAAATATTCACTCATTGCATTTTTTCTTTTCCTGTTCTGTGTGTCACATTTTTCGAAATTATAACCATTTGGATCCTTGCTATTCTTCTTCGCACGGTCCCACCACTTTGGTGCGAAACTGAGCATACACACCATCACCAACCCATCGTTTGACTGAGTTAATTAACTCTGACCAATGAAATCGCAAAAATTATTTTCTTCCTCCTCTCTTGCATACGAGTTGCAATTTCCGGTAAGCGAAGTGATTTCATAGTGAGGGGGAGAATGTGGAGGAGGGGTGGTCTGTTCTACTGTGAGAAATTTTTCCGTATTTCGAACGTATTTTGCTAGAGCAAAGTGCTAACAATGATGCATAAACAACTCGAAAAGACGTTATTCGCCAATACTGCGAGATGACCAATCAATTTGAGGCGAAAGAGCCTCCACAATTATTTACTTGGCATAAGCATGCACTCCAAATTTACACAGATATGTACGCTTTGTAGCATAAGTGTCTCGATTATTGCATTAAATGTGGAGCAGAATACGATGCGAAAGTAAGGCTAATTTGTTGACAGTTTCATGAAAATGGTTAAATGCTTACAGCAAAAAAGACAAAACAAAGATATACTTTCCCTCAAAATAAATGAAACCAAGCATCAAGGCGTTGAAAATAAAGTTTTTAATACTACTGAAACCCCTTTATGCCAGATACAAGACCTCAATATTTAAGGTTACTTTGTTTTAAATGTTTCAAGAATTCAGACGGCATTTTTGGCCTTGATAAATGTATTACTCTGCCTGTATTAAGCCTTAGATACTTCGCCTTGTAAATGCACTCCAGCCATTACATTCCACACTTGATGAGAGTTTTTCAAGGAGCCTGACATACTGCCTTATTTCAGAGACATTCAAGACTAACATGGGAGCGAACATGAAAATCTTTACTGTTTTCAGGCAGTCGATTTAGTTACATCCCAATCAGAAAGATACCCCAGAGGTGTATTAGTACTTATAAGCAGATCCGAGTTGGAGAGTTAGTTTGATCTGCGCATTTTGGGTCAGCTTGAATAAAGTGTTTGTTTGTTAAAGATGGTACCATTATCTAAAGCAATACCTTATGCTTAACAATAATCATTATGGGACAATTTTTCATAGTAAAAGAGCAACCTTCCATGAATATCTAAGAAATTAACAAAATCCCGATATATTTTTAGTGTAAAGAAGTTGATATAGCCCTAACGATTCACGTTTTTGATTGGCTGTAATACGCAGTTGTGTTATTACTTGTAAAGGTGGCTAATGCATGAAATCAACCGGAAAATAGCTCGGAAGTTGGCTCTACACCCACAAATAGTGTGCTACTTCAGCAAGGCAGTGAAGGTGGCTTGAGATAATAGGGGTTCCATTCTCAAGGGGAAGCAGTAGGAAAGGCAAGTAATTTATAAGGTGGATTGAACTGCCTGCTCTGGTGATTTGCATGAAGTGTGTCAACTGTACCGTGTGCATAGAAAATGCGCATGCATTACTGTCCTTGAAGAAAGGCAAATTAGCATACAGGCAATGAGCATAAAACTAACCACAATGTGTTAACAAAAAGTCTTTAAGTGCTAGATCTTGGGAGTTTTGTGAATGGGTGCCACTATTAAGCTTGAGCGCTTCTCACGCGATTAAATGCTCCAACTTTTGTCTCATGGAATTCCGCAGCTAAATAGTCAATTCATTTTATTAAGCGATGGCACTGGTGAATGAATTGGTGGACTGAAAATTGTCTGGTCTCACGCCTTCTTTTCACAAGAAATAAAGAGGCATTCAAGGTGTTTTGAGCATATCTCAAGCAAGTGAGAGCGTATTGCTGAGAGACAGATTCAAATGAAAAGAATCGGCGTTATTTACGACTTAATTTCACACTCTATGTTTTCTCCCAAATTAGTACAAACCTGCTACTCAATGGGGCAGGGATATCAGGACTCGACCGTCCTTTTTTTAGTTTTGCGCATTTTCTAATTAGCCTTGCTTATAAAACTTCAACGACGCTCAGAAGTGCGCAAAATTGGTGATATTTATTAATAAATTTGAGAATCTATCGTAAAATTTGCTTGTTAAAGATGAATTTTCGGCAACAATCGGATCTGGAGTCGCAGAAAAAGCACACTTTTGGAAGAGTTGTAAGATCCACTAGTTGCAACTTAACTTTACGCAAACGGTGTTAGTTCACAAACATTTGGGAAATGGTACGAGAAAAACAGCCGAATAAACATGCAATCAAAATTGGCAGGTTGAGAGGTTCTCGTTCGATTCAACCAAGTGGGAGAGTCTTCGGAAAACGGAATTTCCATCTCTAAAGCTGAAACACCTAGTAACTGCACTGTGCCAGTATAGTTTACAAAAACGAACTAGTCAGCTACAGGAGCACGTAATCGCCAGTGTTACTCGTCTCAGAGTTACATTCAAACAAATCCATCATCCGATGCACCAACTTTTCCCGAATGAAGGTAATAGAAACACTGGAAGGATGAGCATCAAACAATGTGAAAAGCATGAAACACAGAAAATTTGTGGCAGTCTAAGGATATTTTAATCATTGTAATGTTTAAACAGTTCAAAGCAAAGGAAAGTCCATTCTCTGCATGATGCATTGAACCAGAAATGCACTTGATATTCCCTTGACATCCTTAGTTACAGTTAACAATGTTGTCATCTCGATTTGGATTTCAAAAACGAGCTTGAGTAATAAATAAATGGAGGAATGAAGATTTTACTCATTTATATACAACATACATTTGTACAGATCTGTCTTTTGGTGAAGAGGAGGTAAGGAGGAGGCATCGACTTAGAAAAAATAGGCAATTGACTGATTCACACATACACACATACATCAACAGTCAGACAATTCTCGAGGACGGCTAAACGTTCCTGGATAGAAGGACGGCAGATGGGATGGAATGGCCTCTGAGTTTTCAGCGCTCCACAGAGCTGACGCTATTTCGAAGAGCAGAAGAATTGGCAACCGTTTGTCGAAGGCCCTCCGTCGTTGCCACCACATCCTGAACAGCACCCACTAGACGCTCCACCTCTGGACCCAATACCACCACCGGTTTTGATGCCAGTGTGGTGGCTGTCGTGGGCAAATCTAGATTAGGCGAGGTAAGACAACCGGCAACATCCTTTGTTTGTGCTATTAAGCCTTTTAGAGCCTCACACACAGCGTTTCCGGATGCTTCAAGGCCGCTTCTAAGCTTCTCGATGTCTGATGCAGAGCTGAAAACTTCGGAGGGCGGAAGGCTCTGTAGGGCCGCTGAAAGGTTGGCTGCAAGGCTGACCAATTGGCTTGAACATCGAAGGAGAAATTTTGCATTTGCTATTAGCACGCCCGCCGATGGAAGTCGGTAGCCTCTCACATTTCTAGGCTCATTCAAGTTGCATTGAAGACAGCCAAGAAATTCTTCAGCTGTCCCCCGAACCAGGAGGGTGTGGGAGTGAAATTGCGCAGCGTAGACGTGCAAAAGTCCAGCCAGATTGGTGGGATCGTTGGAATCTACGCTAGGTGTGACGCTATCTTCTCGATCACTGATAGATAGTGAGCCAAAGTTGTCTTCTATATGTTGACCACGTTTTGAGTGTTCGCTGTCAGGGCAATCAAACCGGTTCAACTGGACGGTATCAATTATGGCTTGAGCAGACAACGAAATCTGTTCCAATGAGGAAGCTAACGCATTGAAGCCTTTTTCAGGGTTCGGCTCTTTAAGTCGCTGAAAATCTTGCGGAAGGCGTCCATCGCGCAATTTAGCAATCTTTAGTCTCTCCTCTTGAAGGAAATCATTTAGACCTAGATCATCACTACTGAATGTATCACACAGGCGCTCCAAATTTGACAACTCTGCTGAAAGACCCTGTTCAAAATTGCACATTTTCTGGATCAGAGCCTGTGTGGATCCGCTTTTTTCAAACCGCTCCATTGAAGCAAGCGCTTCGTTAATTAGTAGTTCTATTCGTGAATGCGTCTGTTGCCAGATGGAAAAAGAAGTGACAGGCCTGGAAATTCGAGTGGCAAGAGGAGCAGAGGTGGACCGAGTCAGTCTGGATGTGAGTGGAACTGTGAGGAGGTTTGGTTGAGGTCCATTTCCCATAGCTTCAGAAGAACTAGGTGCATTTTTTGGCTCAGGACTGACTCTTGCCTCATCATGCCGGTCAGACAAGGTTACAAGACGCTCGACAGGGTCAGAGAGAAACTTATCTTCAGTAACAATGTTCGTACATGTGGACGCGGAAGTGGAACCTCGGGAACGACTGTTCACATCAGCTTCGGAAGGAGTGGGATCTACGAAACGGACTGAGTGTTTGCCCGCCTGAGCAACTGAGCTGGGACCAGAACGCTTCACTGATCGTTTTGGAATGCTTTCAGAAGAATGTGAATCCTGAAGAAGTATACAAATTCAGTGATAGATACCATCATTCAAATAATTTTCATGTGTACCAAAGTAATCCTGAACGTGGTGTCTTAAAAGTAGATTTCGTAGATGCATTATCCAGAGTTTTAGGATGGTAGGTAGAATTCGCATGCAGCAGTACAGCATCACACGATTTCGAATGGAAGCCAATTACAGATTCCTTAAGAAGGCAAGGCTACAAATAACTGGTAACATTTCGTGAACTACTGGTCCAGAAATTCGCAACTGCGGTCCAATGCATGAATACTTAATTTGAGCTTGTCCTTAAAGGGTCGTAGCATAGTTTTTGTTTTTTGAAAACCCTGCTTTGCGATTCACCGTTTTTACACGCATTGCGGACACCTTTTTTCCAAAATTTCGGCTAAATTATCATTTTTTATGATGGTTACAGCATCAGAAGTAGTGGCATGAACCTCCATGCGTTTGACTTTGTTAAGGAAATGGGTTCGTAAATCAATTCGCATTTTGAGTGGAGACTTGTCACGGCTATCAGAGAGTTTGATGAACACTTTGCCACTTTAGCTGGGTGTCTTAACAGCATGCAGTCAATGCGTCAGAATTATCTGAACCTTTACTACTTAAGCCCACCTACGCTAAAAAAGAGTCTTGATTCACTGAAATAAAATCGTTACTAATTTTTAACCAGATTTATCGTCTGTTCTAAGGCGATAAAATCACTTCAGTAGTTCCTTTTTATGTGGACAGTTTTTCTGTACGTAGTCGGATCTGATTATAGTGACGCACTTCTTGCGTAATGTATACTAAATTACGCAAAACTTTTAATGTTTTTGTTTTGAGAAACGGTATTTCGCGTATGCATCAACGAAAACCATTATTGCGCACATTGATATGCCTCATTTAGGCTGTGGAGAAGACGCTGAGGACAATGAAAACAGTCAAATAAAAGGGAAGAAATTCAAACAAAGTAAAACTGATGCGTTTTTCCTAAAAAATTTGAAATTCTGCGTTATTGGAGAGAAAAAAAGAAAAGTGGATCACGGAAAGCATTACAGTCTGAGGTCAAAAATTGAAAGCATGATAATAGCAAAATATTTGTTAATGGGGAACACACTGGCTGAAAACCTGACTCAAGTGTGGAGCTGATTGCAGCGACCCATGGAAGCATACATTCATTTTCCAACCGTGCAAGATTTCGCATCCAAGGAGATTTAGGGTTGAACTCCGAAGAGAACTAGTGATTTTTGCCTATGTAGCAAATTTTGTACCCTCCTTCCCCATTCACCCACCTCCTCCGCGCCAAAAACATAGAGCTTTAGATATTTATCACTTTCACCACAATTCTTGTGTCTAGTTGATCATTCTGGACTTTTCAGGCCCTTCTCAGTGTCTCGTATTCTCAAACATGGAGCTTCTTCCATCAATATTTTTTAACCTGTCTCGGCGAATGCTCAACTGTTTCACTCACACACGAACTATCAAAGCAGCATTCCACAAGGTACGCTTATGTAAAGATCATCCTGCCTTAAAAGAGCACCCTTTTTCAATTCTTTTCGTTGAATATCCTTTAAATGCCAAATTCCAGGGCTTGACAGGCTTTTCATGTGACAAACCCTTCCCTTTAATGGTGTACAAAAGCAAAAACACCGCGCAGAACCCAAATTACGCAGGGTAGACTTCCTTACCATCGGAAAATGGCTAATTGTGGATTCATATATTATGCAGTCACCTATAAAAACGAAGAGTAAAGAGGTATTTAATGGAACAGGATGCCTACGTGCAAAAAAGAGTGATTCCAGTCAACATTCGCATAAAACGTGAAAAAGTATGTAGTTTTACCATTGGTCATTTCACTTCCTAATGAATAGTTTTTGAGGAGTTCAAAAGTTATTTGTGATGTGTTGTGGTCAAGGTATTAGCTCGCCGAGCGAACCAAAATTTAACAAGTGATTGCCAGACCTTCATTCCTAGAAGTCTGCGCTTTCTATGTGTAGTGTGTCACTGGTAGGTGATGTTAATGCGCTAGGCTCCAAGCAACGACTACTGATGAAGCGTATCCATCAATTTGTCTACCTCGCTACACCACAAGCCTTAGCAATACTCAAAGATTTGCAAGATTAATCCAGTCATTTATTCAAGAGACAGGAACTGGTGAATCGGATAGAAGGCGGCACCCCTCCTATAAGGCTTCACAACTCAGCGCAAAGCTTTAAACTCCAAACCGCAGAGCTTAATGATGAAGAGGTATACGCATTAGTTAGGATAGGAGGAAGGATTGAAAGAGTAGATATACCTCCTCGTTCCCATCCCCCATGTTCCTCCGGTCATATCCCTCTAGGTACCGTTACCATCCCTTGACTGTAAGTGGTAAGAGAACCGAACACGTGGTTGGTTGAGAAATAAAAATGAGTGGAAACGGCGGTAGGAGCGTGGAGGCGTTTGACTTGGGCAGTCGAAATACAGTAGCAAAAAGTTATATGCAGTTGGTGTTTGCCGTCTCAGGAAGGGAAGATAGATTTTAAGGGTGGCTACTTTAGTTAACGTCTATCCTTGATTTTAAACCCCCGCTGCATGAGGGGAGATAATTATTGCACCTGCAAACTTTTTTGCATCCACTTCGCACCCATCTGAATGTGAGGACTAGATCCTGTTGTGAGCGTCATATATACCAAAAAGGTTGCCTAGACAGAAAAATCAGTTATTTTTAAGGAGGATTAAACCAGGAACAGAGCCAAATGTCCATTTTTAGACTAAAGAGTTTATCCCATTCGGTAATGTGGCGAAAGCGACAAATGCTATGGAGAATCGACTTAATGCTGGAGAACTCAAGAGCCTAAAAGACCCTTAGGCAATAAAGTGGGACGTCCTGTTGCTCTTTGAGAAACGGCCAGTGTAGGCTCCAGTGGTCAGGACAAATGCCAGAGATTGGGTGTGGCATTTGCTTCCGACATAAACAGACCAAGTCTTACTCCCGGTCACAGTGACTATATCATTGGCATTATGACGTTATTTTTAGAGCCCTTAATCGCATAAAAAGACACTCACCCAAGTGCACCTATTCCATATTTGTACTTTTGGAGTCAGCTAGTAGTTTTTTTTTCGTCAGAGCGAGGCTCGGTTACTTTTTAAGGCGTGATCAAGTTCTGCTTTCGAATCAGAATTTGAAATGAAACCGCCGACAATGTCAATCTGGAAAATGTTGAGCATTTTATTTACCTTTTCAACTTATTTCTAGTAAGGGTACTCACAATGTCCTGGGTTTGTTAACATACAACTTTAAGGAAAATGAACGATGTCTGTTAATGGTCTCCCATTAAGGTGATACCGACGTTGACAGTTCTGCGTACGACTGACAAAATCATTCGACTGAGTTGCGCCGTATTTTCGCGTCATGTGCTTACTTACTGAATCAGACCGACTTGCGAGGGTATTCGTGCTTTATTTACAAATTTTCCTCCAAAAGTCAACAAAATATGCGAATTCTTTTCAGGTGGGTCAGTGGCTAGAGCCATAAAAATCACACTAGAAAATGCATAGGAAATACATTCGTTTTATCTTTTTCCTAATCTGCAATAGTCCAACGGTGTCTTCCTTTACCCCATGAAGCAGGAATACACCTCTAGGCATTCACGTCACTCAGTTTATTGGATAACGTCAGTAAAAGATATCAAGTTCCGTAACAACATGGAAAAACCGGAATGAAAAGGAAGGAACAAGCGGATATATATGCATATATATTGGTAGGTGCGCATGATTTTTCTATGGGGGAAATGGACTGTGCTTCCAAATAGGCATGAGTGATATGGGGGCGGCGGGAGGAGGGAAGGGGAGAACTCCGAAATTACAATTACTGCATGGAAAGCGCACTGATAGATAGGATTTCTGGGTGCAGTGGTAAATAGCGACATTCACGCCGAAGCAAAATGCAAGCAAATACAAAAAGAGTCCTGAAGGATGATAATAATCAGGAAAAGGAAAAATAACAAAAGAGGCACTTTAAAATCCCATAATTTTTGTGACTTAATAAATCCTTAAAAGTAATGGAAATGATTTTGCAGACTCTACAACTTTTCAAAAATGAATCGTCAGCCTTTTGAATAAAAAAAGCATAGTTTCGGTGAATTTTTGGGTGATCGATGTACCAACTTGAGAAGATTAATGCCCCATCTGCTTTCAAGCGACACTGATCACCAAACATGGTATCAGGCTGCCTCATTTTCGTGAGGGGATATACAAGGCACAACTTGCAGCCGACGCAAACATTTGTATGAGTTCATCTTCGGAGATGCCATGAAAAACTGAGATGAGAACAAAAAACAATGCCTTTCCTCTACTTCAGGATCCAATCGTTTCGAGTAGCTTGTCAGAAACATCAACAGCCAAAATATTGCCCATTTGGAAAATAAATATGGAATTATTGTATTTACAAGCCACAAATTTTCGTGATTTAACATTAATTTGACAGGATTTATAATAAATGTAGGAGTTGACTTAAAACAGTTTGTTTGTACAAATCGCAAAAAATAGCTGAGTGGCATTTCATCACTTTTAATGGGTTGAATTTTGAAGTAGACTAATTCAGAAATTAGGTTTTTTAAGAAAAGAATCTGAAGAAAGTTTCAAGCATTATGCGTTAAAAAGATAAAAAACGCGAAGTAAAATTACTTTCGCGAGTCCTAATTTGCTTATAGTAACAGAAAAGAACGTAATTGCATATGCATCGTCAAAATTCCCCGAATGCTTTGAAGCACCTATTTCACCAACTTTAGAAGTGGATTGCACAACAGATGTGTTGATACTGCTAGGTGAGCAAAAAATGCGAACCTGTACAAATTTCTGAAATCAACTAAAGTTCTCATCTGGAAAGTTTTGAAAGGCTCGATAGAGCTTAATGAAGCATCATTATCTATCGTCCCCACACAATGCGGCAAACAACTGTAGCGTCTTGTGTTCATAGACGAAAAAATTACACAAACTCACATTCACATCTGCCTTACTACCATTTTTCATAAATCGCATACCCTCATTTGTGCACAATTGCCCATCTACCACCAAAGTATGGTGATACTTAGCACTTGAAGGAATACCACCAGAGAAGTTCAGAGAATGAGAATGAGACAGTGTTCGCACTTCCCTCCCTTCTTCCTAACCCCACCAAATCACCAACTGTCTAAATAAATAGCAAGTCCGCATCGAGTTGTGAGATCTCATAGGAAAAGCCCCCTTCTAACCGACCCGTAAGCTCTCACTGTCCCGTCTCTTTCTGAGGACGGTCTGGACCTCCTTCTTATGTGTCTCTTAGTGCCTTCGAGGCTTGTGGTGGGGATGGACAGACGCGCACGTAGACGGATTGCGAGAAAGATGGATGAATGGATGGACGCACCTCAGACATGATCGTTGTTTGGTTCTCCCAGTCATCAATTGCGTCACCACTGAGCCACATACTACACACGCACAGAAAGCATAGTCTTCTCGAGGTGAAGTATCGCGCGACCTGGACCTGTGCAATATTCTGTGGTTTGGCAAGCGCTCCTCACATGCTGGTTCACTCGACGCATCTGTTACTCACAATGTGAGTGCAAGCGCACCCTGCCATCACCACCCACTTTAGACATTGGCACACCTTGGCGTTACCCTGCCACTCTCCACCTATTCACAGTGGCTTCGTCATGACCGAGAGGAGAGTAGCTGTCTCCTCAATGTGATGCACCCTCCTTGGGTGATACGTCACCGCGATCAGAAAGCGTGAAACGTTTGTTGCCACATGCTGCACCTCCACCAAATGTCATGCATCGGATCTGAAGAGAGTTTGTTGCGTCTTTGCAAACGAGCTGAACTCGTCTCGTGTGCAACACAAGCTGTGGAAAAGCATTTAAAATGTAAGTAGATGAATAAGTAATAAGTCGTAGTGGGACGTCAATCTATGCCTGTAATACAACAAATTAGTCGCACGCTATTTATGCTACAGTAATTTGTTTTTACGGGATTTATTAAGTATCGAATGGACTTTTTTTATCATCAAATTGTTGATTTGTTCAAAGAAAAAGTGTCCATCATCTTTACTGCTTGTTTATTTTGAAGACCCCTAAATGTGTAATGAAACCGCATCACCACATATTCATCCAAAACATGTGCACTAATTCCATGCATTGAGGCAAATATTAGGCTCTTTGCGTACCGGCAAAAGGAAAGAGTGCAACTCCAGGATATTTAACTGGGTCTGGGTCACAAGCTACCCTGATGGCATTTTATTGTACGGAGTGTATGCTACTGTTGAGCACCAATATCCGCGATCCTACTATATTTACCCGCCATTAACCTTTAGGTGACCTCAAATTCATTGCTTATCTGTAGTGACCTGGTCGGTTATTTCAGAGGAAAACATACTTATTGCAGAAAACAGATAATAAAACGACGAGGCTATTGAACTCCTACCTACCCACTGCCTATTACTTTTCAACAAGATAAAAGTCTCTAGGCGTTTGGAGTTGGAGATAAAATTTTTCCCTTATTCGTTAGGACAAACACGAATTCGGCGCAATTATTTCGAAATAACAAGTTGATGGAAGCACTATTAGCTCCGTTTTGGACATAAAACACCAGACCCGTCAACGTTCCTATGCAAGAACTAACAATACGGTAATATAAGCGCACACAATTTTGTCAATTAAAAAACGCGAGAATTAAAAAGCCCAGCAATTGAGCATCGGAAGCCATTAGCACTCGGTTGTTTCCTGGTAGCGTCGCTTTCCGTTAGATGCGAAATTTATTTCGCGTCGAATAAAGCGCTTCAGCATTAAGTGCCACAGTCCATTTCTCATTCTCGGTCTAAATGGTTCTATCACCAGCCTTTTGCAAGAAGTTACTTGTTCGTTGACCAACTGTGCTTTTGGAGAATGTTTTAGAACATCGGGAATGCTTCCAAGCATCGAAAGTTGCAGTAAATATTCAAGCATCAGAAATGCGTTGCCATTTGAAACTTGATCATAAACCACCTATCCTCCAACCGTAAAATCGTCAAAAGGGTTGGTATTTAATATGCAAACTCCATCAATGGGGGCACTAAAAGAAGCACGATTATTGGGAACGAAGGTACCAAGAAATGATTCGAGGAAAGATCAACTGATGAGGTTCTACGATGCATTGTCGTGTTTTATGCTTTGCTATTTGGACACCAGGTTCAGCTATCCACAACCGATTGGGCGGCTTGACGTATTTAGTCCTACTAGGCAGGAGGAATAACGATAGGCTCACCTTGTTTACTAACAATAAACGATTTTTCGAGAAGATACTTTGAATGACCAGTAAGATAGAGCAGAATCATCACCTTAAGTTAATACAAATACGAAATTGGCATTAAATAAAGCAATTAACGTGTATACACACCCTATCAGTCGAGCTATATAAGCAGAATAAAATGGTTCCACGGTCGTGCTATTTGCAGTGTTTGCTGTAACAAAATTTTATACGGCCTGCTACTGAATAAAATGCGTGCTGTATAAAGTGGTGCATCACGTGATTTTAAAGCTCAGAAACGTGAAGGGAAGAAGCATTAACTTTGCGTTGCACTCACGCAGCTACTCTTCCAGAGCAAGACAGCCCAAGGGAATACTGTGAAAACTGTGTGCCTTTGTTGACCAACTCTCTATACTGCTTCAGTACTATGAAAAAAACCTACTCATATACACACACACACACATACACAAACTTTTGCACGGTATGCTATTTAAAAGTAGAAAATTAGTCTGCACGTATCCAAAAGGGGGAGGAATGTGTTTCCTTCTGGCGATTACCACCTGACTGACAAGCCACCACACAATGTTATTAATATTAAAGAATTGTCAAATGTAAATCGTCTCTCCTTTGGGAATACACGCTTCCAGGTTTGTAAGCAAAGCGAATAGGTAAGCTGCTACGGCTAAGTGTTCCACTCCCACCACTTTGTCGGTGCGTGTACGTGCCAGGGGGCTTCAAGAAAGTGCTGTTTAAACAGCTGGGAAAAAGATAAAGCTTTGAAAAGGTTCACACTATACCATCCTCTCTGATTTGAGGTAAAAATGTCGGCCTTTATATTTAGTGATCTGTCGAGCTTTACTTCGAAATTAGGAACTAGTGAAAGTCACCCACATGTACATCGGAATTTGTGACATGTACCCTTTTGTATGGTACAAAAAGTGGGAAAATACGGGAAAATATTGTATAAAATAGATTAAGGGAGGTATAGTTTGGGGTGGAGGGATTAAAACCGGTCCTAATCGGTGCTGATTTTTACGTAAAACTTCAGCTATTTTTGCGCCTCAAGTCAAGCTTTGGACATCGTTTGAAGTAATTTTACTTTATCCACTTAGCAAGGGAATTAAGTCAAAAGTAACAAAAGAATGCGACTTGTGAAGGTATTTTGGGAAGTAAAATCATCCCATGGGACGAACGACCTTAGCCTCAGGTGGATTCTCCCCTTAAATTGTAAGTTTCTTGAGATTTCATAGTACTATGGCAAAGTTTCGAGGCTTTTTGTAATTTAATTCCGCCAAGTGTGACAATATGAGTCTATCTTGAAGTAATTTGCTTTTTGATATGGAATTCATGATGCCTAGGAACGCCTTCAAGTGGCAATCTCAATGTCCAACTATCCACAATGAAGATCTCACCTTTATCGACATCAATAAACTCCCAAGACTTTTTCCTTCTCTTAGGCTAAATAATATCTTTTGGAACAAGTGGGGTGCAAAGATGGTGCAATACCTTGGAAAAACGGTCAGGCTGAGCAGAGGTTTTGTAAAAACTATCTAGGCCTATTTTATCCAGTTTTCCCACTGACGACTGAAAATCTCAACACATAAACTTTGACTTACGTGGGTTGAAGGGAGGCAAAACTTCCCACTGCGGAAATTGACGAGAAATTTGAAATATTATTTTTAAACGAAACATTTGCTCGCGATAGGACATAAAACCAAATTGGTACTGCTAAATATAGGGCTAAGAGTTTGTCGAAATTTTAAAGTGTTTAGGACACCTATTATTCAACAACAACACCCCACCTTTAGTATTCCCAAATTTTCCTTCTGGAATTTGAATGATTCGACACTTTGGAATGTTGCTCCATTTGTGCTCTAATAGAATTTGTCGATTTGACAAATATGACATAGAGGCGCGCCCTACATGTGCTAACAATCAAGATAAGGTCAAGGCCATTCATAACCATATGAGTATAGGGAAATACTGATTAGGAAAGCATTGAACACTACAAGAAATGGATGCAAACGTGGACGCTGTGCTCTAGCTTTACGTATGATGGCAGCAAAAACGACGTCTTTTTCTCGACATCCCTGCTCGTGATTGCACACGTTGCGATCTAGACAGTGTTCGCGATCACACAAATATGCACCAGTTCGTGCCATATGGATGCACGGTCTTTAAGATTGCCAACCTGTTCCTCTTCCTTGAAATACTTGGAAGAATTGCCCAAACTCCTCTTGAAAGCGGGATATCTGTCTTTAGACACAAATGTTTACCTTGGTTTCTCAGACAAACGAAAACAGCAAACTACTTTAGCATTGAAATGCACCTGAATGCTTCTTTTTTGCAAAAATTGGAATGGCTTAAGAGCAAATGCTTTTTGACAAAGTTCATTGTTAACAGTAAGATCTCGAAAAATTGGTATGTCAAAGCCGAGCATGCTTGTTCAAAATTACGGAGAAATTACACTTGGATTCGTCGCCATTGAAGTATGGTAGGTGAAAGTCTTACAAAAGAAGGATAAATGTTACTGTGGGTGAGTGGCTAGGTATGGAAAAATAGAAACTCGGGTGTTATGAAAGTTTTTTACCTGGTGATCCTTACTGTTGCACTCCGCAGTCAAATACGGATTAGCAGCAGCAGTAGCAGGGATGGAAGTGTTAGTAGTAGCAGAACTTGTAGTAGCGGCAAATGAAACCGATTTGACTGAACTCTCTTCCGTCTTTGGAGACATGGACTGAGACAGGGCTGTGGGATTTCGGGATGGTGGTGATCCGTTACGACCATCAAGCGCCCCACCTGGTGGATAGTTCTCGTAAAAGTTGGCGTAAATTGACTGATCCATCCTGTTGGGGTGAGGTGGAATCGGGGGGGCCACTTCAATCACTGCCGGCAACTCGTCGTATGGATCGACTTCGAGGGGATTCACCTGCACTGTCACCGTTTTAGTCGTTGAAATGTTTGGTGAGGTGATAGTCCTGCTCTTAGCGGCCCGGGCCTTCGGCTGTATAAAATGCATTACGTGATTTCATAAAGCAGTGTAGATCAAAGTTTACTTTTAATGTAGAATCTTGTGTTCTGAAAGATTTCAGCTATGGGTAAGAAACGGAAACACTTCGTCCGCGCCATAGCTAAAAGTGGCAGGTTTTTCCTACTTTCTGCCGTAAAATAGACACCATCCATTGGCACGGGTTCATTTGGAAACATCGAATAAATTTGGCAAGTTTTCTCAAAACCGTTTATTTACCATAAGGTGAGCTAAAAGTTAGCGCATTCTAAATGAAAAATGACCCTTTGCAATCTATGGTGAATAGGAAAAGGCATACAAGTGCCGAGGAGGAGATCTACGGAGCACTTTATTGTACTCTCTGCTGCAGCACTACATCTAGTAGATTTGATGCAGCGTCGGTCCGTCTGGCACACGAGACGAGTTCAGCTCGTTTGCAAAGACGCAACAAACTCTCTTCAGATCCGATGCATGACATTTGGTGGAGGTGCAGCATGTGGCAACAAACGTTTCACGCTTTCTGATCGCGGTGACGTATCACCCAAGGAGGGTGCATCACATTGAGGAGACAGCTACTCTCCTCTCGGTCATGACGAAGCCACTGTGAATAGGTGGAGAGTGGCAGGGTAACGCCAAGGTGTGCCAATGTCTAAAGTGGGTGGTGATGGCAGGGTGCGCTTGCACTCACATTGTGAGTAACAGATGCGTCGAGTGAACCAGCATGTGAGGAGCGCTTGCCAAACCACAGAATATTGCACAGGTCCAGGTCGCGCGATACTTCACCTCGAGAAGACTATGCTTTCTGTGTGTGTGTAGTATGTGGCTCAGTGGTGACGCCATTGATGACTGGGAGAACCAAACAACGATCATGTCTGAGGTGCGTCCATCCATTCATCCATCTTTCTCGCAATCCGTCTACGTGCGCGTCTGTCCATCCCCACCACAAGCCTCGAAGGCACTGGGAGACACATAAGAAGGAGGTCCAGACCGTCCTCAGAAAGAGACGGGACAGTGAGAGCTTACGGGTCGGTTAGAAGGGGGCTTTTCCTATGAGATCTCACAACTCGATGCGGACTTGCTATTTATTTAGACAGTTGGTGATTTGGTGGGGTTAGGAAGAAGGGAGGGAAGTGCGAACACTGTCTCATTCTCATTCTCTGAACTTCTCTGGTGGTATTCCTTCAAGTGCTAAGTATCACCATACTTTGGTGGTAGCCAGACAACCGTCCACTAAACAGAACAGACTATTGGTCAGGAAATTGAATCGAGACGGAAGCTAGAGCGATTGTATGGAATCATTTTGCTCAAGGGGCAGTACATTGCAAAAAATAGTGTTTTCCAGTAGATGTTGGCTGTGATAGACTTTATGGCTGATACTTTAAAAAACATCTCTCCTTTTTACGCAGCGAAAATTCTCTTTTTTATTGTAGCACAAAATCCGCCCATCCTTTTAATTAAAATTTTTTCCCTAATCATTGTCAATGTCAATGCATTTTTTTTGGAAATTAAGTAAGCTTTCTATATAAATGCATTTTAAAACTTACAGATAATATTTTGAATAACACTTGCTCAAAATACGTTAATGCCTCTTATTATGACAGACGCCTTTCCTGTAGCTAAGACGCCCTGTACTTTGTCTCCCAAAATGTCCTATGATGGTAGACGGAGGGAACACACATTACACCAAACTTCTTCGAATTGGACATAACCAAACGCTTCCTTTTTACGTGTTTGGAACTAAACATAGATGAAAATGCCTTTCACTGCTAATTTACAACAAACAATGGCATAATATCTGTCTATGACATGAGATAGCATGGAATGCATTTTGATTAGGAGTTGGAAATGCACCTCCAAGTGGATCAATTTAGTATACTTGACAAAAAAGAGTGGAATAGGGTGGACAAGAATAGATAATGTTTGGGAGCGCCAGCATTTTATTTAAAATAGAACACAAGTATTTGTAGTCACCTTATTTGATTAGACGATGCGAGCAAGAATATGATAAATCAGTACAAATGGTATCTATTTTTGGACATTTTATCGCCAAAAACGCCTACGTTGAGCCATAAAGCAAAGGCGATAGTACCGTGTACCACAATGGTAAAGGCCTTCGAAGTGAAAGCGGTGACTTTAGCCCCTAGACTCCAGACGAATATGAGATTTTGTGATCTAATAAACAGCAATGTGCGTTCACTCAATCTGGACATGTTTTAGTCTGCTTTCAAAAGGTAACTTTAATATTTTGCAGAGTTGGGGTTAAAATGTAGGGATTGAACCTATTTTAGAAAATTTTTTAGGGCACAATATGCTGCCCTTCATTTTTACTCAATTGCTCAAAGATTCACTTTATCCTATGGTGTCAGAGCAACACTATTAATAACAAGTCATTCATCTTACCGCTTTCAGTATTTAAGCAGGAAAAGACAGAAAACTAGCCAAAAGACACATAAAGTTGTGAAAAGTAAAAGACGACCGGTTGGCTGCAGTGGAAAACAACTTCTGCACAAAGGGTGGGGAGGCAGGAGGGGAGTTTTTTAGTTAAGTGGAGAAGGGAACTTTCGAATGTATACTGAGCTAAAGAACTGAATAGAATGAATAACTTTTTGCAAAAATATTTTGCATATTTTGCAAACCAACCATGCCAAGTAGATTTTTGGGTCATCTTTTCAAGCCTTCGAATCGCATGGAAAATGCCAAGCAACTCCCACGTGAAGGCCAACAAAGTGGTAAAGATTGCTTCATATTGTTTAAATGGGTAACAAGCTTTCCGGTCCCTGAGCAAAACCGCTTACCTAGAGGTCTTGTAAATTCCGCGTTCCGTTGGCGGACTTAAATGGTACTTATTATGAACACTCTCTTGATTGAAACTAAACGACTATTCTGACGGGAATGATGCTGCACCCATTTGCATTTCGAACCACATAAACACTTGACGCGAATAACGAGATAGCCATTAAGTTACCGGGGCGATTCGCGTGGTTTTCGATATAATTCGCTGAAACACCTCGTTCATGCGAATTCTATGTGTCAGTCTATGTGCCAGTACCTGCAGCCAAATCCAGCGAAGTGGTCAGACGAAAAGCACGATGGAAGATCTCACGTGAATGTGAGAAGACATACACTTTGGCTAGAATAGGAGGGATGGCCATACTGCCGCACTTCCCAGATGCTATTTTCACCGTCTTCAGCACTATGCAGCCAATAACACACGAAATAGAATTGACAGTTGGTTGAGAAATAAAACCGAGGCAGAAACGGAGGCAGCTTGGGCGAGGTTATCTTTCCGGGAGACAAAACTGTGTTAATGTTGAGCTAATATATGACTTTTTACTCATTTTAAAAAGACGATAAACCGTAGTGACCGCAAAATCATTGAAAAACTAGGTATTTCTGGGGTTTTTTCAAAAAAGTGTTTTCGCTCACATTCTCGATAATGTATTATGATTTGCACACCAGAAGTAACTGTATCTACCATTGGAACTTCATGACAAGGCCATAAAAAACACGGTTTGACGAGACTGGATCTGCTTGTTAAACTTCCTTTGTTATCGCCCACTTTTTCCATTGTGAAAAGCAGCTTTGATGTCTTCTATAACGCCATTTGCTATCCAATGGTCAAATCCACGGCGCCAATCTCGTGGGCTGAAGTATCCCATGACGTTCGTAATGAGGAGTGCTATACGTGTCTCCTGAAATATCTTCACATCGAATCCACGGAGATCACCCATATTATTAAAAATATAAAGTAAATTAGCGAGTTTTACAACTGTTAAATTATTTACGGAAGCTTAGGTGACTGTCACCCACAATAAAAGTAAAAATTAAACCGATGTCATTCCATTTTTCGCTTTATAATTTTAACCTTCCCAAAAAGGGGTTGGATTCGATTGGCAAATTGTTCGACAGTGTGGAAGAAAGGTCGCAACGCAACTTATTTTGGATTAACTCCTGGAGATTCCTCTCTAAATGGTGGATATAACAATGTGGCCTAAGCAAACAAGATATGCTCCATAAAACAATTTCTTACTGCTCATGTCAAAACTGGTGGTTTCGGTTTGAAGCAACCTTAAATTTCGTAATTTTTTTCAGAAGTACTCAACCAAATATTTCGGAAAATTTTGCTCAAAATCATTTAAAATGAAAGAGTATGCTGCATTGAGAGGCTACTATTTTTCCGAAATAGTAAATTAGTCTATAATTAACCAACTCTAAGTTTTGCTAGATTTTGGGTGTAAAACCAGTGCCTGTTTGTCAAAATTGGCTAGTCTTCCCAGAGTGCTTGTTTCCGATCCGATCATTCCAAATCCTGCAGAGGGCCTGCGGACAGATCATTTGGGCCTGTAAAGACTACTTAAGCGCATAAGGGAGTTTAGTTACCACCTCTCCACTCTAAAGTCCTGGAAGCCATGGTAAAGTTAACTTTGAAGAGAGCCGACTATTTTTGTTCTGGTGGCGTGGAGGAAGGACCACACCCAAAATGGGAGACGTGAGGATGTACTCGCTTGCGTTGACTAATTAACTCTCGTGGTGGGATGACCTTACCTGGCCCTAAGTCAAACATGGGTGGAGGGAGCAGAGGGAGTTTAAAGTACAGAGAGGTAAATGGTAGGTCTGCTCAGATCTGCTTCTAAGGTCACGTTTAAGCACAAAGAAGTGCGCTTCCGATTTTCTCCATGTGATTATCGATACTCTCAATTTAGTAATAAAATACCAAGCTTGGTGTTATGGTAGCCATTCAGTGAAAATCAGTTCTTACCTTTAAAAGGTTTTTAAAGGCGTCTTGATTTATACTTACGTAACATCCATCAGAAGAGAACTGCGAATTCGATCCGACTGTCAAGGAACACGGGAAAAGGAAAAAGTAAATAGGAGGGGTTACTAAATTTGTGCAGATTTAAATTCACTAGAAAGCAAGAACAAGACGATTCAAAGAGGTGTAACTGGTTCTGGAAGAAAAAGAAGTCAAAAAAGAGAAACTGACAAATCGGCCGTTACCAACTTGCTGTTACAATTTGCACTCGAATGAGCGGTCCACCGAATTGTCAGCTTTAGCAATAAATACCAAAGCAGATTGGCTAACATATATGCAAACCAGTAAACAAGAATGAAAAAAATTCACTTAATCATCTTGTCAGAATGACTTGTTCCGAAGAAGTAATTCTGCATCAAATTTGGTTATCTTGAAAATGAATTAGTGTCTTGAGCATATTCTCCCATAAAACTTTGTTCAGCATTGCAAAAAGCCTTAAAAGCATCAGAACTTGTAATGGCGATTGACATTTTGCAAAACGTCGGGTAGAAAACAGGTCTGGCATTTATAAGAGAAAAATAGAAACCAGCCTAAATACCTCTGACGTTAAAAATGGCAAGAAAATAAGAAAATTCCCATGACCTAAAAGTAACTAACAAAATTCTGCCATCCAAAAACCAGTGGGAAGCAAATCTAGTTGCTACAGTGAAGTGAGCCTCGGAGGCAAATTTGCCTCATCTATCAGATCCTGTTTGTAGTCCAGCCCGTGCAGTCGGCAGTTTTATTTAACATGTTAACAGAGAAGGCAGGAGATATGATAAAGTGATAGCAAAATATAGCAGGTAAATAAAAAATGGATGCCTTTGTGACTGGTGGAAGGAAACATACATGAATCATTCGACCACCCCTCCCACGCACATTTGACAATCCACCGTTTGTGCTATTCTTTCGCACATTTTAGCTGATGCATACAAAAAAGGCAGGTGTGATAGAAAAAGAGACAGTCCAAATGACTCCGTAAGAATTTTTTCGCCAAGCTTTAAAATTAGCTTGCAGTTACAAATCTTGTTAGCCAAAAAAAGCAAATTAATCTAATTTTTGACAGATTTTGGCAGAAAAATTTACAAAGAAATACGGAACATTATAGGCAGGTCTTGCCATAACTTTGCGACTGGTGATGAATTCAAGGTCTTGATAATTTTTAGGAAGCGCCAAAGCAAACATAATTTCTTAGCGCCTTTTGACCGTAAAACGGTCGATCACAAGCAGATGCCTTGCTAAACACGAAAGAAGCAGCCTATTTCCATCCTCAAGGTGTTCTAAATGCGTCTATTTCGAAAATGGCCGAACCTGTGTCTCTCAGGTCGACCTATTTTTCACCCAAACGCAGGATGTATACCGTTAACACCTAAATGGACAGAGTAAACACACTGCAGTGGTTCAGGCCTTTCCACCAAGGGATAAACAAATCCCCATAAAAATTTACAAGTTTTTGTTTTCTTAACTGGCGAATTATTGCTAAAGAATGGAATTAGCTCCGAATTTGTCAACAGGAAATGCGAAAAGTCCTTTACTTTATTACTGCATGCAGATCATAAATAGCACAGATTTGATTCCACCACAAATCATTTCTGCTTTGGATGAATACCTGAGGAGTCGCTACAATTACAAAGGCAAATCGAACCTTCAGACCTAAACAACATGGGTCTTACCTAGTGAAAAATGGCACTCCTTTTCTCTCCATAAATGTCCCTCTTTCCTAACAAATCATGACGGCCTCAGCTAGTTTTCATAAAGTAGGCTTAAAATTAGGGATAATTTTGCTATTTTTTACCATCATAAGCCTTAAAGTGCTAGGCTGGCACTCAATAATTTTCAAAATAAAATAAGCCTTCCTAAGATAAACAAAGCAAACAAAAGGGTATCTAACATTAACTAAAAGCAATATGACTTTAATTTCTGGAGAAGACAAAAAGTTGGCCCATTTATTTGGGCAAAAAAATTAATGTCTTCTTTATCCCAAAAGCGTCTGCGGGATAAGCGGCATTTGACTTAA
Organism: Taenia hydatigena; assembly: GCA_036345935.2. Lineage (NCBI taxonomy): Eukaryota > Metazoa > Platyhelminthes > Cestoda > Cyclophyllidea > Taeniidae > Taenia > Taenia hydatigena. Next base: position 22,753,642 of record JADWOT020000003.1, read on the forward strand.
ACGACTTATGCTAGAATGTGGTGTTTGTATTGGGCATAATTTATCAGTACATAAAAGGCCAATTTGACCTAAGAAATCGGACCCCAAGAATAAAAGTTAAGCCGGTTGGGGAGTCACACATTTTGGCAATGGAAAAGCTTGTTGCTGCTGTCGCAACTTTCAGCGTTGCGATGGATAACGTCCCGTAGAAGCCTCACACGAAGATTCCTTGGTGGTGAAGAACTTTTACTTCACTTTAGTGAACCAGAACAGATAAAAATGCATCCAACACGAAAGTTAGGATGTCCGCAAAATTATCACGTTATTTCAAATCGAGCTTTTGGTTTGTGGCTCACTATTTCTTAAACCCCCAGATCCCTTCAAAATGCTAAAATGAGTCCATTTTACCTGTATAAAAGGGCATTAAGCCCCAGAAACTACCTGTTCCGACGCTCACAACCTTTCAAGGTGCTGATATGAATCTAGGAGCGGGGAGATAGGTGAGTGCATGGATGAATGTGCGAAAAATACCTTTAAGTAAATTGGCTGTGAAATGACATTCGGCAGCTGGATGATAGCAGCACAAGTGTTTGAGAATGTGCCCACTTAAGCACAAAATCACTGAATACAGATATTCGTTGTGGTATATACTGCGAGCTTCAAATTCTTGGCCGCAGAGGAAGTGAGCAGTGGTGCTGACTTTTAAAGATGCTCTATTGGTATGGCACGAGACGGCGCAAATAAATCTCTATTGTTACCCTATTCCTTCAGCCACCTTATCAGGAAAGAGCCTACGTGTAGCCATTTGTATTTTTTTGGCAAAACACGACCATGTTTTTGAGTACCATCAAGAAGATATTTCTTCGCCTTGTTTTTTAATAAAATCCGACTTTTCAGGTAGTGCACAAAAAGTGAAAAGATAGCAAACTCCCTCCTCCAATGCTACGCAATTTTGAGCTCATTTTGCCGAACAATTTGCATTATTGCTTGTTAGATGGAGAAAATCACATCCTTATTCTTAAGAACCAAAATTATGTGTACAAGGCAGTTAAACATCAAGAGCATTGGTGAACTTGATTGAGGGCGCATTAACAGGAGAAACTAACGAGCAATATCTGCGGAGAGACTCATTCCGATTGCTTCCTGCCATGGCACACATTCTTTGCAGTGTAAAAAGGCGTAACTTAGTTCCACTCGAGGTGTCTACCAGGCAAGCCATCGCGAGGTGTCGTTAAGCTGTCGAAATTTACTCGATAACACGCAAATGTAAGCATAAAATTTAAAAGCTACTAAACTAATTTGAGACAGAGAAGAAAATTCAACAACTAGGCAAATTTAAAACATCTTCAGGAAGGTGAATTAAAGAGTGCATTTAAATGGAACACGAACTGGTACATCGTGAGTACGTCCTTGTCCTCATCATCAAACAGAGTAGGTGGAGAGGTGAGCTTCCCGGCTGTTTATTTCGCAAAAGCGCAATAAATGTACCACTAATATTTACCTTAATGAGGGTAAGAGGAGTTGCATTCATAACACGCATAAACGTTTAAGACGGCTAAGCGTTTCCTCTCGCATCCACTCTTCCCCTCCCTCTGGTGTGGTTTCCTTAGCGTAAACAAGATGGGAATGAATTGTGCAATCCTCACTTTTCTGATTGGCTTTTTTCACAACTTAAAACCCACTAAGATTCAGTTGATTGGTAAAAGTGAATGGCTTGAATCATCATTTGGCTTAATGGCTCACGTGATTGCATGGTATGAATACGGTTGATCACCTATGCACCGGGATAAAAAGGGGTAGTAGACCTTGAGAAGTGATAAACTTAACGAAATTCAGGAAGTAAGTACTATCAACATACTCATTTAATGTCAAAACGTCGGTTTCGAAATTAGTGAAATAGGTGTGAAATGTTTTTAGGCAGTCGTTCCTTCATTCTGTCAAATAATGCCAAATTATTCACTACAGCTTTAATTAGCTAGAATAAACTTATAACTGTTCAAAAGGGCAAAAGCTTATTGCGCACAGGTCTGGCTGTCACATATGCTTATAAAACGGTAAGACATTGAGCTAACCTTCTTCTTTATAATGCCATTTTGGCAATATACCAGTAGCAAAGCTTCATTAATTCAACTGGCTTAAGGATATGCGCGAGCAAAGCATTAGCTAAGTCCAGGTCGACTACTCTTCCAATGACACAAGTGTCCACTCATTCGGTACATTCGTTTGGTAAATAAATAGCATAAAATCTTGTATTCCGCCACCTACAAACACCACCAACCAAACCTCCTCAGGAAGATGAGGTATCGAAGGCATGTTAATGCTGTTTTTCGGGGAGAACAAAAAATGATTTACTTGACTGTAATGCTGGATTCGTAATTTACTCCATCGCTAGAAAAAGCCAAATGTTTTTGCGCACTACAGTTAAACGAATTTGGCATATTTTTAGGAAATATCGGTCAATTTCTAAACCATCTGAATTTGTCACTCTGAATATTTTTAGAAAATAAAACGTTTAAAAAATGGAAATTTGCCTTGCCTACTGATGCAAGGACACGCATCTGAACCCGACTCATGTAACAACGGTAAAAAATTTTTTGTTGTAGCTTATGTTAAATCATCTGGTGTAAGCACTGCGATCGTAACATGCAACCAAAAGGAGAAAAGGGCAATTCAGTTCCCTCGAGTCAAAATAATTTGATCAAAAGAAACTCAAGAGTGAATGTTCGAGAGGCAGTGAATAATGCCAATAAATTAGCACCACTTCATCAGAGCTTGAATGCTTCAGAAGGCATGTTCAAATGCCAGGCTTTATCTACGTCTTCGGGGTCTTGGAGGGTTTCAATCAGGATGTAATGGGCGGAGATTTGAGCATAACCAAAAAGTGCTATTCAGGATGAAAAAGGGAGGAAAGAGGAAAGAACAGGCGACAAGGGACCCTTTCCCGTGCCTCATCTCCGTTTCAATTGCCTAACTGGCGTGGTTCCATCAACTAGCAAGATTAGTGATGTCACTTGGGGAACATTAATTCTGCATCTTTCCCTTCATGTCAGACAATCAGTTGATTATGACCATCAGTTAGGGCGACCCCATTCACACAGGAGCCCCTCCTCAATTCATAGTTTTGTCGATAATTTTAAACTGGTTGGAATCCATCCAAATGCACCTATTGCCAAGGGCGCACACATAATCTTTCGGGATTGCTAATTACACCAACGCGGTAGCTTAATGAGAGGTAAGTAGTCCAAGCCAAGTCACAAATAGTCCAATTTTGCTCATTTCTTCATCAGGAGGCGTATTTTTTCCACTTGTTTATGGTTATCACTTTGAGGATTTTGAAAGTTATTGCTTAAACAACCAATAAATTCTGTGTTGTACATTATCGATGTGAGGAACTGACAAGCGCGATTTGGATCTGGGTAATTTCAACCAACTATCAAGATTTCCACTTGCCAAGGAGATAGATAAGAAACACTTGATTAAAAATTCCGATCCTAAATAACATGGAACATGCTTGAATTTAACACACATTTTTGCGTGAATTAAAAAAGGCACATAAAGGAATGTTTATGAATTCACAGCGGTCTTGAAACTCTGCCCCCTCCCCAATTTTATCTCCGTGCTATAATACATCATCATCCGGCTTGAACTTTCCAAAAATTTGTTAAATGGACAAGATTTAATCGGCGCACGAGTAGGTACCGAAGCGATCGCATCGTGCCTCGTTACATGGATCATTAAAATATCAGATGAGCTAAAACAGACCTTTAAGAGGTAGGAAAATAGCATGGTCTTCATGGGTAAAGCCTGTTTACTGCCTAATTCGAACCTTTAGTTTTGTAAATCGTTCGCTTAGAGATTAACCGCCTTTGTGTCATTTTAACCACAAGTCAAAGCCACCAGCTACATCACCACCGTAGAAAAATTTACCTCCAGCTTTAGGAACTGCCAAAATGCCTTAAGAATTGCCTCTACAAGAATGGGAGGCCGCGCAGTGGAAATAACTGAGTTGGCTGTCTGTGGGAGAATGAGACTTAAAATTTCGTACACCATACCTTCCAGCCTCGGCTGCTAGGCGAGATTACAGATATTTTTAAAGATATACCTCTCTTTAACTGTTTCAAACTATCAGGAAATATGTGGAGTGTTAATTCAACGACGCATACTGGCAAAACCATTTTGCAAACAAAACATTTTATTTTAGGAACAAGCATAGATATTAGACTTTATAAAACACTCTTCGAGGAAAAAAAGCCGCTTTTAACACCAATGGTTTTGTATACATTTTCCCGTTGTTAATTCACACACGCGCAAAAAATGGTTAGAGTGAAAAATCCTACGCGGTTTCTAAATATCATTTACCATTCAAGACAACCGCAAACACATTCACCCAAAATATCTTTCGCGGCAACAAGAGAAAAAGTGGGTTGTTGATTTCAATATTTTTGTTTTCCAAGTCAACTTCTAAAACACTCTGCCGCTACTTTTACCATGCTCTGCATGGAGAAAGTGTTCAGACAAAACCTTCCAACTTTCCACAGAAATGCAGCTTTGCCCCATTTTGTAAAGCAGGAGCTAAAAATATTGTAGGCAGCATTGATTGGCGCATTTTAAATGGGGGAGTGCTCGCTTACTTTATACGTTCTCATCAATCAGAATAGATGAGATGTTTTATGAAACGCTGCCCCATTCTCGTTCACACAGGGCTGCGATTTCCTGAGCGATTTCACAATCAAAGTACAAATACATGACTGTTCGAAAAAAACTGCAACAACTCTCAAATAGTTCATTTAAAAAGCCGATTTTGTGATAACACGGCAGCTTTTCTCTGCCTACTATATGCTCCTATTGTTCCACAGTATTGGTTAAACATTTCCCTCAAAGGAATTTTTGAGCAAGCTAAAGACAGCTAGGTGCAACAAATTTTGGAAATGATTTTATTAGCAAGGCAATGAATGTTGCCAACCTTTCTAACTGAAAATTTGCGCTCAGAAGAGTGTAAATTCGAAAAAAACTAGCCCCAAAAATATAGGGAAATAGTCAGGCTTATTCAAGGGTTTGCAACGCAGCTATTCAAGCGACAAATCTGTTTACAGTTAAAAACAAAGAATCGCAACCAATTAAATATTAATAACAAAAGGTTTTTTACCGATCGGACTCAAATGACGAGCTATAAACCATAAAAGATATACGCGATGTCATAGTAAGAAAGGGACTCACTTTGACCGACCCCAAAATTTCTAGTCGATTTCCAGGCGCGATCCCAACTCTGCCAGCAAGGCTACAAATCCACCAGCCCTCAAATCCAGGAGGGTCTCTCTTGAGTACTGTGAGTACATCCCCTCTAGAAAATGTGAGTTCCTGTGCTACCTCTGCACTGTTATCAAAGAGAGCCCTTGCCAAGACAGTTGTATTCGGTCCTGTAGAACTATTGGTGCCTGCCACAACAGCGGTGTTGCCTGTTGTATTACCACTGTTATTGGCAGCTGAGGCAGTGGAAGTGGGAGAGGTGAAAGAGGGCGAATTTTCCATCGCTTTTTATCATGCCAAATAAGAGTAGATGCGGTAGTAGCAGAAAAGGTGCTCCAGCATTGTTGCCTCTATTCGCGCTCGCGTCTGTGTATGTTTCTGTGTATGTCTCTCCTTGTGTGTGCACAGAAGAGACAGCGTCAGAGGCAATGGCAATGCAACCACAATCCCTGGAACCAATCAACGGCCCGTAAAACCTAAGCCAATAACACTCTTGCGTGTTTATGTTGCTGCGTGAGTGCGTGCATTTGTACTCTCGGCTTAGCAAAGGATGAGTTTTGGCGGAAACCTACGATGATATAATGGTCTTCAATCCATGAACGACAAAGTCAGGTCAGACGTCTGCAAGGAGTGTCCGTCTGGAAATATTTTAATTCCATGACGGCGTTAAGCATCAAGCGCTTTTTACAAGGAGGTATTTGGACTATATTTGGCAAAAAACACTGTTTTCCAGCGGTGAGTTCTCGTAGCGTGAAGGAAAAATTTTTATGTATTTCATGAAGAGGATGAAAATTATTAATAATGCGGAGAAGCGGTTTATTTTTTCGTCGGAAGTGAAGGCGACGGCATTTCGTCAGTTCCTTTTTTATCAATTGTGTATTAATTAATTAATGAAAATAATTACAAAACATGAATGTGAAATGCTACGAGACAAAAAAGCGGGTAAACGGCCTGCAAGACTTCGGGCGAAAAACGAAGGTTCATGCAACTCGAAAGAGAGGAAAGGCTATGAAAAAGGAAGAAAAAAGAGATTTAGCGAGTAACGCTCAGCCAAAAATGCAACTTCCCCAACCCCGAGCTTAGCAGCTTCGCAAATGCAAATCACGGCTTAAATGATTAGCGCCTTGCTGAATTTGTCTGCGAAAACTGAAAAAGGGTTGCTGCGTATTTCCTTGCATGGGTAGGAATTACTGATTAGGGGTGCAAAAATTGGTGCAACCGACTTGTTGAGAGTTCAAACCAAAAAAATAACTGAAGGTTACACCTTTAGGTGTGATGCTTAAAGTCCGACAAAAGCGTGCATTTGGAAAGGTCTGTGGTCATTTCCCAGACTAAACACATATATTATGCTTAAATGCAAGGAAAAAATTTTAAAAGAAGAAAACTATTCAGGACTAAGTTTGTCGAAAATATTCCTGCATTTTTATTAATAGGTGGTCTTTGTATGAAACGAAGGAGGGACAATAAGCATCTAAATGGAGCTTCGCTTCTTGGTAACTTGAAAAATACTTTGATTCTGAAAAACCTGAAAAAATTTCGATGATTCCATTATAACTTAAAGCTCATTAAAGCAAGCAGACTCCTGTGTGGACAATGCCCAGCTTGACGCTCGTGGAAATAGGAACCATTGAGCATGCAGCACCTTATTCAAGTAATCTGGAAGGTTAAAAAATCTGCGAATGACTAATACTTTAACCATATAGCACTTGCATTCGGGAGATTTTTGTTTGAAGCACCTGATCAACAAGGTGTTTGACGATTTAGCAATGGAAGGCAAATTATGGCGACCCCAAAACTCTGTAGTTGCTGTAGCAGATCATAAATAGGCAATGTAGGCAAGAAAATTGCACAACTTCATTCATTCGAACAAAAACTTTGGAAGCATGTTTTTCTTTTCCACTAAATAATTAGGCTGGCCACCAAAAGTGGGAAGATTGGTGGTTGCATTAATAGCTTGAAAGTTATGGCTTATGTAATACTCTTGCGTTTTTCTCTACTGAAGTCGGCTTCAGGCCATTAGATCGAGTAGCTTGACTAGAAGGAGGCGCTTTGTATCTGTTGCGCACTGGCGAAGGGCATAGGTTAGTAAATGCCCTAATTTTATGTGGCATCACAGAACTCACCTCGAATGAATAATCTTTTTTCTTAAATTTTTAAAGAAAAAGTTGCCTGTAACGAAACTTGGCTCAAGAACTTAAGTCGTGTTGGAGATTGAGTGGCAAGCATCCTTAAATACCTCTCCCCACAGATTATCTTGTTTACGATAATAGGAGAGGCAAAAGTGGTAACATATACAACTCTTGGAAGCTTTTAAGTTTCTTTTTCAATTTTTATCGCAAAAAAAACTCTTAAGCTACTGCTGATCTAAAATTGAAAGCTAAAATTATGCCATGCCATAAATATTGCATCTCAAGGACGTATTTACCGGCCTGGAATAAATCTGCCAGTTGTGTTGCACTGTTCCAATCCAAATAAGGCAACTGGTGAAAAAGACTTTATTTCCACGACGTTGGCCCCCTCACCGTCTATCTGTATGCCTGAATGTCTCGGAGAAGACGAGCCGGCAGTTTTGTACTCACTTGATTGAAGCTGAAGGGGCTTTTTTGCCCTGCCTGCTTGGCAAAGGTTGTCCAAATGTTTAAAAAGTTTGCCTAACCTATCTCGTGCCCATTGATTCCTTTTGGGGGAAACATCCCATTTGCACATTGCATGTGCTTATTTAAAATAGTAGTGGCCCAAGAGAAGTAGGGCGCAATTTTTCTCTATAGATTTCTTAAAATGCTATAACTTTTGTCATGCTCCGTTTGGATGGCGATAATGATTAAAGAAGAGATAAAAATGCGTTTCCGAAGCCATTCTTCCTGAGAACATACTGCATCGGTATGGCCTTCTTTTATCGCCTCCGAATTATGTTAGATCGCTTACTCACTTACAAATAGTACAACATTTAAGTAGATTAAAGTAAATTGAACGTGAAAGCAATTTAGTAAATCATTACCCATAAATTTTCCTCACGAGAAGTGAAAAAGAGTTAAATCATTCAAGCCAAACTAAAATACGGTAAAATTTATGCGTTTCTGTTCAAAGGGCCGAGGAGGGTTGGAAGGACCGTCGGTTATGAGATCACTCCAAAGCTCTGCTGAGAATTGGAACAAGTGGTAGATTGTTCGTTCTCAAGTCTTGTAAGACGTGAACTCGTGGCATTTCTTTTATTATGTTCTCTAATGTGTCCCGCCTTCCAAAGTGTATCTGACAATGATTAGGGCTGTTTGCTTAAGGACGCATGGTTTAAATCCTTCCTTGACTGGGCGTCCGAAATGGAAAAACCGCGAATGGCTTTTTGTGCAGCCTTCGGAGAAGGCGATGTAGCAGAAAGAGCAATATGGAAAAAGTTTAGAAGAATTTGATTTTCATAGGAGATCACTCAAGTAGAAAAATTGAACCTCGGACGACACTTTACTCCTGTTAATGAGGGATTAGACGCGACTATTTGCAGAAATAGCCTAAGGGTCAATGAGACAGAAGCAAAATGCGGTTACGCTTAACTCAAAATGCATCAACTTGGAATGGAAAGTTTGAAAGTCAATTAACCAGATGGGTGTCGGAAGATGAAAATTTTCTTCACTTTTCTCATTTGCGTCTTATTATGGCAAAAAAAGATGAGAAATGGCCTTGGATATTCTAAAGTCAAGCAGATGGGCATATCAATGCCAATCGTCAAACCATTCACTCATTTCTTATCCCTTTTTCCGCTCTCCCCTTAATTTTCCCCTCTATCCTCAAGGCATGAAACGCCTCATATGTAGAACGTGTCTGCTTTTTGTGTGTGATGGACTACCAATAAAAGCGTTTGCCAGGACCTGTAAGTTTGCTGAAGACTAAATAGTTGCGGGCCTGATCTATTCATTAGGCAAATTGGCAGCTCTCGCCTTTGGTTGTAGGTGCATTAGCCTGTCATAAAGTTTGAAAGAACCTGGTTGTCCAAAGCGTTGCTTAATGTGCTCCCATTTCGCCTTTGTCATGAAATAAAAATAAATGATTTAAGTCAAATTTTACAGTATAAACTTCATATATACGTCTTTTCTTGTTTATCAGCCTTATTAGTTTAATCAGTGCATGTATGCTATTTACTGTTGCAAGAAGCAGGCTGAGTACTGGAGACACTAGTAACTCCAGAAAATATTCCCATTTCTATTTTCTAAAAGTTGCCACTTTTGTGCCTAATTGATGGACCTTTCCAAACCTTACACTCATGGAATGTTTCGTCTTATTGGCTGACATCTAGTATAGACACTCGAAGTAAGCCGATGCCCCCCACGAGGCCAAGGTGGGTAAGGTGAGAAGTACACGTGATTAAAAACATCCTGTGGCTCCATCACGATTGACCAGCCAACAAGCCGGCTGTGACTCACCCACAAGCCGTGCCTCCCTTGCTTACTCACATGCGTGGGCTTGTAAGGGCAAGTGTTTTGACACCTTTTTCAACTAATCGAGCTGGTTGGGACCTCAACAGAATCCTAAACACACGCATGTAAACCCCAGTTTATAACACGACCATGTTTTTATCTACAGTATACCTTTTAAATTCATAACTAGTAAAAATGCTGTCACTAATGTGATGTCGTGTACACTGCGTCCATTTGGCGAAGACAGAGGATGAGCGGGTGCCCTTGCTTAGGTCAGATTTGAGCAACGACCCATTTATGCTGTGCATAAAATTAGGCTTTGCTGTTGCATTTCATGATTTTTTCACAAGAAGACGAGCTTTAATTTTATTTTATGCTCTTAGAATCTCGACCTATTTTTATACCTTCCTTCTAAAGAAGACTAACAAAACTCTTCAAAGTGGGTCGGTAACCTTCTATATTGCACAAATGTGAATTGTTTTTGCATTTTCTACTTCTAGTGCTTCTATAAAGTAAACAGTTATCTTATATAAATTCTACTTCATCCAATTCTTTGCCGAGTGTCACATAAGTGGAGCTGTGTAACACCTGGTACAACTCCAATGACTCACAATCCTGAATGGATGTATTGGTTCTTTTAAAAATGTAAATATATGTTTCCCTCATATCACTACGACTTTTCGCTTTGCTGAAAGCTACTTAGTCGAACTTATTAAAGGTCACGACTATAATTTGGGCATTTGAAAGGTTGAATTAACCAGACAGAAGGTTCTTGGGAGTAAACTCAGGCTTTTGAAATGAATGCTGAGCACTAAACACATTTGACTGGAACAACTCAATGCAACGGTCTTTCGAAACCAAGGCGTAAGTTCAAATGAACGTCAGCATTCATATACTTAACTGGCAAAGTTCATTACCTAACGATAAAAAAGCTAAATTAGTCCCCAATACTTGTCCATGAAAAAGCAACGCTAAGTTAGAGTTCGCCTTAAGTACAAGGGCTAATTTTTGCTGAAAAATTTGCATTGATTGTACTTTTTGCTTTTAAAACAGCAGGATGTTCAGTTAATTATAAATCCACAGAAAATTGCTCGTTCATTATTAGTAGCTAACGGCCTCAGTGATGTGGAACTCTTGTGCAAAGGGAAGTTGCCTTATCTCCAAAAAATCTCATGCCTCCTGGCCAGATGTAAGGCCTCATGACAACTGCCCACATGGCCTTGCTCCACCTTGTCCTAGCTGTTGTCTATCCACCGATTGTCTCAATGACGTGGAATTTTGCTGATTTGGTTGGGAGACTAAACTCTACAATTAAGGGTTTCCTTGGTTGAGTTACGAAAAAGCACATCTTTTTAGCTGTCGCCAGATATTTCTCACTTTTAAGTCTGACATCTTCAAGTCTTGAGAATGGTGTTTTCTTCTGCATTTGGAGCGGGAAGTTGCTTAATCCAAGAAAGAATATGCAGGAACTTTAAAACTACTATCTATTATTTTAAGCGCTTTTCTTAAGAAGCATTATTTTTTCAGGATTGGCGGTTTTCTCTTCCGATGTAAAGGATAATGGGATATCGACACGGTTGCTAGCCTTTATTGATTTGTTTTCACCTGGCATAGCTTAGAAAAGTGGTGTCTGCGATCCTTTAGTAGAACTGCCTTTATAGAATTTGCCTCTTCCAGCAAAGTAAAGGACCAGCCGAATCTACATCAGTACTGTCCGTGGAATTATAAAAACCCAGTGACACTCCTCCATTTTGTATCATAAGCGGTCCCTTTTTCGAGATAATACAACTTATCGGTTTCTAGTTGTGTCCAGTAGGAAAAAGGAAACGTGCCCAAACTACAACGCTCGTTTAGATAATTTTCCATGCATTCCCAAGCAATTTCATGGAAAATCTGGTACATTTTGCCAGTACTTCATAATAATTAACCACCTCGTAATTCAACATGTTCTCCTCAAATCATTTCAATTGAAGATCGACAACTGGGGATTTAGGATCATTACATTTTGATTGTTCAGTTCTTCATAACTTGATGCTATCACTTGATAATATCACGACTAGCCTTGTCTATGATTTAAAGTGCTTCCTTATCGTCTACGTCTTCAAGGCCATTTCAGAGGCCTGAAAACTCTTTGATTCTGTAAAGAATGCTTTAAGTCTGATCAACGGAGTTTTTACTCCACTACCTTCAATTCCGTTGAAGGGAAGTCATGGAGCAAAACTCAACCCATTCCAGCCCCCAAAAGAAAGGACCTGTGCATAAGCAGCTAAGACTTGTAGTTCATTAGGTAATCTTGCGTAGGAGTTCGAACACGTAAAAAGGCTGCGAATTCAACGTCTTCTTTTCGAGTTTTAAAGCGAGTGCCTTATGAGGTTTGATAAAACAATTCATTGGCAATATGAGTTGCTCTAGGGAATTACTTTCCTCTCCATCGTCAACTCTTATAGATAGGTATTTAATGGCTTAAAAATCACCGGATTCCATGCTTTTGTAATAAACTAAAATTGCTGCCGTTCTCTGTCGTTTATGCTTCTGTACAAACTGAAAATTACAAGTCATTCTGGGTTGCTAATTTGTTGTGCATCTTGGGATGCTATATGCGGATTCTGGTGACCCAAAACTACTCATTTTATTTGTTCCATAGGTAATAAAACCAATAAGTATCAGAAGATTTTAAGAGAATTCACCTATTACTGCATAATCACTTATTTCAAGAACAGGTAATAACTGATCGGCTGAATAAAATTTCGGCGTTGTCACGCAACTAACCAAAGAAAAAGCAGCGTGAACAGAGGAAATTTGCGGTAGAGTTTTGCTCGCATGTTCACCACGCTATGAAGGCGCCACCGGGGCGAAAGCACAGCTGGCCAAAAATCAAGAGCCTACGAAGACAGGTGAACAGGTAAAACAAATAACGCATAGTCACATATTTCCCGTCCTAAAAGTGAAGACTAAGACGATTTGATCATCAACACGTTCACCGGATTCTTTGAAACATCCGTCAATTGAAAAAGAATGCCCCATATCTGCTTACCAGGAGGAAAAGGTTTTCGATTAAACTCTCATCTATGTAACTCGTAGATCACGATGGTGCCATAATTTTATCCCTCAATGGTGAGTGGCTTTGTCAAACTAGTAACTGTTCAAACAGGCCCTTATTGATGGATTTAACATTTCTCCAAATCTGACGTCAATACGGATGTTAATTGGCTGATTTAGAAAATCCAAAAATGGCACTCAAAGAAGAAGGATTCGCAAAAACTCCTCAATGGCTACTTAAGCCCGGCAATAATATGGATTAACAAGAAAAGTTAAAGCAGAAGCCGTAGATTTCTGCCAATTGGTTTATCGCTACAGACACGACAGACGCCAAACTGATAAGATGAGCAGAGATGTTTTGATATTTAAATCACGTGAATGTCTTAAAAGTGGCCACATGAACGTCTACTGTTGTTTATCTTGACTGTGGCAGCTCAAAGCCTACCGACTCAGCAACCGGTTGTTCGAGCATTTAGCCAGAGCTCGGATCGCCTGGTTGACAATCAACCCCTCACAAATTTGGCAAACGAAGGAACGTTCTTGGAATTGTTATGAGGACCACTTATAAACACTAGCGGTTGTAGGATGCTTCACGCTGAACAGGAAAGCACTCCAGGCACTAACGCCATTTAGGCATTGCAGTAGAAAAGTACAAGCAGCCTTTACTCCCTGAAATCAGTCCTTTACCCTCACAACTTGTAATCCTGGTGCACATCAGCAAAGGAAATGCCTTACGAAATTTTAAAAGGGCTTGATATAATCTTAAATCATCAAGTTTCCTTTTCATAAAGGCAGAAACTTTCTTCTGTTTTATAGCATACTTATGCAAGCAACTATCGAAAGTGGGGTGGAATTAAATAAGTAAAATATTATTTACAGTGAGGCACAGATTATTACGCTCAGGCTGAGTTGGTGTTGAAACTTCCAGTGAAGTGGGGTCGTTCGTTGTTGCTGCGAGCCCTAAAAAAGCTCTTTAAATGGAGAGTATTTATATTGGTTCCTCTGAGCCCACATTTTAAGCTTGTAAACCTTCCTTCTTAGAAGACAAGTCTATGCCCACAGTCAGAAGTTTACACCCAGGCACGGTCAAACAAGATCGACGCACCATCGGTTACAGGTCATTTGAGCGTTACCCATCTGCCAATCGTGAAGATAGTCTCCACATCTCAATCTCCCACTTGTCCGCTTTAACTCAAATATGCCTATTTGGATTATGCTGTGGTTGAATCCTCTATTTCTTTAAGTATTATGCGACGTCGTATGGAGCCGAAAAAAATCTACCTTTTCGCTGACTTGTAAATTGCCAAATTCCGCAATGCATCAAATGGCAGTGACCTTTTAAGCGCAAGTCAATTTGTCTTCACACGAATAAAAGTTTAGATGGTTATTTCACAGTTTCAAACAACTCGTAAGGTTTCACTTGCCCACTTCGATTCACAATACAATTTTTAAATGCTCACGTTACAAAAAATTTGTCCGGCTTTTGCATGTGCTAAAAGTTCCCTCACAGTAAGGAGAAAAAGTGACTTTGAATTTAACTCTCAAGCATTCTGCTCAAATCTGTGCGCATTTCCTGTTGAGATTGATCATGATGTCCAAGCCTGACGCCCTTGACAATAACTTAAGACCCACTTCGATGGAACGAAAGTCCAAAAGGGGGTGAAATTATCCATGTTAAATCCAAACATGCACACAAGGGTAGATTTTATCAGCTTAAGAAACAGTGTCATTGACATTATTGCCCAAACTTTGTTAGCAATCTTGACAAGGTTTGAAAATTAGACAATTGACGGAATATTTGGTCTATTCAGGTACTACCACAACGCGTTATGCATATATTTTAGGATGCTTTTCTCCAAATTTAGATGCGGAAGCATGATGCGACCTACAATCTAGAGTCTACAGGAGGAAATTAAGTCTCTTAAGGACTTTATTACATCCACTTGCATAAATTGAAACGAAAAATCTCATCCTCACCTATAAGGCTCAACTGTAAAAACACCATTTTTCAGGCTGCTGTGCTTCCTCACTGTTCTCGTTTCTACCTCTTTCTTATTTCCATCTACCCACTCTATTTTGAGTTTGATTGGCTAATTTTTTCAGGAATAAATGACAATTGCTTGAGGAAACACTATTAGATGGGTTTAGAAGGTAGGAATAACGATGAGATGATCACTTCCTCCCATACCAAAGCCAGAATTCCCCAGGAATTTTCTTACAGGCAATGAGACATCGTTTGGTTTGACGTAAATAAGACCTTAAACTGCGTTTAGTTTCCGGTGAACAACTAAATTTTCTGTCCACTGCACGTGCACAAAGATATGCATACCTTCAAAGTTTGGGAATGAAAAGTAATGGATGGGCTGGAAGTAATTGGGGATGTGTTCGCTTAATGTAGAAACATGGTGTAATTTTTCACAAGTTGGCAAAAAAGTAAACTGCACACTTTTAAAATGTGAAAGGGTTAAAAGAACACACCGATGGTGTTTAGTTCTTTTGTTATCTATTGGCGGATGGAATGTGGCGCCTATTTGCTTTAAGGATGCCTCAGGACTTCCCAACTCGATGTCAAAGCATTATCAAGAGTTCGAACAACTTTCTGTGTGTAATACACCTATCATTCAATTAATTCAGAATTATAATCAAAACCACTGGCTTTGGTATGTGAAGCACGATTTATTATTTTGCAACAGGGATTCGAAAGGTTTTTGTACCCTCTGAACTAATCTAAACTCAGTTTGTAAAACATAATTGAATCACATTCTTCGTCTTCAATGGATATTTTATAAAATTGAGGATTCATTTGCTGGATAAAGTGATAAGAATTTGATCATTCGCATTTTACAAGGCACAAGTCACGTCTTCCCCAGCACACGCACGTCAAAGAACGCAAAAGGTGTTTTGCTCACTTGCTAATGTAGGTTGAATTTTCGACTGATTAATAGCAATGCTTGAATGAGAGGACCGCTACAACATTCGTCGCACCGCAACTAGACTCTTAATTTCAACGCAATGAATGGACATTGCTACAATTGTAAAGCCGCCTCCCGAAACAAAGATTAAACCAGTGGGTTGCCGAATGCTGCCTAAATCTCAAATAGCTTCAACGGTTTGTTTTACAATTAAATCGCAACTCTTTGCATGATTCAAGAACAGGAATGTGGGCACGATGCGCAAGTTACTTGGATTAATTCCGCTTTTCTTTGACAAGTTTAAGGCGAGAAGCCGTTTTCATACTTCCTTACACGACATTGCTCAATATCAAACTCAAATCACTCAGCCTTCCTCTACGGTGTAGGTGTGGCGCCAGTCTGCCACAGACTGACAGGATTAGATCTAGTTATAACACCACTGCCAAATTCCTGCCTATTTCTTTAGTGGCGGGTTGCAACGGAATGGGCAGGGTCTAGGGGATCGCGTCCAATGCAAATAGACAAGCGTTTGCACCAATGACAGAGGGTTATTTTTTGCAAAGTCATCTGCACCACCCCTTTGTTAAAGATGATGAAAGGTGTCCGTGGAAAATTACTAAAATCCAGTGCATTTTTATGAATGTGATGAAAAGTCAGAGTTTACATTTACTAACTACAAGGAGTTAGAGGGAAGGGAGTACACATTTGCTTTGTGTTCTGCCATATGCTCGTTTTGTCAGGCAGAGTGATAGAATCGATGCACAGCACTCATACTGACTAGTACAAAAACTTAAGGGCTTAGTGGAATAAAGCAGCTAATAGACTTTCTGTTACGCAATAGTCCATCGGAGCCACGGGCGCCCATACAATCTACTTGTCTATCTCCCTACCAAGCCCACATCTACCCATCTATCAACCTATCCCTCTAAATATCAATCACTCCCTCATCCGCCTACCTCAAATCCATTCATCTTCATCTATCAATACAATTAAAGAGATTGCTCAAGTCCCTGAAGGTGATCATAAAATGCTGTTTGGTCACAACAGGATTTGCCTGTGGAATAACCCCATCAAAGATGAGGCAAGTTTTGACAATGCGTTTTGACCAAGTCTACACAAAAATAATGCATGACGGAAATTCAAGGGTCATGATTTGAGTAAGAGAAGCGATTTGCAGGGAGGGATGGGCAAGCACAAATTTGAGCAGAGTGGCCGCATTTATTTCTTATAAGGACAGTTATAATACGCTAAAGATTTGTTAACAATCAAAAGCTTATGCTGTCCCATTTCCTTAGCATGAGCCGCTTGTCAACAACCAACTAATAACTTAACAGCTATGTATTCATGCATATATTACGGGTCCCTAGCCTGGAATTGTGATGCCGTACAGAAGGGTAGGTAGATTAATGGCATGACCCCAAAAGCTGTACTGCAGAGCAAAAGTAACCTTGTAGCTGGATATGGAGTTTAAAAAAAGCATCAAATTCGCTTAAGTAAGCGATTAGGCGCCTTATATTTCAAACAGGGATGCCATTCATCTGAGAAAATCAAAAGCAAATCAGGCTACGTTGAATGGTGGTGGTAATAGTATTTCAAATTTAGACCTAACACAAATGTGATAATGGAAATATGCACATAATTTGGTACAGCTCACTGCGATCAAATGGCTAGGCTATTTACACCTAGTAATGTACTTGCATTTCCTCTAATCCACTCTAAGGCTTGTAAAGGTGTCACGCCATGCTCCTCTATTGAGACCTTCCTCAAATGTCCCGCTCGATCCTCCACTCCAAAAGCTTTGAATGCTGACTTAAAATGATGGATAAGTTTGGAGCTGGTTCACTGAAGGAACTGGACTTTACTCGGTTCCAGAGTTACTAGTTGGGTTTGCATGGCATTCGAGGAAGTTATGACACGTGTTAGCAGGAGCGGTTTACAACTATTTTGATAATGTTAATCTAAACTTAGGAACTTAATGTACTAGCATTGTCAATACAAAACTTTCTAAGATGAGGCAGGTCGAATGGAGAAGTAGGATGGTAGCATGGAATGAGGGATGGAAATTAGAAGTCTAAAACTGCCTAGATTCTTAATTTGTCCTACTTCACTTGCATTTTGCTGGTTAAATTATCCCTCTATAAAACTTTGGTTTTTTTCAGATAGCTACCCCATTTTGATCGCAAATGCCTTTAAAAACCTTTAGCTCGTGTACTGACAGTAAAGTTTTTGGCAAAGATTTCTTCAAGTAACATAAAATGATGCTTGGACGAGATTGTCTTAAGTTTTTTTTGGAAATACAAATTACTAAAAAAAAGTACCGAAGGTGCTAAATTAGTGCATCAGTAGTAGGCCTAATGCATAGGTTAAGTCTGCTGTTCTTTTCGTACCGCCATCAAGGCCGACTTGAACAACGTTTGCTTGAATGAATCCTTCGCATGTATTTAAAAGTGCAGAACCTTCCTTACAAACCACCGGATAAATTTCTTTGTCCCACAATAATTTACCAATGTTAGATTCCTCGAGTAAGAACGGAATCCGCTGGATAGATTTTCTCCAGAGACCAACAAAATAGTTCGTGTGTTCAAAGAACATACACGGTTGTTGGCTTATGTGTCTCGTAATGTAAGTAAGAAAAGCGTAAAACTTTAAAGTTTTCTCCAAAGTCTAGTGGAAACAGTTATGCAATGGAGAACTTGTAAATTTTTAGCTACAGCCGGGTCGGAACATCCCAAATCACTTTTTATATTTCCTCTTTAACTACTTTTTGGTAAAATTTGGACGTGCAGAACGATAGAAAGCCGAATCTTTAACATCATTAGGCAGCAAATACCGATTACATTACACAAAATTTGAGGTGTCATATCGAAAATTGGCAATGGGCTCCAAGCCATACTAATCCACAGTTTCAAGCTAGCATTTGATTTAAAAAGTCGAGGCTGGCATTTGAAACAGACTGATTGATTGGTTTACCATCGTCACGACAATACGCTCTTAAAGAAATGGACCGTCTTTCATATTTTCGTAAATCGTTGTCAAGACCTTTTGGCTGGACGCTTTAAACCGACTTCAAACAATCCCGCGTTAGGGCGCAGACCATACAGCGTGACCTTAAAGCAGAACGTGCTAATAACTGGATCACGCTGATGTCAAATTTAAACTGTGGGTAGCTTAATCTACATAAAAAATACATGCTAAAGCCTCTATATTGTGGCCAAATGCACTAGCGCCGGTTTTCAACTCTTAGAGCAAAAATACCGACTTCCAGTCCCCACCACTTTGAAATAACTTCATTTCCTAACCGTATGTTCTGATGTACGCCTCATGTCTAATGCCGAGTAAAGGTGATCACCACCTGAGGAAATGTCACTTGTGCACAAACCCATCTGTATTTCACTGCACACACTTGCACATTCTGGGCACAGCCGTCTGTAGCTGAAGTGGTGCCCCGCTTCAACGCGTAGGACACTCCGCATGGCAGTGAGTGGTAATAAGTTAATACGCCTGACGGACGTTGAAACACAAATAACACTGTATTCTCGCACAAATCAGGCATTCATCAACCATTAAATGAACGATGCCACTAAGGCTAATTTTTATTTTATAGAGATTGGAATTAGTTGGCTGACTTCCACCACGATCTACTCGATTAGTGTAGACGTAATCCAATATGGTCGTGGCTCTCTTTAAACCTTGTCAAATGTCAACGTGGAAATTCTTAACTTCGTTTTGTTTACCAACAAACCACACAGCTTTACTTGGAATTATAATAAAGGGTCTTCCAAACGATGCACCTTTCCAACTGATGCATTGCTGGGATCTAACAAATGAGCACCACTTCTTGGTGGTATGCTCTGCCAACACGCATGCCACAACTTCCATGCACACTTTATGTGCACCTTTGCAACCGACTGAAGCCCAGTTCCTACAGTGGGCCAACTTCAACCATCTCCACCGGGTTAAGCCGGTGTTCAGAGCGTTCGACCAAAGGATCGAAAAAAGCGTACAATACCACAGTAGAATGGTAGAACTCCTAATGATCGCTAAAGAATGCCTTACCGCTGGAGTACGAAGCGAAATTACTATTTGCTAAGGAATAAAATTGGAGGAAGTGCGAGTGCATTAGAATCTCTGATAGGTCTCATTAAAAATTTGCAGTGAGCCTCGTTGGAAGCTGGTTGATATTTGAATTATCTAGTTTATACGAGGCTGACATCTGAATTTCCACGACTATCGCCTAAATAATGGGTGTCGCATTCGGAAATGTGCTGAGCGAGGTCCGCTTGCTGTAAAGATTGGATGCTTTGTTAAACTCTGTATTCATTTACACTCTGTCCTACGCCAGTTATTTCGCCCAGTGCTACCACTGCAGAGCGGGCTCATAATAATTTATTACGTGCATAATCGACTTATTGGCGGCATTTTTCATTATTACTTTAAAACGACCCAATGATAACAAAAGGTGTGCAATGTTTAAGAATCGAAAAATACCTTTCTTAGTCAAAACATTTCTCACTTTTATGATTCAAGCCAAATGCAAATCATAATAGGTGAAGTTGCATTCCCGTCTTCAAGAGGTATTAGATGTTTGTATTCATTGGCTGTAACATTCTTTTCGATTTGGTCAGCTGATAAGTGGTTAGGCAGAAAAGGAAAAAATGGGAGAACCTGACAAATTTAGAAAATTTGCAAGAACAATATGCAGGACTTCAGTAGTATAAAAAATGAAGTGCATTCTATTTAGGATCCCAAGATACATTTAGATGAAAAGTCAATCAAGCAGCTTTAGGTGAGCTCCAAATTCAACCCCAGCGCCACCACTATCTCTACTTTCCTAGCTTCTGGTGTGAAGAGTAGGCCCACACACAAGACAGCCTCAGAGAGGTGGGATGGCTCAGCATATTCGCTTTTCTAATCAGAGAATATCGGGTTTACTAACACGAAGGAATGAAGATGACACACGGATTTGTTTCGCTAAATCCGACATTTTTCACATCAGAGATTTGTTACGTGGCTACCACGACGCCTTAAAATTCAGAGCATAGCTCGTACATTTTACTTCGCTAAACCAACTCCCAACAGATTTGTAATTGTCTCAACAGGACGCGACTCAGTAAAATAAATTGCTTGTCACATGCCTTTCGTCCTGCCCAGACGTTTTAACTAGGTAATTTTGCTTTTTAACTTGTTCTGGATGCCATAAATTTAAATCTTTAAGAGCAAGTTCAAAAATTAATTTTGTCTTCCTACTAATTGATTAACAGATAACTAAGTAGGACCTTGAAATTGTTTTGGAGTTAAACTTTGGAAGTGATTAGCTTTGCTGCCACCTGTGGTGCATCTCAAACTGTCTTCAAACCAAGTCAAATAATTAAATGCAACAGTGTTGCATAACAAAGGTTAGTGCATTGGAAAAAAAGAGATTATGCCACAACTTGAAGACTGATTAATTGAGCAGGTACATTACTAAGAACAAAGAAATGTGTGGATGGTGAAAGTCACCTCTGGGGCACGTTTAGAGTGTTTGGTAAGAATTTTAATTACATAGAGGGAGACGTGGACCTTGATGGCAGAAGTTGGTGATATCACACTCAGCACTGAGCAGTAAAGGTGTCCAAAGATTCAATACCGATAAAGACGTGGTCTTAGACAAATCTTTCATGCCTAAGACCTATCAGGCGTCATTTGGACACCCTGATAAGTGCAACTGGAGCCTAGATAGCGTAAATTAAACCAAAATTCAGCCTATGGGATCGAGTTCTATACATCGTCACCCACTTTAATTTTTTTTTCGAGTTTGTACCCTGTGGTAATAGGGGGCATGAATGAGACTAATCCATGGCCGAGGCAAAACCCTCCCCTCCTAATTAAGGGGCTCTTTTCGTCTCAGTACCCGCACCTTGACACACTACAAACACACCTGCGGAGGTGAATTCTACTGTTAAATAAAAGCCCTTGGTCTATGCAAGAATGTTCACATTTGAAGTAGCTTAACCTCACACGACATGCCTTGGTTCGGAAAAATAGGTCTCTCACTTACAGGGTGTGAAGCGTAGAGAAAAGAGCTTGGGAGGGGGTACTCAAGACGCAACTAATTATGGTCCACGGGCATTAAGTAATACTAAAACAGCTTGTCCAGCGGTCGGATGTTTACTGAAAATAGCTGACTTTTCACTAAGTCAGAAAATTGCGCCGAAACGGACAGTCGACCATTGGAAAGGTAGAATAATCAAAGCAAAAAATGTAACCTCCCTACTTTTGAGTGTTTGAAAAGTAAATTTTACTGACCTATAGCGATTTGACTTATTTATGTAGGCCGCAAAATTTACTGATTTTCTTGAAGCTATAATAAGTTTCCTTTATGACTGAAAACGTCATAAGCATGAGCCTGGCAGATTCAGAGTCCATCGCATTCGCACCTGCATATCATACTTTTTTCGAAATTAAAGCCTCTGTCTACAACCAAAATCTTCCGCTGATGCATTCAGGGTAAAAAATGAAGAAATTTAGTTGCATCTCATTATAGATCTCTACACATTCTAAAAACTTTTTAAGTTTCATAATGGTGGTACAACTTTAGTAAGACAGCCAGTGGAACCAAATGGTCCGTGAGGGCCAGGTGGCTGGAATGTGGCAATTGTATTTCAAACACTCAGAGTGTCTAAAGATTTAATAATCAAGGCATCAACTTGGAGGCCGAAAAGTGAAGGTAAGCTGCTTCTTCCATGCAGCTAATCACAAATGATTATGGCCTTGCTTTATGCTTAAAGGACCTAGGACAGAAGGGAGCGATCTCGCTCCAGAAAATACGCAAATCCTATTGCGAGGACCTAGACACCTCCCCACCATGAGGTATAGCAAAAATTCGAAGGCGCGTATGGCGAATCCCCTGTCTTTGCAAAATAGATCGCAAAATTAACCCACCCTGACAATAAAAGTGCGAAAATATCCCCACCCAAATATTGGAGAGAACATTAATTAGCTAAAATGTTGTTCCACTCTGTAGGTTTGCACTCAAGCTGAGGTAGCTCGAGTCAGCAAAACTCTGTCATTCAGATCAGCACTCGATCACATGCATAAAATTTACACATTTACAGTAGAATCACTTGACTACTAATACACAGGGCCTAGTTAAAGAACATCACTGCGACAGCTATGAAATGGGACAACCCAGTGTTGAAACGTAGTGGAAATGCATTTACTTTAAGCTGTCGAACGTGGACAAGTCGAATAAGTGAAATACATAGTAATGAAGGTAAAGCGTCCGTTGCACAACAAAGCCAAAATAGCTTACTGCTTTGTAGCAACGAGGATTGTCAGCATATTTATATGGTACGCCTCGTTGTGTGCTCTACTGTTCCCCTAAAATTTTGAGTTCTCATCCCATGCCCAGTAAATATGATTTTTGTGATTCGAGCCTGTTTGTATCGAGATTCCGGGTTTCCTTAAACAAGTATGGCATTTTAAGACGGGTCAGGCGGCAGCAGAACGCTACATACGAAAGATCTATGTTCACTAGTTTTAGTAACTAAGGCCTCAGAGATTGACGCATTAAAAACACGGAGAGGGGCAGACCGAATTAACTTGAAATCGACTTGCGAAGGACCTGTTTTATCGTTTAATGTACTTAGCAATACAACCAGCCTAAAGAGCCAATCAATACTACTCACAGACATTGGCAGATGTCCGAGAGCTTCAAGGGCTAGAAGTCACACCCCATTCACCGCGCTCACTTCGTACTTTTACAACGAAAACTCACCGTTTGTTTGTCCATCGGTTGGTGGCATTCTTATTGATAAAGATGCCTTTTAAATTCTAATGACTATTAAGGTGCCATACATGCAATATGAAACTAAAACCCATTTACTTACCAAGCATTCCATCGATTGCGTTTCATGAAGGTTTCTTCAAACCTCACAGCTGAGCGCATGACTTTTTGCGAAATACGATTAACCATAATCATGATTAACTAGTCTACGAGAAATAATAGTTCGAGATATTTAACCATGTCCTATTAGAGCACTAGGTTGTTTAATTAACTCATGTGAAACCTACAGTTCACCATATCCTTTAGGCTCCGAATTTCGGTGGAAGTTCGTCTTGGATTCCTTAGCTTACAAAGGTAGCGGAAAATACGTGAGAAAATGATAAAGTGTTAACGTTTACCGCGTTTGCCATCTTTGTGACCCCCAAAACCTTCCTCAAATAGCAGTGTCTCAAGGCATTCTGTGGCTGGATTGGACCATGAACAAGTTCCTCTTCCTTATATTCATATCGGAGGCATAAAACATAACATTTTTTCAAACAGCCATAGTTATCCTACTACTAACTATAATCGGAATGTAACGAAACCCTTAAAAATAGTAACAAATCGAAAAGGAGCCATGGGAGGCTATATTTTATATTCAGCAGGTTCTACAGATAGCGTTCATTTTTGGTTTGAAATGAGTAACTAACTGCAGTTTAATAAGTAAATAAACCCATTTTTGTAAAACTTTTAGGGAAAGGGAGTTTGCTGAAGGAAGAATAGGATAAAGTAGTGAGTAGGGGAGCCTAGTATACATATAACGGTACCTTTCTGTTCAACCTCTTTATCATAAAAGCAACTCATTTTTTCCGATGGAGATGGAGGTGAAGTCCAAACATTTTCACCCCCAGGGTTTTACCCTTTCTTATTTGTCATGTTGGCGAGCGAATTCTGCAACAAAATCCTCGCGGTTAGGTAAGATTATTGAAGAACCCGAAGGCCCAGACACTGTCAAATTCTCAGTGTCTTTCTTAAAAGAACAGATATTGTGGTGGATATTTTAACTTTATTCGCATCACAGATGCTGAAATTCAGTGGCTAGCACATGTACAGGCTAACCTTGTGATGTTGTCATCCGTTTAAGATGTTGAAAATGCAGGATTTAACTTAGAAATTGCGCCTGGACGCATACACTAGCACAATTTCTCAACCAATTAGGACCAAATAATGCTGATACAAGTAGCTAGCACTCGCGTAGCTGTCAATGTAGTTTCTAGTCCGTGAAGCCAAAATGAACGCAATGAAAACAATGCATTTTTGACCTAATCTTGTCCACAGTGAATTTAAATGGATTGTAACGATTCTCATCTTGCTCGCTTCCACTTCTAGAGTCAGGTCTCACGATTGGTGACATTAAGTTTAGAAAGACCCCGACCACCCACTTATGAAGGGGCCATAGTTCGCTTCCGCTTTAAGGGTGAATGAGTGATTTAGGTCAATCACGAGGTCGGTGTAGACTGGTCTCTGGTCTGCGCGGACAGGTGCTGTTATCAATTCATTCTGCACAAACTCAGAAGGTCCTCTTATTAACAAGTATTGGAGTGTAAATGATGGCAAAATCCCTTCTCCGAAGCGCTTGCTAGGTGTTTTACCTTCAACTCGCGTGATGAACGGATGCTGCGGTAAAGAACAACTTTCCACTTTGGCACATTTAAAAGATAAGGAACTGGATTTAAGGTCTCAGAAAAAAAGTTTTGCTTAGTACAACGTTTTTGAGGATTACGCTCCCAAAAAGAAGACAAATCGACCAAAGCGACATTTGCTTTTGATCTACAAAACTTCAACAAGAGGAGCTTTAAGTGCCTATGAAGCCTAGCCAGATTTGGTTCATTTCCATTCCCTCCTCCTTCGCCATGATACTCGTTGCGTCCCTATAGTCCAGAGTACCAAAAATTTACCAAGCATCTGCAGTTTAAAAACCTCGGTACAGTCAGCATACACCACCGTGAATGCCCACATAAACCTATTAAATGTACGACTCCTTCTGTGCGGTTCCGCATTCCTTGGAATCCTCGTTAATGTGCACTGCTGTTAGTGTAATTCCAGCGATCCCTAGGAAAAGTTTTTTTACTAAAAGAGGCGAATCCTCACTATTGGTCGTCACCAGTTAATTAATTTTAGGATTGTCACAACGGAGAGAAAGTTGAGTCCAAAGCTTTTTATGCGGAGGTTTTGAAGAGATGCAGCTTTCAGACGTAACGCCGTCTTTCATAACCTTTGAAAGCCATTCGTCCTCTGGGTTATTGGCTAAACGATTCCATCTTTGAAGTCAGACTTTGGAGTTTGAGACTTCACAAAGTTGTTCGCTTTCATCTTACTCATAAATTGTTGGTCCGATTTCCCACAAGGTGCATTATCTCGCCATAAGCGATCTCTTAGTAATGAGGAAATCAGGTAACGCTTTAGTAACCAATCAAATGGTCAATTAAACAACTTACTCGATAATAGCTTTCAAGTTGACTACTTCAGACAGACAAAGTTTGCAAAAGGACGCAAACTTCCTTTTATTCGAGACATTTTTTCAACAAAGACGCACAAGCATTCTTTCCCTTACATCCATGAAATTTCCTTTGCATAATCGTTCAATAAGCAAAGCGACTATTTCTCATATTTTCCTTGTTTATACAAGGCCAAAGCAAAAGAGATTCTAGAGACTTTATTGCGGTGGGTCATCAAATTGAAAAAGTGGCTGAATTGACACTGATTTTTCCTACATAACGAGGCTTGTAGCTATTCCTTAGCGTGTGTGGTTCTTTTAATTTTACGCTCCTAGAGCGGTTTCTGCAACGAAAACAACTAAAACCACGTTAAAAAAATAAAGTAAACTTGCTCCATATAACATAACTTTTGAAAAGCAAAAAGCTGATTTTGCGTACGCAAATAATCTGGATGAAATAAACCAAAGACCATCTTGAGCGATAGTCAAGGAAATTTTAAAGCTTCGATTGCTTGTTTCTCTGACAGCCCATAAGGTAAGGTAAGATTAAAATAATTCACCTTTCTGATGGTTTTTCCAACTTTGGATGCAAAGCGAAGGGTCGAAGTAAACGAGGAGACGTAATGGCAGCAAGGATCATTTATGCGGAGCTCCTTACCACCCCAGCTGCATTCGGGAAATCGCAGGTTCAGCGCGCACCAGAAGAGAGGAACTCATCACTTCATCCCATATTCGAAAGAAATTAGGTTTTCTACCTTAAATAACTCAAGCACTTCTTATGGTATCCTCCTGGGTTGGGTTAAGTTGTAATCCGAATTCGCACTTCATCATGAAAATCAGCGACATCTGCTCAGCCACGGAGTTTGCATCGTTTCTTTCCCACCGTCCTCAAAAAGTGCGTACGTGCAAGCATGTTTCTAAAAGCATTAAATGGGAACTGGAGGAAACTTGCTTTAACATACCCAAGATTGCCATCCAGCGCGATCACGGTTGCGTAAATGATGCATCATATGTGATGCTCCAGCTTTCGGCCACCAATTCATTAAGATATCACGTGGTAAAACTGACGCTGCATGAATTCTCTATTGAAAGGGCAAAAAAGTGAAGCGAATTCATAGACGAAGTTAAAAGTCAGGTGCCATTTCTGCACAACCGTGGCCGTGAATAATCCAAGCGAAGCCTTTTCGTATAATATACAAGGAACGCGCTTATCAACAACGCTATCATGTAACCAGTGGCACTCACTAGGAGGACAATCTTCCTATTACTCACTGCGTAACCAAGAAAAAGAGGTGCTGCTGTGTATTTAACTTTGCGATTTTGAGCACACTTTTCTCAAATTAAGGGAGCTTGCCAACATATTGTACTGTTCTCCCTTGCCGAGTCGCATACTATCATGTTAAAGTAGAATTAAATATTTTCACCTCAAGCGAGTTTTTTGCCATTTTCTCATCACCAATGCACTTTAGCCAAATCATAACCGACAACTGCTCCATACCACCGAATGCACAGCTATGCAGCACTTTCTCAGTTATAATAGTCCACAGCCGAATTCCAACCCTTAGATGGAAAAGACTGGTTAAAAGACTAAGTCACATTGCGTAGTACGAGATGACTTACAAACTGTCAGAGCTTCTTGAGAGGGGCTGATTTTCTTTCCTTTGAAAGTCGGTGAAATTCACTCAGCCACTGGTTTGGTGCGCCAATAAACCGCCCATCACCTGCAAGGCCTACTCGAACAAGTATAAGTTACACAGAAATCCGGCAGATACGAGAAAAAGCTTACCATTACGTGCTAAAACATTCCATATGACACAAAAGTTTTCACACCTATCACTGCACCATCGAAGTTGGGGATTTCATTGTAATCACAATTATCTAGTTGACTAACGTGAATATATATTTTTTGTTAATCAAGCTCAAAAAAATAATCTTAAGCTTTTGGTGGTTCTCCACATCTTTTGCATAAGTTGCGGCGTCACTTAGTTCGATTTCAGAGACCCTGTACTCACTCAAAGCGACTTTTTATCGTTTTGAGTCTATCAGATTTCTTAATATCAAATGCTGGATTCCTTGTACTTGAAAAGATCCTTGCGACCATTTAATCGAAAGATTTACTTTTTTACATTTACTGATTAGTGTTCCATGAGGGTTGGCATACTTTAATTTAACAAGAATGGTAAAAAGTAAATCAGTCCATTATTTGGAAATAAACTTGAAAAAATCAAATGATGAGGGTGAATACTATCTGAAATTTAGGACGGACAGCAGTCATCTGTTAAGGATATTTATTTACGATTAAATAAGCCTCACAACTGCGACCATCTGTAAGGAGATTGAGATTTAAGATGTGGAAACCAAGGTAACAAAAGATGAAGTCACTGCGTCATTCTAGTCGTCACGGCAGCCTTTAAATCAGGGCCCACATCACGTTCGAAGGAAACACGTGGTAAGGTCGGACATTGGTAGATTAGTGGTTTAAGCAATCACACGTCTAAACTTTTAAAATTGCTCCCAAACGCTGAAAACACAATTTTGAAACGTTCTCAATTAGTCTCTTTTTGGAGGTAAGTCCACCAACCGACTAAATATGTGCGAAAATGACTGCTTTTATCTCCGTTATTAGACTCCAAACAGAAGATACATTGTTATCCTAAATAGTACAGATTTATTCAAGAGTATAAATCAATTGCAAAAAGAATTTACACTCTTTATTGGTTCTCCTTTAACTCGTTTTTCTTTCAAGTTTAGAAACTTGCCTTTTCCCATCCACGACGGGTTTACCCAGTCGGCCAATAAAAAGCAGACCAAAGCAGAGTAGCCATGATCAAAGTGAATAAAAAAACCTGTATCATATGATCATACATCCATTTATTTTATAGCGTTGAGAGATTATATTGTTATGTGCAGCGCCATCATTGGAGCGGCTGAGGTGCATGATATGGAAAATATGTGACAAAAGATATATTTAAATGCACCAGAGGCAGACAAGCACTTCCAAAAATTACGCATGACCTTGAAGCCCTTGTCACTCTTAGTTACACTTGGGTGATTTGGTGCCTCATCAAAAATTAGCATTGGTCCATATGATACACAGTCATTTAAGGGAGGAAAAAGAAGGCCAAGCGCTAAACAGTCATCAAGAGGACGCAAAGACTTCAAAAACTCACGACTTTGATGCCTTCCATTACCTTTGGCTGCTTGATTTTATAAAAATTGAGACTTATTAAATAAGATCCTTTACTCCTGCAGGTGAAACAATTCTGTGACAAATTATCCTGAATTTAGACACCAGTCTTATGTCTACAAACAAGAGGAACTCTATACGGAAAAAAAGTTATAGTTGGCGTAAAGTCGCATCACTTTGCAGCACCAACCCTTCAACAAGTGAGAAGAAGGTCTTAGTAAGGTTGGCGTAACCACAGGTGAGTGCAAGTTTTATGGTGCTGTCTACAAATACGTATCAATCACAGGACGAGATTTTTATCACCTCTTTACCACTCCGTAAGTCAAATAAGAAACGCTGACGTAGAGAATGCTTTTATTACGATGTGGGATATACTAAACTTTTTAAACAGTGGATTACTTTAAGCAAGTTTTTGGATCAGTCGCGCACTACGTCGTCTAGCAACGTATAATGCAAGTCCCGTAGCTCCAATTTGAAAAATTGACCTCTAACAGGAGACACAGCATCATGACAGGCCATGAAATCCGGCAAAATCTACACAACACGGCGAGTCAAGCCTTACGCACACTTGAATCCTACCGGGTGGTTTGTCGCACTAAATCAGCTGGAAGCCATCGCATCCAAAATAAAAGGAAAACGGAGATAACCATAAAGGAATGCGCCTAAGTCGTCGAAGGAGACGTATTTTGCCTGATTAGTTATAAGCCTTCCACTGTTTATTTCTCCAGATCAAGTACCCAGAAAGATGAAGATGCATTAAGTTGCCACACGTTCAACAGTCGTATGCTTTGGTTGGATCCAGCTTCTTTTTACTTGTTTATCAAACCGGTTATAAGGCAATAGAGCAGCTTATCTATCATCAGCTGTATTGTGGAAAGATATCCATCCAACGATCCAAAGACTGAAGTTAAGCGGTATCAGAACGGTTTGAACACAAGATCGATTGAACGGACTTTGCACAACTTGCAGAACGACTACAATTCGGTAATGAAGAAACAATTGTTTGGTGTAAGTAAATTCGAGCCGTTTTAATAATACTTTCTTCAATAAAAACGAGATATTATGAATGGGAAGAAAAACTGCCCGTACAACCTACATTGTCAACTACTTGGATTGCCAGAAACATGTCTCTCCAAGGCCAACGAGAAAGTGGAATTTTTTCATTTCGATGATGCTAGTACGTAGTTGTCAGGTCTGAATTGAGAGATTTAAGCATAAAAGTTGATTGGGTGCCATCATATTTGT
The DNA here is from genome assembly GCA_036345935.2 of Taenia hydatigena. NCBI lineage: Eukaryota > Metazoa > Platyhelminthes > Cestoda > Cyclophyllidea > Taeniidae > Taenia > Taenia hydatigena. The sequence continues at coordinate 22,783,898 of JADWOT020000003.1, forward strand.
TTATCAAGGAATGCAATGATTGACCAGGTTCGCCACTGCCCAACCTCTTGTGTTTAGTAACACGAGAACTTAAATTCATTTCTCGATAATTTTGGGAGGTTTTAAGAATTACATTGTGGGCTAAGTGAGGAGGGGGTTGCAAAAATGCGTCAAAAGGGGTAGCATAACCGTGCTTATTGAACTAGGGAAGGCATGGACGATGATTCTCATCATGTGACTTTCCGCCTGTGTTTCACATTTACAGATTCTTACTTAGAATGTAGCACAGCATTAGCACCATCAGGTGCTATTCCAACGAATATTCGATCTTTGTTAGACGGTATTCTGAAACGCGTGAGGACACGTGGAGGGCTTCATTCAATGACTTATGGGAACTGGTCAAGCAAAGAAGCATTTGTGAAGTATTTGAGTAATCATAGTTAACTTATTGCTAGAAGTTATTTCTCCTCAAAAACCCTTGTGCTGGTCTGGATGAGGAAGAAACTAGGTAATTTAGAGTTGAATTGATTAAGCACGAATCACTCATTAGTTGCTGTGCCTGATTCGTCCCGCAAGTCGGTGTGGTGACTATAGACTCCGGCGGAAGCAGCACTCCTCGCGCCACAAACGCAGCTGTCAGCCATGACGGCGAAATCGCGCTTGTGGCGCAAATAACCGCACTTTAAGTGACAGCACCTCCTGAATACATCAATAGCACAAGATCTGTTTGAGTCGAGACGAACGGCTTTGATGTGACCATCGAGGTAACCTTGGAAGAAGGAAGGGCCATAGTAATGCAAAGTAGTTATGAAACATTTTAGCCCTTTGATTTGCAATTTACGCAATAATTGGGCAAACTCAGAAGATTTAATCGCAGGAATTACATATGAATTTCGTAGAAAACAAACCCATATAAGAAGGCCATTCTGAGACACACACTGTTAGGTATACTTCAAATGGCTAGTGGATATTGTGACATAGAACAACAAGAGGGGTCTTTTTACGGATCAGTCAGTTTAGTTCAGCAATAATGCAACACTATACGCACACTCAGGGCTTCTCAAAATGAAATAGCCGTCTTGGAGTGGAAGGACGCGTTGCATGTCGCAGTTTTGACCGCCTCAATGGAGCGTTTTGTGGGCTATTTTTCCAAAACACCGCTAAAATTACAAACAAAAATCTGTGGCAATGAAATCACGAGTGAGTCTGTCCTCTAATAAGAATATAATTAAGAAATGCATCTTACGCTTGTCCGGTGTGTGAAATGAATCCTCCTGTTGTGACTGAAGAGGTGTTCTAAATTTGTAAGAAAAAAACTAGTTGTCTACAGAGGATTTCTTAGAGTAAACAAGAGACTAATCATGGCATAACTCACTCAAAAGATGGGTTGGCGTCCCGCAAATCTAAGTTAGGAGAGCCCATGCTTCCTTGAGGAATCGGTGCACTGAAGATCAATCAAAATCCAAAGAGGTTTGATTATTCCAACGGAAAACATACAATCAATTTATTCTCATAGTAAAGGAAATAGAGGACTAAAGTGGATAGTATAATGAACTCGAAGCAAATAATAACTCACTTTCCTTGTAACATGAAACTCCGTTCGCTGGGTTCCCCTTCCTCCGATGCGCTATAGGTAAATTAGTAAAAGGACGCAGAACTGGCGTCAAAAAGTGGTACTTTTCAAAACGACATTACTCTGGCAGGCGGTTGATAAAGGTGAACTTACTTCCCACCTAGTGCGAAATCGGATTCACTGCAATGGCTAGTGGCTGCAGATAGCGACCTACAAAGCGATTAAGTTGCAGGAAAAGCATAGCAATGTGTAGAGATGAATGTCATTGAAAATATCTTTAAAAAAGGAAACAGAGAAACGAAGAGAGAAATAAAGGAATTTGAAACGCATGAATGCTCACTTTCCTTGTGAAATAAAGTCTGCATTGCTAGGTGCTCCTTCCTCTGATATGCTATAACAAAATAGGTGAAAAGGCCCATAAGGTGTTCAAAAAAAGGAGGAATTACTAAAATGGTACTACTCTGGTAAATAATTACTAAAGGAGAGCTTACTTGCCCCTTAGTGCGAAACCGCGATGTTTGCCACCACTAGTGGGTTCAGATTGTGACCTACAAGGTGATTAAATAAGAGCGACAAAGTTTGGGCGCTTGATAGCACTGCGTGGAGATGAATGACGTTGCGGCTTTTAGAAAATGAGTCAATGCATCAAATTAATATGAAGCGCTCAGATAACATTTGCCTACGCGTCGCCTGCAGTCGGGTTCTAAACATTCCTGACGCCTGCATTTGTTCCGATATTTGGCTCACTGTACACACAGTAAAAGAAGCGAAATCGTGCATTAGACACAGAAGAGCCCTATTCTACTTTAAAAAGTGACCACTAGATCATCCTCTAATATTTCTCTAGCCCACCTGACTGGTGGGTCTTTCGTTCCTACAGTAATATTACTCACTCCTCTCTTTGATGTTGACTCAGGTCCCTCGAGAGTTCGTTCGAGTTGCCGAAGACATAGTCTGCATAAGGAAATTTGTTTCCAAATCTAAGAATAAGCAACGCAACTAGCTTACTTCTCCATCTTCATCAATGCCAACAGATGATGTGTCAAACATGATAGTCTCCATATGCTAGTCGACTGGACATACCATTGGACAATGCCTTCCATATTTCTGATTGGTCAACAGTCCAATCAATATTCTCCTCACACGTGCTCCAATGTATCCTTGCGATCAAAAGTTTTCTTTTGAAAATTAAAAGCACCAGTACTTAAAAAAGTGATATTTGCGGGGTAGACAAGTAAACGTTAATTCTCAGCTCTTTTATCATACTAGATATTTGGATCTCAAAAAACTGTTCGCCTCCAAGAGCTTTTCAACCATTGCTCTGCTTCATTCCAAAGCTTTGATAATGCTCACCTGCTCACCTTGACCTCTTTTGCTTTTTCTGCTTTCGAATCAAAAATAATTTAAGGTAAAAGTTCATGGGACACGAATTTACTCCTTTGCGAAGCAGTTGCATCTGTGGAGATGGGTTCACGATTGCGGCATCGCCGCTAACATTAATTCTCTCTATAGTGGACACAAAATTTATGAAATAGTAACTAGGCGGCATCAAGGGTCCATCCATGTGCTCCATAGCATTAAATTCAGGCAGTGTGTTAAGGGGAGCACTTTTTGTAGCCAATTCATATAAATTGTCAACATACGCATGTTAGCAATGGTGACTCTGAGCTTGGACATTGCACTAAGGATTTTAATAAAAAGTTCATATTATTGCCTCTGGTGCTATGAAGTATGTTTGGCCGAATTTAGGAGTGGGCGTCGTTATGTTGGGCACTATATGGTGTAGAATTTGGAGGGCAGTAAAACCCTCCGGGTGACAGGCTCAAGTAGCAGTACTCGTTAAAGTAGTTGGTGACGTTAATACCTCCCCATGAGAAGGAACAAAACCCGTCGGATTGTGTAAAAGACTCGAGGCACCAAATGGCCGGGGACACTAGGCAGCTTAAGAATAAGATCAATGGACAGACGGCCATAAGTATCTCCTTGGGATTCGAGGCTATAAAAGTTTCGTAGATGTTTTGCGGGGTGCATCAGCAGCAGTCATGACTGCAAGTGATGATTGGTTTCAAGCACAAAACAAACTGAGTTTGCATAGAAGAATGTATTAGTTAAAAGTATAACTGCAGGCTTTTAAGACAAAAATGAGTAATTAGTGGTCAATTTAAAGACGTTCCCCACAAAAACCTCTTTTTTTAATCAGGTGGAAAGTGTTTGCAATTTCTATGGCGTAAAAGAAGACCAAAGCTCTGTTTGATTTGTAAAGTGATGGATTCGTGATTAGTTCTGATTTTTTATCATCTTGCGTGTTGGTCTCCACTTTCGACGTCGATCCGTGAAATAGATTGAAAGCTGCCCTTGAACTTACCAGTGAGATGTGAGACAAAGAGCTTGAAATTCTCACATCAAACAGCAATACTCTGCCCTTGAAGTCTTCTTCCTCCAGCCATTGAGTTCATTAAAGGTGAAAATGCGTCTGCTTTCAATGACTTATTGAAAAAAGGTCCATTCTAAATCCATGACTAATTATGAGGTACACTTTTTGGCAGTCATGTATTGCCAACCAGATTAACTTAAACATTTTGAAGAGAATGCAAGACCAGGTCTTGTCAACTAGAGTCAATTATCCTTGTTGCCACGTCAATAGGAATACCTTATTGGTTTGGGCCTCCAGCAGTAGCTCTTTGACAAAAATACGGGCTCCGCTTTCGCAGCATTTCTTTGATTGTAGGCTCCTCTGCACGTATTTCGTACAGCACTCTGAGAACAGGAAGCTCAGTGTTCACTTTTTACCCGTTTTCGTTCTCACCACTCTAAATATTATAATCTGAGGCGTGTATGTCCATATTTGACCTAATGGTAAAAGGAGTTTCTTTGCCTTCGTTCACGTACACGCAAACGAGCCATAAACAAAGTTTAACTCTCTCTAAGTGACACGAAAGTACTCCATCAGAAGCCATTGAAGTAACAGTAAGGAGAATAATTGGAAGGAGGGCGCTGATGAGGGAATCTTGGGTGTGCGAACGAGAGAATGGACGCAATGAAAATGGACATCAGGTTAAATCTATGCAAAAGAAACATAAAAGACATTTAAGTATATTAAATTCCCTAAACAAAACAGGTACGCCAAGTGAAGCTATAATTTGGCGTAGAGCGATGCTTGAATTAAATAAGATTTGAATGCAAGGTAGGAAAATTTGGACCGTAGAATGATGATCACAGACACAGACTGCAAACCAAAGCTCTGTTCGAGATTTACTCATATGCTTCAGGCAGGGTAGCAAAAGAACGATAAAAAATCTCAAGGCGAGCGTTATTGAGATGCATAAGTTAGATGTGATTGTGCGTGTTGATTTGTCTGCTTTTAGCACCTTCTTTTTCCATAACTTTCATGCACCTCCTTTTGTTTTTGTGTATAATTTAATTTTAACTAGTTTTCTACTCTTTCGACTTTCCACGGACTGTTTCCACACCCTCATTTACGCTTCATTAATCTAATTCGTTAACATTGTTTTTGTCTCACTTCATCGTACTTCCCACATCAAACCATTTGAATCCAGCTGCAGAACTGTCTTAATAACTATTAGACTTGACTAACTTGTACGGCTAGCACAATTGCTTTAAATCTGACAAATGCTAAGTTGAATGAATAAAATCTAAATACAATAGGCCAAAGAAAATGATGTATTTAAAGCGGCAGTTCTAACAGTACAATTAAATTTGCCTTCTATGGTCGGCTTCGATAAATTAATTGAGTGAGTAGGATTGTGAGAACCGATCTCGATTGAAAGGCAAAAAATAGCTAATCAACCATCACATATCGGGGAAACTTGAAAGGCGCTTATGAGAAAGTAAGGTAATAAATAGTTTTATAAAGCAGAGTTATTTAAGCTAACATCCTAGCAGAAGTGGTCTACTTCGGAGTAATAGACATTAGAAGGTCATGGATCGGGCGCAAGTGTAATGATCTTGAGGTAATTAATTTTCGACTGATGCTCCACCTTGTAGCACTATAGAGGTCAAGCGCACACTGCTATTGTCTGCTGCGGATGAAGCCGCTTTATGTAGCCGTGGTTATTGGTTAAGTAATGAGTTTGCCCAAGATCAGACATTCTCCAAAGGCCCTTTATTTGGCTTAACTTCCCCACCCTCTCCCCCCACGCTTACCAAGAAATCGACCTTATGTTTCTGTAGATGGGAGTTTGCATCGGTTACTAGCCGCCTAGTTTCTCATTCTTTTTACTTTGCAACCATCTAAACACAAGCATGTATATCATTTTCAGAGCACGATGGGCGCACTTAAAATAAATAGGTGAGTAAAATGAGAAAGAGGAGTAAAAGGAGACGAAGCACGGAAGGTGTCAAGTGGCACAAGGAGAAAGTTAGGACGAATTTAAACAGGAGGGCATTAATGCTGTTGGTTAGCAGCGAATACGGAGCAACAGCAACTTTCCTTAAAGGCAAAATGGCAATACTCGGACAAAAAAATGCTTTCATGGTAGAGCATAGCTTTGTTCTATTTGTGTGGCTCTGAGAGCAGTACACTAAAGCAGGTTCAACAGCAAAGCCAACGGAGGGCTAGTTACCCAAACAGAAAATTAACCACGCAATTGCTACATGCCATATTTACCACATTTTCCGCAAAAAAATAGTTCAATATCGAAAATAGCTGCGCACTTTTAAATATCATTAGCAGCCATAAAAGCAGGAGGCATAAATATATGATTGCTTTCAAATAACATGCAGATTTTTCCAATCTCCTCACACAGTCGCAAAACCTCCCTTTATGCATCAATGAGCGCTTACTATCCTGAACTATTTGAATATACTGATCTTAAAATACTAATTTTCCTGCATAAAGCATCAGTACATTGTCCACCTATCTAACGAACCTCGTAACGACGGGGTATCTGTTCCGACGAGGTAGATGCATGTATTCCGCCTGATTTTATGTGTCTGCATGCAACCACTAGCATGAATTTCACAGACATGTATTTTGCATCAGAGTTTCCTATTTGTTATTATAAATTCAAACACTGCGGAATTTGACTTAGTATTCTTCAGGTTTGCTTGCTATTCATCATGGTAATTAAAGTTTTCTGGACAAAACAATAAGCTTAAATAATTAACAGGGACTCGCATCGAGACTGTTTGACAATAACTGATATTTCTCTTGGATCTCTACTTATTAAAACTCATTTTAGTTTATACCCATCGAATTGATATTTTTCAAGGTTGTTAATCTCTGTTGCAATTTTAATGTGGGAGTTTCAGTATTCTTGCGCCAGTTTATATTTCTTGGGTGTGAGTTATGGTTTTCCATATAATGACTTTGAGACCACGCGTTTTGCCTAGAGTTTATTAATAACCCTTCCTTTACACCATCAGCACGACATGCCCATTCCGACGAAGTAATTAGGAGCAGCTGTTTGTTTCTGGATTTACTTTTGACAGCCAACAGAAAGACAAGTAAAATAATTAGCATAAGCTTAATTACATGCTATTAGGCCAAAAATGGATTTGCAAGACAGCATATTAAATGATAAACAGTCCATTCGCGAGTAAATTTGGGTATCGCCAATGACCCACGCACTTCCGATTTCGTCGATGTTAACTTATTATAGCAGTTCTGCACGTAATTTTAGAGTCTCGCAATTTTTTGCTTTTGATCTGCAAAAATGGATCTTCGTAACTTTATACACAAGTTGCGTAAACACAAGAAAGGCAAAGACGTTTCTCGACAACTTTTTCTACTGAAAGAACCCAGCTGGTCGCCAAGTCTACTTATAGATTCAAATTTAACACACATACAGCCAAAAGGATCTACTAATTCATTTTCAGCCATAACCCTTAATGAATTTGCGGCTACACGGCCTGATGAGTGCAGCTTTGGCGTTGGTGATATACTCAATGTACTTTCCGCCTCTGGTGATTGGTGGCTGGCAATAAATTTACGAACAAAACAGGAAGGTCTTATTCCTCATAACTATGTTACATCTGATATGTCTTTATCAAATGTCCTTGAAGCCTGGTTTAATGTTGATCGAATGGGTGCAGAACGCAAACTTCTCATGCCCGGAGTTCTACCTGGCACATACATCCTCCGATCATGCAGAAGTAAGCATTTTTCCTAAACATTTTTGATTAGTTTGGACAATATAACAAGGTTGAGCAAGTTTACTTAATTTTAGCCAAATTTTTAATTTTTTTTGAAGGACTTTGAGACTAGTGGCGAATTAGACCTATTTCCATGCATTTTGCTAACCATATAGCAAAATGCTACTAAGTAGAAAAGTCTGCAAGCTGCCAAACTATATTATAATTATCTAGGATTCGTATGAAGTCAAATAACTCTTTAGGTAACAAAGCCAAAAATATGTAAACACGATTTCACATGTATGGATCCATTTGGCTTAAAGCACTTTGCTTGCAAAAAAACAAAACCGTGACCATGCAATCGTGTTTGTACTCCCATTTCTAGGTTCCGGCAACCCTTATTCTCTTTCTGTTAGGACAAGCGGAGTCAAAATCAAGCATTTTCGGGTTTATTTTGATGAATTAACAAAAAAATTTTACCTTTGGCAAAGCGTCCAGTTCCCCTCACTTGAGGAAATGATCAGTTACTATCACTGTAAGTTGCCGTATTCGAAAGTGGGAGGAAGTTCCAAATGATATTTTGAAGACCTCACCTAATATCTTTGAGCTTGAATCAATACAATACATGCAATACAAAACATTTTATAATGTGTTACCAGTTTTCATTGATTGAACGTTGGTTTTACTTGTTGATATGATTTCATGTTGAGCGTAAAACATGTTATGCTAAAGAACACTCTGGTTCATTAAATTGCATTGAGTTTCCTTTTTTTGCGAGAATGGATCTCATGCGCTGGAGTAAACTTAACTTATTTAGCTGGTCAATGTCACATTCCACCAATCTGCCAAATGTTGTTGCTAACTTTGACTTCCCGATCGTGTAGTGCCTTGATGTTCCTTCTGCCGTTTTATTCAGTTCTGATGCATTTTGGCAATGCTGATCTGTAATTTGGCTCCATTTAAAGAGGTAATCGAAAGACATAATGTGCAGCGATTCCTCTGCAACCTATGAGTGGGAGAAGCGCTTAACTAAAGTACAAAATTAGGTAATTTTTGCCTATTCTGCCACCATCTGCTCATATTGTATAAATGCAATCTGCTCTAAAAAACCTTGCATGATTATGACTTTGAACCTTATTTTACATTCCTGGTGTCATAAAAAATTGCATTATACTTAATTGCAGACACTGGTTTCAAAAAGCTAGCTTATTTATCTGTGCCAAAAATACATTTTTGTTGCAGTTTGGCAACTTTCTATACAAAAATATCTCTCCCTTTTTAAACAACAAAAGTGTCTTTGAGTGCTGTCACCAATGATACTCTTAAATATTTTCAAAATGGATTGGGATTACAATTTTTCATGCCATCCTCGAGCAGACACTAAATTAACCTAATTTTGCATCATTCGGTGCCTTGATTTAACAAATTCTGGCTCTTGGCAAACCTGTTGCATTGAAGATCAGCATCGTCGAATGCTGATATACACAGCACATTCGGCGAATTGAAAATTGGTAAGAGAGTGTGCAATGCAGAGGGCGAGACAAATATTTTGTAAATTCTCATGCGCATCATCATTCATAGTTCAAAAGTCGTGTCAACGAACCCAGACTAAAAGTTTGTTATTGCCATAACTTTAAAAAGAGCCTCTGAAAGTGATTAGAGTGTCAGTTCTAAATAACAGCAGTGATTTATGGTTTGTTTTTCTCCTTACACTGGCTGGAAGAAGAGATGTTAAAAGCTTTTTGCAAGATACAGTGTTAGCATTTACTAATTGTTTTGGTAATCTAGTTAACGTGATTTATTGAGGAGTGAGAGAAGGCAATCGGAACAAAACAATCTTATCAATATTCCTTTTATTGCCCTGTTATTTTTCTCTCCCTCAGCCGAACCCATCGACGGTGAGATATGTCTAATTGGAGCGCGTCCACGAAGAGTAACACCACCGTTGAGTTTTAAGGATTGTTTCATTCATTATGAGGACGTAAAATTAGAGGAAGAACTAGGGAGAGGCAACTTTGGTGTAGTCTACCGGGGTCGCATACTCAGCATGGAGGTGGCAGTGAAGCGAAGCCTCGATATCAAGAACAACCAAGCCTTCCGTGAGGAGGCGGAAGTGATGCACAAACTATCACATCAACGTATCATGCGTTTTCTCGGATTCTGTTGTGACGCACCTGATAATAGAGTCCTTATTATCACCGAGTTTATGGCCAATGGGGCTCTTTGTGCCTACCTGAAGACTACAGAGGGACGCCGCCTCGACTATCGCCATCTCATAAGCATTATTGATCAGGTTGGTGCCCACTATCGCTCTCTCACCTTCTTCCGAATTCTCCTTCTCATGCAAAACAAACTATTCCTTCCCACACGCTGGGTAGTAGGAAATCTCAAAAACAGTTTCTTCACTCCTTTTTTGCCTAGAAACACAAGGCAAAAAAATGGATCCTTATTTTTGGCTTTAAAATAGCAGCGAGTGCACATACGAATGATTTGAGCTTCTAAACAGAGATAATAAAAGGTTGTGTTAGACTGTGTAGCGAAGCGAACTCAAATCCTATTTCGCATCAGTTCCGCCCTCTATATTACCTATTCCTTGTCTTTTCGAATGAAAGCAGGGTTGTAGCTGTTAGCTGATACTGAGCTTACTACCATTTTCGTGGTTTAAACACATGACAAGCTGATGTAACCCCTATTACTCAGTCATCCGTGAGAACCAGTGTGCGCAGGTCTATCTTGTCTCACAAAGTTTTGAGTGTCAGTTGAGTAGCCGGCGTGATCTTAAACGTCTAAAAGCTTGATGGAGCGCCTTTTGCTTACACACAAAAATGATGATAGTGAGAAACCGAATCGCATCCTGGAATCGTATTGAGGGACACTTCTGCTAAACCTCTGCTCTTCAACACCCCGTGGAGATATCAGCTGTGATGGCAGGGATTTTGGCATGAGCATTATCCACTTAGTGAGTGGAATCTTGCTGACTGCGGAGATAAGGCAGGATATCGGCCTGATTAGATGGGTGTACTACTTCCATTGTTTAGGCATCACACACCTAGTCTTCCTCACTTACAGTAGTTTTATAGTTACGACATTAGACAAGGTGCAATAGGCGAAAGTAGAGCCATTACTACTGCTCTACTGCTAAACGAGTCATCCTTTTGCTGCTAATGTTGAATTTCTGGACCAGTTGTCTGCAAAGTTGAGCTGGTTTTGAGCTAAAATTCGTCAAAAATGCTACCCACACGAAATACATTCATTCCTAGACACTAATTTTACAGGAATAGGATACATTACAAGCAAGTCTGTGAATACTAATGAGTGATCACACCACAAACAGCTAAATTCATCATAAACGTGGAGTAGGTGCAGTTTATGCACAGATGCACACAAGCGCATATGCAGTTAACGGGATCAATTAAACCCTTCGGCTTGGTTTATTTTAGGCTAAGAACTTATAGACTATGTGCCCCATACATATATCTCGGAAACTCATGTGACTTATGCATGTTGGGGAGACTTCCACACCAATATTTTGGTTCTTTTGCCACTGCATTTCTACTATTTTCCTTTGTTGGGAATTGTAGCAGTTGGTGATTCATTCTTTGATGCGCTGAACCAGTCAGTTAAGGCGATGCAAACACCATTCTTACACAATCTATTTATTTAAAGTGACTTGTAAATTGAATTGGCATACAGCTATTGTGTGACCTCTTCAAGTACTTCTTTTAATTCTGCAAGGCGAACTGTCTTCAAGTTTCACACTCGTAAATTATGCCCACGCTACTTTTAGGAACAAAAGCCAATCATCTTCAGCACAATTGTCTAATTGCTAGTAATAGCCGATCCTTACAGTGAAAAGATTTCATTTAATGGCGAGATGGGAAGTGAATTTCTTTTAAGCACATTGATTCTACGTTGAGAAAACTTTACTCTTGTTGCTAGTGCATGATTCTCATCAATGGGAAGTCATGTTTCATTAAAAATGGCGGCTATCTAGCGGTTCACACGCATTCAGACAGCCAGTCAATAATGACGGACACATGCTTTCCATTTGCTGGCTGGACGTCTAGGTCGTGAAGGGTATGGTGTATTTGGAGAAAGTGGGAGTGGTGCACAGAGATCTGCGAGCAGCTAACGTCCTCGTTGACGCAGATGGCTCTGTGAAGATTGCTGACTTCGGGTTGACCAAAATTCTTGACTTTAGTCAAAACTTTACTGAAGGTGAGTCTAGGTGACTTTTTACTTTGCATAGCAAAAACATCACACTTCTTCATTGCAAAGTGGCCTATACTTTCATCCACTTCAGCATTGTTTTAATAAGCACGCAATCAAACTAGAAATGTTTTACACTCGCATCATTGTTAAGAGTTCAACAAATTTGTTAGTGGCCAATTATTAGGAAGTAATGGAGGACGAGTCACATGTTTTCGATACCGAACTCGGACAAGAAAATTATGGTGAAGCACATATGGAGCGTGTGCTTTGTCAGATTGTTGTGATTGGTAGCACCGATGTAATCAGTTTTCACGACATCAATGCTTCAACTGTTCTGACTAAATTTTTTGATGACTTCGTTTTTAAAAAGGAAAGAGTTTAGGCAAAATTTTAAAACATAAATTTTACAATGAGTGGGAGTCAAATTAGCGGACTTCCAATTGATGGACGATCGCAAGGATCTCACCTCCAGTCAAATTTCGGTATTTTAATGAATTTCTCCTAAAAAAGAATAACGCGAGATTTGAGTTTTTCGTTAGTCTACGCTGCATCATTGCAAAGAAGAGTTGCCTTGCATCGTAGTCACCAGTTAACCTTGGGGTGGTAAGAGCTTACATGTAATTAGAGCGATGGGTCAAAAAGAAGTGGTTGCTAATGCACTTATCAAGTATTTTCCTGTACCACTATTCCACATGTATCCTTCGAGATACTTGGGTAGAAAATGGCGTGCTTATTTGATAATAGATTATGTCCTTCTTGTCCTTTGTTTTTTTGAGATGCCTTTCCATTTCGGTGGACGGCACCGGAAGCAATGAAACGTGGTTATCAGCCAGATACAAAAGCTGATGTCTGGTCCTTTGGCGTTTTTATGTTTGAAGTTCTGACTTACGGAAGAACGCCTTTTGAGGGTAGGTTATCGTAAACACAAAGATGCGCTACGATCAATTTAACTACGAGTTTTTCGTCTCGATTCATTTCAGAATATGAGCTTCCCCAATTAATGAAGTTTCTTTTGGAGGGCGGACGTCTTTCGTCGCCACGAAGTTACGGCTTTGAGTGTGATAAAGCGGTTTACGCCATTATGAGGTCCTGCTGGGACGCACAACCAGAAAAACGACCATCATTTAGGGAAATCAGTCATGAAATTGAGCACTTCATTAAGTTCAAAGAAGGCTCATACGAGGCGTGTTGGGAAAAAGTGGTTGACAACTAATCCATCTTGCTGCCGCTTGACCCTTGTAATTCCTTTGTATAAATGATTAAATCTACTTTTTAATACCGCTATTAATTTTTGATCGACCTCGAACATTCCAAATTCTCGTAATCAAGTCATGTTTGATCTCTCCGTCTCGTAGAAATATAAGGTCAATGCAAAAAATTTACACATAAATTAGGCTAGTTCAGAAATTTCCCATCTAGGCTCTTTCTTTTACCACTTATCTGTAGTAAAAATTATTCCTTTAGCTTCCTTTTACGCTTAATTATCGGCAGGGCAATCTAATAGCGGGGAATCGTGGATTATTTTGGTAGCACGGACTACCATCGGAAGTGTTCATCTATTCGGAAGAACAAGCTCAGTGAGAACATGCTTTCATAATAACAGGAAAGTAAGTGTCTTTATCAGCCTCAAATTTAACGTACTAAGGAAAATTTGGATCGGAAAACATCAAAAAAGTTTTTTGTTAAGCTGACCTATGACATTATGAGGCGAAATCGCCTTCTTAGTTAAGCCAAGTTGCGGTTATTCACACACGAATGCCATGTACAATCCCCCATAGCCTCCCTTTCATTCAATCTTATTACTTCAAAAGAACTTACATGAGTTGTCGGCAGACAACTGGTTTAAAAATTGCAGTTACACTACAGAAATTGGTCAAAGCATTCTCCGCTATATCCTCAGAAAAAATTAGTTTATGAAGGCACAGAAAGGAAGAGCTGCACTAGAAATTACGATGTCTATAAATAAAACATGAAGAAAATTTCCAAGCCATGGATACCTAAATTAGATGTCATTCCAAGACCCAATGACTCAACCTGAGGCACGAAGTGATGCAACCAACTATCACAAACAGATAAAGAATCCGGCAAATATGTGCAACGCCAGCATCGAGTCAGCTGAGAGCGCATATTCGCATAATTTCTGGGTAAGATTTGATTGAGATCAGATTAAAAACCTTTTAGTTAAAAAGGTTTTTTAAATTAATGTGACTTAAAATATTAAATCCGCATAATTTCTTACCCACAAACAGACCCAGTCTTTTCGGGAATTAAGCTGCTGATGGCATCAACAGTCGCGCATAAATGCCATTTCATTTACTTTAGAAATCGCAAGCCGTCGCAGCTGATGTTACTGCAGATTTTGACCTTGTACATGCACAAGATAAGTATATGCATCCTTAAGCGGACTCATCATTACAAGACCAAAATCCCTTTAAGTAGTTTCTAATTAATAATTTTCGGCAGGGTTACCAAACCGACATATCAGAGTGTAGAGCATGAGCTACCCAAATTGCCTACCAATAGCAACATCGGTTGCATCAATCACGCTTCTAAATGTTGCGCAAAAACCTTATACTCACTGATCCCCATAGATGACAGTGAAGGAAATTACATCACCTTGTTACATACATAGACAACGAAACTGGTTGATGGTGCTTGTAAGTTGATGGTAGTTAATCAGTATCAGCTAATGAATGCTATCCTACTTCCATTTTCAAGACAACAGGATTTAGCCAACAGCAAAATTCATGAATGAAACTTTTTACGTTCATGATGGTGTAATTTAAATTCTTAGACAATAGTTAAGGCATTGGCTAGGATTCACTGCACATTTGATATCAGCTCATTCATTTTAAAAATGGTCATCTAGCATTATCATTCATTTGCTTAGCTTCGTAAACTGTGCATTTAAGCACCAATTCATGATTTTCCTCGTTTTATGCTTGCATACGGCTTCGCTGCATATGCCTTATTCTACTTAAAAAATTTAACCTTCCTGTGGGCTCCTTTTAGTTCTCACCGTATAAATTTAACTACATGTGAATTATTATGATGCTTGCTACCTCGTTCGCATATTTAAGTGCGCCCTCGCGGCGTCATTATTCCACTTGCATTCCTTATGACTGTATTATTCTAAATAAAGAGGTTTCGATGTGTGCATAAATAAAATTAATGAAATTTTATCCACAAGTAATTTGGACCATGGTTTTGAAATCTATGGAGTACGGAAGGGTGAAAAAGTATTCGTAAATAGTAAGCAGTGAATTGCCGCCATCAACGAGGCGACAGACTTTCTTAGAATTTGCGACAGAAACGATCGATTTTAGCTGCCAAGACCTGACCTCACATCTTCAGCACAAAACTTTTCGTTAAGCTAGAAAGCAATGCCACAACTTCCGGGACTGTGTGCCTCCTGATTGGTCTAAAAGCATATCCCACATGCGATGAGCTAAATGACGAATAAAAATTATTAAAGACGCAAGATAACGACATCCTTAGTAATGTCTGCATTAATCTCCAGGCAAGAAAAAAGCCCGAGTTTCTCCTCAAGAAGTATTCAGATACCCCACAACACCAACTGCAGAATAAGGAGGTCTTTGCTTACACTCAACTTGTGATCGATCTACTTGTGGAGACTGTGTTCACTCATAATGGTCAGTGGTGGTAAAAAGGCATTTTAGAGGGTGATCTTTAGATTTACTATCAAGTTGTCGCTAGGATTGCTCATGCTTATCAAAAAACTGATTAAAAAAACAAATATAAACTACTCGTTTAATCTTTGTTGCAATTTTTTGTTCTGTACGTGCTCAATACCAATCAGTATTCACAGTAGAGCCTGCCGTAGGTTAACTAGGCCAAATCACCACGGAACATTTTAGCTTTCGGTTCCCAAGGTGGAACTTGTAACCATCTCTCCATATGCCTTATTGCTGAGTGGGCTAGCATCCCGTCATCGTGTTGTTTAATGCCTCTAGGCTCTTCTTGCTTTTGAAGGAACATCAGCAACCGCTGCCTTAATGGGTATCAATAATTGTCTCCCGTCCAGAGGTTTATACGAAGGTGTGCACCTGTTGAAAGGAGTTGAGGAGCCTATCGGTCACCGCAGTGTAGAGTACATAATGTAGCAACAGTGTTACTTTCAACATACGCTTTTTGAATTTGCCTATGTATGATTTTGTGGCAGTTTGTGTAAATTATTTGCACCAAGTCGCGCCCCCGAAATTAATACCGTAAACCACCAGCATGAGTGCGTATTACCCTCCAACTACTCTTACAAAATGTTGCATTTATCATAAAGAAGCTTCATGAAGTTGGCAGAGATTCCGCATCCCCTACTCATCTTTACAAGCGCAGTCCGTTTGTAGAGGCTTAAATCCTTTTCCATAACTTTAACTTTAACAATTGCTAAATCAGTAGTGAGAGAAATACAAAAGCTGCTAAATAGGAATAAGGAAACATGTCGATAACTACGAAGAAAGAAAAAGGTTAATGCCATGAGATCCTGACAGCGAGCACGATGACAGAGCCAACAGTGGCGAGTGCGATAAAAGAATCTGATTATTTCCTACATCTCTTAGTAACAAACTTGTTGACGCTCCTTTTACTGTTTCCACTCAAATCTCGCGTTTTTGGGTCCGATAAATGTGCGCCAAAGTCATCAAAAGTCAAAAGTACTATGCTGCCATTGGTCATAAGGAGACATCAGGTGGGACTGGACCGCGTCCAGACATGCTGCTGATCATGCAAGTAAACACGAAGGATTCCAAATATAAATATTAAGGTAATTTTCACAAATGTTTTTAATCAAAAGGCTAAAATTTATCCGCATTGTGTGCCTTGTTTCTTCATAAGACCCATCCAGTCGCCATGCATTTTTTGAAGCATCAGTTCAGCTGCCTTTGTGTCTAGCCGAACGTAAGGTTCCTTGCCCTCCGCCTTTGGGGCATTAGGGAAAGATCTTCCCACGAAAACGCTATAAATAAATCTGTTGCCTTTCTACCATATAGCTGTTTTGATGAAAGATAAAAAAAGCTGGACTTTACCAAAACCTACGTTTATTTGGCATGTGATAATTTGGTTCGTTATCATGATGCGACAAAACAAATCGCGATACCACGGTCCCATGCATGCTTGGAAGAAGCAAACCCTCCGGCTTTGTGGCGCTTGAGTTGCAGTGTGTACTGCTTGAACCATTAACTTATGCGCAGAAACTCACCCGGTTGAGGTATCACCAAGGTTAGTTTCTTAATGAGCCAGTTGATAAGATCTATTCTTCCCACTTAACAAGAGGACTAAAAAAGATCAAGCAAATACTCCAGATTTGTAGAGGTGAAATGATACGACAGAAAATGTTGAAGGGTTTTCCTTTTTTGACCAAAACCGACAAGGGTAACAAAAACGTCAAAATTATTAAGTTTAGACGTCCTCGCCTCGTGATGCCAGCTTAACTCGAGGCCCTCTTTTTATCCCATTGTCAGTGACTGCGATTCACTTGGAGTGGGGTCGATTATGCAGGTGTGGTTAGTCCTCAAGTGTAACTTAGGCTGAGCAGGGTCCTCATATTCATTTTACCATTCCTAAAAATATTTCTGCAAGACTCAACTATGCACCCTGCAGCCCTCTGGAGGCTGAGCCCGCATTACGCGTCTTGAGTGTCCCACACATTGTAACTCTGCCGGAAGTAAAATAACCATACCACATCGTAAGGAAAACGGATGCGTGATCAAATGATTTCCAATTGTTCATGGCTAATTTGTCGTGGCCTGTTTTGGGTGATCCAATGGATGAACTCGTCATGGAAAACGACAAAATTTTTAACCTTGAAAGGGTAAAGGGATTAAAGGATGTCCACGGAAATTTCAAAATTGCTTTACAGCTCGTTTTTGTGTCTTCAATAAAATTGAGCTGATCTAAAAACGAGCATATTGATGAAGCCTAAATTTTTGAGGAGCAAACATTTATTTCTGCACAAATTTGATTTGATTATTGACATATTGCCAAACTGTACTGCCTGATGTGTATTTTATTGGCTTTGAAAGAAGTATTAAAGTGCAAGAAAAGCTATGGCGTCATACTACTGGGCGTTTAGCATCGACTAGGCCGTTGGACAATTACTGTCGATTCCAACCACGAGTTTTCTGGGCACGTTATGCAGGAAATGCGAATCGAGGCTACTTTGACAGCTAGAATGACAGCATGGTTTTAATCTTTGCTGTCTTCACTCTTAAGATGTGATCCTCTGCCAGATTTTGTTGACCACAATTGTGGACACGCATTGGATCAAGGCAAGCGATGTACGCATAAAACTCTTACTGCCCTTCCAAAGTTTTACGTAAAATTTTTAAATGAAATTTGGTCATCGTCAGTTTTACAAAGCCTGATAAGCACTTTACAAAATAAACGCTCTCTTTTAAGGATTAAAGATACTTGAAAAATGTTTCTGAAGTGCTTACATAGTCTTCCTGAGTGTAATAATATACGCTTCTTCCTTTTGATTCGCTTCCCTTATACCATCAATTTCGGATAAGATGCAAATTAATCCGCCTCATGAGTTCTTAAATAGCTGTGCGCTCATTTATGCAATGTAGCATGGAATGTCAACTTTTAGCCGGTCTTTTTTATCAAATTGACGGAAATTAAGGGTGGAAGGGAAAAGCGGAGAAAGAACTGAACTAATATGCCTCCAGTGGTCTGGTGCGTCGTCAGAGACGATGTGATTAGGGGGTGATGGAAAAAGGAAATGGCAAAGAACTCGCTGAAGATACGCACATTTGACAATTCTACCGCAAAGAAGCGTTCTCTATCCATTCAGGATTGGTGGAGCTGCAATTAAGTCGAAAAAAAACGCAACACGCTATCAAGCCTAATGAATTAGAAGATATGGAAACATGGGACTACAAAAATAAACAAACAGCAGCGCGTTTCGGGTACCTTTAACTAATTAATTGATACCACAACTGATAGACATGTCTCACACGTAAAGGATAGCACTAAAATCGAGAGGTTCCGTGTCGTATTCGCGTTACCACAGTGACACAGAAATGGTGCCTGACTTCTCAATCTATTTTAGAATACGATTCGCCTTTCTACTCCTAATATAAATTGTGGATTCTGCCTTTAAAAAGTTCTTGTAATGATGAGGTCGCAGTGTGTCAACATCACTAAATGCGAGTCCTTGCTGAAGCGGTAAGAAGTCATGCAAGGTGACCAGCTAACTCATCACTTAACACACAGACGGTATAGGGGACTGTAGACATGAGCATTACTGCTAGAGCATCATAAATGCAGCTGCATGATCGCTCTAACTGACGACTTCTGGTATGTTTGAAGCAAACATTCCTCCCTTTTTAAACCCACGTCTTGTAGATCCTGATTGCTTAACTGCTTTAAGACCCGGTTGCAAAACTCAATCCTACACATCGAAGGCCTAGACGGTGTGCCCGATCAAAGCACAAGTGTGTGAAAACGGCAGTTTGCTCCACTCCCATCAAATGCTTAAAATAAATTTCAATTGCTCCTAGAGTGCATAAGGAGACATGCGGGTGGTGGGGTGCCTCATGATTTCTCCTTCTTAAAAAGCTTTCCTCGTGTTCCTTACTCTGGCCGCGATCACTTTACTTTGGGTTATCTTAGCGGTGAGATTCACCAGCCTTTAGTGGAATGTAAGAGGTCCTCCCATAGGGATGTAGGGTCCACATAGTTGCAGCTGCGACTGCAAACACCTTATGACTGTAGTCTGGTCATTCTCCAAAAGGTGGCTCATTTAACTTATTATGTAATTGTGATTTTGCGCCTCCCTGTAAACATCTGTCCATCCGTACGGCTCATTTTAGTGCGACAACAGAGATGATCACGCCGCCGCCTGCATCATTCTTCTAAGCTTGGAGCTTACAAAACAAGCACAGGCGAGTCTTTATCATCCAATACTCAAACGATTCCCGGGTTGTTTTTTAGCTCAATTTTTCATATCTACTTGGTTGCTTAAATAACATCAGTAGCGCGTACTTCCCTTAGATCTCACGAGCACTGAGTGCAAGCCTGAAAAACGCAATTTTCAGCTGCCCATTTACGTTTGAGGAGTTTGCGAGAGAGCTGTCCCATTTCTCTCTGGACTCCATTGAACGCGAGTGGCGGATGCGGGAGGAGGAGAAGGAGAAGAACCACCTCGCAGTCCAGTGCGTGTAAAACCCCCACTACTTTGTGTAGAACTTGAGGTCCGTTAAGTGAGGCTGTTCGTTGCTGCCTTTGCAGGGAACTGCATCGGGATTTGGTGAAACAGCATACTGAAACGGTTACCAAACAACGTCTGTTTACAATGTGTCATGGCCCACCGTTGGTCTACATGAGACACACGAGAAAAGGTTGTTTGTAACTTATTTTGCAGAAATTTGGCATTAACGCATTTAGGTAGTTAGGTTTTAAGCCTTATATTTAGAAATTAGGCTACTTACTCAAGGTAACAAATTGGAGAAAGAGGCGTTTCGATGCATAGTTCAACGAACAGATTTTAACAACCAGTCGAACTCATTTTTCCCATCTCAGGGATACAACGTTTGCATGTCTCTCTATCGCCGGAACAAAATCTTCTGCTAGTTCGGGATTCCGACAACCATATTGTGGAAATATGTATGGCTATTTTGGGAAAAAGACTAAACAACTGCTTAAAAATTGTTCACATAGGTTTTCACGTTTAAGGGCCTCTCTCGTCTATTGTAACAATGGCTCCTGGTCCTGATTTCAGGAAAGGCAAGCATCGAGATTGGGTAATTCCAATGTCTTCTTCTTCTTCTTTTCTTCTTCTTCTTCTTCTTCTTCTTCTTCTTCTTTAACAATGCACTATGACCTTAAGGTGGCAACCACTTTCCTATGTTTTAAATTATACATCGTATTTGTGAATAAATTGTATACTAAGCTGGCAAGCCCTGCGCGACTAAATGTTCCAGCTTATCACCGCTTCCTCCCTCAGCCAATAGCAAGTGAAGGAGCACTAGCTAATCAAAAATGGATGGTTGAGATTTGGCAATTTCAAAAATCCACTTTTTTTCCCTTAGTCTGTTGTCTTGACGATTGACACAGATCAGCCGACTGAGCAGGAGATGGATATTATGGTGCGTCCGCCTTCAGCGAAGCAAAATCGGCGCAACCAAATCATTCTCGGAGCTCCATCGGAGTACATACAGACCTCATGGATTGACGGTTTTAGCTGCCTCCGAAAAGAGAAGGCTAGTTGTTACCTGCCACATCTTCTCATAACTTTGAGGAGTGAGGTTGCGATGGTTGAGATGTCCGTTTGCTTTTAGTTTACCAGTGCCGCATTCGCGGATGACGTGAACTTAATTTCAAACTTGGAACTCCGTATCCGACTGTTTGGATTGAATTTGGACACAGTTCCGACCAAACCGTTTGAGCGGCCACCATCCTATCCCGATCTTGAAGGTCTTATCCGTTGATTATTTCGGTTGATTTAACCACCCCCTACTTTTTTATCCGATCTGTGCATTATATTTAGTCCTGCAGAGTATCCAATCCGACTTTCTTAGTTCTCTGATTTCTCAGACACCCCAAAAGTAAATAGATTACTTCATGTAAAGCGTGCTATTTGTTTCACTCCTCGAAAATTAAGGTGGCAGAAATGTCATAGAGAATGGAAAGTGGCATTGCATGCCAAAATGTTTCAGATAATGATGACTTCGTTATGAACTTGGAATGTTCCATAGGTCCTTATTATGGCACAAATGCATTTGATACTAGAATTTTAGCGTCCCGAGGCCCCCTCGAAGGCAAAAGAAGGCAGAATACTAGGGTGGAATATATATTCAACGGCCAGAGAGAAATAAGCCGCTGACATGGCCCAGCGGCCAGCCTACGCAGCTAAGGCAAGATGGCCACCCCTGTGACCCTGACCAAAAATCGGTAGTACAAACAAACAAAGTACTATAAGAATGTCAAATGGTAAGCTGAAGCTAGTATTTACGAATTGCACGCACGCAAAACAGATCTAGAAGCAAGAAAAGCATATGAACTTTATTTGCAATTGGTTATACTGCTTTTAGCATACATTAAGCTCAAAAATCTTGTACTCTGTGACATTAAAATTCCGTCTCAGTAAATGCAGTAGCTAAATTCTTACCATCCTCCCTTTTTTCAAAGATTTTTTATGTCTGCCTTTCATATCAGGCTTTTGCAGGTTTGGCTATTGTTAGGAAACGGCTCAAAGCTTTGCATTAAGTTTTAATGCCTGCCTTCTTGTAGCGTGCCGAGGCTCCCTCGAAGGCAAAAGAAGGCAGAATACTGGGGTAGAATACGTATATTCAACGGGCGAAGGGAAATAAGCTGATGGCATGACCTGGACCGAAACCGGTAGTTCCAACAAACAAAGTACTACACTTCTAGGTCAGCTAAGGCTTATCTGCACGCGTTGTAACACCTGTTCCATGTGCTCACTTAAAGTCTCGTAAATTTATCGTTGATTACTTATGCAATAGTTTTACGTATCAAATGCAAATCTGCATCTGTGGGCAGCGTCGATGAAGTAGTCAACATATTGAAGGCAAGGTTTTGCCGAAAAAATTTTATTTTTTAATGCGTATATTGATAAAGGAACTGGCTTTACAATCACCAAATCCTAAAGCAGGTACAAAGAAATAAGATCCACCGAATCCCAAGCTAAAACACAAAACCCGCTATGAAGGAAATACTAAGAGCAATTTTTAGGCCTATGATTGGTGCTCCCGGCTACTAGTTTTCGGCAATTAAATGACCTCAATGTCACTGATTCATAGGTTGTAAATCAGCCACCGCGCCATGTCCAAGAGTCGATATTGGATCGACGCCTCATCAAGAGTGTCCTCATCTCGGCTCTCATGATTGTTTGTGGCACTCTCTTCATATTTCACCGTGAAATGGCTGCCGATGGAAAAGTCACGCCTCGTGACACAACAATGACCTTTACTTGTTTTGTCCTTTTTGACATGTTCAACGCACTTTCCTGTCGATCTCAGGTATGAATCCTCCTTCTCACTGAATATGCAAGTGGTGTGAGTTGTCGCTTCAATGGATGAGACATTTGCAAGTGTTGGACAATTTTTATTCTGTAGAAAAAATCAGTCTTCAAAATCGGCTTTTTCTCAAATCGCGTTTTTGTG
Organism: Taenia hydatigena; assembly: GCA_036345935.2. Classification (NCBI taxonomy): domain Eukaryota; kingdom Metazoa; phylum Platyhelminthes; class Cestoda; order Cyclophyllidea; family Taeniidae; genus Taenia; species Taenia hydatigena. Next base: position 22,806,899 of record JADWOT020000003.1, read on the forward strand.
GTGGCCGTGAGTTTGTCTCTGCTTGGACAGATTTGTGTTATCTACTTCCCGCCGCTTCAATCTGTCTTCCAAACTGAGGCCATCTTTGCCAGTGGTAAGTTAGAATTCAGTAGAATTTTTAAGCCTAAAACGTTATTTTTGTTGCTCTTTTATGAGCTAAACGAGATTGACTTTGGGGTTTGCATTCTACTGATTAAATTACAAGTAGAATCGGGTATTCCTCTCTTAACAAACAAATTTGTTTGATATACTTGTGTTGAAACAACCTCATAAGTGGTTTTTGAGGGAAATGATTTTCTCGAATTCGTTGTGCAGGAGAGTGGAGGAGTTGTTTTCAGACGCGGAAATGCTGACTAGCTCGTTGTGGTGTTCCATGGCACTGGAGTGGTAGCCGAATTGTGGGTCATTGGAAGGAAAAGCGTGTGTTCACTTGTCTTGGTATCAAACCAACAGCTGGGATGCTTTGACGTGGGCAGTTAGTAAGTATGGCCAGGCCATCCTGGACAATCGGCTTGCACCAGTCTTATGAATTTGCAATTGGTTGTGAATAACTGTGCAGTTTCTTGCTTCATTATGAATTGGATAGGCGTTCAGGACTAGCTATTCTATTAGCTGAATGCTCACATGCTGTGATGACCGAGTGTTTTGGGACACTACCCCCATTCAAGTGACGGAGCACAGCTGAGGTTCTCGTCACGGTTCCGCGAATTTGTCGTTATTTTCCAGACGTGTGTTGTGGCAATTAGTAAGAAGGCTCGCACTTTGCACTTTTGAAGGCCTTGCATTGTCTTTGACCTCTCGTAAATGCACAATCAAAACTACTTAAACCAAACCGGATCTTTTACTTCAATAAAAGCTCCACTTTATCTGTTTTTTTTTTTTTGCAGACTGGCTTCTCCTCTTAGCCATATCAAGTAGCGTTTTTGTAATTTCGGAGTATCGCAAGTCGAAACTAAGGGTGTCACAACTCTTCCACCCACGGAAGTTCTTCCACCGTCTCTGGGAGAGGCTTCAAGGCTATCTGCATCGTGGTTCCTGTACTGAAATCTCAAAGTCCATTGTCTAGTCTATTGTCCCTTCTTTCTTCCTCAATTTTTTTCTTTTATGAACAAATCATCTGTGTACCGACATTTTATCATTATCAATGGTAGTGTAGGCGGATGTCAGGAACTTTGGATTATTTTTGTGCTTTTTTGGAAGCCACAAATGGTGGTTCGAAAAGGGATTGCTTTTTGGGTGTTGAGCCTATAAGTCTCGAGACAGACTGCTTTGATAGGGCTAACGTTGCAAAGGAGACAACTTCGAAATCGATCTTTCTTTGCTGAGTGAATCAGCAACGTCGGATGTAGGCGGAGTGACGCGAAGAGTTGTTTGTGCATTGAAAAAGGTTGTGGTGTGGCGGATAAAGAATTCGTGGGACTCGAGTCCATGAGCGTTCACAGAAGACATTGGACGCGGTACGGTGGTGAGGCGCCTAGGTGGAATATGGCACTTTATTAACATTAAGACGAGTGGCGCCTCTGCGTCTATCGAAGAAGGGTCCTGGTCGTGTTTTGTGGTAGCTTGCGCTAGTCGATGCCGTCAGCGCCTAGTCTCTTCGTCATGAATCAGCATAATAGACATTTTTCTGTGAGAGCAGTGGACACAGTCAATTGCGCAGGCTCTTGATGTCTGAAAAGTTATGTTTTTTTAACCAGCATATGGGGTTGGGTGCTGAGTAGAGCAGAAAAGAGGGTTTTTTAGAGAAGCGAAGCAGAGGATGTATGCGGGATGCTGGAACACTGCTAATGAATTGAAGCAAAGAGTACTAAGACAGTTCGACCGCATTGACAGATCTCTCGGTGGCAACTGCGCTTACCAGGCACTAGCAACACCTTCAGGTAGACTAGACACCTCCTCAAACAATGCGTTTGATCAAGCGTTTGCACGACAGCCAAATGGAGCATGGGCATTAGACGGGTGAAATAATGCCAAATGTTGGGCACAATCCACCAAACCAGCCCTTTTCACCTATTCTTAGATGTGCACTGCTGCCAATGGAGGCGACTGCGGTCTCTTGATTGCAGTGCTTAGTAAACCTTGTCTTACCAGATTCTTGATCGGTTATAGCTTATGGAAAGTTCTGTTACTGCTAAAGGAAATGGATTGATTGAGTTTAAGAATATGAGAGTAAGGCTGAAAGTAAGTTGATGTAAGTTATTTAGGCCTCTGAGCCCTCTATCTCTCCTTCAGAAGGTGTTCTCTTGCTTCATTCCACGCCCCTGGCTCACGATTCGGTCAAGTCTGAGTACGCTAGGCAAGTCTCCACGTTGCAACCTGGAACCGAAGTTTGTATTCCTAAGTATACGGCTAGCAGGTGATCTCCTATTGGTCAAGAGTCACTCGGAGTTCCGTTCTTGCCTACCAACACAACGGATCGATCGGCTTTGCAAACTCGATGAGCTTTCGTGAGCATGATTCACGGCCCTTTCTTATTGGAGTTGGTAGAACCTCTGCGTCCGCTGGGCAGCTGTTCAACAGGCTCCAGAAAGTTCTCATCCGAAGTTGCTAGCGAAGCCACCCTTCTGCATACCCGCTGGGCAAATATCAATGTCCGAGTCGAAGTCCCCTGCTACTCATCTGCTCACACACGCAAAATCCAAAGGACGTTAAGGAAATTCATTTCAAGTTGAGAAGAGCAGACAAAGGGGAACTATTTTAGGGTCATTCCCTCATCGACCTTCTTGACCCCAAGTAATAGAAGGCATGTGCGTATTAAAGGCATTTGTGGAAGGTTAGCAGTTCTTATTTATCGCAATTAAGCAGAGCTTTGGCATTGTTTGTAGTCCTGGTATCTTCATTAGTTTACAATGCTTCCGTGTGGTCTCACTTTACTGAATTTCGGTCGAAGTGAACAGGCGATTCGAGGACGTGTCCACCGACATGCTCAAAGTTATGCGGTGGGATTTTCGCGTTATTCTTGAAGGAACTCATTCAGTATGGTCTATTCTTTACAGTGCTGCATCAAAATCCTGACAAAAAAAACAGGTTTCCGATAGGTTCTGCGACTGGCATTCAGATCAGCTCAACAATAAAATCACAGTGGAGGGCTTTGCAGTAAAACCAGCAACAGATGTCTCTTCCACTGCTTTGTTATACTGCAAACACCTCCACAGGCGGCGTAGATTGTTGCTGTTGAAATTTGGGTGTCAACTTTCAAGTGGCTCCATTAAAAGGTCCCTTTATTTCGTCCCCCTCCAAATATCCTTCATTCCGCCATTTCGGTACCAACGGTACCAAGTGAAGTCTCTTTATTCACCACCTCTGATGCGAATTTTTAAAAACATTCCGACTGCAATTGGAAATCGATGGAGATCAAACATAAACCAATGTGCTTCTGTTCTCTCTCTGCACCAAAAAATCAAAACAACTAATTTCATGGACTCCTGCCTTCATTGGGGAGAAAATAAAGGAGAAGTATTCAAACAGTTTGCTTTCTCCTCCAGAATGGGAATGAATTCATTAAGTTCTCAAGTCAACTCGGTTTCGATATCTTAGATCATTTTGAAAGAGAACATTTGCGACCAACTCCTCAGCTCTTTCGGATAATTTGAATGTGCAGTACATGCACTCTGAATGAGCAAGTACATCTGCACAGTTCCCGGCAACACTCCTCCCAAGTGACTCGTGTTTCACCTTCTGCGGGTGTGCAAACCATCAGCATGCGTCGGTCTGTTTTGATATTCGCGAACCATGTAATGCTGGTGGAATGCAGCATAAGATGAACATGAAAACTCGATTGGAGGAATGGAAAAGCTTTTCGGACACATTAGCGTCGAGCATTTAACAAAAGGCATTGCAGAAAAATAGCAGCACATGCTCTTTATGTTAAAAACATTTAGGGTCCTTAAGTGTTGCAAGAAAAAGCTTTGAACCAAACCCCTCGATTGTCTGCTTTAGGCAGCGTTTTAGTTCGTAACCACTCAAGTCCCCGCGATTGTCTAAATTTGTTCTTTTATTGCAAACATTGGTGCTCCAGTGTGATCTCAACCAGCTAATCTCCCCTAACACTTGCAGAAACCTAAGGAAAAGGACGACTTTCCAAGGCGACTGATATTACGATTTCAGAGCTCTTCGTATGAGCTTAAAAGTGTCTTGTCAAATTCTTGTAGTAATGAAAGTCTCAGCCCAAATTTAGCTGCTATCCTAACCAACGGCTTACCCGAAACCATCACGAAAGACTTACTTACAACCCCCAAGTTGAACGATGCTAGGGACTTGAGCGCATCTGCATCTCTTTCAACGCAGCAATACATTTGCTGCTCTCTTGTGGAAGCCGCAGAAATGAAAGGCAGAATGAAGCAGAGGGCAAACAAAGCTGCGACATAGAAGCAGAAGGCACGAACATTGTGGCAGCTTTTCCACCGGTGGTTGCAGCAGGCAAGAAAATTCGAATTATGCATGACTTTGTGTCAAGGGGTTTCCTGGCGCAAAGTCTGACGCCGGAGAGAAGTGCATTCCCTCGTCAAGTCTGCTCTTGATACGGAAGTGACCGTCTCCAAGACCAGAGCCCGTAGGTAGGAGCTGTCTGAGGTTGACACCAACACCCACCAATGGATCACCGAAATGTTGACCATGGAACCACCCATCATCCTTTACCCATTGGTCACAATCTCGTTGTGCTGTAGCCGCAGATGAGGTAGCGAAGCGTCAGGAAAAGGAAGCCATGGAATTTGGGAGGACACTATGTGAGTAGACAATGCTTGGTGAGGTAGTAAATACCAGTGGCGTCAGTTATTTGGGGTTAAAATCGACTCAACTGTCAACTAACTCGACGTCTTAAACGTGGATGCAAGGACCCATTTGAATGCTCAGTACATTAAGAACATCTCCTGCAAGGAGCTGATAGTAAAGTCGTGTTGCATTCGTCAACTTGTTGTTGGAGATCAGAGGTTCGTTAATGCGTCAGCCCTTCCGCTCCCTTCACTTCCTTGCCCCGAGTAACCAAGATCGTCTCTGCTTCAAGACATTCCACATTAATCTAGGCAACTTCCTGCGCTTTTAGCAGAACACGACAAACTGCAATCGACCATGTTACAAAGTAAACCACCATTGTGGTGCGTCCACATTCCTCTCTTCAGCTCTCTAGGGTCCTAGAAAGCGTTCCTGTTACAGCTTACTAAAGACTTCCTTTTATGTACCTCATTTCTGATTGGTCTCAGCACTTGAGATCATGTTTGCTTCCCTTGATTGGTCAGTATGAGCAAGGTCAACACTAGAGTAAAAAATGCCGCCAGTAGGTGAAAATGAGACGGTTCTTTGTCTCCAGACGCGATCCAGTGGTTGGAAATGAAAACACTTTCATTGAAGTCTTTGGACACCTCCTGTCCAACTCAATTCCCGCTTGACAAACCTTTCGTTGCACAATGATTCAACCTATATGGGAAGTGTCACAGTTGGTGAACTTCCTCTCGGCAGCACTGTATGCCACATGATGCCCTATGCATCCCCATGCTAACTGCGTCTTACACTCTTCTGTGCGTACGATCTGACTGTGCTGGTTTCTTTTAAAGGGATTGCAGAAATGGCAGCCTCATTCAAAGCCTTTACCGAGTGTCTATCCATCCTCAATCATAGCGACATCGGTAAATATCATTTCGGTGATTCCGCCTGGTCTGCAAAGAGATACGCAATTGAAATCCCGCCAATTTCTCAGCACTTTTTACAGTGAAAGATGAAGGGGGTTGAAACCATTCGGTTCTCCCTATTGTCTCAACATGCAATGACATTAATCAATGGCAAAATTAGCAAAATACGGCTGAATATTGTGTCCTTGTTACCAGCTGCGGTTTGTGCGAACGAATTTGGGGTAACATTGAGCTTTCAATCAGAGCAATGAATAGACAAAGACCTCGACACCGACGTCCTCTTCGCCGATGTATATGATCAGGCACAGGGAAAGGGCATGGGCGCACCAAATTGACAGCTGACTTATGGCACGCGCCAGAAGGTCGAATTGTCCTCATCCCTCAAATTTGTAGCATTGCTTGACATTGGGCCCTACGTCGAGCATAAGAACCCCTCAAGTGCAGCTATATGTGCTGCCAGTCAAACAAGAGGGAATGAGCATGCATTTTTATTCCCAACTACCTTAAAAGCTCGAAGGGGAAGAGTTAAAGCAAGGGTTCTCCATAAATCTTACCAGATGCATCATTGAAAGCAATTACTGTGTATTTGTACACCTATGTGCTGATTAAGTCAAGTTCGAGAAACCAGCATGTCCTTTTCCAACATGGCTTGGGATTTCAAAGATGATGACACAAACCCTCTTAAATCGAAAGGGGACGAAAGAATTTCCGAGTTAAACCTAACAAAATGCATCAGCATCTGTTGCACCCAACTCCTAAATCCCGACCAATGTGCGTATGGAATAGATGCAAGCGGGATTAACCAGAATTCAAAAGTGTTCGGTGGCAAACCACTGCTCTATAATTAGGATTGTCACCCAATCCACTTAAACATAACTTAGAAGAAGTGTCATTCACTGGTCTTTCATTTTTAAACTCAAGCCCTCTAAAGCCTACCAGACTTGCGAGTAGGAGAGCAGAATAGTAATTAATTAATTGTGATTTGGACAAACTGAAAAGGGGGAACTAGGGCTCTGCGACAAAGAGAAAACCTCCATATATCACTGCCATCACCATGAGAGAAGTGTGAGGTGAGCAATGCGATTGGCTCCGGAGATTAGCCAATCAAGCAATCTATCAACCTGATAGGCTAACGAACCGAAGGCTGGATAAATTTAAGATGTAAAAGAAAGGAGAAACAACGTTCCATTGAGTCTGTTGACATTGATTCAGTGAAAACAAAGTGACCGTGATGATGGCAGAGACAGATAGCATAACATATGGTAATGAGGAGACGCGATGGGTAGGGTGCTTAAGATTTGAGGACCTACGTCGTCGTGGAAAGCTGTTGGATTTGAAGATTGTGGTAAGTAGGAGTGATGCAAGAACTGTTTATCGAATGCCTTCTTTCTTAAAAACAGACTCACTCTTTGCAGACACGTGAGCGCCATGAGATTAGTGCACACCGCATGGTGTTGGCGATACGATTTCCTCGCGTGGAGAAGGAGCTGCCTACTGAAGCAAACAACTGTCTCACATTGACGCGTTTCTCTGCTGAGTGAGTTTTGCCTCCTTATTCACTGCTTGTATCTTTCCTCGCAACCACTTGATTCGGCTTTAACTGTACTAAGCTTTAAGCTCCCCACGCATTGCTTTGCAGCATTGTGGAGGCGGCTCTCTCCTACGCCTACACTGGTGTCGTGCAAATCAATCGCGACAACGTGTTGCGTCTCTTCCTGCTCGCAATCGATCTTGGCTGCGACATCATATTGGACTGGTGTGTCGAGTTCCTCAGTTCTAGGTGAGCGTTTGTTGCTCGATGTGGTTACCAGGCCAACCNGCATAATAGACATTTTTCTGTGAGAGCAGTGGACACAGTCAATTGCGCAGGCTCTTGATGTCTGAAAAGTTATGTTTTTTTAACCAGCATATGGGGTTGGGTGCTGAGTAGAGCAGAAAAGAGGGTTTTTTAGAGAAGCGAAGCAGAGGATGTATGCGGGATGCTGGAACACTGCTAATGAATTGAAGCAAAGAGTACTAAGACAGTTCGACCGCATTGACAGATCTCTCGGTGGCAACTGCGCTTACCAGGCACTAGCAACACCTTCAGGTAGACTAGACACCTCCTCAAACAATGCGTTTGATCAAGCGTTTGCACGACAGCCAAATGGAGCATGGGCATTAGACGGGTGAAATAATGCCAAATGTTGGGCACAATCCACCAAACCAGCCCTTTTCACCTATTCTTAGATGTGCACTGCTGCCAATGGAGGCGACTGCGGTCTCTTGATTGCAGTGCTTAGTAAACCTTGTCTTACCAGATTCTTGATCGGTTATAGCTTATGGAAAGTTCTGTTACTGCTAAAGGAAATGGATTGATTGAGTTTAAGAATATGAGAGTAAGGCTGAAAGTAAGTTGATGTAAGTTATTTAGGCCTCTGAGCCCTCTATCTCTCCTTCAGAAGGTGTTCTCTTGCTTCATTCCACGCCCCTGGCTCACGATTCGGTCAAGTCTGAGTACGCTAGGCAAGTCTCCACGTTGCAACCTGGAACCGAAGTTTGTATTCCTAAGTATACGGCTAGCAGGTGATCTCCTATTGGTCAAGAGTCACTCGGAGTTCCGTTCTTGCCTACCAACACAACGGATCGATCGGCTTTGCAAACTCGATGAGCTTTCGTGAGCATGATTCACGGCCCTTTCTTATTGGAGTTGGTAGAACCTCTGCGTCCGCTGGGCAGCTGTTCAACAGGCTCCAGAAAGTTCTCATCCGAAGTTGCTAGCGAAGCCACCCTTCTGCATACCCGCTGGGCAAATATCAATGTCCGAGTCGAAGTCCCCTGCTACTCATCTGCTCACACACGCAAAATCCAAAGGACGTTAAGGAAATTCATTTCAAGTTGAGAAGAGCAGACAAAGGGGAACTATTTTAGGGTCATTCCCTCATCGACCTTCTTGACCCCAAGTAATAGAAGGCATGTGCGTATTAAAGGCATTTGTGGAAGGTTAGCAGTTCTTATTTATCGCAATTAAGCAGAGCTTTGGCATTGTTTGTAGTCCTGGTATCTTCATTAGTTTACAATGCTTCCGTGTGGTCTCACTTTACTGAATTTCGGTCGAAGTGAACAGGCGATTCGAGGACGTGTCCACCGACATGCTCAAAGTTATGCGGTGGGATTTTCGCGTTATTCTTGAAGGAACTCATTCAGTATGGTCTATTCTTTACAGTGCTGCATCAAAATCCTGACAAAAAAAACAGGTTTCCGATAGGTTCTGCGACTGGCATTCAGATCAGCTCAACAATAAAATCACAGTGGAGGGCTTTGCAGTAAAACCAGCAACAGATGTCTCTTCCACTGCTTTGTTATACTGCAAACACCTCCACAGGCGGCGTAGATTGTTGCTGTTGAAATTTGGGTGTCAACTTTCAAGTGGCTCCATTAAAAGGTCCCTTTATTTCGTCCCCCTCCAAATATCCTTCATTCCGCCATTTCGGTACCAACGGTACCAAGTGAAGTCTCTTTATTCACCACCTCTGATGCGAATTTTTAAAAACATTCCGACTGCAATTGGAAATCGATGGAGATCAAACATAAACCAATGTGCTTCTGTTCTCTCTCTGCACCAAAAAATCAAAACAACTAATTTCATGGACTCCTGCCTTCATTGGGGAGAAAATAAAGGAGAAGTATTCAAACAGTTTGCTTTCTCCTCCAGAATGGGAATGAATTCATTAAGTTCTCAAGTCAACTCGGTTTCGATATCTTAGATCATTTTGAAAGAGAACATTTGCGACCAACTCCTCAGCTCTTTCGGATAATTTGAATGTGCAGTACATGCACTCTGAATGAGCAAGTACATCTGCACAGTTCCCGGCAACACTCCTCCCAAGTGACTCGTGTTTCACCTTCTGCGGGTGTGCAAACCATCAGCATGCGTCGGTCTGTTTTGATATTCGCGAACCATGTAATGCTGGTGGAATGCAGCATAAGATGAACATGAAAACTCGATTGGAGGAATGGAAAAGCTTTTCGGACACATTAGCGTCGAGCATTTAACAAAAGGCATTGCAGAAAAATAGCAGCACATGCTCTTTATGTTAAAAACATTTAGGGTCCTTAAGTGTTGCAAGAAAAAGCTTTGAACCAAACCCCTCGATTGTCTGCTTTAGGCAGCGTTTTAGTTCGTAACCACTCAAGTCCCCGCGATTGTCTAAATTTGTTCTTTTATTGCAAACATTGGTGCTCCAGTGTGATCTCAACCAGCTAATCTCCCCTAACACTTGCAGAAACCTAAGGAAAAGGACGACTTTCCAAGGCGACTGATATTACGATTTCAGAGCTCTTCGTATGAGCTTAAAAGTGTCTTGTCAAATTCTTGTAGTAATGAAAGTCTCAGCCCAAATTTAGCTGCTATCCTAACCAACGGCTTACCCGAAACCATCACGAAAGACTTACTTACAACCCCCAAGTTGAACGATGCTAGGGACTTGAGCGCATCTGCATCTCTTTCAACGCAGCAATACATTTGCTGCTCTCTTGTGGAAGCCGCAGAAATGAAAGGCAGAATGAAGCAGAGGGCAAACAAAGCTGCGACATAGAAGCAGAAGGCACGAACATTGTGGCAGCTTTTCCACCGGTGGTTGCAGCAGGCAAGAAAATTCGAATTATGCATGACTTTGTGTCAAGGGGTTTCCTGGCGCAAAGTCTGACGCCGGAGAGAAGTGCATTCCCTCGTCAAGTCTGCTCTTGATACGGAAGTGACCGTCTCCAAGACCAGAGCCCGTAGGTAGGAGCTGTCTGAGGTTGACACCAACACCCACCAATGGATCACCGAAATGTTGACCATGGAACCACCCATCATCCTTTACCCATTGGTCACAATCTCGTTGTGCTGTAGCCGCAGATGAGGTAGCGAAGCGTCAGGAAAAGGAAGCCATGGAATTTGGGAGGACACTATGTGAGTAGACAATGCTTGGTGAGGTAGTAAATACCAGTGGCGTCAGTTATTTGGGGCTAAAATCGACTCAACTGTCAACTAACTCGACGTCTTAAACGTGGATGCAAGGACCCATTTGAATGCTCAGTACATTAAGAACATCTCCTGCAAGGAGCTGATAGTAAAGTCGTGTTGCATTCGTCAACTTGTTGTTGGAGATCAGAGGTTCGTTAATGCGTCAGCCCTTCCGCTCCCTTCACTTCCTTGCCCCGAGTAACCAAGATCGTCTCTGCTTCAAGACATTCCACATTAATCTAGGCAACTTCCTGCGCTTTTAGCAGAACACGACAAACTGCAATCGACCATGTTACAAAGTAATCCACCATTGTGGTGCGTCCACATTCCTCTCTTCAGCTCTCTAGGGTCCTAGAAAGCGTTCCTGTTACAGCTTACCAAAGACTTCCTTTTATGTACCTCATTTCTGATTGGTCTCAGCACTTGAGATCATGTTTGCTTCCCTTGATTGGTCAGTATGAGCAAGGTCAACACTAGAGTAAAAAATGCCGCCAGTAGGTGAAAATGAGACGGTTCTTTGTCTCCAGACGCGATCCAGTGGTTGGAAATGAAAACACTTTCATTGAAGTCTTTGGACACCTCCTGTCCAACTCAATTCCCGCTTGACAAACCTTTCGTTGCACAATGATTCAACCTATATGGGAAGTGTCACAGTTGGTGAACTTCCTCTCGGCAGCACTGTATGCCACATGATGCCCTATGCATCCCCATGCTAACTGCGTCTTACACTCTTCTGTGCGTACGATCTGACTGTGCTGGTTTCTTTTAAAGGGATTGCAGAAATGGCAGCCTCATTCAAAGCCTTTACCGAGTGTCTATCCATCCTCAATCATAGCGACATCGGTAAATATCATTTCGGTGATTCCGCCTGGTCTGCAAAGAGATACGCAATTGAAATCCCGCCAATTTCTCAGCACTTTTTACAGTGAAAGATGAAGGGGGTTGAAACCATTCGGTTCTCCCTATTGTCTCAACATGCAATGACATTAATCAATGGCAAAATTAGCAAAATACGGCTGAATATTGTGTCCTTGTTACCAGCTGCGGTTTGTGCGAACGAATTTGGGGTAACATTGAGCTTTCAATCAGAGCAATGAATAGACAAAGACCTCGACACCGACGTCCTCTTCGCCGATGTATATGATCAGGCACAGGGAAAGGGCATGGGCGCACCAAATTGACAGCTGACTTATGGCACGCGTCAGAAGGTCGAATTGTCCTCATCCCTCAAATTTGTAGCATTGCTTGACATTGGGCCCTACGTCGAGCATAAGATCCCCTCAAGTGCAGCTATATGTGCTGCCAGTCAAACAAGAGGGAATGAGCATGCATTTTTATTCCCAACTACCTTAAAAGCTCGAAGGGGAAGAGTTAAAGCAAGGGTTCTCCATAAATCTTACCAGATGCATCATTGAAAGCAATTACTGTGTATTTGTACACCTATGTGCTGATTAAGTCAAGTTCGAGAAACCAGCATGTCCTTTTCCAACATGGCTTGGGATTTCAAAGATGATGACACAAACCCTCTTAAATCGAAAGGGGACGAAAGAATTTCCGAGTTAAACCTAACAAAATGCATCAGCATCTGTTGCACCCAACTCCTAAATCCCGACCAATGTGCGTATGGAATAGATGCAAGCGGGATTAACCAGAATTCAAAAGTGTTCGGTGGCAAACCACTGCTCTATAATTAGGATTGTCACCCAATCCACTTAAACATAACTTAGAAGAAGTGTCATTCACTGGTCTTTCATTTTTAAACTCAAGCCCCCTAAAGCCTACCAGACTTGCGAGTAGGAGAGCAGAATAGTAATTAATTAATTGTGATTTGGACAAACTGAAAAGGGGGAACTAGGGTTCTGCGACAAAGAGAAAACCTCCATATATCACTGCCATCACCATGAGAGAAGTGTGAGGTGAGCAATGCGATTGGCTCCGGAGATTAGCCAATCAAGCAATCCATCAACCTGATAGGCTAACGAACCGAAGGCTGGATAAATTTAAGATGTAAAAGAAAGGAGAAACAACGTTCCATTGAGTCTGTTGACATTGATTCAGTGAAAACAAAGTGACCGTGATGATGGCAGAGACAGATAGCATAACATATGGTAATGAGGAGACGCGATGGGTAGGGTGCTTAAGATTTGAGGACCTACGTCGTCGTGGAAAGCTGTTGGATTTGAAGATTGTGGTAAGTAGGAGTGATGCAAGAACTGTTTATCGAATGCCTTCTTTCTTAAAAACAGACTCACTCTTTGCAGACACGTGAGCGCCATGAGATTAGTGCACACCGCATGGTGTTGGCGATACGATTTCCTCGCGTGGAGAAGGAGCTGCCTACTGAAGCAAACAACTGTCTCACATTGACGCGTTTCTCTGCTGAGTGAGTTTTGCCTCCTTATTCACTGCTTGTATCTTTCCTCGCAACCACTTGATTCGGCTTTAACTGTACTAAGCTTTAAGCTCCCCACGCATTGCTTTGCAGCATTGTGGAGGCGGCTCTCTCCTACGCCTACACTGGTGTCGTGCAAATCAATCGCGACAACGTGTTGCGTCTCTTCCTGCTCGCAATCGATCTTGGCTGCGACATCATATTGGACTGGTGTGTCGAGTTCCTCAGTTCTAGGTGAGCGTTTGTTGCTCGATGTGGTTACCAGGCCAACCTGACCACTAGAATTTGCTGTTCGTAATGCTTACTGATTTACCTCCCGTCTACCTGTGTCCTTCGGATAGGCTTAGCCTCGGCAATGTGGTTGAGGTGTGGGCTGTGGCGAACTCTACACTTCATGAGGGACTTTTGACCCTCTGTCTGCCGATCATCAGAGTCCACTTCGAGAAACTAGTAGCAAACCCGATATTTAGCGCTTTCATGGAGCCGAAGGGAATGGCTGTCCTCCTCTCTGACCCTCTCGTTGAGGCGAAGAAGGAGGGTGAAGTAGAGGTGGACATTCTAAAACAGTGGGCTATTTGTCGCTGGTTAGACTGCTCATGTCCTGTTGAACCTCCCAATTATCGAGTTGATCGATTCCAGCGTCTGATCTCCAGCCTCAACCTGAAAGTTCTTTCGCTAGATATCCTCAGCATGCTTCGTGACATGGCAGCAGAACTCAATGCCTTGAATGAACACAAGTGAGTGGGTTAATGTAACTGTCTTCAAATTTGGGCAACGGGTAGGTGTGATGTGCTGATCTTGCAGAGAACGGATTGATGACGCACTTAGGGGGCTGCAGAATATTCTCACTCTACGCACCACCTCGTCTTCTACGTCGCTTTGGAGGTGAGGCCAATTTTAAGACCTAGTATATCCTCTGCAAACATCAAACGCTTCAAAACATACGCCTGCCTTGGCGCACTATACAATGGCTGTACGTTTTGGTCTAGGAGGGATGTACTTGCGTACAGGTTCTTCGACAAATCGAAAAGAAATCGCATTCTTAAGGGCGTTCCCGAGTTGGAAAGCGGTCCTGATGTACAATTTACACTGCCCTATCGAGAAGGTTCTGCAGTGGTTTATGTTCAAAGTGAGCAACTACAGGCCATGTTAGGAAGTTTTTGCGCTTATACAGCCTAACAATAACCCATCTCAACCCCCACCCCGTAACTTTAGATTGGATATGTGTTATCGGTGGTGGCAATCCATTTGGATCCTCGGAAGTGGACATGTTAAACTTGGACACCGGAGAAGTGATCAAAGGTCCTAGGATGCAAATGGCACGCATTCTACATGCAGCAGTCGCCACAGATAGCCTAATTTTCGTTTTTGGAAGCTGCACTGTAAAGAGGAAAGAAAGCGCTTCGTCCTGTGAAGTGTTTGACTTTGTGAACTTAAGGTGAGCAGCGTGCGTCCCATTCCTTAAAACACCCAATTTCGCTGCTTGTCTGCCTTTTGAGGCGTCTGTCAATTTAGTTTCAGCAAGATAAGAAGGTTTTTCCTATTCCTTGACACTTTAAGGTGGAGCAGCCTACCTAATATGCTCACAGCTTGTGACTCAAGTGTGGCCGTTGTCGTTCCTGGAGAAGGTGTCATCGTCACTGGTGGAGTTAGCAACGGCCTCAGAAACACAAATGCACAACTTCTTTGTGGTAACGTCGAAGGGACTGTAGACCAGAAGTGGTCCTGGCGTCATCTGCCTTCCATGCTCAAGGCCCGTCAGTCTCCAGGAGGTGCCTACTTCAATGGCCACGTCTTTGTGGCTGGAGGCAATTTCAGGGGATTCCTAGACATCGAGAGTCTATGTCTACCACAAAAAGGAAACGCGAGTCCACAGTGGACAATCGTCAGTGCATTTCATTGGCCAGTTATGGGACCCAGCAATCTCTTCGTTTTTAGAGGAGAAATGTTCTTTATAAGTGCGTCTTTCAAGCCTCTGTTAATTTCTCAATTATGTAAGCGTCCTCTTGGTCATTCGTGATACCACAGCCTAACTGCGACGCATGCACAACAACTTTAAAGTGGTTCAGTAGAAGAGATCTTTTCACTAATCGTATTTTACACTTCTGTCCTATGAATGCCTATCTACTTTTGGTCTTTAATAGTTGGCACTGGAGCTGTAATGATGTATTCACCGGAACAAGATGGAAGCAGAGATCGCAGTTTGGATACAGAGTCGAAGGAAACAACTAGTTCTGGCATCGCCTCTATCTCCCATAAACCCTTTCTAGTTGCAAGGAAGTGGAGGAGGCTTCCTGATTTGAAGTCCACGAAATGGCCACGTATTCTAACCCGGTGGCTTCCAAGTTCTCTTCCATCTTCGAATCCAAAGAATGAACTAGCTAGTGAAGGTTGCAGCGAATGACCTGTGTGTCAGTTAGCCCTGTAAATGTCTCCTTTTTTATTAAAGCCATCACTGCCCCACTGATGGAAGTACTCTTGAGTTGAAACCGACCATCCTCACTGGCACAACCTTCACTTACACTTCAATCTCACACTGAAAGCTCTCCTTCTGTAAAATATTTACTAGGCTAGTTTCCTGTTCCCTTCTTTTTTGTGCATTGCACAAAAGAACTCAATTCGTTGGAACCGAGTCCTTACATTACGAACACAAAAGGGAGGTGCATTCACCCTTCCGGATGCTCCTCAGTTTCGATGGTTTTTGGGCAAATGACAGGATGACTAAGGCAGTTAGTTGAACAAGCAGTAGTTCGAGCAATCAAAATGGTAAAGTGTGGGAAGAGACTGTTTTAAATCTTACCAGAAGAATTTAAGTAATTCATGAACGATAGCCTTGCCATCCAAAGCTTTCACGCTCAAGGCACTTAGGCAAGCAGATGGAAAAGGGGATGGCGGCTGTACTTTTTACAATCACTTGGGCTATGCCACAAAACCAATCTGGTTTGAAGAATCGCACCACCTCACCACGAAGTTGCTCAATAAGCTTAAGAAAACCGTTGTGAGTTGTTGTCTGGTGCAAAAATTTGTTGCTGAATAGAGCAGATAGTGACGAAAACGAGCAGGACTGTTGAAACCGGTTCTTGATTTGTGCTGATCAGAGTTTGGTGCACGAAGGGCTCTTAGTCGAGGACAGGGGCTACTACTCAATCTACCATCAAAATAATTCAACTCATTGGATTAGGGCTACCAGACAGGCGAAGAGATTGCATGAAGCGAAATAAAGATGAAAGGTGTTCTATCGCCGAGTACTGCTTAAAGGTTTTTGCTCGGGAAGAAGTGTGCAGTTTGAAGACGCAATGATTTCTTTCCCTCAGTCAATCCCTCTCAGACTTCCTGTTTCAACAAAGTAAAACGGGCCCACTCTGATCGAGAGAATCCCTACAACACCTATCGCTTTTACTGCTAGAGGGTAAAATTGGTAAGACCTAACCCCACAAATCAGGTTCCTTTGATAAGTCCTACGAAGTGTGAAATCCAGAGCCTTCGCTGATGTCATAACAACTTAAAGTAGCATGCATGAACGCACTGCCTTACAACCCGCTGCAGGGATGATGGAAGGCCATTGAGGTAGCTCGTAAGCCATGCTATCAAGCGGAATTGTAGTCTACAGAAAGTAGTTTACCTGCCCAGCCAGATATGCGGCCTGACGAAATGTCAGCTTCGTGCTGAAGAGTTGGGAAAATGTTGCGAAGTGGGTGGAGCTTACGCATTCAAGTGGCGCCACAAATGGTTCCACAATGACGGTAAGGGATCAAAGTAATTTGTGCGTCTTTGAGTGCAGACCACTTCAAATGGGAATTATCATGCATGTGCTTGTGCGCATGCACTAGTCAAGTTGGCAAACGTCAATCCCTAACAGACCTCATGGCACAATGTCCAGTTCAAAAGTTGCAAATGCTCAGGTAGAGTCTTTTGTGCTCCATCCACTTTCGCTTTCATCGAAGCGTCAGGGAATCGGTCCTGTATAAGCCCACTCACCAGCACAGTGCAATTTTTTCCTATCTTGACTCCTCTTTTTTCAAACACCTGCATGGATTTAACCTGATGCATGTGGACAATTTTACTTGCGGCCTGTCACACAGCACGTCAAAAGACGCTGTCGCCCAAAGAAAACAGACACGCGCCATTTCCGCACTCCCCAAAATGCCTCACCTTAACAAAGAGTTGGTAATTACAATAAGTGGTTAGCTTTTCAATTGAGCCAAACGGACTCATCGTGGCGTTCCCCAACCAATCATCGGATGCGATTACGTGAATCGCACCATGTAGTTATTACATGACTGCTGTGCGAGCTGGCAGACTTTGTCCGTACAACCGTTTTCACTGCGATGTCAAACAAAGTATTTGCTACTAAATAAATCAAAGCACTTCAGTCCTTCACAAGGTGGCATTGTTAGAAGGTAATGTTATTAAGATGAGGCGTTGTAATGCTCCATAGGCAAAATATGCAACCGAAGTGGCTCGATTTCTCAGGCAAAGGCCACACAGACTGGAAGTTGTACCTCTGACAAGGACGGGGGAAGTCAAACAAATGCTTACTCACCTACTCGATTGCAGACTAAAAAGGGACGCACTTATAACAACTTTGTTTTAGAAAGCAAAGTGTTATCGGCTTAACCTTTCAAACTACCTATGTGCATTTGTAGTGAATCGGGAAGACTATGAGCCAGCCAGCCTCTGTCAAAGCAGATTTTGACACCTTAAGAGATTATGTTACAAAATCTCTCTGTTCATACATGGCACTTGAAATAGTTCAGTAAGCCTATTTTTCGTAATAACTTGCATGAAAATATCACTTAATGTAATGCGTGAAAGAGTTTAAGCCACGAAATGACCTTTAAGATCTTGAACTTCACATTCTCCTTTTAGACAAATGCTTACTGTGCAAGTTTATTTTTCAATCCCACTTCTCACAAACGGAAGACGACCAAGAAACGCACATGCAAGTCATGGCAGGTTAAGATAACTCAGCCTTCAAAGCTCGTCATGACGGTCGCAAATACGCACCATTGATCTTCAACACTTCTCCTATGCATCAAAGACGCCAACACACATCCTCGATGCACGTAAGCTGCTTCACTTGTCCCAGTGCAATCGCAATCTACGAGGTGCTACTTAAAAGAATTGCATAGGCCGATGGATTTAGGAGGAAGAATATTAAGTCATATGCACTTTCAAAGCTCAAGTCATGTTCTCGTCTCAACTCCCTAAGCAAGTTCATTTTATGGAGCAATGACAACCGTGGATAAGCTAACTGGGATGTGAATTTCCCTTCTACGAAATGAACTGGTGTATGTGCTCTTCTGTGGCACGCCTTCTAGGTGAGGGTGCCAACCTCCCTCCTCGTTGGAGGTGTGAAGAGCACAACTAGCACTAATGTCCCAATTAAACAACAGTGCATAACTCAGTTCTCCTCCATCATCCCTGCAACAATTCACTCATGGGTAAGGAACGCTCGAAGAAGAAGCTGCCATTCCTCACTTGGCGACTCCTTGTAGCAATTGAGAGCTGGATGCTGCTTCGCTACCTTCACTGAACGAGGGTGGCAAGGTACATCCATTATCATGCACGCTTGTCAAATGGCCTAATTAATTAAAAGACATCATTGTTGCGTGGCTGTCACCAGCACTTCCAAGTGGACTCTAACACACGACCAACTTCATTGACTTGAGCGTGGAGCCCTGAGATCCTGGAAACGCACAAGCCTTAGATGCTGAGTCAGCGACTGAGTGGTGATGCGCCTTTGTTTATTTCCAATCGAGCATCGGGCCCTTTTAGCTCAAACATTGCGTTTGGATCAACTTTGTCTTCCACCTCTCTTGGCTCGCATCAACTGAGAAATGGGTAAACGAGCATCAGTCATGGCCAGTTTGGGAATAGACGTTTAATGATCGAGTGAACACGTCCGTCTAGTTTCTTCTCCGACCGTGTGTAAGGAATAGTCAAAAACTGTGATGGAAGAGTGCATGTTTTGTTGACTTCACAGCAGGAAATCCGTTGCGTTGTCAAACAATAACGGCGGATTGAACCACCGTCTTGGCAGTTTCCATGCTCTCTCTTCGTGCACTCCACACTCACCACTTTCCTTCTAGTTACCCAACACGGTCTGCGCAAATAACCACCACATGAGGATGCTCAATGTCCATCTTGCACTGCATTCTCTTGCATTTTGCCCAATTTCCCACCTGGCCTCCCATCACCGTACATCTCGCTATCCCAAAATGTCCGGGACCACCTTGTATTGTAAATAACTTTAATTTGCATCCATCGTTTGGCTTGGAATTCGCAGGTCAACTCACACTCTCCTCATTGGTTCTCTGCTACACATCCTCTTTGTGTGAAGACGCACACTTAGCACGCGCGTATCTCTCCATGCCACAAATGACTTTCTGTTTGAACACAAAGGAGTATTTAGGTTAGAACTTACGGACGGATGTTAAGAGAAGGTCGCTAATGACATTTGAGGCAGTATTTGCAAAGCAATCAGCATACATCATTTTGTAACTCATATTTAAAGGTGACATGAGGAGCCAGTGAAATATTGGCCTTCCGCAAAATACTCATCCTCACCTCCAGTTCCATCATGCTCTGTTGATCAAAGTGGCAGAACTATTTGGACATTGCCTTATGCTCAACGGTCATGGAAGCGAGCCTCGCGTCTCAATACCCACCAACGATAAAACCGTTTGCAAGACCACTTTATGCAATAAGTGAGAGAAGTGGCTGTGGTTCCATCGTCGACTAATCTTAAGACCACCAACCATTAGCACCCACTTCGGTTCGTCTCTAAAAACCAAAAGCAATTTTGATGTCCAGTCCTCACTAACACCCTCAATGATATTGCTACCATAGAAGTAGACTTCCTTAAATGCTTGGATGGAACGGAGGGAAATAAGGATGAAAATATCACCTCATATTAGTGGGCGTACAAAAGACCGTTTCTTTAGCGGAGGTTGAGACAAACGATTCGTTGCCCTTAGACATCACCAGCTGCATTTGTGGTGGAAACCTCAGGGTTACAACGAAACGAAAGTTGGCGATGCTGAAAGCAATCTTCTCAAAAGAGACTGCGATTGTTTGAAAGGATCAACTTCTATTGCACGATATGTCGACACGTAAAGCGCAGCAAGAATGGGAGGAATGCGCACAACAAAGACTACTACTGCTACTAGAGCATGCCATGCACTCGATGTGTAAATCGAGCGCATTTGCAAGAGTTATTTGAAAATCTTGTTTCAATTAAGGATGAATTACAGCAACACAAAATTTACCCGCTTTTTATGCATACCAACCATTGAACGTTTATAGCCGAAATGTCATGCTTCTTTTCAACCCAAGTGCTTGCGCATGACGTGCCAAGGATCAAAATGCAGCAATTCCATGACAAACAATTCAGCCATATGGTTAATGACTTGTTGAATCAGGTGATGGGAATTGGCACGGGACGCACTGCCCGTTTTTACTATTGGTAATTTAGTCTAGCAGGCCGAGGTGACACCAAAAGTGGGATCATTACGATTTGATTGGTGAAAACAAGCTGTTGGAGTGAGCTGCGCATAATATCGTCACTTCCTCCTTAATAAATTGAAGTCAAGGTAGCATTTGTTTGACAAAGGTGTGGCGTTCTGATACACTAGTCAGTTTGAGCACCAATATCGGCTTTTTGCAATTTATGCACATTCCTTTGTTTGGATTCAGCATTCACATAAATCTCTTCGGTTTTGGGGTTGTTTGGTGGTGTGGCTACTTCAAGCCTGACGCTCAGGTTGGAGTCAAGGGAGACCCAACGTCAAGTCCTTCCCATGCATAATTGTGAAGAAGGATCATTAAATGTCCGGAGCACAGAGCTATCAAAGCGTAATTGTCTAAAAGCCATTGTGTGGACTTTGCCCACATCCTATTCACTACTGTCCATTAATCATACGACCCTCACGTTCGTACTTCCACCACTACTCACCACATCTCAGTCATTTCTATGCTCATCTTGTGCGCACTCATTACAATGACGAGGGTGATGAAAGTGGTAGGAAGGATTAAACTTGAAGAGGGAAGGAGTTTGCGTACGAGGCAATCGCCTTCAGCTGTTTCCTCTTATCAGCCAAGTGGATTTCATCAACCCTTGACTCACTGGAATTAAAAAAGCACCTAAATAATTCACCACTCTTAGCATTCTAACTTTATTGCCAAGAATAACACTAAAACTACTGACTGTTGTTCACGAAAACAAACTGCATCACATTGTGAGTAGGTGTGAGTTGCAGTTCCATTAATTTTTTCACTTACGCCATTTCATCAGTCTATATTTGGAGTTTCGGCCCTCTAACCACGTCTACAGACTTCCAGCCCTTATCTGCGCCAGGAATGCGCCATAGGTCAGTGAGAGCGAGGGTTTCGAGCTATGGGTGAATGCGAGTCCAGAGGGGCTAGCCTTTGCAATGCGAAGTCAGACAATCACCCAAGAAGGAGTGCAGTCGACTGTGGCGATGTTACTCGAGGTGGAAATTGATGTGGAGTATTTTGCGGAAGGCCAATATTTCACTGGCTCCTCATGTCACCTTTAAATATGAGTTACAAAATGATGTATGCTGATTGCTTTGCAAATACTGCCTCAAATGTCATTAGCGACCTTCTCTTAACATCCGTCCGTAAGTTCTAACCTAAATACTCCTTTGTGTTCAAACAGAAAGTCATTTGTGGCATGGAGAGATACGCGCGTGCTAAGTGTGCGTCTTCACACAAAGAGGATGTGTAGCAGAGAACCAATGAGGAGAGTGTGAGTTGACCTGCGAATTCCAAGCCAAACGATGGATGCAAATTAAAGTTATTTACAATACAAGGTGGTCCTGGACATTTTGGGATAGCGAGATGTACGGTGATGGGAGGCCAGGTGGGAAATTGGGCAAAATGCAAGAGAATGCAGTGCAAGATGGACATTGAGCATCCTCATGTGGTGGTTATTTGCGCAGACCGTGTTGGGTAACTAGAAGGAAAGTGGTGAGTGTGGAGTGCACGAAGAGAGAGCATGGAGACTGCCAAGACGGTGGTTCAATCCGCCGTTATTATTTGACAACGCAACGGATTTCCTGCTGTGAAGTCAACAAAACATGCACTCTTCCATCACAGTTTTTGACTATTCCTTACACACGGTCGGAGAAGAAACTAGACGGACGTGTTCACTCGATCATTAAACGTCTATTCCCAAACTGGCCATGACTGATGCTCGTTTACCCATTTCTCAGTTGATGCGAGCCAAGAGAGGTGGAAGACAAAGCTGATCCAAACGCAATGTTTGAGCTAAAAGGGCCCGATGCTCGATTGGAAATAAACAAAGGCGCATCACCACTCAGTCGCTGACTCAGCATCTAAGGCTTGTGCGTTTCCAGGATCTCAGGGCTCCACGCTCAAGTCAATGAAGTTGGTCGTGTGTTAGAGTCCACTTGGAGGTGCTGGTGACAGCCACGCAACAATGATGTCTTTTAATTAATTAGGCCATTTGACAAGCGTGCATGATAATGGATGTACCTTGCCACCCTCGTTCAGTGAAGGTAGCGAAGCAGCATCCAGCTCTCAATTGCTACAAGGAGTCGCCAAGTGAGGAATGGCAGCTTCTTCCTCGAGCGTTCCTTACCCATGAGTGAATTGTTGCAGGGATGATGGAGGAGAACTGAGTTATGCACTGTTGTTTAATTGGGACATTAGTGCTAGTTGTGCTCTTCACACCTCCAACGAGGAGGGAGGTTGGCACCCTCACCTAGAAGGCGTGCCACAGAAGAGCACATACACCAGTTCATTTCGTAGAAGGGAAATTCACATCCCAGTTAGCTTATCCACGGTTGTCATTGCTCCATAAAATGAACTTGCTTAGGGAGTTGAGACGAGAACATGACTTGAGCTTTGAAAGTGCATATGACTTAATCTTCTTCCTCCTAAATCCATCGGCCTATGCAATTCTTTTAAGTAGCACCTCGTAGATTGCGATTGCACTGGGACAAGTGAAGCAGCTTACGTGCATCGAGGATGTGTGTTGGCGTCTTTGATGCATAGGAGAAGTGTTGAAGATCAATGGTGCGTATTTGCGACCGTCATGACGAGCTTTGAAGGCTGAGTTATCTTAACCTGCCATGACTTGCATGTGCGTTTCTTGGTCGTCTTCCGTTTGTGAGAAGTGGGATTGAAAAATAAACTTGCACAGTAAGCATTTGTCTAAAAGGAGAATGTGAAGTTCAAGATCTTAAAGGTCATTTCGTGGCTTAAACTCTTTCACGCATTACATTAAGTGATATTTTCATGCAAGTTATTGCGAAAAATAGGCTTACTGAACTATTTCAAGTGCCATGTATGAACAGAGAGATTTTGTAACATAATCTCTTAAGGTGTCAAAATCTGCTTTGACAGAGGCTGGCTGGCTCATAGTCTTTCCGATTCACTACAAATGCACATAGGTAGTTTGAAAGGTTAAGCCGATAACACTTTGCTTTCTAAAACAAAGTTGTTATAAGTGCGTCCCTTTTTAGTCTGCAATCGAGTAGGTGAGTAAGCATTTGTTTGACTTCCCCCGTCCTTGTCAGAGGTACAACTTCCAGTCTGTGTGGCCTTTGCCTGAGAAATCGAGCCACTTCGGTTGCATATTTTGCCTATGGAGCATTACAACGCCTCATCTTAATAACATTACCTTCTAACAATGCCACCTTGTGAAGGACTGAAGTGCTTTGATTTATTTAGTAACAAATACTTTGTTTGACATCGCAGTGAAAACGGTCGTACGGACAAAGTCTGCCAGCTCGCACAGCAGTCATGTAATAACTACATGGTGCGATTCACGTGATCGCATCCGATGATTGGTTGGGGAACGCCACGATGAGTCCGTTTGGCTCAATTGAAAAGCTAACCACTTATTGTAATTACCAACTCTTTGTTAAGGTGAGGCATTTTGGGGAGTGCGGAAATGGCGCGTGTCTGTTTTCTATGGGCGACAGCGTCTTTTGACGTGCTGTGTGACAGGCCGCAAGTAAAATTGTCCGCATGCATCAGGTTAAATCCATGCAGGTGTTTGAAAAAAGAGGAGTCAAGATAGGAAAAAATTGCACTGTGCTGGTGAGTGGGCTTATACAGGACCGATTCCCTGACGCTTCGATGAAAGCGAAAGTGGATGGAGCACAAAAGACTCTACCTGAGCATTTGCAACTTTTGAACTGGACATTGTGCCATGAGGTCTGTTAGGGATTGACGTTTGCCAACTTGACTAGTGCATGCGCACAAGCACATGCATGATAATTCCCATTTGAAGTGGTCTGCACTCAAAGACGCACAAATTACTTTGATCCCTTACCGTCATTGTGGAACCATTTGTGGCACCACTTGAATGCGTAAGCTCCACCCACTTCGCAACATTTTCCCAACTCTTCAGCACGAAGCTGACATTTCGTCAGGCCGCATATCTGGCTGGGCAGGTAAACTACTCCCTGTAGACTACAATTCCGCTTGATATCATGGCTTACGAGCTACCTCAATGGCCTTCCATCATCCCTGCAGCGGGTTGTAAGGCAGTGCGTTCATGCATGCTACTTTAAGTTGTTATGACATCAGCGAAGGCTCTGGATTTCACACTTCGTAGGACTTATCAAAGGAACCTGATTTGTGGGGTTAGGTCTTACCAATTTTACCCTCTAGCAGTAAAAGCGATAGGTGTTGTAGGGATTCTCTCGATCAGAGTGGGCCCGTTTTACTTTGTTGAAACAGGAAGTCTGAGAGGGATTGACTGAGGGAAAGAAATCATTGCGTCTTCAAACTGCACACTTCTTCCCGAGCAAAAACCTTTAAGCAGTACTCGGCGATAGAACACATTTCATCTTTATTTTGCCTCATGCAATCTCTTCGCCTGTCTGGTAGCCCTAATCCAATGAGTTGAATTATTTTGATGGTAGATTGAGTAGTAGCCCCTGTCCTCGACTAAGAGCCCTTCGTGCACCAAACTCTGATCAGCACAAATCAAGAACCGGTTTCAACAGTCCTGCTCGTTTTCGTCACTATCTGCTCTATTCAGCAACAAATTTTTGCACCAGACAACAACTCACAACGGTTTTCTTAAGCTTATTGAGCAACTTCGTGGTGAGGTGGTGCGATTCTTCAAACCAGATTGGTTTTGTGGCATAGCCCAAGTGATTGTAAAAAGTACAGCCGCCATCCCCTTTTCCATCTGCTTGCCTAAGTGCCTTGAGCGTGAAAGCTTTGGATGGCAAGGCTATCGTTCATGAATTACTTAAATTCTTCTGGTAAGATTTAAAACAGTCTCCTCCCACACTTTACCATTTTGATTGCTCGAACTACTGCTTGTTCAACTAACTGCCTTAGTCATCCTGTCATTTGCCCAAAAACCATCGAAACTGAGGAGCATCCGGAAGGGTGAATGCACCTCCCTTTTGTGTTCGTAATGTAAGGACTCGGTTCCAACGAATTGAGTTCTTTTGTGCAATGCACAAAAAAGAAGGGAACAGGAAACTAGCCTAGTCAATATTTTACAGAAGGAGAGCTTTCAGTGTGAGATTGAAGTGTAAGTGAAGGTTGTGCCAGTGAGGATGGTCGGTTTCAACTCAAGAGTACTTCCATCAGTGGGGCAGTGATGGCTTTGATAAAAAAGGAGACATTTACAGGGCTAACTGACACACAGGTCATTCGCTGCAACCTTCACTAGCTAGTTCATTCTTTGGATTCGAAGATGGAAGAGAACTTGGAAGCCACCGGGTTAGAATACGTGGCCATTTCGTGGACTTCAAATCAGGAAGCCTCCTCCACTTCCTTGCAACTAGAAAGGGTTTATGGGAGATAGAGGCGATGCCAGAACTAGTTGTTTCCTTCGACTCTGTATCCAAACTGCGATCTCTGCTTCCATCTTGTTCCGGTGAATACATCATTACAGCTCCAGTGCCAACTATTAAAGACCAAAAGTAGATAGGCATTCATAGAACAGAAGTGTAAAATACGATTAGTGAAAAGATCTCTTCTACTGAACCACTTTAAAGTTGTTGTGCATGCGTCGCAGTTAGGCTGTGGTATCACGAATGACCAAGAGGACGCTTACATAATTGAGAAATTAACAGAGGCTTGAAAGACGCACTTATAAAGAACATTTCTCCTCTAAAAACGAAGAGGTTGCTGGGTCCCATAACTGGCCAATGAAATGAACTGACGATTGTCCACTGTGGACTCGCGTTTCCTTTTTGTGGTAGACATAGACTCTCGATGTCTAGGAATCCCCTGAAATTGCCTCCAGCCACAAAGACGTGGCCATTGAAGTAGGCACCTCCTGGAGACTGACGGGCCTTGAGCATGGAAGGCAGATGACGCCAGGACCACTTCTGGTCTACAGTCCCTTCGACGTTACCACAAAGAAGTTGTGCATTTGTGTTTCTGAGGCCGTTGCTAACTCCACCAGTGACGATGACACCTTCTCCAGGAACGACAACGGCCACACTTGAGTCACAAGCTGTGAGCATATTAGGTAGGCTGCTCCACCTTAAAGTGTCAAGGAATAGGAAAAACCTTCTTATCTTGCTGAAACTAAATTGGCAGACGCCTCAAAAGGCAGACAAGCAGCGAAATTGGGTGTTTTAAGGAATGGAACGCACGCTGCTCACCTTAAGTTCACAAAGTCAAACACTTCACAGGACGAAGCGCTTTCTTTCCTCTTTACAGTGCAGCTTCCAAAAACGAAAATTAGGCTATCTGTGGCGACTGCTGCATGTAGAATGCGTGCCATTTGCATCCTAGGACCTTTGATCACTTCTCCGGTGTCCAAGTTTAACATGTCCACTTCCGAGGATCCAAATGGATTGCCACCACCGATAACACATATCCAATCTAAAGTTACGGGGTGGGGGTTGAGATGGGTTATTGTTAGGCTGTATAAGCGCAAAAACTTCCTAACATGGCCTGTAGTTGCTCACTTTGAACATAAACCACTGCAGAACCTTCTCGATAGGGCAGTGTAAATTGTACATCAGGACCGCTTTCCAACTCGGGAACGCCCTTAAGAATGCGATTTCTTTTCGATTTGTCGAAGAACCTGTACGCAAGTACATCCCTCCTAGACCAAAACGTACAGCCATTGTATAGTGCGCCAAGGCAGGCGTATGTTTTGAAGCGTTTGATGTTTGCAGAGGATATACTAGGTCTTAAAATTGGCCTCACCTCCAAAGCGACGTAGAAGACGAGGTGGTGCGTAGAGTGAGAATATTCTGCAGCCCCCTAAGTGCGTCATCAATCCGTTCTCTGCAAGATCAGCATATCACACCTACCCGTTGCCCAAATTTGAAGACAGTTACATTAACCCACTCACTTGTGTTCATTCAAGGCATTGAGTTCTGCTGCCATGTCACGAAGCATGCTGAGGATATCTAGCGAAAGAACTTTCAGGTTGAGGCTGGAGATCAGACGCTGGAATCGATCAACTCGATAATTGGAAGGTTCAACAGGACATGAGCAGTCTAACCAGCGACAAATAGCCCACTGTTTTAGAATGTCCACCTCTACTTCACCCTCCTTCTTCGCCTCAACGAGAGGGTCAGAGAGGAGGACAGCCATTCCCTTCGGCTCCATGAAAGCGCTAAATATAGGGTTTGCTACTAGTTTCTCGAAGTGGACTCTGATGATCGGCAGACAGAGGGTCAAAAGTCCCTCATGAAGTGTAGAGTTCGCCACAGCCCACACCTCAACCACATTGCCGAGGCTAAGCCTATCCGAAGGACACAGGTAGACGGGAGGTAAATCAGTAAGCATTACGAACAGCAAATTCTAGTGGTCAGGTTGGCCTGGTAACCACATCGAGCAACAAACGCTCACCTAGAACTGAGGAACTCGACACACCAGTCCAATATGATGTCGCAGCCAAGATCGATTGCGAGCAGGAAGAGACGCAACACGTTGTCGCGATTGATTTGCACGACACCAGTGTAGGCGTAGGAGAGAGCCGCCTCCACAATGCTGCAAAGCAATGCGTGGGGAGCTTAAAGCTTAGTACAGTTAAAGCCGAATCAAGTGGTTGCGAGGAAAGATACAAGCAGTGAATAAGGAGGCAAAACTCACTCAGCAGAGAAACGCGTCAATGTGAGACAGTTGTTTGCTTCAGTAGGCAGCTCCTTCTCCACGCGAGGAAATCGTATCGCCAACACCATGCGGTGTGCACTAATCTCATGGCGCTCACGTGTCTGCAAAGAGTGAGTCTGTTTTTAAGAAAGAAGGCATTCGATAAACAGTTCTTGCATCACTCCTACTTACCACAATCTTCAAATCCAACAGCTTTCCACGACGACGTAGGTCCTCAAATCTTAAGCACCCTACCCATCGCGTCTCCTCATTACCATATGTTATGCTATCTGTCTCTGCCATCATCACGGTCACTTTGTTTTCACTGAATCAATGTCAACAGACTCAATGGAACGTTGTTTCTCCTTTCTTTTACATCTTAAATTTATCCAGCCTTCGGTTCGTTAGCCTATCAGGTTGATGGATTGCTTGATTGGCTAATCTCCGGAGCCAATCGCATTGCTCACCTCACACTTCTCTCATGGTGATGGCAGTGATATATGGAGGTTTTCTCTTTGTCGCAGAACCCTAGTTCCCCCTTTTCAGTTTGTCCAAATCACAATTAATTAATTACTATTCTGCTCTCCTACTCGCAAGTCTGGTAGGCTTTAGGGGGCTTGAGTTTAAAAATGAAAGACCAGTGAATGACACTTCTTCTAAGTTATGTTTAAGTGGATTGGGTGACAATCCTAATTATAGAGCAGTGGTTTGCCACCGAACACTTTTGAATTCTGGTTAATCCCGCTTGCATCTATTCCATACGCACATTGGTCGGGATTTAGGAGTTGGGTGCAACAGATGCTGATGCATTTTGTTAGGTTTAACTCGGAAATTCTTTCGTCCCCTTTCGATTTAAGAGGGTTTGTGTCATCATCTTTGAAATCCCAAGCCATGTTGGAAAAGGACATGCTGGTTTCTCGAACTTGACTTAATCAGCACATAGGTGTACAAATACACAGTAATTGCTTTCAATGATGCATCTGGTAAGATTTATGGAGAACCCTTGCTTTAACTCTTCCCCTTCGAGCTTTTAAGGTAGTTGGGAATAAAAATGCATGCTCATTCCCTCTTGTTTGACTGGCAGCACATATAGCTGCACTTGAGGGGATCTTATGCTCGACGTAGGGCCCAATGTCAAGCAATGCTACAAATTTGAGGGATGAGGACAATTCGACCTTCTGACGCGTGCCATAAGTCAGCTGTCAATTTGGTGCGCCCATGCCCTTTCCCTGTGCCTGATCATATACATCGGCGAAGAGGACGTCGGTGTCGAGGTCTTTGTCTATTCATTGCTCTGATTGAAAGCTCAATGTTACCCCAAATTCGTTCGCACAAACCGCAGCTGGTAACAAGGACACAATATTCAGCCGTATTTTGCTAATTTTGCCATTGATTAATGTCATTGCATGTTGAGACAATAGGGAGAACCGAATGGTTTCAACCCCCTTCATCTTTCACTGTAAAAAGTGCTGAGAAATTGGCGGGATTTCAATTGCGTATCTCTTTGCAGACCAGGCGGAATCACCGAAATGATATTTACCGATGTCGCTATGATTGAGGATGGATAGACACTCGGTAAAGGCTTTGAATGAGGCTGCCATTTCTGCAATCCCTTTAAAAGAAACCAGCACAGTCAGATCGTACGCACAGAAGAGTGTAAGACGCAGTTAGCATGGGGATGCATAGGGCATCATGTGGCATACAGTGCTGCCGAGAGGAAGTTCACCAACTGTGACACTTCCCATATAGGTTGAATCATTGTGCAACGAAAGGTTTGTCAAGCGGGAATTGAGTTGGACAGGAGGTGTCCAAAGACTTCAATGAAAGTGTTTTCATTTCCAACCACTGGATCGCGTCTGGAGACAAAGAACCGTCTCATTTTCACCTACTGGCGGCATTTTTTACTCTAGTGTTGACCTTGCTCATACTGACCAATCAAGGGAAGCAAACATGATCTCAAGTGCTGAGACCAATCAGAAATGAGGTACATAAAAGGAAGTCTTTGGTAAGCTGTAACAGGAACGCTTTCTAGGACCCTAGAGAGCTGAAGAGAGGAATGTGGACGCACCACAATGGTGGATTACTTTGTAACATGGTCGATTGCAGTTTGTCGTGTTCTGCTAAAAGCGCAGGAAGTTGCCTAGATTAATGTGGAATGTCTTGAAGCAGAGACGATCTTGGTTACTCGGGGCAAGGAAGTGAAGGGAGCGGAAGGGCTGACGCATTAACGAACCTCTGATCTCCAACAACAAGTTGACGAATGCAACACGACTTTACTATCAGCTCCTTGCAGGAGATGTTCTTAATGTACTGAGCATTCAAATGGGTCCTTGCATCCACGTTTAAGACGTCGAGTTAGTTGACAGTTGAGTCGATTTTAGCCCCAAATAACTGACGCCACTGGTATTTACTACCTCACCAAGCATTGTCTACTCACATAGTGTCCTCCCAAATTCCATGGCTTCCTTTTCCTGACGCTTCGCTACCTCATCTGCGGCTACAGCACAACGAGATTGTGACCAATGGGTAAAGGATGATGGGTGGTTCCATGGTCAACATTTCGGTGATCCAGTGGTGGGTGTTGGTGTCAACCTCAGACAGCTCCTACCTACGGGCTCTGGTCTTGGAGACGGTCACTTCCGTATCAAGAGCAGACTTGACGAGGGAATGCACTTCTCTCCGGCGTCAGACTTTGCGCCAGGAAACCCCTTGACACAAAGTCATGCATAATTCGAATTTTCTTGCCTGCTGCAACCACCGGTGGAAAAGCTGCCACAATGTTCGTGCCTTCTGCTTCTATGTCGCAGCTTTGTTTGCCCTCTGCTTCATTCTGCCTTTCATTTCTGCGGCTTCCACAAGAGAGCAGCAAATGTATTGCTGCGTTGAAAGAGATGCAGATGCGTTCAAGTCCCTAGCATCGTTCAACTTGGGGGTTGTAAGTAAGTCTTTCGTGATGGTTTCGGGTAAGCCGTTGGTTAGGATAGCAGCTAAATTTGGGCTGAGACTTTCATTACTACAAGAATTTGACAAGACACTTTTAAGCTCATACGAAGAGCTCTGAAATCGTAATATCAGTCGCCTTGGAAAGTCGTCCTTTTCCTTAGGTTTCTGCAAGTGTTAGGGGAGATTAGCTGGTTGAGATCACACTGGAGCACCAATGTTTGCAATAAAAGAACAAATTTAGACAATCGCGGGGACTTGAGTGGTTACGAACTAAAACGCTGCCTAAAGCAGACAATCGAGGGGTTTGGGTTCAAAGCTTTTTCTTGCAACACTCAAGGACCCTAAATGTTTTTAACATAAAGAGCATGTGCTGCTATTTTTCTGCAATGCCTTTTGTTAAATGCTCGACGCTAATGTGTCCGAAAAGCTTTTCCATTCCTCCAATCGAGTTTTCATGTTCATCTTATGCTGCATTCCACCAGCATTACATGGTTCGCGAATATCAAAACAGACCGACGCATGCTGATGGTTTGCACACCCGCAGAAGGTGAAACACGAGTCACTTGGGAGGAGTGTTGCCGGGAACTGTGCAGATGTACTTGCTCATTCAGAGAGCATGTACTGCACATTCAAATTATCCGAAAGAGCTGAGGAGTTGGTCGGAAATGTTCTCTTTCAAAATGATCTAAGATATCGAAACCGAGTTGACTTGAGGACTTAATGAATTCATTCCCATTCTGGAGGAGAAAGCAAACTGTTTGAATACTTCTCCTTTATTTTCTCCCCAATGAAGGCAGGAGTCCATGAAATTAGTTGTTTTGATTTTTTGGTGCAGAGAGAGAACAGAAGCACATTGGTTTATGTTTGATCTCCATCGATTTCCAATTGCAGTCGGAATGTTTTTAAAAATTCGCATCAGAGGTGGTGAATAAAGAGACTTCACTTGGTACCGTTGGTACCGAAATGGCGGAATGAAGGATATTTGGAGGGGGACGAAATAAAGGGACCTTTTAATGGAGCCACTTGAAAGTTGACACCCAAATTTCAACAGCAACAATCTACGCCGCCTGTGGAGGTGTTTGCAGTATAACACAGCAGTGGAAGAGACATCTGTTGCTGGTTTTACTGCAAAGCCCTCCACTGTGATTTTATTGTTGAGCTGATCTGAATGCCAGTCGCAGAACCTATCGGAAACCTGTTTTTTTGTCAGGATTTTGATGCAGCACTGTAAAGAATAGACCATACTGAATGAGTTCCTTCAAGAATAACGCGAAAATCCCACCGCATAACTTTGAGCATGTCGGTGGACACCTCCTCGAATCGCCTGTTCACTTCGACCGAAATTCAGTAAAGTGAGATCACACGGAAGCATTGTAAACTAATGAAGATACCAGGACTACAAACAATGCCAAAGCTCTGCTTAATTGCGATAAATAAGAACTGCTAACCTTCCACAAATGCCTTTAATACGCACATGCCTTCTATTACTTGGGGTCAAGAAGGTCGATGAGGGAATGACCCTAAAATAGTTCCCCTTTGTCTGCTCTTCTCAACTTGAAATGAATTTCCTTAACGTCCTTTGGATTTTGCGTGTGTGAGCAGATGAGTAGCAGGGGACTTCGACTCGGACATTGATATTTGCCCAGCGGGTATGCAGAAGGGTGGCTTCGCTAGCAACTTCGGATGAGAACTTTCTGGAGCCTGTTGAACAGCTGCCCAGCGGACGCAGAGGTTCTACCAACTCCAATAAGAAAGGGCCGTGAATCATGCTCACGAAAGCTCATCGAGTTTGCAAAGCCGATCGATCCGTTGTGTTGGTAGGCAAGAACGGAACTCCGAGTGACTCTTGACCAATAGGAGATCACCTGCTAGCCGTATACTTAGGAATACAAACTTCGGTTCCAGGTTGCAACGTGGAGACTTGCCTAGCGTACTCAGACTTGACCGAATCGTGAGCCAGGGGCGTGGAATGAAGCAAGAGAACACCTTCTGAAGGAGAGATAGAGGGCTCAGAGGCCTAAATAACTTACATCAACTTACTTTCAGCCTTACTCTCATATTCTTAAACTCAATCAATCCATTTCCTTTAGCAGTAACAGAACTTTCCATAAGCTATAACCGATCAAGAATCTGGTAAGACAAGGTTTACTAAGCACTGCAATCAAGAGACCGCAGTCGCCTCCATTGGCAGCAGTGCACATCTAAGAATAGGTGAAAAGGGCTGGTTTGGTGGATTGTGCCCAACATTTGGCATTATTTCACCCGTCTAATGCCCATGCTCCATTTGGCTGTCGTGCAAACGCTTGATCAAACGCATTGTTTGAGGAGGTGTCTAGTCTACCTGAAGGTGTTGTTAGTGCCTGGTAAGCGCAGTTGCCACCGAGAGATCTGTCAATACGGTCGAACTGTCTTAGTACTCTTTGCTTCAATTCATTAGCAGTGTTCCAGCATCCCGCATACATCCTCTGCTTCACTTCTCTAAAAAACCCTCTTTTCTGCTCTACTCAGCACCCAACCCCATATGCTGGCTAAAAACACATAACTTTTCAGACATCAAGAGCCTGCGCAATTGACTGTGTCCACTGCTCTCACAGAAAAATGTCTATTATGCTGATTCATGACGAAGAGACTAGGCGCTGACGGCATCGACTAGCGCAAGCTACCACAAAACACGACCAGGACCCTTCTTCGATAGACGCAGAGGCGCCACTCGTCTTAATGTTAATAAAGTGCCATATTCCACCTAGGCGCCTCACCACCGTACCGCGTCCAATGTCTTCTGTGAACGCTCATGGACTCGAGTCCCACGAATTCTTTATCCGCCACACCACAACCTTTTTCAATGCACAAACAACTCTTCGCGTCACTCCGCCTACATCCGACGTTGCTGATTCACTCAGCAAAGAAAGATCGATTTCGAAGTTGTCTCCTTTGCAACGTTAGCCCTATCAAAGCAGTCTGTCTCGAGACTTATAGGCTCAACACCCAAAAAGCAATCCCTTTTCGAACTACCATTTGTGGCTTCCAAAAAAGCACAAAAATAATCCAAAGTTCCTGACATCCGCCTACACTACCATTGATAATGATAAAATGTCGGTACACAGATGATTTGTTCATAAAAGAAAAAAATTGAGGAAGAAAGAAGGGACAATAGACTAGACAATGGACTTTGAGATTTCAGTACAGGAACCACGATGCAGATAGCCTTGAAGCCTCTCCCAGAGACGGTGGAAGAACTTCCGTGGGTGGAAGAGTTGTGACACCCTTAGTTTCGACTTGCGATACTCCGAAATTACAAAAACGCTACTTGATATGGCTAAGAGGAGAAGCCAGTCTGCAAAAAAAACAGATAAAGTGGAGCTTTTATTGAAGTAAAAGATCCGGTTTGGTTTAAGTAGTTTTGATTGTGCATTTACGAGAGGTCAAAGACAATGCAAGGCCTTCAAAAGTGCAAAGTGCGAGCCTTCTTACTAATTGCCACAACACACGTCTGGAAAATAACGACAAATTCGCGGAACCGTGACGAGAACCTCAGCTGTGCTCCGTCACTTGAATGGGGGTAGTGTCTCAAAACACTCGGTCATCACAGCATGTGAGCATTCAGCTAATAGAATAGCTAGTCCTGAACGCCTATCCAATTCATAATGAAGCAAGAAACTGCACAGTTATTCACAACCAATTGCAAATTCATAAGACTGGTGCAAGCCGATTGTCCAGGATGGCCTGGCCATACTTACTAACTGCCCATGTCAAAGCATCCCAGCTGTTGGTTTGATACCAAGACAAGTGAACACACGCTTTTCCTTCCAATGACCCACAATTCGGCTACCACTCCAGTGCCATGGAACACCACAACGAGCTAGTCAGCATTTCCGCGTCTGAAAACAACTCCTCCACTCTCCTGCACAACGAATTCGAGAAAATCATTTCCCTCAAAAACCAATTATGAGGTTGTTTCAACACAAGTATATCAAACAAATTTGTTTGTTAAGAGAGGAATACCCGATTCTACTTGTAATTTAATCAGTAGAATGCAAACCCCAAAGTCAATCTCGTTTAGCTCATAAAAGAGCAACAAAAATAACGTTTTAGGCTTAAAAATTCTACTGAATTCTAACTTACCACTGGCAAAGATGGCCTCAGTTTGGAAGACAGATTGAAGCGGCGGGAAGTAGATAACACAAATCTGTCCAAGCAGAGACAAACTCACGGCCACCACAAAAACGCGATTTGAGAAAAAGCCGATTTTGAAGACTGATTTTTTCTACAGAATAAAAATTGTCCAACACTTGCAAATGTCTCATCCATTGAAGCGACAACTCACACCACTTGCATATTCAGTGAGAAGGAGGATTCATACCTGAGATCGACAGGAAAGTGCGTTGAACATGTCAAAAAGGACAAAACAAGTAAAGGTCATTGTTGTGTCACGAGGCGTGACTTTTCCATCGGCAGCCATTTCACGGTGAAATATGAAGAGAGTGCCACAAACAATCATGAGAGCCGAGATGAGGACACTCTTGATGAGGCGTCGATCCAATATCGACTCTTGGACATGGCGCGGTGGCTGATTTACAACCTATGAATCAGTGACATTGAGGTCATTTAATTGCCGAAAACCGATAGATAGGAGAATTTTTTAGGTATGAAGAGGAGACCTAAGATAATACTCACATCAGCATCTGGTGGTTCAACACCAAGGGATTGGGCTGGCGGACCGTCCATGAGAATGTTAATGTAAAGGATTTGCATAGCATTCAAGGGATTGGGAAGGGAGAGAGTTGTAGACACCGCTATCAACGAGAGGGCAGCGATAGATCTGAAGGAAAAATTGCACGGTTTAGCCCCTTGCCTCTACATTTTATCCATCTGAGCACAGTCTTTAAGGGAGTAAAACGGCCTTTAGTGTGGAAAACTTGATGGCATCCAATGAAAAATAAAAAGGAATCCGAGCATAATGAGAACCTCGCGTGGCCCACAAAAAAATAGGATATGTACTGTCATTATAGTGCATAATATTTCCAAACTAAATAAAAGAGGGCAATTTCAGATTTCTAAGCGGTGGCATGACATCACTTTAAAAACCTCTGTTAAAAATCTCTCCCTCCTTCTCCATCCTTTATTGGCGAGAAAAGAGGCCATCGTTCATCCTTCCAACAGCAATAAAAAGGGCAATTTGCATGAAAAATGGAAGCAAATGCCTCGAATCGTGTCAAAATAAAATGATAATGAGCGATGACGTTGTGCGTATGAGGATGGATACAGCCTGCCCTCATGAGAGCTGCACAAAACTGGATCTAAATTGCCAAAATTATAATAAGAAACAGGGTAAGACGCGAAGCGGACAGTCACAGACGCACCATTTACTACTCGTGAGTGGTAAGGGGACAGTGTCTTTTTCAAAACAAGTAAGTGATCTTACGTGGAGAGTTGGAAGCGGATGAAGTTGCAGATGTTGGCGAAGAGCGCCTTGCCTTCCTCCATTGCCGCTAGGACGGAGGAAAAGGCGTCATCGAGGAGAACGACATCTGCGGCCTCCTTACAGACGTCGGTGCCGCTAGCGCCCATGGCCACTCCGATATCAGCCGACTTGAGCGCAACTGCATCATTTACTCCGTCCCCAGTCATCGCCACTACCAGGCCGCGGTTTTGTAGCGCCTAACAGATAGACAGAAGCACACGTATGTGACGGTCGAATTTTCCGGTCGCAACCCGAAGCCAAAAATAGGCGACAAAAATGTTGCTTGAATGCATCCTTTCGTCAGAATTAATAATGAAATAAAGCACGTGCCAATTTGATACATTGAGCCTAATGGCATAAAGAAGACTAAATAAAAGAGACTAAATCAAAATGCATTACTATAAGGTCTAGAAAGTATATTAAAAAGAATCCTGCTGGTTCAAGGTCACGAATAAAGATTTCCCAGCACATAAGAGGAGTAGTTATTATTTTACCTTAACGATTTTACACTTGTGACGCGGGCCAGTGCGGTAAAAGACAGTGACACAGTGGATTTGTGACTGCAGCTGATGCATATCCATTGCCTCTACCTCTTCTCCGCTTAAACACACATCACCTGGTCGATAGAGTGAAAGGCGAGAACCTACAATGAAACCAATTTAAGGCTACAAATGACATTGCACTTAAAACGAACTGTTTTGTCAAGATTACGCCTCACCGATAGCACAAGCTGTCTCCTTTGCGTCACCGGTGATCATGATAACGCGTACACCGGATCGATAGCACGTCTCTACCGCACTCTCCATATCAGGTCTTGGAGGGTCTAGGAGACCCACTAAACCGGCAAAGATGAAGTCTCTGTCAACAAAAGAGCCTTCTGCAAGAGCTAGGACTCGCAGACCACCACTCGCTGCCATGCGTGATGCCTCTGCTAAGATATTCAGACGTTCCGACTCGCCTAGGGGTGTCACTGACCCTAACTCGGTGGTGGTGGTGGTGGTGGTGGTGGTGGTGGTGGTGATGGCCGCGGATCGATAATACGCACAGAGCGGTATCACACGGTCCGGCGCACCTTTGATGAAGTAGGTAGAGGCGCAGGGTTTCTGAAATAGCCGTCACAATTACTAATGTCAATTAACTACTTGGGAGGGATTTCGCTTCGAAAGTTCTGTCAAAAGGCAAGCTGAAGTGTTAAATTTAATGGTGAATTAAATAGTTAAGTATCACTAAAGACGTCTACGATTCTAGAAATCGATTTATCTCTGCTTTAGATACGATTTCCAACGTGACTGGCTCAATTTCAAGATCCAAGTCACCTATCAAAGTGGAAGTTATTCATCGAAAAGCCTGGCAGACACGCATTCGTGCCAATAGGAGAGTGCGAAACACTTCTTTGATTTTGCAAGACTCGCACAAGTGCGCTTCTAAAATGCTAGTACGGAAACTGCAGAAATGGATAAGTTATTTATAATGACGCATTCTCTGCTAGCGTCACACATTCGTGACGCCACAATTCTCGCATGTGGAACGCGCAACACAAACATGACACGGAACCTTCATCAACTCCAGCTGAAATCGAACTAACTGGTAGGATTTCTTATAAGACTAACATTAAACGCTTTAACTGGCACAAGACGAGAAGCATAACAATACTTCCAAATTAAAGCATGCTCCAATAGCAAAACAAACTTCGATGCCTTTATTTCATTTCTCAGTACGCAAAGCAACGCTCACGGGTGGTTCCTTAAGCACCAACTGTTATATGATGGCCGATACGGAAGGTTGACCAAAGAGAGGGTCACTGAAGAAACTCAAAATCAGAGGAGATACGTAGTGACTTGACACTTTAACTAAATATTGGACTGCAAAGGTACCAAAACCGTCCTAGAGTTCACCTCTAATCTGCCGCACAGCCTTCAGACCATTGCAGTAGTTTCTCATACTCCTCTGTAAGTTAGTAAGCAGCACCTAACGCCTCACGGAATTGATATGCACAAAAAGCACTAATAAGATGTCCCATGTTCGCCACCAGTTAAGTGGATTGCACGTTCACTACGACCTCAGCTGGGGAAAATACGAGTTTAGTAGTCACGCAATGTCTCTGCGACGGTAAACCTGATAGTAAAACAAGCCGGTATCAAAACGACTTACGCTCAGTCTTGTAGGGGCAACTTGCACGACCATCAATTTCTGGTCTGAATTGAATGGCCACTCCTTTATACGCGTATTCGTCAATCGCGGATCAGGAATCCGCATCTGAATAAAAATATCCTAATTTAACATTCCTTCTTTTAGAAGAGACAAAAAAGCAGAAAATCAGACCGACATTTACAAGAATTCGGTTGATGAATAGATTACCAACGGGGAAGGCCACTGATCATATCAATCAGGAATTGAGGAGACGCTTACCTTTGCTGCTAAGCAAAGCAGAGCACCCTCTGTGGGTTGTCCGCAGAGAACCCCATCTTGCAGTGAGGCGTTATTACACAGGGCTCCAATCTAAAATAGTTAGCAGCATTTACGACCTATGTACCTACGCCACGTGACTTGAGTAGGTAAAAATTATACGGGAAAATCAAAGTTTGCCGATAAAATTAGAGAAATTGCATACAAACTTGCAACCCAGTGTAGAAATAGCTTATCAAAGTACATTTCAGCCCATTTAGCAAAGGGATGAATCTTTAAATCAAGACTCACATCAATCGATGGATACGTGGGTTAAAATCCAAACTTTTTGGAGGAAAGCATGCTAAACAATTTTGATGTACACAGAGCATATGCTTGATTCAAATTACGGCGTGTAGAAAAATCGTCACATGTGGCAATTAAACAGCACAGGTCAGATTTCAACACAAATGGCAAAAAAAATTGTGCTCATGAAATACCGCTGTGGAGTCTCCAAAATTAACCCCTTCTTTTCGCTTGAATCTGATTTTACTTACGTCACCAACTTAGGATGTAAGGCTGTGGACAGCTTTTGTAGATGTGCTTTAATAGTCCAAGCGTCGCATAATGGAATGAGACAACTTCAAATAATCACCTAGCCGCCTATAAGCCACAAGAGAAACAAAATCGAGTCACGGATTTTAATCACACAAGCAGGATGAATTTGATTGGTCGGTAACTGCCCAATCAGAAGCACGACTTTGTGCAACATATTTCGACCAATCGTCGAACAAATGATTCCAAGCCCGCCTTGCCTATAGCTGCCTGAGCTGTCTCCTCGTAAGCATCTAAAATTAACGAATTCTACCCTGATGCTTACTTCAAAAATAATACTTCTCAACAGTTGATCGAGAGGTAATCGAGTTGTTGCAGTTTTTTCCAGAAAATTAACATAAATTGATCCCTTTCCATGTAGATAAGTTTCAGTTTATACAAGATAATTATCTGAATTAAGCACTTCTTCATCTCTCTTGAAGTCAACAAGAGTGTTTCCTCTTAATGCACTTAGATATCTATTGACTAATGTTTAACTGATAAAAACTGCGACCCACCTCGACTAACCGGTGAATATTGGCATGACGCAGAGCAGAATGCGGCTTGTCATCGCGCTCCAGGGTGACCTCTCCACCAGCCGGGCTGTAGCCCACACCACTCACACTGGCGCGTTCCAAGGCGCTGGTGACCACCTGTGTCACTGTCATCTCGTTCTTTGTCATGGTTCCCGTCTTGTCAGCGCAAATCACGTTGACGCAACCTGTGCGAGAATTCAAAAACAAGGCATTCTCAAAGCTCATTTACGTGAAGTTCAAAATAAATGCTAAAATCTTTCTACCACCGATCATTTTTTACAAAGGAAAATAAGACCGTAATCCCCTCTTTTTCATTTTTTGTAAAATGTTACCAAAGTATAGCTGAAATCACTTATCGCCCTTCAATAGTAACCGATGTCTTTTTTATTGTCCCGTTTGAGTCCGATCTCTAAGTTTGCACCAAACCCTCCTTGTTTGGGTGAAACAACCAAGGATGATGAGCGGGATTGGATCAAAAGGCATTGGAAAGCATAAGTTTTCCAAAGTTCATTTGTATCCATTACCAAGTTGGATGAAATGCCTTGAAACCAACTCTTGGCTTTTGAAACGATCCGATTAACCAGTCAATTTTACTGCAAATTTTTACTCGATACAACTCTAGAACGTGTATATAGGTTTGAGATTTCTCGCGAGGATTGAAATCTTGCTGTTTAAAAACCATGCAAAACCATTTTTAAACACCACTGCTTTTCTAAGGGCACAATAGCCTAGAATGCGTGGCGAACCTGTCAAGCGTTAGCTCATCATGATCAAATGAAATGAAAGCTGCCGCGCATCTTTTGAAGTAAACTATGCCTATTGTGTTTACGCACAAGTACTGGGAAAAACCTGTTTATTAATTCGTAGAAAATAGCAAAGACCTCTTGACAAGAGCATTAACTGAACGTTGAGTAAAGGTATGAGCTTAAATGACAACTTTTAGTGCTTTCAATGCCAGCGTCTGACCTGCGGTGGGCAATTTAAGCTCAAAGCAGATTCTGGTAAGGCAGGCTTTAAAATTGTTCATTTAGTTTACAAGAAACGGTAGTAAAACCCGATAACAGCAATTATTTGTGAGGAAGTAAATAAAAGTTCCTTAATGTAGCAGTTTGCATTCAAGTGAGGTTCGGTTTATGGAGGATGTTCAGTATTTTAAAGTGGTCTTATAAGAAGAATAATACGTGATCACTTTGTAAAGCAGTTGGTATTCACCTACTTGTCCGAAAAATTGGCCCATTCCATAACCTAAAAGGTGTGAGGGGAGGATATTTAAGCATATAATAAGCAACTGCAAGGTAGTTACGAGAAACAGGGTGGGTCTTTTTATAAGACAAAAATGTTTGCGGATAATTTCTCAAAATGTTCTACTAAAAACAGTCCATAAGCCTTTCTCAACACGGCACAGGCTTTCAAAGTCAACTTTTATAAGGTGTTTTAATGCAAAGAGGGACTTAGTTACCTTGGAAAAAAGTTGGCAATTTGAGAGAGGTGCCTATACATAAAGATTTTCACCTTCGGAAGGAGCACGCCAGAAGCTCGGACGGATGGGACCCGCTCGCACGCATATGGCAACAGATAAAATGAGCTCCTCAACGAATACCAATTTGTAGCTATTCACTCTAACCTCATGAGAATGTAGCATTTCCAGGTTGTTTACCGATTAAAAATGGTTTGTAATTGTTGCGTCGTCGGTCATT
Organism: Taenia hydatigena; assembly: GCA_036345935.2. Classification (NCBI taxonomy): domain Eukaryota; kingdom Metazoa; phylum Platyhelminthes; class Cestoda; order Cyclophyllidea; family Taeniidae; genus Taenia; species Taenia hydatigena. The sequence goes on from JADWOT020000003.1 coordinate 22,848,605, forward strand.
TTCAAACAACCCACTCAATGAGCCGAACTTATAACACTTCGAAACCAGAAGTCTACAGTAGCTTTGTATGTAAGTATGTGCGTGTGTGCGTGTGTGTGTGTGTGGGCTTTATAGAAGCCAGCTACCTAAACGGCGCAACTCCAGGGTGTGTAAAACCAATAATCCCTCCAGAAATAACCAGAAAAGTCAGAATTAGTGGACCGGTGTAAAAAAGCCTTTACCCTCGCAAGACAACACAGGACCCCAAACCATCACAAAAGTGACCCACGAAGGGATTTGCACTCTGAGATTGAATGCAAGGCGAAAAGTGAAGGAGTAGAGAAACCTTCTCAGACCTTCCCTTGACATTTGATAATCTCATAATCACATGCAAAATAGACTAATTGACCTTAGAACAAACAAGCTCAGTCGTTTACCTGTGAAGCTGACTTTTAGGTAAGAAAGCAAAACCGTGTAATTCCGGTTTTTTTCATTTTCGGTCGAGGATTACCGACCAGATAGTTTAGTTTAGCGCATTCGAGTGACAGCTGAACTGGTTACTCGGTAATATTGAAACTTTTAGAATGCGGTGTTCAATTTTCCTCACTAGCGCTCGGATTTACCATCTCATAAATTACCAGAAAGTGACATCATGCTTACCTGGAAGCGTAAAACTGGTAAACGGTAAAAAAAGGAGTAATTCGTGTTTACTTAACCGCCCGAAACCAGGGTTTACGAAGCAACCGAGAACCATTCCCCTATCAGATATCCTCGTTGAAGAGAAAATCGACTCCCGAGGATCAGATGTTTTATCGTTCAGTAAAAATCGCGAAAGCATAGACCAAGGACCCAGCAAAGTGTTAACGGTCTCAAAGATGTCAGGATAATAGCAATAACCTATGGCGAAGATCAAACTTAATACATGACTATCCTTAACAGCAAATGGACAGCAAAGCAGTTATTTGTAAGAGCTGATACCCAAAGTGTGAAAAGGTTACATTTCTCTGCCGAGACGTAACGTTCACAGATGCAAAATCCACTCAAGCCGGCTAGACAGTTAACCGTTGTGATTTCACAATCATAGCGAAATTTAAATTGAAAGTTGGAAATTCATATGAAAGTTTAGTGCCAAATGGCTGTGAACAGCCTGCGAGTAGAGTCATCAAAGAAGAGTTGCACAACCGGAAAAATTCTTGACACCGTGTATTGCCTTTTTTTCGCAGCGGTTTTGGTGAGTGCTTCGAAAATGCATCCGTGAATGAATGAGTTGCCATTGAGGGACTGTCTACTGGTCCTTCCACATTCCAAACTTTTATAGACTCCGATTAAAAACTTTACTAAATACCAGCTTTGGAGCAAAGAGTGGATAGCACGTATGCATCCACCAGGTGAGGGAAAAAGCAAGAAATTGGATCAAAAAAGTGGATTTTTACCCAAAAATGCAACAAAAATAAAAAACTTTAGTAAAAAATGTTACAAAATAAGCGAGACTAATCCCATTAGACTAGTTTGCAGGTGCACTTCGTGGGTTCACTCGCAAGTTGTCGTGTCAAGTCATCGGTAGGCCCAACAACTGATAGGGGGTGGAAAACGGTAAGTCAGCCGTTTAACCTCAATTTTACAAAAGCTTTCCTGCAATTAAACCGAAGTAAGTAAGCGATGCAAATTAATAATTTTTCTCCAAAAATCCAACCGAAATATGAGTTATTCAGAAAAAAGAAACATATGGTTTGAATGAAAAAATACTTTAAACATCAGAAGACTTTAGTATTCAATGAAATACACGGAACATATTTCATAGGCAGTCAAGTAGCTAAGGAGTTAAGAAATTTATCTTGAAAATCCAACACACTGCTCGACTGAAGACAAGTGACAGACTAGGGCCAGTTGATCCGTTCAAGCAGGATAAGCAGGGAGGAAAATACTTTTGTCTTCGAGTGAAGTAGAAAATAAGCCAATTAGACCAGTGGGCATGTGAGTTACGCATCTGTACAGCGCACTCGCCGCTGGAGGCAAAAAAGGTGGCCAATTTTTTAGGCCTAGGCGGAACGAGTGATTGCGTCGTTTGGTCTGTCTTGGGATGAATATCGCGAGAAAAAAGCCAAAAAAAAGCTGTATCCGAGCCCCAAAGGAAAATCCGGCAATGAGACCCATTCAGGAGGAAGGGTGAAGGCAAGCTGTTGTTTTAAGCTCTGTCGTCCTACGCCGAGGCCATATATCCTTTACATGCAACATTACAGTACATTCTTTCATAGAGGACCTATAAAACCTAGCCAAAATTGAGTGATCTTAGACTTATTAGAGCCATGTTAGGCTGATCAACTTGACTAATGATTCAGAACACTTCCTTAGCAGACTTACTAGATACTTTTTGCAAAGTCAGCAAAGAGGTGAAGGCTCAAGTCAAAGTTTAGCCCAAACACTGAAAAGTTTTAAACGTTACTATAAAATTTGAGCACTCTGAAATGTCCCTGAGTCTCAATTGTGTTCGCTTAAATGCGACCAAAAAAGCAAATTTCTCTTAATTTCCTGATCATCAGAAGGGCCTCAATAAACTCCCTTCTGAATGGACAAAACGATTTCGTGCAGAAATGAACATAAGGTTATGCGAAATTCGCACGTAGTTGCGATCTAGTCTACCAATTCCATGAAGCCGACCAACCATTTCCATGGTTTGAAACGAGCCTTGAAGCAACTTTAATGTTTCGGTTGAGGTGGCTTGAATGACAAAGACGATAAAGTCATATTTACCCAAGTTGTGACTTTCTTGCAAGAATCCAACACCTTTTTCAGAAACATTTCGTGTTTTAGTCACAGTTCACATGCAAACTGTATATGCAGCATTCGTGTTTCATCGGACACAAAATCCACTGCTTAGGTTAATCGGTGATTCTACTTGTCAACCAAACCTGAATGGACTTGAGCCGGAATCTTTGCGATTTCATTTATACACGTTCATTGAAACGATCTCAGAATTCAGACAATGCAGGGGTGCCAACTCAGAACTGTTCGTACAGTTGCTTCACACTTTATTTGCATTTTAAATAGGAAAAAAGCTATTCACAGCGGTCTTCCTGTTCCATCGAATGCACACTTAAAGACCTAAATTAATTTATGATAAGATAATGGATTCATCGACTCGATCTAATTCAGATCATTTTTGAGGCAGACCAAAAAAATAACAACTCTTATAAGCTGTGATATAGCAGCACGCATCATGGAAATGTTTCGACCCGTTGATTGCGTGCTTAACAAGAAAAAACTGCTTCTGGGGCTCTTTAGCCTTTGCCATGCATTTATTGGTTTCGACGATTCTAGATGGGAAAAGTCACCCTTAAGTGTGATTGCGGCTTGATCAGTTCCAAGTTTAATTGAATGGCTAAAAGCCGTAAACATCGATGAACGGCAAGACCTTGATCCCTTATGCCATTGTGCGCATAATTTCATGTACAATTTAACGGCTACGAAGGCTTATTCCAAGTTGATAAAATCCTAACAAAGTCCGATTGAAAGGAAGAAATAATGGCTGGTAAACTCAAAAAACCACAACCTTAAATAAATTATTTCTTACCCAACGTTTCAACAGCAGGCAGTTTTTTTATTATGGCATTCCTTGCAGCCATTCTCATTTGGCCAATAGCCAAAGTGACCGTCACTACGATTGGTAAGCCTTCAGGGATAGCGGCCACAGCAAGACTGAAAGATTGTAACAGATGCTTATATTCATCTCAAGGGAGAACATAACTCTGCCTAGAAGCCACCATGCTCACCTGACAGCCACAGTAATCAGCTCCAAGAGATTCCGCCCTTGAGCAAGGCCAAGGAATACAATGCCGAGAATAACAATACCTGAAATAATCGACAAGTGCTTTCCCAATCGATCCATGCTCTTCTGTAATGGGGTCCTCGGAGCCTCTTCCGTCTGCATCATCTTGAACACTTCACCAAATTCAGAGTACTCTCCGGTCGCTATAACCACACCAATTGCATTGCCCGAACATACCAGGGTGCCCATGAAAGCAATGTTGGCAAGACAATGAGCACCTCCAATTTGTTTCGGAGGAAGAGATGGCAATGTTGAGGTATTTCCAAAATTTATTATCGTTTCTCCATCTCCCCACGAACACGCGAGACTGTCGTTACGTTTCAACACAGTGGTGGAAGCAGAAGTTTGAAATGACTTGGAAGGGGAGATGGCTTCGGCAGTCTTCGACAAACAGGGATCAGATGGCTGGGAGGGGAGGCGATTAGAGCGCTTGGCAACAGGCTTGGTCTCTCCAGTCAAGTTTGATTCGTCGATTCGTAAATCGGAGGATTCGATTATGCGTAGGTCGGCGGGAACGCGGTCTCCGAGGGAGAGGTAAATGATGTCACCAGGAACGAGATTGGAGGCAACCAGTGAATGAAGCTTCCCTTCGCGTAGGCTAGATTAACAAAACATAGTTATGAAGAGATACACATACCAATTACACTTGGGAGGCATTAGCTTTTTCAAAGACTCAATTGCCTTCTCTGACCTGCAGCCCTGTATGAAACCTACTGTAACCACAATAAGAATGGCCTAACAAGAGGATGAATTGGCGGATTAATCAAATATACCGTGGAAATGCTAACAGCATCATCAAACTGCCCCATGAGTATGCTGACAAAAGCGGAGATAATGAGAAGACCAATCATTGGCTCAAAAAATTGCTTTAAGTATTTCAGCCACAGCGGATCCGGTGGTTCAGCTTGAAATTCATTGGGCCCAATTTCTTCATATCTACGTAAAGCTTCAGTGTTTGTCAAGCCAGCTCTTTTATCAACCTACGTATTATAAGTGCAGTATTTAAGTGAAACCTTACCTTTAATATGCTAAGTACTTCATCTACGCTGCGCAAAGATGCAGATTGACATTTGATATGTGAAACCATTGCATAAATAAAAGACAATGATTACGAGACACCAACTGAACACATGGGCTAAGTGTTACAACGTAGGCTAGTGAGCATCAGCTGACCTAGAAGGGAGTCATTAAAAACATACCGCAAGGCTTTGCACCGTTTCCTTAAAATAGCCAAACCTGCAGCTATCAGCTTTGGTTTTAAAGTCTGATTTGTTATTTACCAACCTATTCAGGCAGACATTAAAATCTAAATAGAACCAGAAAATAACTGGAAAAGAACTGCTGCAATGAATGAAACAGAATTTTAATGTCATAGCGTACGAGATTTTTCAGCTCAATCTATGCCGAAAGCAGCATAATCAATTGTAATTAAAATTTGTGTGCCTTTCTTGCTCGTGCTCCTGCTTTGCATGCATGCATGCATGCTAGCTACTGCTCACCATTTGACATTCTAGTATCAAATGCATTTGTGCCATAATAAGGACCTATGGAACATTCCAAGTTCATAACGAAGTCATCATTATCTGAAACATTTTGGCATGCCATGCCACTTTCCATTTTATAGGGGCCTGGCAGGCTGCGAGCACAACCCGAACGCTCCCCCGGAGGGCAAAAGTACAACTCACAGAGACCAAAGTGTCTGAGTGGTCTGGTCCACACTTAAACGCAGCAGCTGATCACCACCTTACATCGCTGCTATTGCTCTGTTTTAGTAGGTCGCAAACATACCTACATACCCTCCAGCCATGCCACTAGCATCACAGATTCCTGAAATCTGCAAAGGCTGAAGCTCGAACATGCCTTCACAGATAGAACTGAAGCCAGAGAGACCTAGTGCCATTCGGACTTTCGCGTTTATTCTTACCACAACTATGACATTTCTGCCACCTTAATTTTCGAAGAGTGAAACAAATAGCACGCTTTACATGAAGTAATCTATTTACTTTTGGGGTGTCTGAGAAATCAGAGGACTAAGAAAGTCGGATTGGATACTCTGCAGGACTAAATATAATGCACAGATCGGATAAAAAAGTAGGGGGTGGTTAAATCAACCGAAATAATCAACGGATAAGACCTTCAAGATCGGGATAGGATGGTGGCCGCTCAAACGGTTTGGTCGGAACTGTGTCCAAATTCAATCCAAACAGTCGGATACGGAGTTCCAAGTTTGAAATTAAGTTCACGTCATCCGCGAATGCGGCACTGGTAAACTAAAAGCAAACGGACATCTCAACCATCGCAACCTCACTCCTCAAAGTTATGAGAAGATGTGGCAGGTAACAACTAGCCTTCTCTTTTCGGAGGCAGCTAAAACCGTCAATCCATGAGGTCTGTATGTACTCCGATGGAGCTCCGAGAATGATTTGGTTGCGCCGATTTTGCTTCGCTGAAGGCGGACGCACCATAATATCCATCTCCTGCTCAGTCGGCTGATCTGTGTCAATCGTCAAGACAACAGACTAAGGGAAAAAAAGTGGATTTTTGAAATTGCCAAATCTCAACCATCCATTTTTGATTAGCTAGTGCTCCTTCACTTGCTATTGGCTGAGGGAGGAAGCGGTGATAAGCTGGAACATTTAGTCGCGCAGGGCTTGCCAGCTTAGTATACAATTTATTCACAAATACGATGTATAATTTAAAACATAGCAAAGTGGTTGCCACCTTAAGGTCATAGTGCATTGTTAAAGAAGAAGAAGAAGAAGAAGAAGAAAAGAAGAAGAAGAAGACATTGGAATTACCCAATCTCGATGCTTGCCTTTCCTGAAATCAGGACCAGGAGCCATTGTTACAATAGACGAGAGAGGCCCTTAAACGTGAAAACCTATGTGAACAATTTTTAAGCAGTTGTTTAGTCTTTTTCCCAAAATAGCCATACATATTTCCACAATATGGTTGTCGGAATCCCGAACTAGCAGAAGATTTTGTTCCGGCGATAGAGAGACATGCAAACGTTGTATCCCTGAGATGGAAAAAATGAGTTCGACTGGTTGTTAAAATCTGTTCGTTGAACTATGCATCGAAACGCCTCTTTCTCCAATTTGTTACCTTGAGTAAGTAGCCTAATTTCTAAATATAAGGCTTAAAACCTAACTACCTAAATGCGTTAATGCCAAATTTCTGCAAAATAAGTTACAAACAACCTTTTCTCGTGTGTCTCATGTAGACCAACGGTGGGCCATGACACATTGTAAACAGACGTTGTTTGGTAACCGTTTCAGTATGCTGTTTCACCAAATCCCGATGCAGTTCCCTGCAAAGGCAGCAACGAACAGCCTCACTTAACGGACCTCAAGTTCTACACAAAGTAGTGGGGGTTTTACACGCACTGGACTGCGAGGTGGTTCTTCTCCTTCTCCTCCTCCCGCATCCGCCACTCGCGTTCAATGGAGTCCAGAGAGAAATGGGACAGCTCTCTCGCAAACTCCTCAAACGTAAATGGGCAGCTGGAAATTGCGTTTTTCAGGCTTGCACTCAGTGCTCGTGAGATCTAAGGGAAGTACGCGCTACTGATGTTATTTAAGCAACCAAGTAGACATGAAAAATTGAGCTAAAAAAACAACCCGGGAATCGTTTGAGTATTGGATGATAAAGACTCGCCTGTGCTTGTTTTGTAAGCTCCAAGCTTAGAAGAATGATGCAGGCGGCGTCGTGATCATCTTGTGAGCGCGCAAAACCAAACCAACCAATCAGGTAAGTGGGTGGATGAGTGAACTAGCATTGCCTTAGTGCCACGATTTCAAATTATCAGGGGGAGATCGCATACTTACGCACGTACATACCCACACATACAGGTCTCTCGAGAGAACACGCAAAATGATACGGCATGTGGTAAGGTAAAGGAGACTGACAATTTCACGCCGAGTTCCTATTGGTTCACGAATTTAAAAGCAAATGGCTTGCATCTTGTAATGCAAAACGCTCGTAGCTACTCACACTGTCTTAAATATGATCCAAAATTGCTTTCAATAAAGGAAGATTTCGTTAAGCTGAGTGAATTTGTGTGAAGAGACCTAATTTTTACGACTCAATTATTGGTTGAAGTTGCGTGAACTGTGATTGGTGAAAACTTACCGTTTCCAAATCACATGGCTCAGCATTCAAAGCGAACCAGAAGTCGTAGAAGGTGTCAAAACAGTAAAGAAAGAGCTCTAAGAAGACCGAGTCTGCATTGGGTGAACTCTGAAAGAGTAGGGGATTTAGTTGTTCGTCCTCCGCAAGGAGATTGCCTGAGAAAACAGATAAAGTTCACAAATGCTTTGAAAAATTTCACATGATCAACAAATAATAGCGTTATTTCATGCAAAGCTAGTTTAAACTTAGACGGCATTTGTGGAAAAAAGGTGTATAAAACTACCAAATATAGCTACGAGAGAGCATATACTCCGGTGGGCACTTTTACTTTCACATGAGTATAAAAGCCACATCACCGTGACAATACAACGTGCAGTAGCGTATGCCAAGTGTGTCATGTTACCATTCACCAGTTCAGACATCTGGCATTGCAATTAAGAGGACAGGCCACTGTGCTAGCACCTGTGCGCGTGACGACCGACGTGCCCTCTTAGCAAGGGTGCACGGCCCGAAACTACAGATAGTAAAGATGTTCACAGAGGTTCCATTCCCGATTCGCAGCACATTGTTCCTGTGAGACCCAATCCTGGATTCTCTTTCAACGCATAAAATTGCACAAAAACGGACCATCCTGCGGGAACTATGCATGCCATAATTCACGAATGTCCATGATTTCGAAAATTTGGCGCACTTTCCTTTCTTTCATAAGCACTAAATTTCTTCACATTGTCCTGAGGACCCATCAGGACATCAATTACACTTTCGTCCTTATCATAAAAACTGAAGCGATGAAAAATGCAGTTATTTGATACGATAGCTTAAGTCCTACATCGGGACTCAACAAGGTCCTAGTCACTCCCGCGCAATCTACATGGCCCAAGGGTGGGTGGATGGTCAAACATTTTCATAATCATGCAAGTTATAACATATATACTTCTAGTTCCTTTCGAAAGGATCCAACTGGGACGCTATTTCGGAAGCTTCGTTGAGTGAATCATCGAATAACACGTGTGCGATACCAAGGTCTCGACTGAGAAGCACCATCACTTTTCTTACGAAACTCTCCCCATTGTGTCCCGATGTTCAATCAAAAAGCTACGATAGATGACCAAAAGCTAGTAACATCAGGACTGCAACCGAGTGGAATGAGTAAAAATCGGAGCACGTCACATATATGTGACGTGTTGCGATTTTTCACGTAGCCGAATCGCAACCGGTTATTCACCAGTTTGCGATAACTAGCTAAATTAAATAAAGAGTTCAAAAATAAATTTCGTAAGCTTTGAGCTGTTAAAATAGCGAAATTTCGGTTTAACGCAAAAATTTATGAACAAGGTACCTCAAGTAAACTTCTTCGCATTGTGTCAGATTTTCCACACAAAACTAAAAAACGCAACGGAAGTTCAGGTAAAACAGGAACTTTGGGATTCGCAAAAAAAGGAAGCACATTGACTTCTTGCATTTTCGCACACTCGATTTAACTTTAACCGTCCGCGCGAAAATTACGTGCCAGTATTAAATTGACAGCTCCAAATTCCGAAAAAAAGGGTTAAGTGAAAGTTAGAGCGAACCGATACTTTAATGCAGTCCCATTCAACATTTTGCGGGTAGAACTAGTCAAAATAGAGGGAACAAAACTCGGAAAATTCCTTAAGAACCAGTTTACAAGGGCCAAACTTAAGAAAGGCAATCGGGTACAAATACGGGCTTGAGAAGACAGATTACGAAGTCGACCAAATTTAAATGTGCAAGATCTGACTTATCACCATTCAAATGCTTACACCAACCTCATGGACAATAGATTAGAATTTATTTTGACAAATGTTGGATTCATTTACTTCTCTGAATCCAATATTGGGTGGTACAAATGGCTTCATTCAAGAAGCAGTAGGAATGGAAACGATTAGAACGTCCAAACCTGCACAAGATGGCGTACCAATGATGTTAAAATTTTCACACATCACCAAAGAAACAGCTCGCACAGCAGGCAGTAGAGGAAATACCGGACATCCCGTAGCCTTATCAGCTCCCAACCAGGCTAGGAGGGAGGCTGGAGCCTGTGCAGACTCATGCAGATCTCCAACTGGACGGTTCTTTCGGAATTCTTCGAAGGCACCTTGGTTTTCTAGAATTTTTCGAATGAGACCACCTCGATGCTTCACTAAGGAGGAAAGGCAAACAACACCAAGCATTCTTGGTGGTAGTTTGAAATCGTCGTCCGGTGTGTGGGGATTCTGGAAAGAAAAAAAGGGGATTAAAGACGTTCTACCTCACGTGAAGGTATAACATTATGTGCTCTTTACCGCAAAGCCACACATCTGATAGATCTCCACTTTTGGATTGCCCTCGGTGATACTACTGGATGTTGAAGAAGTTATTTCGGGGAGAATGAGACGGCACAAGTCCCGCAAAACGCGATGCATTTGCCGTTCCTATAAAATCGATACAGCTGACAAAGCAACAACTACTTAAACATTATCAGTAAATGCAATTGCGCACGTTTAATGGAGCTTCTCGCAGCAGAGCGTAGGGTTGGACTACAAAGGGCTGAAGTTTAATTAGCATGTCACGCAAGTTGGTCTCCATGGGGTCGGTGAATACAGTAGTCTGTTTCTCATCACTGATTGGTGTTGCGTCCACCAAGGGTCGCTGCATTCCTACTTGCAAAGTCGGGGGTTGCCCAGAAGGTGATGGCGGCTGGGTTGAAAACGGCGATGCAAAGGTTTGACCAGATTGATAGTCATTCAAAGTTGAATTCATTCGAGAGATGCGAGAAAAGGCACCGGAGACCAGAAGACTGCGCGGAAGTTTCAGGGTGGAGAAGAGATTTGGGCCACGTGTCAATGCAGAGGTGGTAGCGTTACCTGTAGGCGTCGTTGCATCATCGCGATAGTCATACTGAGGCGAAACTGTTAGATCGACTGCTTTTTCCAAAGCATCACCATCTGTTATAAGATCCTGGTGAAGGAAATATAGGCTTTACAATCATTCAGAATAGCCGCGAACTATTTGTTGCAAATGAAAGTCAGGGTGTGGAATCCAGTGTGCAGGTTGCATATTAACACAGCCTGAAGTCCCCTTTCTCTGTCAATTTAATGATCCTTTTTGCGCCGCCAATGAATTTCGCAGCTTTTTGGCTTTGGTGCTTGGGGAGATAAGGCAAAAGTCATGTCTCCATTTGGTGTCCCAATTTCTTAATTTGAACTTGTAACTTAAAATACCTTCAATGGATTCACGACGGACGGACCAGTGAAGCCATGAATTCTTTCGCAAGCCAATTCAATCTGATTTACGACGAAAGAACAGCTAAAAAAGAGCTTCGATGAACTTAAAGCACTTGTAAACGTTTTCAATGTTAAAATTCGTAAATAAGATGAGATAATGATAACTCTCCCATGTCCTCGGTAGCTGAATGGAGTCTAGATGGGAAACTGGATGAAAAGGGGGTAAAAATAAGGCAGTAAGAAGCTGTAAGTACTAAATACCATCCCTGTAAACCCACTTTGTTACATATTCTGCGATGTAGGGCTGCTCTTTCAAACAAAGACCCGTACACACAGCGAATGGTATATGAAAGCACTCCGTGTAGATTATCATTCAGCCTTGAGGACTCCAAAGCTCATGGGTTCTCGAAAAACAATTCACAAGGATTATGAAACTGCAGACCCACTGAAACTGGTGAGATGTATCGTTGAAGTTAGGGTTCCAGTTGTCCTTATGCATTCGTCATTCCAGTTTTAAAGAAGGGTGAACCACGGAAAGGCACGTTCGCAACACGATTTGGAGTGATATTGGCGGTAGACACTCCCATTTCTTCGTTCACACCAAGAATGCAGACTCTTCCTGTAGACCATAACTTACAAGAACCAAATATCCACACCCACTCTAAGTAGCGTATTTTCACCACATGCCACACAACGAAAGCTCCTCCCCTTACTGCTTATGCATCCAGGTTGCCAATTCGCAGACAGGTCGGAATGGCGTCCATTCGGTTCAATCGACGTCACAACAGGTGAGGATTCAAAATGAGAGGGAAATTGACGGGGATCACAAACAGGAAGCATCGTACCGACTATACCGAAGCACACTCATGTACTAAAGCCTAGCTACGTAAACAGGTGCCTCAATTTTGTAGCCTTAAACACCAAATTAAGTGATTGGATCTAGAAAGACTACTTCCCTTTCCTGTGGTATTATGGGAGGGATTAGCAAAACGACCAAGAGGGTTAACCAAAGCGGATGAAAGGATACTGCGTGATGTTCAAAACTGCATTTACCTACCGCAATGACTGAAGAGATGCAATAAGGTGGCAAGACGCTCAGAGTCTCTGTCAGAGAACCTGCCGTTGCCTCGTAGACTGCGTAGACCAGACACACCACTAAAATCTGTAACTCTGAAATCCTCCTTATTTTTCTCCCTTGTTCACTTCCAGTACCTGCCAACGCACAACTTGATGTTACCCCCGCAGTTGTTAAGTTCGCGTTAACTGAAGGCGATGGTGAAAGAGCTTTCGGTCGGATGGCCAGACCACCCTGTCGACTGTTCGAGCGACTGAGCTTAGGCTGAGACTGTGGCAGCGGTGGGAGACGGCGACGAGATCGAGATGAGTCCAAGGCATTGTAGAGGAAGGAGGCAATTGAATTATCCAGCAGCACTTGGACACGATTTGGGCTAAGAAAAACAGATAAGAGGGAAATGAGCACTTACCAGGTCTTCAGGAAACTGAGGAGAACCAAGAGACAGTTGCGGTAGGATGTGGAGTCTTCCAAGAACAGATGACAGCTTATAATCTGGAAGAGAATGTCATTTTCGTTACAACGGAACTTCCCAATTATAGTAAGATACTTTCAAACCTACCCGAACTTCATGGAATGGTTTAACTATAAGAATTCCAAATCAGTAGACTTTCTAAGTGTATCAGTGTTCTAGTTAAAGCGGAATATTTTGCGATTAATGACAGTTAGGAAACAATTTCGAGTAGAAGTGGAATGTACGTTGTTAGCCTATACCAGTCAACTTTTCAAAGGCAGAAATCTCCCCAAAGGTTCTCATCTCCTTCCATTTTACAGTAGGTTATTAATTTTTCGGGTGTCCTAAACCAGGTGTTTTACCCGCCGGCTGAATGTTTACAAGGGTGAACGTCGAAAATGCGGGCTAGGAGACAACATGACCAGGATTATTGCCCTCAGACCGACCTTGAAACAGTCGCACTTCTCAAACAACACATTGCAGCCGGGCCTTCTCTCAGTGTGCACTATCTTTCAAGCCTTCTGTAGATGTGTTCGCTCACGGGAAATTTCATCTTCACATCCTGGTACATGAGCATTCTGCCAATTTTACATGTCCTCAGCTGACCTTGCTTAGTTCGCGATATGTGCGTCGGTTATGGACAAAAGGGGCACATAAGTTACCTACCACTGTGCGCAAAACCGATTAGATGGTATGACTTCTTCATTACTCAAAGACCATTGACTTCGCATAGATGGCTTTTGGGGAAACCCCGACGCCGAAATGGAACTCACAGGTTGGGTGATCTTTCACGCACTTCTCATGCGTGTTTGCGGTGTAGCGGATCAACATGATCATTTCATCTACAACCCGTTTCGTTCGTGGACCAGTTACCGCAGCCCTTCTCCATTCCTCATCGTCATACCTGCAGCTGAACGGTTGGAGAGCTTTGCATTCGAAAGGTCAACATAGTCATTCCCTTACCCACAAATGACTGGACAAGAAGAAACCATGTATTGCATAACGAGCACACTTAACAAGGGGATTATTGTGCTTTCAAAACACTCACTTCCTGTTCACAACCCTCGGCAATTTTCTAAGGCTCCAACCGTTCTTCCGCAATAGGATGATAGCCCCTAAGCAAAGGTGCGGAGGCAGTTGGCATATCAGACTTATGCGGATCATGGCAGATTCGACTGCTTATTATGACCGATTAGCACATTCAGGTTTCCAGAGCCATTTCAAACGAAGCTCTTAAAAATAAATAAACTGAAAATAAATAAATAGGGTCAAGGATGAACGGTGATAGATGCTATTGGCCGATTTTTTCGACTGCTGATTTGTCAACCACTTCTGGACAATTTCAAATGAGTCATCCCGGAATCCATTTGTTTATCAATCCATGTTTAACATTTTTACTCCTTATTACTGTTTTGGAGGTGAGCATAGCTGCCACTTTTGTAGCAGCAGTAAGCGAATCTTAATCGAGCAAAGGACAATCCCAGTCTCTTTCGTGAATAAGCACTATAATGTCGAATTTGTGAAGGTTCACGTCAAAAGATCTGCCAAAAAGGGGCCAAATTTGGACAAATTTTAGTTTCTGGAGAAACAAGCTCCAAGTCCAACGAATCACAAGTGACTTCGAAGAAATGAACACTGTGTTCGTGAACCACGGCGCAAAGATCATCCTTGCTGTACAGTGTGTTCCAGCCTCTGGTACAGTCGAACAAACCAGTTCCTTCTAATATGTTCTGGCATGAAGACTAATCGACACTGAAATCTTAGCTAATTCACCAGAGCGTGGTACTACCAATGAAATAAGCAGACTCCCTTTCGTGACGTTAATTCATTGCAATTAATGGGAAGCCTCATTAAGGCTAAGGCAGAAGAGTAAGTGGTCGTGAAATTGAGCATACATTTCTGTATTCACGGATTTTTATTAACACCGTGGCCACGTAGCTTCCCGTCCACGTTCACGACATTCCGGCCTCCGTGTGTGCTAATAACAAACCAGTTTTCTACCATATTTCACCGCAAATCAGACGGTTGGAAATGTGGAAGTTAATTAACGAAAATATGCCATTGGCTTAATCATATCGAGGAGACGTTAGGCTCAGCAAAGAAATGTCACTCGAAATGAACGCAAGTGTGCAACCGGTGGGCAGTGGAACTGCTGAGTCATCAAGTAAGGGCCAGAGTGACACAATATAAGGCACCAAATCTCGCCTTTGGATGTTGGAAAAACGAAATTGCAATTTGGGGTTTTGCAAAGGAAAAAGGAGGGAGGCGTGTGCGTTTCAGCACAAGGCCGTTTCACAAGCCAAAAAATGGGCAACCTGTGAGACTAATACAGATTGGGTGAATTTTTGTCATTATAAAACTAACTTTTCTGAGTCTTAACAACAGCAGAGGGTACAAGATGACTAAGACAAGGGCACAACTGCAAGAAAATGATAAAAAGTAGGAACGGAGTGTTGAGAAAGGCTGAAGCTGCTGCATTTGACGGTATCCTCATATGAGTTTTCATGATCTACCATAATTCCTTTGTCATGAAACTGACAAGAGACTCTTCTCGGGATATGTAGCTTATACTAGCTCATAAAAGAACACTGGGCGAACAAATAGGCTAGAGTGGGTCTCGTTTTAGCGCGCCGCAATGGCACTTTGTAATTAAGGTATTCATAGGGTGGAGGCGATCAGTTACAGAGCGGAGCGCCTTACTTGTGCTCTCTAAAAATTCCTCCCCTCCTCAACCATGACAAGATGCCGAGTAAACCCGATGAATGTGCTTTAATCCTGTCTGGTTCACAAAGGCACTTTAATAACTCGATGCAAGAACAGTAGATGGAGAAGCTTCTGATTTTCTAGCTTGATATGTATCATTGGGAAAAGATGTAGTGGGTTAGGGTATTTGGTTCTAGTGATGCCTCGTAACCAGGAAAAGCATCCAACCCAGAAGAAAAAGAACTATGGAGCACAATTGTTCGGAATAAACCGACTATTAGAGAAAAAAGTAAACTTTAAGTGATAAACAGTGTGGATGATGACTACACGAATTGTTCATAAGCACATTAATTCTTAGTCCATTATTTACCCGGTGATTGGCGAATTGGCTTTTGTATTTTAACATTTTCCAAGCGGAAGGCATAGGTGATCATTCCCAAACGGTTCACTATAAACAATTCACCTATTATAAGCGTAGGTTAGTTGCTAGAGCTACATAACATGGTTCTGGTTGCTTTTATTTTCTCCTCATGTGCGTGGCTAACGGCAAGGTATTACGGTAAACATCAAAAAGAAAGTAGGAAGTAAAGCGTAATGATGACACAGTATCTGCCACCTTATTGTCCACCTGTCTCAGTTTCGCGGCGGTGTGAGATCTTCCATCCTTCTACTGTCTCCCCATTGGTTTCTTGTAAAAGTGCGACTTTTTTCTACTTATGTACCTGTCACAATTGCTTTGCATGAAAAAGAAATCACATACGCGTCTCATCTGCATTGGGATGACACACCTCAGTAGTAACTGCCTAGCCCTCGGCAGGCAAACAACTCCCTCTGAATGCCATAGTAAACACGCTTTTTGTTTGCTGAAGTGTAAGCATTGAATCGTTTTCAAATCATCAACACCACCCTCGTCCACTTACCACGCTCTCCAGTGCAACTGACACTTCGCCTGATCAGCCAGTAAGCAACCAAGTAGCTAAGGAACAGTACCTTCCCATGAGGTAAAATAAGCAAAAAAATAATTTGCTAGGACTCATGGCGCACACCCCATCTTCCACCCACCCATTTACACACACTAAGCCTTCCCAACACCACCACCACTTTCCCTTACGGTGTGAGGACTAATTAGTTGTTCCCCCACCACTAAAACCGCATCCATTCGGTTCATTCGACATCGTGCGAGGACTCGAAAGGAGAGGGAAGTAAGGAGCACCATACCGGTAGACCGACGCACACATACCCCAAAGCTTAGCTACATAAACAATTGTCTCCATTTTGTGGCTGTCGCAGCCAGATAAAAGGAATCCTGAAATTTATTTACTAATTTCACACAGTTGCTCACCATGATAGCTCCCATATTCGAGATGGCAATAAAATCTTATCGAATTCAACGAAATCCAACAAGATGCTTAGAGGCACAATGCCTCGCATCGTCGTTTCTACTCAATATCAACGTCGGCCGATTGAGTACATTACACTTGCTGAGCTGTTGACTCGAAGCAAAACACAGTTCTCCTTTTAATAAACTGAAATATTTGGAGCATCTGATAGGAGGTCCCATGAACCTCCCACCATAGATTCTTGCTTCCCAATTATGTACAAACTAGGATCGGAATCCGAAAGGCTGGACGTTTAGAATTTCGCCGCTGCACTTTTTTCCGGAATACCCAGGCTCCAAAGTTACCCAATTGTTACCAGTGTTACAGTTGCGCGATTTCGTGTACCGGTGGCCGGAGGGTGATGCAGAAACAGTCAACCAATCAGCGACCTCTGTTTACGTAGACTGACCATGATTTCAAACGAGGGTTTTTTAGACTATTCAGTTCCGTTTTACACCACTTGCTTATACGACAACCATTTTAGCGTTACTCTGCCCTTAGCACTATCCACATTCAAGCGTCGTGTACTGTCGCGAAGATGTCTCGACTTAACCACCATAAAAGTAAAATTACTGCAGATTTAAGCAACTCTTCGCCCAAAGTGTATATTTCGGCAATTCGGTGGTAAACAATAACCACAAAGTTGGACTGAAGACTTCGTCAGCAATTCATTATCCTGCTTCGTGTTAAATAGGAAGGATGCTTCTCTGAATTCGTTTGATTGTCAAAAAACAATTCCATGCTGGCTCCAATCAAGCCATTATTCAACTGCCGATAAAAAGTGTTTTAATCTGACTCCAACCGAAAATGATCTTCCAAACACGTTTGTCACTGCCGTCACACACATGTGACGGATAGCATCATAAAGAAAGCAATAATCTTGGAGAAGGGAGGTAAAATATACCGGTCGGTCCTATTTATCTTTGATGTAAAAGCATTTCCGACTGAATTTCAACAAAATTTAGCACGCAAAATGTTGGAGCGCACTAAATTCAACAATAATTCCATCGTACTTGTTAAACATTAATCCACTTCAACCCACAACGCCGAATGGGCACATTTGTTTATTCATGCACATCAATTAGTCCAGGCGAAAGCCGTGACAAAGTAGTCTTTGCAAAAAGAAATTATAGAAAAACACATGCTAAAGCACCGACATAAATAAACAGTCGATGGAGCCTCAGTCCCTAACCAGGCATTAAAACAGTTCGACTCATTATAATTTCTCCGTCGAATAACTTATGAAATTGATGCAACTTTCATGTCTAAGAAACCAAAAGCATGTTTTCTCTTTCAGCTCATGTTTTGGATGTACAGCAATAGGAGTAGTAGAGCATGAAGTGCAAACACTGGGGAACCGATTTCACTCAGCCTTATAAGGAGAGAGGTGAAGTAAAAATACCAAACACATCTGAAAAAGGTGGCGTCATGAAGTCCTACCAGAACTGAATTGCTACTTCTGTGGGAGGGGGATGCAAGTTGACACATTTGATTATTGATAAAACGAGACAGTAGCTCTTTTTTGGAACAAAAGGGGCCGCAAAAAGGGAGTAAGGTTTGATTTGTTGGCGGACTGCAAGCTTCATCAATATATTGTAGCAGTCGCATAAACAGCCTTATCATGAAAAATAACTGCAGTCTACTTATTATCTGCAGGAAAGTCGCAAAGGAAAGTGGCTTCGCCGTCTCAAATTCAGTGCATCTTCTTTTTAAGGATTTTACGTATGTGTGATGGGTGATCTCAGGTAAGAAAAACCGAGTGTTGCACATTTTTGGCACTGATAACAAAGATGTTAAAGCATAATGGCGAGTTTGAACTGATAGAAAAGTTCACAATGGCGCTTTCGAATAATGCAACCAAACTTCTCTGTGGTATATTACATGCTTTAAATAAGTGAATAATTCTCAAAGCTGCTTCTTCGAGGAATAATTTGACTCTACCTGGCTGATGATTTCATCGGGCACCTGAGTCCACTCAAATCCTTTTCCTTCGAAGGGACAATCGATAATATCAACACCGCGACCTGTTTCAAGAATAAGGGCATCGTAGCTTATCAGAGCAGCTAATCCGCTGAGTAACTGACGCCACAATTGAGCACGCAGATCGGCCTTCATGTCCGCGCACTCGCTGGAAATGAGAAAGATAGATGACCAGGGATAGAGCAAGCGACCCCTGGCAGTCAAATCCATTGACTGTGGCACTCTACAATAGCTTTTGAAATGGCGCTAAATTATCCTAAATGTATGTATTGACAAGAGTCTTCCTCATGATTGACCAATAAAACCAAAAAAAATCCAGACGAGCTTACGATAGAGGAGCACCTACAAGTATTCGCAACTGAATCCCAAATACCTCAACTATTCAAGTGCCTTAAAAGACGAAATTCTATAACTCCAGTCAAAGAAGAGTTCACGGTAGAAATGCAGCCAACAAGAAATGAAATACAACTTACGTGATAGCAGTGACAACTTCGAAAAGGGTGTTTACACCACCATTTATGAAAAAGTGGTCGCTAAACTCGCTGCAGGTCATGGAATGCAACAATTCCTCAACGCGTTCAGAGAGATTTTCAACTTCGCCTAGGCGTTCTGAGTTGTGAAGACACTCACAAATACAGGCAAGTAAGGCTATCAATTCCTTAGAAGAGAACTCTGGGGCCTGCACAAGCTCCACCAGATCATTTTTAAGAAGGAAACGTTTCTAAAGACAATAACTATCTAGAGGCAAAAACAGCTACTTACTGAATCAGAGATATAATCGACCAATGAATCACCAGAAAATATACCCAATCGAAATTTTTTTGACTCTGTAGCGGGTTCTTGAAAACTATGTATAAAAGCCAAAACATTAAACGAGCTGATCAAACGTACGACTCAAGGATGCGTTTCACAACATCATCCATGGAGGTAGTCTACAAAGTATAAGAATAAAATAAACTGCATTCATACTCTGGACATTTGAAAGTTCTTGACGGTAGTGCGATATTTAACTTTAAAAACAATGAGCTCACTGGGAGCAACTTTCTTTAGCTGCGGACTTCCGCTCATCTACAACCACAAAAATTGAGTAAAAAGCATTAAAGCTCCCTCATAAGAACCTCTTAAAATTGTACATTAGAGGTATGCAACAAAGTTCATAGAAATGAGCAAAATCGCGGCAGGAGAACAATTTAAAGGTGCAGTAATGAACCGTGTTTCGCTGATAGGCGATGCATTGTGTTTCTTAAGCTAACCAAGAAGTAGTTAATAAGAAAAGACCTTCCAAACGAAGAGACAAGGGGAGAACAAAGCGGACAAGCACTTGTCACGTACTTAGAAAAATAACCACAAAAGTACGAGAGCAAGAGTCCAAAACACTTGGAGAGCGCGCGTTTTAGATGACCCATTTGGCACTTCGGGATCAAGGTCAAGTGGCACACTTTTCATATATTACAATAAAATGGTCATAGTGCAAAAGCTGCAAAAATTGTGCAATTAAAAGAGTTTTCGGATCAACCATAAAACCGGTTACGTGCCCAAAGAGTGTAAGTATATTAATGAACATTTGACTGCATAAACAATATTCATTAAAAACACATTGCCATCCATGTTAAAGATAGTAGCTGATTGTGCATTTCCAGACAAGCAAACAAGCATTTTAGTAGAAAGTTGTTGTTATTAGCTAAGGTTAGTATCTCCTACTTTTAATGCTATGTTCATCCATTGTGTTTACAAGGCTCGTGGATGACTTCGTTCCCCTTTGTAAATCAATAAAAAACTTGGGTGATGCGTATGTTTCTTTTAACAACCTTCAAGACAAAAAAATTAAAAGCCGATTTTAAGCATGTTCAGATGAAGCGTGTTAATTTTCCTTACGTTGACGGTGCTATACCTTAACTGTAGTACTTTGTTTGTTAAAACTGCCGGTTTCTGTCAAGGTCACAGAGGTGGCCGTACTGCCCTAGCTGCGTAGGCTGGCCTCCGGGCCATGCTAGCAGCCTATTTCCCTCTGTCCGGTGAATATATATATTCTATCCTGCCACTTTGCCTTCTTTTGCCTTAAGGAAGCCTCGGGACGCTACACCAACATCTCGTAGTGAGCTGCTTGCCAGCTGTTTTGTAATACTTGCCTTGTTATCCCTGTCCGTTTCGGTTTCGGTCACTTAGGTAGCCGTATTGTCTTAGCTGCGTGAGCTGACCTCCGGGCCATGCCAGAAGCTCCGTTCCCTTTGTTTATTGAATGCATATATTCTGCCCTAGCATTATGCTTTTTTGCTTTCGAAAAATTCTAGAGACGCTGCATTTGTGGCAGCGGATGGCAAACCCGACTTCATTGGGTGCCTTTTCTTATCTCTATCACCTGTGACTTATTGCAGCTATGCGAAAGAATTGCTGTACTACGGATGGGAGAATCCCATAACAGAAGGGCTGAGAACGACGTTCGCCTTCGGCATCTATCATATCCCCATGTTCTGCAAAAAAGCTATTAACAACCGAAGCAACACTAGCCGTGGACTAACTGGAATGGTCTCGTCCTGGCGATTTACTTAATTACCTCGTTTATGGAGACCGGTGTACTAACATCTCCCTGCGGAAATAATGATGGCCAGCAGAACCTCTTACTCCAAATTTATTTTTGCAAGCCGAATAAAAAGTCTTTGTCCAATCGAACTGCCAGGAGGGATTACTGACGTTGGTGTCAAGCATCTTTTCAGTTGCGTCGAATACCGGCGGCCGCACGGTTAGATTGTGGATACTTCTTGTAGCACTGATGCCAGTCTGTGCAATGCCCGACCGTATTCTAACTCCAGGTTTTGGTGACGAGCACACTATGCGTAATCACCATTAAGCCGTATCCGAGCTGTCTGATCTTTGAACAATTTCATTTCTAATGCGTTTATATTTTTTGTTTAGCCCTTGACTGCGGTTAAGGGTTGCTTAGTTAGCAATTGTATCTTGGCCAAGTAAGCTAGCCTCTGAGCTATGCAAGTAGCTTAAGTCCTTTTTTGCGCCAAAATGCATGGATTCTACTCGAATTTCTATCTTCGACGACCCTAGCTTTAATACCTCACGTAATGAGAATGTACGTTTCCTGCCCAACTAGTTTGCTTTCTCCAATTTTTCGAAGGTGCCCTAACTTTGTACACTTGTGGTGAGCCTTACGGATCCTAGCATAAATTTATTTGCAGAAGTAAAAGGTGACATGCACCAAATATTATTCAATTACAGTCCCACAAACAGCTGTTGTAGAACGCGTTTTGAACAGTTTATGCTAAACTGCGATGTATTAGTGTAGTACTTTGTTTGCTGGAACTACCGGTTTTGGTCAAGGTGACAGGGGTGACCGTACTGCCCTAGCTGCGTGGGCTGGCCTCTGGGCCATGCCAGCAGCCTATTTCCCTCTGTCCGTTGAATATATGTATTCTACCCTAGTAATCTGCCTTATTTTGCCTTCGAGGGGGCCTCGGAACGCTAGGATTTGCATATCAAAGTTTTCTTGTGGACAAAAGCAGACATAATATTCGGGCAAAACCTAGCTATTCGACAATGGAAGGAACAGGAACTGGCGGCATTGTTTAAAGTCTAGCTCACTCAGAGAAGACAATGTAGCAAACTACATGGCCACCCTTAAAGCTAAGAATCTGATTAATTATTATAACTTATTATAAATAT
Source organism: Taenia hydatigena (assembly GCA_036345935.2). Classification (NCBI taxonomy): domain Eukaryota; kingdom Metazoa; phylum Platyhelminthes; class Cestoda; order Cyclophyllidea; family Taeniidae; genus Taenia; species Taenia hydatigena. The sequence goes on from JADWOT020000003.1 coordinate 22,871,025, forward strand.
TTTTGTGAATATCGAATACTAGTCATGCAAGGACTGTAACTCTTTGAAATCTTTAATATCAATAGCCCAAGTTCTAATATAATTATTGATCCTAATAATTGTCACAAAAGTATTTAGCTATGTGTTAAATTTGTGCTTGACAACAAAGAAATATGTAAAAAACATTACCCCATTATTTTATGCGTTAGTGTTCGAATCGGCTGATGGTGTGGCGCTCACATTTTGAATTGTGCTGCTTACCGTGCGCCTTTTGACATGCAGAACGAGGCCGGCGAGTTTGTTGATATGTATATTCCTAGGCGTTGTGATGTCAGCAATCAGTTGATCGGCGCTAAGGATCACGCCTCGATTTCCCTGCGACTCGCGGAAGTTGACGCTAACACCGGTCGCATGAACGGCGAGTACAAGACCTTCAATATTTCTGGTCAAATTCGCTCTATGGTATGATGAGTTTTAAACTTGAACTTGTTTTAGGGTGAATGCGACGATTCTCTCAATAGGCTTGCTATCAAGGCGGGGATGCTGCCAAAGTAAGTTCTTGCCTCCAGTTTTTATCCCATATTCTTAGGAACTTTTGCGATCACCACTAGTCGCCTGTAAAAATGTGCCTTTAATAAAGGATTCCGAAGAACCTCACCTTGTTATGTGGGTTCACCTCTCTCAAGGATGTCGTTGCAGTAAGCAGGGATTTTGAAATGGTCCCGAATAAATGATTCTTCGTTTCAATGAGGATTTATTTTGAGAGCAGGTCTTCTAGCACTTCATCACTGTCTTACTCCGTATTTCACCCGATTGAGTGTTTTTAGTGCTTTTTTCCTCTGCGGGTTTTTTTGTGCATTGCGTTCTCTTTTCTCGGAGTGTTTTTGGATTTGCAGTTACTCAAATTCTTCCTCGTTTTGTCGCTCTATCGGTGCCCCATACCTTCTCGAAACACGTTAATTAGTATCTGACAGTCACTCTGTTTGCCGAGAATCTGGGTTCCCCCAGGCTGAAGAAGATTGATTTTTTGCATATTGGACCTTGCAACTTTGGTGGCTTATGAGGCGGTTTCAGGGTTGATCGTCAGGAATCCGAGTTAATCTACGGCCCGTGATACTGTCATTAGCTAAATTTCAGTCACTTTTTTGGTTCTTAGGTTCGTTATTTTAGATGACTGCGGGCAGTTTAGTGCATCCACATAGACAATACTCGGGAACTACTTCAAATTTTCCCATTCTTTGCTAAGGATCCAACAAGCTACTTCTGAGCTATGAGTTATACCGAGCTGTTTTTATGTCGGTCATCGAAATTGTGTTTAAATTTCGTCACCGTCCCGTCTCGGTGTTCTTATGGGATGCATTCTTCACAGAATGGATAGATTTCTGACAGTTGGTTTTTCCTCAATCGGCAATGCACTTGCGGGTCATCATTGGTTTTTTAGACTTCTTATCAGTGGGCTGCAGTGACTAGTCCCAGGCGGAATTTTGTTAAACTTTGAACTCTGCCACTAATCGTGCCTACTTTTCCGGTGTCATGACAGATTTTGTGTCAATTTGGCACCCTTCTCGGCGCATCAGTCGCGGACTGGGAGGTGCCGTCCTGGCCATCACCGGCAGAAAAGCGCCATCGTTGTGGTGTTTCACCACTCAGGTTCCTTAATGCTTCGCACACCTACGGAGGATTGCATATGTGTTGGCCCGAATGTGAGGTTAATGCCCGGGACTTGTAGCTGTGATCCTAACTAGAACATCCGAGATGACAGAGAAATCGAAGTATGGGCCTCCGCCGTCCCGAATCGGGGTACACTGGTTATCGCGGGTTGCGGCGACTACTCAGCTTCAAATGTGGCGTGAGATGCTGCCAAGATAGTGCGCTCTCTCGTGGCCATCAAGTTGGTTTTATTATCAACAGGTGAATCCGAACATTCTAACCAAACGGAGGAGGAGGTTGAGGTGCTTAGTGTGATGTTCCCCCCAATGAAATGCCTTCTAGTCATCAGATTAAGCAGGCTTTAAATGCGGCTTGAAGTGCGAGGGCTGTTCGGCTGTAGGAGGTCGATCCTTGCAGCGCTATAATGTGTCCCTCCCATATTTTTATGGTTTGGCCAGCTTATGAACGGGCGGTTCATATTGGTGTAAAACTTTAGTGGTATTTAAAAAAGTAACACAAGTTAGGGGACTGAATGTACGCTCCGAAAGTAAACGTACACGTGAGGCGGGAAATTGTTTTACGCTCATTTCCTGTCGCTAAGACCTTTTTGAGTCAGCCCTGTGAGATGGTGGGTACCTCATTCTAAAAAATGAAACCGGTTGAGATTCAACTTGGCAGAGGAAATTAGATTTCGAATCATTCTGTGCTCCAGCTAGTTAACCACCATGAATGCAGGGGGCAAAGCCATCAAGGCGTGTCAGGTCCATCCAGCGATGGAGATCACCTCAGTCCAATTCTATGGTGACGTAAGCAAGGAGTAGTCTATGGCTAAGCTGAATTATCTCGACGGCTGTACTATATGGAGCAAAAAAATAACAATTTGGGATAAACATGAAAGGGTACAAATGTGATCAATTCCACACCGAAATTTAATTTATCTACGGGCACAGGCTGCAAGGGGTAGGAGTTTCCAGACTTCCTCAACTTAGGAGATTCTGGTCAAGTTTCCACTTACTTGCAGTCATTGTCGTCCTTCTTTGATCTTTTGATCACTCCACGATAATGAGAAAAGAGTTCTAGTGAGGACTTTCCTCGACATCGCGCCAGTCCTGAGGCCTCAATCCCGCCAAAGGTCCTTTTGGCTGTCAAAAAGGTACTTAAAATTGCTTGACTTATCTAACTAATGTTCACGGTTAGCAATTAGATGTCTTCGAGATTCTGTGCAATTTATTTCCTCTTCGTTGTGCCTTGGCAAACCTAGTGTGTCATAGCGTTGATTACCAATTAAGAGAGAAAATGAGTGGGTTGGATTTCACATGTTCGACTAATTGACATCACTGCGATGTCAAAAGACCCTTTCAAAGGAGTATTTGAAGCTTCACAATCTGCATCAGGGCTCATTTCATGTAAGACTTAATCAATCACTTACAGCCTTTCAGCATGGCAACATCGTTGTGCATAATGCTATCGGATTCGGTATGCTTCTTCCACGTTTGGAAGATGCTCTTCTTGGAAGTGAAGACATATACAGCTTGTGGCTTTTGCCTAAATTTTTTATTAAAAATAAGCAATACATCAGTATATTTGGCAGTATTCTTGAGTTCTCAAAACCGGCTATTCTAGCTTGAATCGAAACGATAAGAAGGGGAACTTACCGAGTACCGACGTATTCCAGGGCATCTTCTGATGAGTTGACCGTAATAACGGGTAGAATTGGTCCAAAAATCTACGATAGAAAGAAACGCCCCGTCAGCGCTCTGTAGAAGTCCAACGTCTTAGAAAGAAATAGGTTAAGCAAATCTTGGAAATACTCAACTTGAAATTTTTGAGCTTTTTAATTTTAAAACACGATTAATTAGACCATGGAACGGCAAAGCAGAAAAGAGTTCTAATTTCGGTAGCCTGCTGTAAAAAGTTCACTCTCATATCGACCACTCACTTCGTGCTGCATCAAGATGTCACATTCAGGGACATCACAGAAGACGGTTGGTTGAACAAATTTGTCAGGAACATTTACAAACCCGCCAAAAACTAGTTCTCCTTCTGTTTCGATCATCATCGCCCTCAAGCGCCTAAATTAATAAAAACGAAGAGTATTTTTGCCTGCGGAATTAACTCATATCATGTCACCTTTAAAGTTATGAACTCTTTGGAAGATATGTCGCGTTAGTGGCTGAATATAACGCTTGCGAAAGGTTTGGCCAAATATTTATAATTCGCTAAGGTGAAAGGTAGTCCACATGACTTACTCCGTGTGTTCTGCACTGATAATCCGACCATAGTCATTCGTTGCGATCGTTGGGAGGCCCCCATAGAATAACTCAAGCGCATATCGACATTCCTTCAGAAAATTTCTCTGTAAAAACCGTTAAGTATGTTTAACTACCAAGTATTTATTCGGATCCTCATTAAATTGTTTCATTAGCTACTGATGAGCGAGCTTGTGTGCGTTGTTTTAACTTGGCTGGACTACTAATTCGGCATCTACACTCACCTGCACATCAGCATGACAAAGCACATAGTCTGGAGCGACAACCATTTGCCCGCAATTAAAAATTTTTCCCCACATAACTCGTTTGGCAGCCAAGGCAATGTCTGCCGAGGAATCAACATAAACAGGACTAAAATTGAAAAAAAGAATTGCAACTTTTGATTGCCAACTAACATACACATCAATATGAAAAAAGATGAAAAATAAAATGAGAGGTATGCGCACCATTTGCCGTATAAATTAAGATAGACTGGAGTGAGGTTTTTAGCCGCTTCTCTCATGATATAAACTCCGTCATCGGCGGTTCCAGTGAAGTAAATGAAGTCGCAGCCATGCTCTTTGAGGAAACCCTTTATCTCCTGCAATGTGCCAGTCAACACTTGACAGACGCTCTAAAAAGTGATTTCATTAAAGATGTTTGAATGACTGCCTAAGATATTTTAACTAAACCAGGTATTGAGTGGTGCATCAAAACATCGAATATTTTGAGCTTGGAAGCCTCACAGACCGAAATATTTAGTAACTTTTGAATTGTACGCACTTCTGCGTTAGTTCAAGAAAACAGATATCTTTTTTAAGAAGCTAAGTTTTCCCGCACCATAGGGAAAAAATGCTACTGGAGTTCATAGACTTAGACATATTCTGAATGACTGTTGCCGCTTTATACTTTGTGCTTTCTCAGAAAATCTGTCAATGTGGAGAAACAACTTACGCGACCAAAATACTTCGGTATTTGTTCGACAAAAAGCTGATTAGTAGCCACAGCCAGCTCGGCTGGTTTAATGATAACACAGTTTCCAGCCGCAATAGCTCCTGCTAAAGGAATCATGATGTTTTGGAAGGGAGAACTCCAGGACGAAATAATTAGAACGGTTCCAAGGGCCAGTAGCTCTTCTACGCATTTATCTCTGTGAAATATCCTACTTTTCGGCATCTAAACATACTTTATTAATTTTTACCATGCGTAACATACTGGTCGAGGTTTTGTCCATGAATGAAGATTCTTTAATATTTGTTCAATTTCATACTTGACGCACAAAATCTCTGACGCAAGAACCTCAAAAGGAGGCTAAATTAATTGCTAATTATTGAAAGATATGCCTACCCTTCCTAGATCTGTATTCAGTGCTGCTATAATTTTTTCCTCCTTTTCGGTTACAAAATCAAGCAGAGACTGCAGGTGAGATTTTCTCATCTTTAAAGAGATGGGCCAATTTTGTCGAGTCCGAGAATTTAGTGCGCTTGGGTCCATCATTATGCTCGACTAGTTGAATACAATAATGTGTCTCATAAGACGTGCAAAAAATCTGCTAAAACGGGTGCAAAATACTACACGGTTATAGAATGAGCTAAAACAAATTTACAGTTACCCAACATCTTTGCTTCCTTGCGCCCGGGATATTGTAGTGTAATATCATCGTGTACAACTTAATGCGGGTATGACGCTATCATGTGATTTAACACAAGTTAATTTAATACAGAAAGCAAAGAGCATAATGCACACTAAAACAAAAAGCATCAACTACCTGACGCAATAGGAAGGTTTAAAAGGGAACTGTTTGAGTCGACCTTGGATATTCGACCTTGGTAATAGTGATTTATAAAATTAAAATTAAATGTGCTATTTTGGTAGCAAACAACTTTTGGCCCAAAATTAACAATACTCTGAAGCATTGTTGGTCAGCCGTTGGTTTGCCTTGATTCTGTTGTCATACTAATGAAAATAATGTGGTCAATGTTATTAGAGCTTTAGAGTACAGTACGAAATTGGCCCAAATAAAAGAAGAAAACCTGAATTTTAATTACACATAATAATTTGTTCATGCTAAGCTTGAAACAAACAAAAAAGATTTTCTTCAATTACCTCTGCAACGTTGTTAAAATCTTGAGACTACCCTGGAGACGAAAGAAGGCTTTGCACCCGAGCAAAATGTATAAGTGCATAAATGCAGAGAACAGAGAGGGCAGTGATTGCTGACATGATTAAGAGACCAGCTCTTTATTAAAACCAACAGTAAAACTATCAATACATTGCATGCCCGTATTTCTCTAATAAGCGTCGCTACAGGTGCTCCCTTTGCTCAGCCTGTCTACCTCCCGCGTCAGCAGTCACAATGTAATCAGTGCTAAAGAGCGAACGTATACGTGCCAACCTTTCTAGTCACCGGGATTATGTTTGGCTGCGAGGTCGCTGATCCCTCTTGGATTTTCACCTGGATCTGCAATATTGCCTTTTAAGGGAACTTAATTCGTGGACGTGATGCAATGCGTATGGATTTAAAGCCAAATGCAGCATAGGAGTAGAGAAGAAACTGCCTTACTAAATAGAATTGCAGTCAATCACATTGAGACGTCCCTTTACGCTTCTGAAAGTTTGTTCTCTTAGATTAGGATTCGACATTCCAACACAGATTACGTTTATGCTTAAATTAAAAGGCACAGTTTCCAAAAAATGTCACCATCCTATGGTTTTATTGTTTCTAATTTCATTATATGGTATCAAGCACATTTGCTTGCGAATGGAACGTAAAAAGTGGTAAGATAAAGCATTTTGTTGACTGAATTCTTCGTAGACCTGATGAGTCATGTCGCTGTAGATGTAGGAATGCTATTAAGGCCACGGCGGTGGATATAGCAACAGTCATGGTAACTTACTATCTTTCTTCCACTGAACACCGTTCCAAGGGTTCTTTGAATTCAACTATTTGCATAGAATTGGGAATGGGATCTTGTGTGAACTTTGACTAACCTAGGACAGGACCGAAGATAGTGAAATCGCGCCAGCAGAAGAGCTCTATCTATTTTTACAATCGGTCTAGTAAAGATTTTTGGACATCACGGTCTTTACCCAATGAACCGTAACAGTGCCAAAGGCTGTACAATAGTTTGTAGTTCACCTGTGCCCTGTTACAGTAAAATTTCCTTGTAGTGCCTTAGTAAATGCACCATTTAAAATGTAGAAAACTAGCTATAATTTGATTTGACACTGGTAATAATTCCCTCTACAAACCACAGAAGTATAACAGAGTAACTTGACGGCCAATCTAAAAGTCTCCTACACTTTTCTCAAGTTCATCAACAGTGTAGTTGACCGAGTTGTTGCCAATCGGTGGCAGTAGCTGGCAACCGAGGTCCTTCAAACTATGAAAATTTCCAGGCATTAAATATTTTGTCATATGAAACTTAGTTTCCTCTTTCCCAATAAATATGCCTGACAGGGCTGTGTGCGGAGGTAAAGAGACGTCACTTGTACAAAATTTCAAAAGAGCTAATCGAGCATGAAACCTTTTGCTTAGGTGAACTAATCACTTTTGGTATCTAATATATGCAGCAGTTTTTATCAGATAATGGCAATCTCGTTTTATGTCTACAAATATCGAGGTATTATTATCCTCGATCAAAAGGGGTTAATTATTTTTCGCCTTTCCTTCCCCTCAATTCCCACCCATCTTAGCCGCAAGCCCCCAATTAACAGGCCCGCTATATTTATGAGTAGTCAGTTAAAACAAAAGGCAGTCGGAGGAAGGGAGGAAGGCGGATTAGTAGCAGAAGCAGCGGTCACCTCAAAGGGAAGCGAGAAGCAGATGTTACTGACAATTTTAGTTTAGACCGCACCACCTGCTCTATCTCTCACAAACCACCGTCATTCTCGTCTTCATTACCGTCTGACAAATTCTCACGTGCTCCTCTGGGAGAGTAGACAGAAAGAATAGAGCACAGGAGAGGTAGTTATGTGCTCTTTCCGTCTGATTCACCTACTTACATTGATAACCACAAAATCAGGGAATGATTCGACCTTCTAAGATTCAAACGAATGGTGACTTGTCGTTTCAACTATCTGGAATGGGGATAACTTTCCTAACAAAGCTGGAAGACAGGGGACTTGGGAGTCGGTGTGCTCTGTGACGCCAACATGGGGATCAAAACTCAGGTGATTTAAGTGATTCCTATGATAATAATACCCTTTTATGAATAGGATAGGCAAGCAACATAAAAGGCCTACCATTTGCAGCAGTAGTCGATTTTAAGGTCCATGACTCTCCCTTAAATGAACATTCATCTACTGCGGATTATAGGTTTTGTGAAAAGGGTGAAAGCCATTCTTTTGTGATATAAAGACAAACGCCTTTTAGTGCTTTCGTCAGCAGCACATTGGTGGGCCAAAATTCCTAACCGATAGAAGTCTTTCGTTTTATAAAAAGTGATTTTCTTTTGGGGCTCTGATAATAAAGTGGTAGGTCGTCTGCCAAAGCAGCACTTTTTATTGGCACCAAATCAAGTCTCAATTTGTCAGATGCCTTATCATTGACAACAAGAGATCGTGATGATACAAAGGTTCCTCTTTTTTGCAAAAAAAGAAATTGAGGATTCAGAGAAAAAATAGGAAAATCTTGATGTAGGGGAAGAAGCGGGTGTTAAAATCATGGCGCACCAAAGCCTAAAATAGGGTTTGATCTTTAAAGCTCTCCGATTTCTTAAAAGCGCAAAAGGTAAATGGGCCATTTATTTTATAATTTTAGGGTTATAAATTAGACGTAGGAGCAATCTTACGTTCTAGTGATAGATGAGCAAATCCAACCCTAATTATCCTTTAAGCCATTAAGGAAGGAGGTAATTAGCCTTCACTATGTCATAGCATTGCGCAAGATTAACGCTCCTTCTGCTCAACTGGCCTAAGTGGAGTGTGGGACGTGGGTAACAATTAACTACAACCGCTGTTTCCTCATTACTGAGCTAAGAAGAAAGGATGAGCGATAGGAATATTTACCGATGTCCACATTGACTAGGTCAAATAGACGCTTTGACGGTGGAGGGAATGGCTCCAGATGATTTACGGTTCACTCAGATGGTGCATTGTATTTGAAGTCTGCCACAAAAAACATAAAAAATTACTTCTTTACTTTTGAGGTTTGATAGTGGTACATCTACCCTTTGGTGATGATATAATCTGACTCTAGAAATTAGTCCAATGAAACTTTTCAAGCAAACAGATTTGAATCCCATCCATCATGAAGTACGCGGTACAAAAAGAGGGTAGTGAAGTATTTATTTTCTACCAAGTGTAAGTCTCAATGTCTCACTTATTCCCTCTCGTCGCGTGGGAGTAGACCTTCCTTTAAGCTGAATCTCACGATTCGTGTGTGGTAAGTTGGCTAGATTTGCGTGATCAGACTCACACACCGGCAGCCACTTCGTGTTGTACCCTTTTAAAGAGTAGATCATGAGGTTTGTAGCGCATCACTGCAACTGTAGGACTCTTTATTTCTTAAGTCGGTGATAAAATAGAGCATCTCTAAAATCAAACGACCAAGAATTCTGCCGTGCCACAAATAGAACCGAGTCAAAAGACTGCCTTAATACAGACACTTTGTTTGCTATGGCTACCGGTTTCGGTTCTGTTCACAGAGGTGACCATATTGCTTTAGCCGCGTGAGGCTGGCCTCCGAACTATGCCAGCAGCTCCATTCCCTGCTTTGGTATATTGCAGCATCTCTCAGACTGTAATATGAGATTCCGGAAAAACGGTGAAGTGGTAGATACTTCGGGGAAGAATGTTACATAGATTAGCCAGCGTATCTCTGTCCCTTATTATCCATGCATTTAAACAGTGGCATGCATTCTACACCTGCCTGCTTGTCACAAAACGTCACCACCGTGGTCTTGAGCGATAACCGCAGCTTGCCTTTTCCGGTAGGCTGATAACAACAGAACCCTTCATACTATAATAAGGTCAATACAGTAGCTGTGGTTGCTGACAACAGGGTTATAAAATAACTCAAATACAATATCTTCCGCATTTGTCTTTTTCTACTTCAAAATATCTACCTTAAAAGCTGGGAGACATAAAATTTGTATGTCTTTTCAAGGAAATTGGAAAAGTTTTATGCTTAAAAGTTAGTTAATAGTCATTGATTCCTTTGCATCACAAGCGTTCATCTCGTTCAAATTAATCCAATTCGCATGTCTTCCTCCACCTCTGCCTCCTGTTCTTTTAGTTCATCGGTAGGAGAATTGCTGACGTTGACATGCACGATTAACTGAACATTCTCTTAGCAGCGGAGAGACTCTTGTCCCCTCTCTATCAGTCATTTTTAAACTGCTGCTCTCGAAGAAGTTTGTTAAAATCACATTAATTAACACTTCCAACGTAAGACCATACTCCTGAGTAATTTTTTTACTAAGAACTCCTTACTTCCCTATTTCTTGACTGACAGTGCTCTGAAAAATTGAAACATGAAACATTTGCATGTTAGCAGGGGTTTTTGTAGCTACAAAAAGCTTCTCTAGGACATCCTAAAAGCCTTTAATTAGTAGCTAATTGCTTAACAAAATAACAAGCAGAGATGTCTTCTAGATGTACCGATCACCCCTCGATGATGGCAAAGGTCAATCAGTAGCCAAAACTGTACCAGCCCAAGACGGAGTGACTCAGGTGGTCTCCACTGCCCGTTAGTCCATCTGGAGCGTAAGAACCTAACCGTACCTCAAGAAAGATGATGATAGGATTTCAGGACACACACTAGGTAGCCTAAAAGGTGTCATCTCATTTTCCGTCCCCTCTAACACGCTCAAGTATGCATGACCTATCCTAACATTGTAAATACCGGTTGCCGTAACTGAAAGAGTGATAATCAATTTTTAATTGCAAAATTAGTCTAAGATTTCGTTGAATGCAACGTGTAAATTTCAGAAAGAGTGCTATTTGTGATGTTGAATGAAGGCGCAGGACAAAATATGCAGTGAATTCTGTCTTTGATGGGTCCCGCTGGAATATATTAAGTGGTCGAGAAAGTCATGCATTCCTGAGGTTCTCAATCATCCTGATGCGTATTCTGAACGTGGATATTGGCGCTAACACGAGATGGTGGCAGGACCTTTGAGGCTGTTTTGGCCGTTCCACAACCCCAGCGTGCATGTAACACTATATTGATACTCCTCATTGACTTTATTGGACGTCAAGTGTTTCGCCTCAATTGCATAAACGTGGTAACGATCATCGTATCCAGCTTAAGATGGATATGCCAGCGAAGTGCCTGTTTGAGTTACTCTTCTACCCTTGCAGCCCCTTCAATCTGAGTAGTTTTGAGCACCACATAGCCTTCTGTCTCCCAACCCTTTCATGAGGCAGCTATCAAACCACCGTAAGGCTTCTAACGTCTTTTGAGATTGCTGATATCGAAGTGTCAGCAGAATCAATTGACAAGGTTGCGATAACTTTATAATTTTGACATTGTTCCGTTAATCACTTCAGATTTACTTATTAGAGCCCAACTCATTTTGACAAAAATTACACTTATCTGTCAAAATTGAAAAGATCTTTCAATTACGTGCTAATTACTTGAGGAAAAATTTTAAAGCAACTATTTAAATTGCCTACTCAAGTGAAAACCGTGTCAGCGCCACGCATGGGTAAGCTGAACATCCACTTATTGGCTGACTGACTCACAGCAAACAACCTGTTGGGTAATTGTATCAACTTTAGGCAGTTTACCATTTACAACTAAGTTTGCTATTTTATCTCAAAATGGTGCACAAATGGCGCCGGTGCTAGTTGTCAAAAACCGCTATGTCAGGCCTGTTATTTCACTTTCAAGGGTGGATCATACCATATCTTTTGTGTGAAGCACGAAGGAAAAAAGAACCTTAGATTTATCTACAGTGTCGTTCTCAAAGGCACATTTAAGTAAAATCCTAAAGAGCAATGCTTCTTCGCCTTTTCGAGCGATGGGTTTTCTCTCCAAGCTCCTCCTACTGTAGACTCTCTGAATAGGTCAAAGTGGGAGACATCTTTTTAATAGTAAAAATAAGCAAGCATTTTGATTAAACCCACCACCTCAGCATGACTTGTACAGCAGACAGCTAACACGGCTGAGTAAACAAACGAAGAAAAGGCTTTAACTATAGTCCAACAGTAGATAAAGCTATTTAAACCTTTTGGCACATAAATTAACGGCACGATTTTTGCATGCCTCGAATTGTGCGTAAGTTGCCCAATCTCTTCAAATAATCAGGCCATTCCCCTGCATTAAATTTATGGCGCCGTTTTTGGGTAGTGAGACATATGAATCCTTGTTGGGCTTACTCGCTTAACATTTAAGTAGTATCCTAAAAGTGGGGTCACAGATGAGTCGTTTTACGATCCCCTCTGCCATGGTGTTCAGTGTGTGTCAAATTTTCCAAATTACAAATGTATTTGAGTGATTGCATTGTGTTCATTGTTTCTCATACAAGGTTTAATTGATCTCCATGCCAAATTCTAGCAGAGTATGGGTCAACTCAATATCCGTGACCGAACGGACGTTCTACGTGCTGATGAATGCTCACAGGAATGACTGGGGAGACAAAGAACTGAGAATCACTGATACCTCTTTCGCCATTTACACTTTAATTGGGGCTGTCTTCAAATCACTCAAGCTATTCATTCGAAAGCCCCGTTGAAAGATGGAAAGATTGCAAAAAGCACCTGAGGTATTTAAAGAGACGAAAGCACGTGTTCATTGCTTTGGATGTTGCAGGCTTGCCAACAGGAAGAACTTCTGTTGATCACCACACGCCTTTACGGCTGTCTGCCATCGTGAGTAACGGTGACAATATCGAACTTGACTGGACTGATGTAGACGAAGCCTATCAACGTGTGACGACGTGTGATGACTTGCCACTGCGTGTTAAGCCGCCACGATAGCAGGCCCCATTTTTGGCACCGGTTGGACTTGATTACTCTCCCATCTTTTGCGCCATTAAACCAAGTTCTGCTTTTCAACTCCACTGTTTGAGTGGAATACGTGAAAAGCACTTATGTTGGAGCGATTAACTCAGAAGGCCTCATTATCGAACTTCCTTACTACTCATTGCTGCCCTTCAAAATGCGAATCCGGCTGCGTGATGCGGAAGTGTGTAAAGCAGTATTTATTCTTTCCGCCTGTTTCAGTCTTAACGGCTCACCTAATCTCTCCTCATCACGTGAGAATGCACCTTCTTTTAAGTCAAATCCCATCCTTTCTGTGTGGTGAGCTTTTTGGAATTGCGTGATCTAACTCATTAGCTAGTAGCATTTTCTTACCATGCCTGTTTAAAAAAAAATTCACAAAACCTTTGTAGTTGAACGCTGTAGCTGTATAAATCTCTGTTTTTTTTAAATAAACGTTTTATAAAAGCGATAGGAGTAGCGAAAATTAAACTAAGAAAGCGATTTCAATGGACATCGATTCAAGAATGAAGACATTCCTCCCCATGAGTTTTCAATAATTTTCTCTTATTTAAAGGTGCTCAAATTGTTGTTGCAGACCAAAATGAAACGCAGTTCTTGCGGTGTATCCACCAAATAAGCTTGGACTATGTTTCCATTTGATGGTCTGGGGACGTAAAGTCAATTTGTTCCCTTCGTTAGTCATAGGAACAAAGCGCCCCATTCTCCATTACAGCCAGTCGTTTAATTTGCCATACAATCAGCGGCAACTTTTTAATGCATATGTGTCTAAAGGCCCTGTTTTCGGTACCATGGTGGCGGTTTAAAGGTATTCAAACTGCTATGATTACCATCAATGTTAGTAAAGGTGAATCGACAGAATAATTTATTCGGTCAACGCAATTGATACATATCTATATATATCATTCCAGCATTATTTGCCCACGCATTTATGCCATAAACTCATACAGTCGTAGCAATTTAAAATTGTTTCAAACGCGCACCTGTGTTTCTTCTAGCCCCACCTGCTACTGTCTATTAACCGCCGGCAGATGTTCTTGGCTCCATTGATTCACCTATGGAAATATTTCTCAGGGCAAACGCAAAGGGATCCCGCACTTTTTTGTGAATCAACAGCGACTTCCTGTTTGCGTTCTGTTGGGTTCTCTTGACCCTCGATACTTTGTCAAGTAGTGTGTCAATCGATTTTTACTGGTCGTCGATCTGGAAGGAGTTCAGTGGTAAATACAACCCATTCCAAGGAGACAAGAGGAAATTGCAATTCGCGTGCTTGCATCAATCAGCTTCCAATAGGATTGTAAAATAGAAATAATGGTATTTTCCTTCTTATTTATCCTCCTCTCTAAGCATGATGCTCCCACTTAAATCAGTGTCTCCTTTACTCAACTGCTTAAGTTTTTCGCATTATTGTGATTAGTATGTGGCCAGAACCACAAAAGGCACGAAGAAGTTCATGACTGCGGTTCTTTACCTCACCTGTTCCGTCTGCTCGATTCTATATTCAGCAGCTATTATGTGTTTAAACTAACGAGAATAAATCGATGCCATTGCATCAGGCAGCGAACGCCCACTTGCAAAGGTGATCCACTTTCTTGAAATATCGGCCCCACAATCTTCTGGAGATTTTGCATAACTTGATGGGTTCTTTTTGAGGGCTGCTAGAGATCCACTAAGAGACAGGAAATATTGGAGAAACAAGGCGAATTGAGAAGTGGCAAATCGGTCGGGTTCCCCATCCCAAAATTAGACGACCATTTATCCTATGTTCAAAAGCAAAAACTCAAAATACGTGAAAGGTCAAGAGCTTTAAGCGAAAAGATTTGGAGCAGGAAATATTTTAAGTGACATTATTAAGGTGTGATTTAGCTATCCAATCCTGCCTCTCCTACTCAGAGAGTGGAAGAAGGAGTCAGGTATCGCTAATGTCACATCGCTTTCTACCTGGACCTTGGTCGAACTGGTGCTAGTAATCCAAACTCAAACGGCAGGAGTCTGGCGCATTCGTCAGTCTTGAAATTTCTAACCATATCTGAACAGTGATTTTCCTTCTCTTAAAAACATTTCTGATGCAGATCAAAATCCTTTTATACTTCTTAAATACAAAATCTGATTAAAATCAATGCAGCAAATACCCAATGATCCTCACAGTTTAGATTTTCTTCTAATTACGTAAAATGGTACCAGGATTGGCAACTCATATATCAAAGAAGGGACAGTTATCTTTGCTTTAAGAACAAATCACTACATTCAACTCAAACAGTAGCAACAAGTGGTTGAAACTTAAGACAGAAGGCGAGTCACGCAAGTGTGGTATGCAAATTCAAGTAAGAAAGGCTCAGCGTCACACCTGTGTGACGCTGTTGGTAAACAACTGGAGACTTTCAAGGAGAACAAGATCTGATAAGTAAGTGCATGAATGTTGTCCAAGGTGTTTTAAATAGCATGACACACAATTTTCTGTTTCACTATCAGACTTAATAATATAGTGTCGGGAATTCAATCCCACAACCCGTAGGTCACTTGTTTAAATGGGTACCGCAAAGGTATTCATTCAAAAACAACGGCAAAGAATGGCAAATAAATGTGCCCTCCTACTACCTCGGGAAGCAGCCAACTTACCAAATGGTATCCAAAAGACCCTGCTCCATGCTTTGATTTTAGAAGCAAATTTTACTTAAAAGCTCAAATGGAAAGAAGAAAATATGAAATAATAAATAACTGTAAAACCATATTCCTTGCAAAAAGAAGGCTAAAACGAGTACTTTAGTTACAATGATCTTGTGATCAGTAGACGTCTACTTCATATTAACTTTGACGCGTTTGTGGCTTCGTGATTTTGGGGGAATTAAGTAGTAATCCAACCAGTAAAGGAAACATTTAACTATCATGTAAAATAATGCGCTCACTCAAGCCTTTAAAGCGCGACATGACTGTTTGGATGAACTTATAGGTGACAAGCTGTCAGATGGCACCAAGCCGAGTGGAGGATACTGAATTCTTAAGGCGGAACCAAACGCTAATGCTCTTATAAAATGGGCTCAATCAATACACGTTGCAAAACGTCTCCCTCAGTCAAGTCTTAACCAAAGGGTCGGGTGCTAAGGAAGGAGAGAACGAAACGGCGAATATGTTGCCTTTCTGTTGATACCTTAATTACGGTGTAGTAAGAATTGGGATTTTCACCACATCCGAAAATCAAAAAGAATAATAGACCTAAAACCTTTAAAAAACCTTTAACATATCGTTTCGACATTTTAGACCCTCTGAGGGATTAAATTTGTTCGGCAAAAAAGGAAATGCTTTAAGTAACTTATTTGCGCTGATAATGAAATAAAATTTTATTAATTTTTCACCCCTTTGTGGGAATTTTGCGTATTAATCGTGGCAAATTTGTTGCAATTCCTTTTTCCCGCTCCACCACCGAATCCCCTCGGCTCCCGTCCCCTTTCCCAAAGAGCAGTCAATTTATCTCAATCAGCATCTGGAAATGGCTGTGCTTGTAGAACGCGAAATGCGCAATTTGACTATATCTAGAAGAAAGCGAATTGTAGCCTAAGAAAATGTGAATAAGTTATTAAAAGGTCTACTTTTTCTTAAGAAAATGACATGACAGAGGCCTGTCATTAGCAAGTTTGTGCACTTTTAAGAAGAAATTTTATTCACTGTCGCACATCGCACTCCTGGGGACAGAAAGCTCTAAGACCTCGACATCGTAGACCTCTCTTCTGGGCAG
Source organism: Taenia hydatigena (assembly GCA_036345935.2). Classification (NCBI taxonomy): domain Eukaryota; kingdom Metazoa; phylum Platyhelminthes; class Cestoda; order Cyclophyllidea; family Taeniidae; genus Taenia; species Taenia hydatigena. The sequence goes on from JADWOT020000003.1 coordinate 22,887,585, forward strand.
CATTCCAAAACAATCTAAATGGAACGTCTGGACGATCGAATGGCAGGTATTGGACCTACATACAACCTGCTTTGCAGAAAAACTCAGCTCCGTCAAGTACCTTGAGTTGGGACTGTCGGAACCTTGACTATCTTATTGCCTCAAAAAATTGAACGATGTAGTGAATAGGCATAGCATAGTTTGCATCAATAGTGGAGCAAGATGCCCTAAAGTGAGAAGACAAAATGCGTTTGTTTTTAGGGGCAAGTAAAAATCAGTTATCGCAGCTTGCAAGTCCAATTATTCTATTTTGGCACTAAGTCGCATTATTTTCCCACTGAGTGAAGGTTTAATAAGAAGTTGATAAGCTTGTAGTCCATCTTTTGATTGGGAAAATCAGTCTATATGCAGTAGGACTTGACACAGAAGCTGTGTCACATTTTGTTATTTGAAATATGAGATTAAGTAGTAAAACCGGGGGTTAACAAATATGTATGACGTCGTTAATATAGAATTATGTCACTATTGGAAAGAATGAGAGAATTTTCACTAGTAATTAAATAACTATGGTTTCTCATAAGAAGTTATGTAAAGAACTTTTCTCCAACTTTTCTACTTGTGGAAGTAATTACAGCAAAATTTATTCTTCTTTCAACAAGCCATGAGTTTACCATGGGATCCAAGTTCATCAAAAGTTTGTTCCCTTAAAGCGGAAAAGTCGTCAGTCTTAGCGTCCTCTTATTCACCTTCCACCCAGCTATGATCGCCATTGTTTGGCATTACTGTCAATTAGTGGTGCTAATCAACACTGGAAGAAGTATTATCAAGGGAATAAGAAGGATGAGGATGGAGACGTGGCAGTGGCTCCTTCCCACACACGACTTTTTTAGTGACTTGATAAATTATTTATATGGCTTCGAAAAATTTTCGACACATTTCTAAAGTACGAGAACTAACTTTAGCCGCATTTGTTTCTTCCTATTCGGTTAGACGGTGGACTTCCTAAACTCTCCTCTTCTTCTAAAACTTGGTTTTCGAATTGCTACACTCTTTTACAAAAAAACTAATTTCATTATCCCTTCAATTTTATCAAGAACAGATGCTGTCAATAAGCTATTTGAGCAAGTTTAACTATTTTCTATTATTTGAAGCACAAGTAAGAGCAGTTACTTGTATGGCGTGTCGGTAAGATATTTTGAGGGATGCTTTTTGCGCTCATAGCAAGAGATGCTGTATGAAAAAGTAGCAAATGTACCTTGAAGATCGATTCAGACCTCGTAAATCAATGCTCACTAAAAAACTGGGAAAGTAAATCCATGGGAATACGCAAAAAGGTGTCAAAAACGATGTACAATTCGAATTAGGGAATTCGCTCACATCTTTAAATACACTTTCTACACCGTAGGGATGAACTACCCATCCACTTTTCCGTAGGGCAGTTATTTGGATGGTACAAACATCTCAAAGACAGTCTTTACGTTCCTGTGTCAATTCAGATGGTGTAGTGTAGAGTGCCCGATAGATTCTAAATATCCGTCGTTAGATGGCACAAAAAATGTACCTTCCTCTGAGGAAATCAATTGACACAATGACCTCATTTTGCGAGCCTTTGCAATTTGGAGGAGTTAACGCAAGCCGGATAGTAAGGCAAGCAGGCTCTCATGGGTTTACTCAAATGTGATTGTGCTTTTCGGGTATTAATTAATTGCTGAGTTGAGTGATTAAACATAAACAAAGTGGTTTTTATAGACTCAAGCACTCATATCTGACTTGGCCATTCCTTGTGCTTTCATCGAGAAATTCGACCCCGGATTGTTTTCAGCCACAGGTCCATTATCATTTTAAGGCGACAAGTTTATCTTCGTGAGTATATACACCTAATGATGTAATATGTACGATGGTGTTGTAATGTGTAAAAGAGGATTCAGGGAATTCTGAAAGTGCTTTTGAAGATTCAGACTCAAGAAGAATGCATAAAGGCACAAAAAGTGGCTTGCAGAAAACAAAGCTACTAATCAGTGCATATCCAAGCCATCTACCTCCTTATTTATGACTGTCTCGTAGGGTGGCTGCTCGCCTGGATATTGCGGAAGCAAATGACAAAAGGATCCATTCGGTTGGTATTGGTGGGAAAAGAGTTACGAAATGTAACAGTTTTTAAACCATCGACCAATCGCTACATCGAACATGCCTGCAGAGTTCTCTTGCTCTCTGCTCTGAAGAAGGAAATGCAGCTATCAAATTATTGTCGAAGATTTGCTAATTTTACATTCACGAGTTTGTTGGTCATATCATTGACAGTTTGAATGATTATTAACTATCTCCATCAATACGCTGTGTGCCATACTTGGGATTCAAATCTAATTTCTTTCAAATTGTTTCTTTTTGACCATCTGTTCATCATGATAAGTGACCTTGTACAAAACTACTCAAATGAAGCATTGCATTAGTGTAACATAGGCTTCAATACAACAAAGCATTTTTATCGACGCGAATATTTAATGCAGAAATAAAGTTTTTTTGCGTCGAACCGTTGACTGGAAAGTTTAAAAGCGACTGCGCTGGCTTGATAGATGTGGCTGTCCCCGAACGTTTAATTATAGCCAAAGCTCTAGTAAATGAAGAAAGGGCTTTAATTGTTAACTGTCGAAGCGACCACAGAATGGTAAAGTGTACTCTTCGGACCTGTCCTTTGCCGTAATCCACAATCGCCTTCAATTCCCTGGAGCATTAGGCAGATCTTCCAATATCCTTGCAAAAATTTTGAATAGGTGTAAACAAAATTTTTTGAAAAAGTAAAGTCACGCCTTTTTAGACATCTTTAAACATTCAAATGAAACGGTTGACTGTTTCCAGAACCGCAGTGTTCCTATGGTAAACGGAGGCGTTTAAAAAGTCCTGTAATAACCACATTTGGTTTGTGTCAATCAGAAAATCATTTAAAATTTAGCATTCTACAAAGAAGCGTGTTATAAAACGCTGCTTCTGAAATTTGCAGATGAGCTAAGTTAGAGCAGATGTCCATACATTATCAGCAAGAGATAAGCTGACATAAAAAGTAATTAATGAGTGGTTTGTCCTTCATCGTCGGGTGATTACGGCGTATTGAACTACTAAACATTCCCTTGTCTGTGAAATTACGAGGCATTCCACGTTTCTTGAATTGAACATTTCGCACCCTTAAATGCTGCCTCCATGCACTACTTGTTAGACGAATTCAAACGGTTCAGAGGAAGATGCCAAGGCAGTGTTGCGCATGTTGACTGATTAGACTTCCTTTTCTTACTTCAAATAATTCTCATGAAATGAAGAATTTGACGAATCCGTGCACAAAATTCGGCGTTCTTCCTAAAAAGGAATATTTTAAATAAATCGACTCCAAAAATGCTTGTCCATAATGGAATCAAAGCAGTTCTTAAAGAAATTGCAATTGATTCTCCATCGTGTGACTTCTCGAATCTTTGGGAGACATCCTCGGTTGCGACCAAACCCACTAGACACAATCCGGCCATGTGAGCGTCATTCTTATCATCACAGCTACAAATAAGGTGATTCGAAGCAAATTTCGCACCATATTACTTGCTATATGGATAGATTTCACTGATGAATATCGCAGAAGCTCTACAGATGGTCTGTCACTTAACAGACTACTATCTCGACTCCAATCTTCACCACTTAAAATATTCACTAAAAAGGAGATTTTATGCGCTGCGGGTCTAACCACAGTTAATAGTCTACGAGGTAGCCAGTTCCTCACTCATCTTCCAGCATTCATTCACCTACCCAGATTAGACAAACTTAAGTATGTGTGCCTCGTTTGACGTGAGCAGCTCAATGCAAGTGTCAGGGAGGAAGGCAAATGAAAGCAAGGGGAGGAATTTGAAAATGCCGTCTTTCCTGGGAATGAAAAAAGAGAAAGTAAGGAAGAAAGGATTAATTAGTGCTACTCTGCAGATATGCAGCTAATGAATTGGTCGCTCCCTTTCGTCAAAACAAATTATGAATATATGTTTGCATATGCACTGAAGTTTTAAGCGGCGGCAGTGGAGTACTCGAAGTAATACTCTTCTGATTTGACAGGGCTTACACAGCTTAATGAAGATTTCTTTGCACCACCTCCTCATTCCCCATCACCAAAATAAACTACCCTTCACGGCCTACACTCATCCAGTTTAACATAAATTCATCCTATTGTTACCAGACTGATGGTGACATGCCACCACCTGCCATCCTACGCATTCCACGAGCATTCCACATCTGCATTCGTCGGCAAGTCTCACTTGCAGGTTATCTTACTTCCACACACAAAGGGATTCACAAACAAACGTCTTCGTTCCCCTCTCATTCTTCGCCTTCTGCACACCCTGTAAACAGCGGATGCGTCCACGTGCTGCCTTCCCTACGGAGAGGAATAATAAAGTGTGCACGCTAATCGTTCATCCGTAAATGTGGACATTGTTTTGTAGCTTCGTGTGTCTCTCCACCACGATACGGGGAGTGAAGTGCTTGTCCACGTTCAATGCCTTCAACCAACCAACCAACCAACCAACCAGCCAACCATCCAATCAACCAATCAGCCGACCAGTCTCCCGACAGAGCTCCACAAACATGCCTACATGTGGGCTGAACTCGTCGAAGGCCGTCGATACGTACTTCCCCTCCCGTCTCACCCACAGTAGCCTCCACTTATGCACACATCCAAAGTTTGTCGGAAAGCACAGATTCTTGTGATTCCTCTTTCATTCCACAACTTGGTGGTAAAAATGTGCCAATTGTTTCCTTGAGCCTAGCCAAAAATGCGTAAGTGCTTAGGGCTGTCAGCTTCTCTGTAACGAAGTAACAGACAACAGTGGACATTGCCATTAAGAGTAGAGGAGGAGAGGGAGGAAGATAGGAAGGAGGAAAGAGGGGTTTTGCTGTGTTACGAAGCAAAAGGGAAGGGTAAATCCCACCTTTTTATGCGTGAAACCCAATAGTCTTGTGGACTGAGAAGTAGTTACATTAACTTGTAGACTGAATAATTTTATATGTGACTCCTCAAAGAACTTAATTGAACTTGACTATCCACCAATAATCTGATTAAAGAAATTTTTCAAAGAAGTTTCCCTTATTACTGTCTAGGAAAAGCCGTTTTAATCGTCTACGCATTGTTCAAAGTTTTTAGTTATCTTTTTTGAGAATAAGTCACCGCTTTATGTTATGCTCTATGAGGAGCAAGGTTGAGAGTCATTCACACCAGATGGAAAGGTATTGAATAAGAATATGGGTCATAAATAAGCAGATGCATTGTGATTCCGTGTGCACACCGGATGGAGATGAAGCTAACTTTGGCGTTTACGATGCCTGACCTAGGAAAATGATTAAAGACAGGTAAGGGTGAGCATCTACTCTGTCGCGTTTTTGCCAGGTTGTCGCCATGGCCAAAATGTTCTTAGCTGTTATCCAGCACCACTCAACTTTGGCATCAGTTAATGACAGGGCATTTTTCTGTCTGTCAAATGGTTATGAACGAATCTTTATGAAGACGAATCAACCACATTTCAAAAATTAAGAAATAGTCAATATTTTACTAGGCGTCAAAACATCATTCATGTTAAAACTACATAATTTTGGCTTCAGACTTATACCACCGATTTGCTGTTGAATCCAACCAAAGATTTTGACCCTTTCTAACAAGATTGATGGTTAAAAAAATGTAGAGCTCTTTAAAGCACCTTTGTTATTGACCGTTTCCTTTTTCCCGAAAATAAGTTTTGGGGATTTTCTGCCTCTGAAAGCAAAGCATTCGAGCTCTAGTTCTCTTTACCTCTTCTCAACTTCTGCTTTCTATCCAACTGGCTACTCCTTCTGACAAATGATCGTGCGACTATCGAACCCTAAGAAAGAGAGAAACATGAAAATTATAAGAGGATTAAGTATTCTTTATCTTCTCTACTTCTTACCCCCACCTTAAGGTGCAACTCTTCTCATTCAGCAGTTTTGAAGTAAACGATGAGGTAATGCAGTTTTGCCCAATTTCTTTTAAAGGAATTCTTGTACCGCATTTTGCGCACACAATGCATCACAGTCTTCTAATGATAAAATGATGCCTTGGAATTATATTTCCGAACTTAATACACAGTTCAACCTCAGAACCCGACAAATGCGGACCATTTCTAGATTGCACACTTTGCCTCTATTAAATTCTCATGATACAGGAAATGAGAAGAGGAAAGTTAAATGTAAGGAAGGGAGCATATTACAGACCTACGCACACCTATGCCCCATACCTCATATGTCACAAGTCATCTTAGGACCCCGTATTGAGCGAAATGCACGAACAACTCGATGCCTAACTGACGAGGGTGAAATCGCAGCGCCTTCATCAAGCCTTCGATAAGGTCACTTCTGAAGGATGATCTCAACGTCGATCAGAAAAGCGACAATAATGTGAAAGACAACGACAAGCTGAGAACCCTTGTGATGGAAGCGTTCAGGCTACAGCTATAGTCACAGCTGCTACACCATTATTGGAGACGAAGAAAGGCATTCTAGTATGAAGAAGGAATCATGAGGACTGCAAGACTGGTATAATTCACAGACAATGGGGAGTTAGAATCACACGAGCTACATATTCTGCTTTTCCAGTTGCACAGCTTCACAGCCTCTTCGAACACAACACTTGATTTGACTGTCAGGTGTCGTGACATGTCCTCTACCTCTACCTTTAACCAGCCCTCTTTTACAAGGTTGACTAAGCGCTTTATTACTAACATGTCCTGATATCTGTACCGCGTTAGTAAATTTTGACCTTAATGATATGTCTTAACGCACTCAGACCCATTCGGAGATAAGAACGAGAGCCAAATCTACCCACCAACCAGTCAACCCCATCAAAATAAGCACGACTTCTTCCTGCACACTAACCTTACATTTATTAATGGTAAGTCATTCTCGTGTGAATTATCGAGTTTGTGGTAGTCACTAAAAATGTATCGAACCGGCTACCATTCCATATTCGAGTTCTGCAAATTACACCTGGTGGAAAAAGATGAGGAAAAAAATGCGAAAAGTTTTGTTTGCTAGGGTAAGAGAGTACGATGGTCCTACTTCCTTTGATGCCTCCTAGTCGATGTTCTCATGAGGTCTAGTAGAGATACTGAAAAGACAAGCAGCAAAGCAGGAACATCTCTGATGACCAACATGTAGAAGAGGACGCGATGTTCAGGTATAGCAATCAAACACAGTAATACGCATTCACTGCGTCCGTTTTAGTCTTTGTCTCAGTGTCTAGTTACATGCAGAAGGCTAAGGAAACTATCCACATGAGACCTATAGCCTCTATGAGGTCGCCATGTTAGTGTCATGGGGTTTAATGCCTCCAATGCTGTAAGTCGATGATGTACATACTTTAAAGAAAACCCTCTCCTAACATAGCCTCACAAATCTCTTCAAGTGCAACCTCACCTTAGAAGTAAGAAGTTAGTACAAAGTAAAAAGAAATGCATAGAAGTCTTTTCAACCTCCTTGCCCTTACAGTTTATAGATTGTGAAGAACCTTCGATTTGCACTTGTGGTCACTCATTGGACGCATTCGTTGCAATTTTCGAAAAGAGGGTATCTTTTTAATAAAATAGTGGAAAATAAAGAAAAAATCCTTTAAAAGACCTTACACCCATTGTGACTTTTAGAGTTTGCATGGCATTTCCTAACTTTATCTCGACTAACTGCTACGATAGCTATTGATATACGCAAGCAATGTTGCCTCTTCTGTAAAGTTTAATATCTTCTAGTCTTCTATATTTTTCAAGTTCTTATCAAACTTGTGCAAGCTCAACTTGTGTTAAAAATACGATCGCTTGTCTCTATGGCAGTGAGTTTTTTGCCTAGCCATCAAAGCAGGCTGTGATCAAAGGGGCGGTGCAAAACCGTAATGCCAAAACAGACAGCGTGCACTTCTGTGGTATCTCTCAGGCAGGCGGGAGAGCGAAGGGAGAATGGAGTGGCGAAAGAAGCCTTAGATTAATTGGAGATGTACATACCTGCAGATTTTTTTCTTGCATTTTGAGATTTTTATATATTGGTATGGAGCAGCTCTATAAAAATGCATAATTTATTAATGAATTCATCAAATCTTAGCCGTAGCAGAAGAACTCGCTTTGTGCATTATATGATTCTGTGTTTATTTTGTTTGAAAGAAGGCCAAGAGACAATTAAATATTCTATTTCCACAGAGTTTGTAAGAGGCGAATTCTTCTAAAATCAGCTCTACTGTAGCATTATTTTGGATTACTTCCGGTGAAACACTTAATGTTGGAATTGATATATGGGAGTAGAAACAAAAGGTTACATTCACGCTCAAAAACCAAATAATTCATGCTATTGAAGTGCTTTGATAAATTACGGGGAGTTTTATGCCTCTCTATTCATCAAAAAGTGAAATTTGTCTGTTTAAAATCGAGATTAAATATTAATGATTAAGCTTTAAGAAAACCAGAACAAAAAAGAGCAGAGCTAGTGTTTTTTAGCCCATAAAATTATTAAAACGCCATTTGACACCTGACGACGATTAAGTAGTCAGTAGTTATAAACGCGAGTTCCGCGGTAAGAAATGGTTCTAAAAAAATTCTGCAAATGATTTTACCCTTATACAAAGTGTCTAACTCGAGACACAGAGTAGGTTATAAAGGTGGCACTTTTGTGCCATAAGCCATGTGACTTTCAACAACGAAATAGTGTATTTCTGGTGGAACCCCGCGTTCGACTGATTTTTTTGAGGCAAAAAGAGGGAACAGTGTTTTCAGCTAGATGGAGCGTGAAGCAGTCTGCCAGATAATAGCATGCGCTTTTTTGAAAAAAGCGTTAAGCTTTTACACCTTTGGTGGAAACAAAATCGAGGATCGGTGCATGCAGCCTCGAAAGAGACATTTCTTTGGCACGCATATGGCTTCAAAGTCATGCAATTTCACTTATGTAAAACACCACAAATGCCCATTGAGACGTTTGAGCTAATTGATAATAATGGCTAAGATACTAGCCCTAACTAAACTATAGGCCGGAAGTTAAGTTTACTTTTACTTCCTCGCGGATCGAAGTTAGTGGTACTCAAAAGGGATATAATTCAGACCTTTGTTGAGGTACTTTTCAATCGTTGGAACCAAAACTGCCGCCATTGCAGTAGAAAGCGAATTTTTCAATGAGAGAGGAGCACAGTCCCTTGACGGTACACATAGAACAACATTACATGCAAACTGTTTCTGCGGAACATTCACCTCACTTACTTACACATCATTTTTTTGGCTAAAACAATGGCTGCTTTGTTCTTCCTATGTAAGATTGGAACTTGGAAAGTGGATTGCGCAGGAGGTTACTGCCTCACGATAGACACTACAGGTAAGTCGAGCTGAAGACGTATTTTGGATCGCTAATTTTGTCCAAAAAGGCAAAAATCATAAAAAATTTGGAACAACTCTGGTCCACGTTGCGCTACTTTATCTCCTCTTCTCGACCATGCTTGTGGAGCTCATGATTCTCCCTCACTTCCACCTTGTCGATCTTCATAAGGTCAACAAAGTTATGCACACTTTGAATAAAAGGATTAATAGAAGGATGGGTAGATAGATATAGGTAGGTGAGTAGACAAGTAGGCATTCGGTTGATTGGTCGAGTGGCCGTTCTCGAGGTAGGTAGGAAGATAGGTAAAGAGAAATACAAGTGTGTAGAGATGAGAGAACCGATTGAATTGAACTACACAATTTCGTACTTTTCCAGAGTTTATAGGACTCTACATGGTTAATTTTATCCAATCTTATCTTGTTTTGCGCGCTTTGCTTGAATTTGTGACCCAGGCTAAATGCAATCAGGTGCTTAATTGGTTCAGTGGCGCGGTCCTTTTCCAGCTAGCAGTGCACAAAAAACCTGCCGGATGTAATATCCCTGACGTAGTTTTCAAAGCTACATCATACCACTGTGTGAAGTGACTCTCTGTTACACCGATTTTTAGGACCGATTACGCTTAATGATGGAGAAGTTGAGCTTATAGAACCGCAACGTTGTGCCTGGACTTGGCACTTTGACATTTCAGTGTCATTGGATCAGCAGGTTAATTCTATGGGAAAGCGCCTGAGCATATAAAACCAAATTAAGGTGAAAATCATCTTTGTTCTCTGCAGTGGGAGGCGTTCCGTACGAAACGTCTTTTATTAATGACTTGTAAGTGCCTATACGCAGCAACAACCCGCCTTCCTTTTCTCCGGGTATCTGCAACTGATCTGGCTCTACGCCGCTCGCACGGTAGTTAAAGGTGCCTTTGAAAAAGTTTTTAAATGCGCAGTAGAGCTCATAAACACTAAGCAAAATAGGTTTTTTAGGCAACTTCATAACTTTATGGATAGTGGTTGACTTTTTTTTCTATTCATATACTACTTGTATGCCAATTTTAAGAGATTTACGAAGATTTAGCAAACCCATCTTTTACCAGCGTAAAGCTCTATATGTTAATGCACTCTATCCAAATCCAACACCATAAGGGCATCCAAGCAAACAAATATAAAACCATTTATTGGGTCTAACCGACGGCATAAAGCCTACGAAAAGCCATTGCAGGGAGCTACATCGAACTCCAAACAAATAGCACTGATGGTGAAGCGCCACCCTTTTTCCATTAGTCCGCCTGCTGTCCCCTATCTTCTTATCACAAAACATTTTCAAATGATCTATCATCTATCTAACACTTTTGAAGCATCACTTCCTCTCTCAATAACATTCCAATGCTGGGAGACCTTACCTGGCTTCTATTTTAAATCTACAAAGATGGGTTATGCAATATATGTCATTCTAGAAAAATTTAGACTGTGAGCCTGTTTCGGTTATAAGGTTATTTGATTTAAAACTTTCCTTTAATAAGAAAGTTTTAGACTTTAAGGCCTACTGAAAAAGGAGAGTTGGTGGCAGATGTCTTCATTTGTTAAACATTGTGGAACAGCAGCATCAAGTACAGATAGACTCTAAGGTCAGGACCAGTCAAATTTGCGAATTCGAACTACTGTGCCTTCGTAAATCAGCCAGTCAGCTGTCACGCCTCAGAAACCAAAGTCAGCATTGTTGATGCTCCCATGGAAGTCATTTCAAGACAAATTTTATGTTGCACACTTATCCACCTTTGTTTTCGTATGTTGAGCCAGTCATTAAACGTGTTGTTGTCTGATTTTATAAAAGAGGTTTGACATGCGCAAGCCCTTTAATCGACTCAGTGTACTTCTGCTCAACAAAGTAGCTCTTTAGTTGGGTCTGTAGACTCCGTAGTCGCTGTATTAATAACTAGTCGATTTATGCCGGAATCCAATAGCCAAAAGTGGATGTCTTAAGCATACCAGTTGCTTCAAGCATAGTTTGACCTTCCTTCGAGAGCAAAGGTATTTAGCAGCACTTTATGTCTCTTATAAGTGATTCTTGTCGGCAGAATCTAACAGCTGCATCCAGGCAGACATCCTGTCTGGTGGCAGAGAGAACATGATAGCAATACCTGTGATTCGGTGCACAAAATCGGGATTCCTAACACTGCGTTATGAATTTATCCTTTTCACGCAAAGAAAGAACTTTTCAATCGAGGCTAGAAGCTGGTTAATGTTTCAAGTGAGGAATTGGTGCTACGAGCTTCGCATTCAAACACATTTTTTGTTAATAAAACACAGCAAAATCCATTTAGTTGAGAGCTGAGTAGCATTACTTTAGCGGTTGTAAGGAGCAAATATCTGATCGTGTTGCGCCATCTTTAACATAATGATGTAATATTTTCTAACCGAATGAAAGCGCTTTTAATGAGGCAAAAATGACCCAATAAATTTGGTTTTAGGGTAGTGAAAGTGACGGTGCTCTTCGACGGTTCCTTTGACTCAGTGACTGCTTAATTCGATGAAGGACTAATTATTTGTGCATTTACTTCGGACTTTTTTCGAGGTTTCACTTGTAGTGAAACCAGAAACTTTAAACGAATTACGGTTTTTAGTCATGAATAAACTGACCAACGAGATTGTGAAGGTTTCAAAGAAATCATGCTCAATCGCCTCAAAGTGTTCGTAAATTTGTGAGGCTACTTTGACCTTTACGGAACACGTATGACATTTATCCTTTTAAGGTTTTCAGATGCCTTAATTTCTAATTTCGTGCCTAAGTCCCAAACATTTTAGAATGCCTTCCTGCCTTCTGATTTGCCGATGTCAAGTATAGATAAACCTGCAAGACCATGGCTAATCAAAAGGCTGTAAATAGGCAAGAGGGGAACCGCGTCTAGGTCCCAGATGTCAGTCAACTGACGCTTGATCGGAATTGTCGACAATCAAAAGCATGGCATTTAAGCCCTTGACTTTTCTGACCGGAAACTCGGACAATCTCTTAGGTTGCAACTAACTTTTAATCTGACGATTACTGTAGGTGCTAATTTTTGAGCAGAACGCTTATTCAAAGACTGTGGTGGTCAATCCTCCCCCGACACTTTAAGCGAAGATTACGTTTCCCATTGAGCTTTCCCTTCCTTTGATTTATGACTCCCAGGAAGCGATTGCAACAAAGCATTAAAGTCAAAAGGATTCACTCTCTGTTCAATAAAACATCATTTTGGTGTATGGCTACATCAATCAGTCAGTAAAATGACACAAAAGCAGCTTCCACCTTCTCCCTTTAACGAAAGGAAAATTTTATTCTGGCAAATCAAACAGCCCACTGGGCAAGTTTGCAGCTACTTTACCGATCATTAGCCGCTCTAAAGTAATGCACGGATGCCCCATTTTGCTTTGATTCGTCCAGGGAGAGAAATATCGCATTCTCGCAACAAAGGTGCCGATGTCCTATTTTCCATCCCTGTCCATCTTTCAGATGTGTTTCATTTTATCGGCAATTTTTTTGCTACAAAAAAGTACAATGAAGCAAAGAGGAGTGAAACGAGGAAGCAGAAAAAAGGGAAGAAAAAATAACTATTAGGCTATCTTTTACGAAGAAAAACTTCGCAGCCCGTTTTAATTGCAGTTGTGGATAAAGTGGCCTAAAAATGCACTGGAAAAATTCCCAAAGTTTTGTATTTTTAATGCATTGCGTATTAGAGCTTTCTGACCTCAAAAAGGCTAATTTTATATGAGGCCAAATTGACTTTGGTCTGGATCGGGATAGTGAACACATGCCTGCTAAAATTTTGTGCGTACAGCAAAATTAACTTTCAATGAAGGAAAAACGTACCACCTAAAACAATATATTACCTGCTATTTATACTTCAGTGTTCCAGGTATTCCACGAGGCCCTAATAATGCTTGCTGATGAAGGATAAAGCTTTGTAGTTTGCATTCGAAGAAACTAGAGGAAGAGAAGAGCCTGAACGCATGATCAGAGTGTCGTGAAGGCCAAAAAGAAGTACAACCCACGGTGACGGAAGAGCGCGTTTAATTAAATATGCAGTCCATGGTGCAGCTCCCTTCCTTGGGCGCCATTTTTGATGTTCCCAATGGCTGCAAGTCTACTAGTGGCATAAATTGATCTGTGAGGTAGGATCTAAAATGAACTTTAAGTTTTTAGGAGAGCGAAGTGTATTGAAATTGGATTATGCTCAGCATTACTTAAGAAACCATATCATAGTCTTCTGGTGATGGTCGAAAGAGATTTGGGGAATTGAAACCTGTCCTGAACCCGAGACAGGAAGACCGTACAGGTGACCAAAGAGCCGTGTGGTCAAGACGGAGGTAAAGAAATGATAAGCTCGTATTTTTTAACGTATTTAGTAAATTATGTGTTTTAAAATTGATGGATTAAGAGAGTGATCATTCCTTCTTTGGAGTATTGGTAAGTTTAACGATGCTCCGTTGCCGAATATCACACAGGTAGGAGAAGTTAATAGGTCATAGGTTGGGTAAATCCCAAGCATGACAATGCGTCGAACCTACAGTTTGGCAAACTTTAGATCCTCTTAAGGATGCAGGCGTTTTGGTCTTGCTGAGATGGTAGAGTCAGTGGTGTTAATCCACTGCACTGTACGACGCTGAGATCTCGTTGGTAGAAAATCGAGCGGATTTGATACTGATTGCGCTGATCATAGCAGCTTTTCTACTAGGTTAATTTCCCAAAATCCAACATGTTCCGCTCATATGGGCACTAGTTTTGGGATTCTTGAGGTTAGGAATATGTAAACATCCCGCTTTATCAGGCAGACGCATAGACTTTATCGAATGCACAAGAGCCTACCAGCAACATCTAACCGACACTTAAGAAAAACTAAATAAGCTTATTTTCAAGAACATATGATCCTTTGGATGCATTCACAAAATGGAACTGTTCATAGTTCCAAGACACCCTGTCTAATGACGACAGCATATAAATGGAACAAAAAACTGGGAGTTAGAAGCGATTTATCATAACAGAGAGCACTATGCTTCATAAATAGTTATCCCGTGATCTCGAGTTAATACCTCAGACGACACCTTAAATTTGCCTAAATTTTTACCGAAAGTTGGAACCACTTTTTGCAATCAAAACCGCAGACGAAGGCTGACAATCTCAGACTCAGGACTTTATTGCCCTTGTAATAGCACGACTTGTCATTAATTTTTTGGTAGATTTGCCTGTACTACAAAATGGTGAAAAAAGAAGTAATTATTTGCAAATTCGAAAAATCGCAATTTCCTTGATTACTTACGCAAATGAATAAAATGATGTAGAACCCATGTCACATATTTGTGCCGTTGAGCAAATGAGCTAGAAAATTGCCCCACCATTTCAGCTCATCTTCTTTACCTGAGTCGCAGCTCTTTACCGACAGATTTAAAGTGCGGATGGCATTTTAAAGAGCGTAATTATTCACCATGCTGCGTGATGAATGTATGTATTTAGGTTACCTTGGCAAATTTGAGTGGAAAATGGCTACCATTTGGCTATCTTTACAGTGATCGCGTGGCCTTCCCACCCATTTCTAGGCATCAAAGGCAGACTAAGTGCACTCTACATCAAATTTGATCTGAAACAGATTAGATGATTTTATGACGCCTTATATTCTCAATGTGTTTGAGCGATATTTAGACCACTTAGAAAACAAAATGGAAAGTGTATGATAAGGGATATTATTATTGGAGCAACGAAGAGCAAGATCCCTGGACACTCGCAGTCAATCTGTGTCTTGATGTAAGACCCTGGCGGCAAAAAGTTGAAGCTAACTGCAAGCTCCAAAACTCTGCTAATAATTGGTCTAGTCTCAGCATCAAGGTGTATTCTAACGAAAGTAACCCAATTAGACCAATAAAAGGCAGATCTGCTGGTTGTAAAAAGCAGGAGAAAAAGGATGAAAAAGAGCAGCACACAGGGCTACCTTCACAAAAGGAGATTTCATAGGTGTATCGAAGCTTGCACTAGATGGTTTAACGCATGCAAAAAAACGCCAGCGAATCGTGTTAAGAAAAGAGCCCCATTAAATAGTCAGACATGTTTAGCGTTTTATGTATGGATTTTTGGTAAAAAAATTGAGAATGACAGCTAAATTTGTCTTTCAAAGTACTACTTAGGATGCGTCGTAAGTAGATTTGTGCATTTACATTAGGTTGATAGAGCTGTAAGATTTTAACCGATTATATTTTAATAAAGTTTTTAGTGTTTTTAGTATGATATAAAGAAGTGGTAACTAATCAGGCACGATATCGCTGTGACTTCTACTTGATTCCATTTTTCTACTTTACATTTCATTATCTAGTGACCAAAAGCGTATGAACTAATAAAGAAATATCATTAAAAGAATACGGCTAATGCATATAAAAATGCAGCACTTTCTCTTCTTCCAAAGCAGGAATCTCCCCTCAGGTTGTTTTATCGATCCTTGGTGGGGTGGAGAGTTCACGTATTGTTTAGGAAAAATGGAAGAAACTTTTGATGGTTTTAGGATAAATGTGTCCATCCGCAAGATTTCGTTATGATTTTTCGGGTGGTCGGATTCCTAACAAGGTAAACAATTAGACTTTATTTAGTAAAATGTCCCATCAGCAGTTAAACACATGCACAAACATAAGGCGCTCTCCTCCCAAAATGTGGTGATGCGTGCCTTTGGAGTGAAGAAGAGGAGATGAATTTTTGTGTGAAATGGCTTCTGATTCGCTCGATGAACATCGTGATGGAACAGTATTTCCTGGCAAAAGGCAGTCAGCATACAAATGTGATTTCTTAGCAAGCAAGCGAAAGAGACAAACGAAACGATGGTTCCTCACCCTCATTATTGTTAACCTAAATTGTAACTTTTGTATTTGTCTGTCCAATAATAGCACGTAAGTTCTCTCTTTATAAAATACAAAATCAAACTTGATTTGATGCATCTTTCACCACCAAGGTCATGTAGTCGTTAATCATCTTTGGATGGAACACTTTGCCACAACACCTTTCCCCAATGGTAAGCAAAGTGTCACAAGGGAGGGTTCTGCAGCTTTGGGACAGAAATAATAGTGATTCCTGGCGCAATGATTTAATGTTTCGTAAAACTAAGCAAAAGCTTTAGTCACCCCGGGTCATGCTTTCACCCTGTTACGTTGCCTTTGGGACATGCTTGTACCCTTCCATCTCCTCTCCACTTTAGCGAGCAGTAATTAGCCAAAAGGGCACAATAGAGATTGCCGATAGAATGATTTACTTATTTGCCTTCAAATCCACGTAAAAGGATTCCTAAATGCTGTTATTCTCTTCTCAGAAAGATTAATCAGATGATAGGAGTGGGTGTCTAACTGCAAAACCAAGAAATGTAATCAAATTATTGTGAAGAGTACTAAAAGGCCATTTGCTTAAATGCATACCTAACTAAGCGGACTCCTGATTTATCACTAGTTCTCTCACGATCTATGAGGCGTGGCCTTTGCTGCATGCCTACACCTTCCAAGCCCTTCTGTGAGCTGGCAATATATCATTCTTGTAATAATTGGATGTTGTTTTTAGAACTGCAATTATTTCCTGTTCGCGATCACGGTCTTTGGGAGTAGCTGGTCCCTACAATGTAGCTGCATTGCTGTTCCAGCTTTCATGCCTTTTCTGTTAATTTCCTGACTGATTTGACGACTAGTTTATTGTTATAGGCTTAACTAACCTATTTGTCGCACACGATTCGGTTCAAGTTGTTCAAGATCCCGTGACACTGGTGAAAATGTCTGAAAATTCGTAAACTATATTAATGCTAATTATATCATGGCAACCAATTTTAAGAGACTTCTTTCAATTACCTATGGTTTTTTTGCAAAAAATAAAAGGGCATATTTTTCATCATTTAAATTTCACAAATTGTAACCCTGACAGCTGATTAACACCTTTCTCGCTTTTCACTGACATCAAAATGAATGATATGGATAATAATGGCAATAGAGCTAATTCTCCCCAACCTTAGCTACGCCCTAATTTTCCCGAGAAAAAAGGGAATGAATCCTGATATACAATCAGAAGCATTTTCAACGGCGCCAGGTAGGTCTCGTTTGTAGGCATATTATTGGCGATTGCATTATTGCCAAGGTCTTGCTATTTGTTGGAGCTTCAAGACCAAATTAAGTAGATCAAAGTAATCACAGAACTTATAAGTACAAAACTGGGGATCTTTGCTGTGCATTTTCGGAGTAAGGTGAAATAGTTTGCGGGGTTATTGGAAATTAACCATTCAAAATGACAGATTTAGATGCCACTACGAAGGCTTCAAATTACGAGACTGAGTTGTGTGCCCGTCCAAGTTCGAATGTTGCCAAAAGAGACTAAAGAGGTGCCTCTAAGCAGCTGTTTATTTTTTGTCAAAGAACAAAAAGGAAAAATTAAATTGATACTGAAAGCTGCAAGAAGCTAGCTAGTTTGAGTTATTCACAGATGACTTCTGAGCAAATGAGATAATTGGTCAAATTGTTTATTCTTTTTCCGAAAGCTCAGGTTTAACGTTTTGGCAAAGAACTCCTTTAGGCATCTTTGTCTTCCAGAACCAGAAATGCAGCTCAAAGCAATAATGCCAATGATTTTGAAGCGGGTGGACGCGTTCAATTAAAAATGAGCGAGTAAATGGTTCACAATCAATGAGTTATGAACAAAATTACAAACACTCATCTGTTTGCTTAATTTTACTCTTTTTACTAATGCCGTTCATGTATCTAGCGGTTGCCCGATTCGCCTCGGAAATACTTGTCTAACCATCTAGCTGTTACTGTTTTCTATCTCCTTTTATATTATTAATGTATTATTTAAAGCTACGACCAATGCGACAGAGACGATTACCTACTTAGGAGATTTTGCTCTCCCGATTCCGTGTTCTCTTGCCGTAGTCGTGAGAAGAAGTCTCTACCCTAAGCCGTCTGATCTTATAGCCTGCTTTAGCTAGGCTATTCGGAGAATAATTTATTATCTGCGTATGGTAGGGATAGGTGTGGACTGGCTTTTGCGCCGCCGAGACGGTGGTAAAAGCTACGAGACAAAGAGAGTTAGTCTTTTCTAACTTTATTTGCCACAACAAGATCAGTGCTTAAGATACCACCAAAAATTATAGTTACTTCACCTAGACGAAGTGTCACTTGAATCCGACTTCTTTGATGTCTTCCATCAATTTCAGAAGCCAATCTCTTTTTGGGGAAACGCATACTTAAAATCGGAGCTGATTCGTAGAACACACGAAGCTGGGTCACAGAGATAATTTCAAATATTCATCTCCTTTTCTTTAGTTTTTAATGTTTCACTGAGACCATAAAATAGTTTACAACAGTTTGATGACCTAAAAGAGACTATCATCAACCATTGCCGTAGCCAATGCAAGAGTGTCTTTACACGGCCTCTATAGCACACCGAAGTTCAAATTTAACCAAAAAGGAGAAAGTAATTATTGTATTCCCCAAAAGAACAGCAAAAGGCGTCCTGTTACTTTTAAACTTTCCTTCAATTGATTGCATCTTGTTTAAAAGAGGGTTGTCCATGCCTTTAGCACAGACTATACCCTTACATATAAATTTATTTAGCAATTTTGCGGGATTCCTAAAAGGGTTTCTTCCTAGAAAGTAAAAAAACTCATCGTATTTAGCTTTACTCTATCTCACTTTTATCTCTTCTCCAACTGTCTATTCCACTTTGCATGCTATTGGCTTGTACAAAGAAGGATGATAATTACTTAGAGCAGTAAGGTCTCTCGCCATCCAGAAGCATAATGGGCTACTGCACTCTCGGGTTGTCTCGTAGGGTTTGGCCTTTGTTCCAACTTCTCTCACACCTTGGGGTCTCAGTGCACTGAAATGTAGGGATCTCAACCCCCGACGAGTAGGAAATCTGTCATATTTCAGTCTTTCGACAATGGAGTTGTGCCTGCCACTGAGAGTGTGGGATGGTCGCTTTACAGATAAGCTCATTCTCCCAACTTTCAGGAGCCTGAAAGTGATCTTGCCCTGCATGTCATTTAGTAACTATGCCATGAAAATTACCGTATTTTCATTACAAAAAGTAAGGAGCATGCAATTCCCTTTGGGTGGAGTACCTCTAGCATCGCTTTATAAATCCATTTCTGGTCGTTACAATCGTATACCGCATCCTATTTAAAAGCCAAGCAACCTTGATAAGAAATTTTTTGTGACAATGCCGCCGATTTGAGCTTAGTTTGTAATGCAGAAAAGCTTTGGTTATGCCCCTCATTTTCATCCGTCATATCATAGCATGAGATTTCGAATTAACATGAATTTGCGGCGAGTACATGAAAGAGAATTGATGATAGGGTCGCGCATTTCTATCTTCCATTATGCATGTGCACACCTGCATGTATTTTTAGATACGGCATCGGCTTTGGCAAGGTTGTTAGCTTTCAATAAAAAAACCCAAAAATATTTTCAAATTGCATAAAAAGTCTGCTATTTATGAGAAGTTGGATTTAAAATGGTAGGTAGTGCTCCATCGTGCTTCAATCGCTTTGTTTGAGTGAATAAAAGAACTAAGTCGACTGTGAACATAACTGAATCAGCTCTGTGTCCCATATTTAATATAATTTAATCATAACTTATGTCATTGTTAAAAAACGAGCACATATTTTGCTTCCCACTAGAGCGTCGGATGATAGCAAAAATAGTGAACTAATGGACTACCACGCACTCCACCTATCGATGGGGATGGGAATTTCAAAATAATCAACAGATTATTCAATGCTTATTCAGATTCTGCATTAGGAGTAATTAAAACAAAGGAAAGCATCCTAACTTTCAGAAGTAATTACGGGCTATACATCTTGGGTCTATAATGTTTTATTGCGGTAAATATTAAAGTGTGACTAATTTTGTGGAGAGATGAGGATGACCACCACCGGTGGCATTCACAAATGTAGTTCATATCAAGTCCTAATAGCGACTCTTTATTGCCTTTGTAAGTATTAAAGCCAAATTTAAGCGCATAATCGAGAAAACTGCAAAGGCAGGTCATTTTCTGAGGCAGGAGTAGCAAACGTCTTAAGCAGTGATGTTAATCCCGTCAAAAAGTAAGAGAATTCGATTGAAGCTGAAGCCGAACAGATTTTTTACCGTCTACATTATGACCAGTTAAGGAAACTATGTTTTATGCTAAATAGCAACAGATTTAGTGAAGCATATTTATAGAATCAAATAAATAAAATCAGGATCTTTTGGTTACAGTGATTTTCGCTACAAAAAGGAACTGTGTAAGCAGCCCGATTTCTCTTCCTCAATCAACTTATGCTAACTGCATCAATCAAATCTTGTGACATTGGGAAAACGGTTAAGCTCAAACCACAAGGATGAAAAAAGAGTGCTTAATGCTATTAGACAGGCTTGTTCCCCTCATTTTTCTCTAATACTAATCTCGGTCGATCGCAGCCTCTCTAGCAGATGGTTTTGTGGCTGTATGTTTTAGCAAACTATTGATCAAATAGTTTTCGAAATATTACCAAGAAAACCTACCCGACTAGCTGTACTTTCTCGATTTTTAGTAGTATTTAACGTGAGCAGTAAAAGTATTCTTTCTCATCAACATTCGTTCAGGAGGGAATCTTGTAAAAGCCGAACAAACTGGTGCAGCATACCTTTTCCTAACGGGTAGCAATGCTCTTGATAGGTAGTAATTGTACTTTCACACAATTCAAACAAGCGCAACACTGGCTGCCTCAAAACTACCTACCTCAAATTTCACTCTCTGAAGCTAACAGCGGACAGATTTTTCTGTTGGCAAGGGCCAAAGCATTACGTTTGAGACCCCTTTACCTGAGGCATCACGACCCACCTTTTCGTGAAAAGCGGTCAAGATAAGTTAATCACGACTTTATATGCAACTCTCCTCCAGTCCTTATTTTGCATAATTTACGGGCAGGAAGCCCTTATCCCTTCACGTAAGAGTGGGAAAGGGAGCGATACTGCCTAACCTTAACCTTTGTCTTCAGGCAATTATCATCTCTTCTGGGCATTTTGGAGTCACATGATCTCTCGCAAAATTGGATAGACAGGTGGATGGGAAATAGATGTGAGGCAGAGGTGGCTTGAAATAGAGTTTGCCTCAAAGGAACTTCTGTCTAAAACTTTTAAATTTGCAGCCAACTTGCATCTTTTTGAGAGAATGAAGGCAGTATAAACTCATTTGATTACATTGCATGTGAAAATATGGCTTCAACTAAGGACAGATAAATGATATCGTAATGAGAATTAGAATTTTGCCGCAGTTTGGGAGTAACATCCTAGCCACAATCCTGGCTTCTGAGCGACTTGTCTTGTATGTGGTCGTATCTTACCACTTCGTCCTTAACAGCCGGTATGATTGAGCCTTTTATGCCGTGGAAATTCAACGCTCCAAACTTGGGATTACTAAATATCTGGGGTCATGCGATTACAGAATTCATCAGCCATGTCCTCCGGATGGGAATATGGTTTAGGACAAAAGATCATGGGTCAGTGTGTAAACTTCTAATAGCGTTCCCCTTAAACTCGATCTTGACAGATATATCCGGCGCAAATGGCGTCATCGTGCATCACCCATCTGTAGATGAAATGACTTTGAAGTGCGGATCTGTTTTTGTGATGTTTACGGAGATTTGGTGCTACGGTATCTTTTGATTTTGAGATCCTAAACTTACTAGAAATATCATTTATGATTCTTTTAAAGGCTTAAGGTTTATTAAAAGGGTTGCAACATTGATCAGATCTAATCAAGATGTGAGCCTATTTTATACATAATCAGATCCCAATAGTGTCTTGCCAGCAGAGCTGAAAGGATTTAGGCAAAATGAAAAGAACATAAAGTCCATTCAGTGAGATATGTAGTCGCAATTGTATGTTCGCCAAAAGTAGAATCCGGCTCATACTTTAGTTCATTATTAGTGACATAAGCCTCACTAGACCCTGCAAAAAGTTACGAAATCCAGGTGACAAAAGAACTGACATAATGAACTAAAAGAAGCTGTAATTATTTTCACAGAGTGGAAAATGATAAAGTAGCATTAAAATTTTGCTCGACACTGATAAAAATAAGATCTGATGGAGGGGGAAATAAATGCTCATAAGAGTACTAATTATTCGTCCCTTAATTATTTGTTTACTTATTTATTTGTTTCAAAGCCAAAACGTATTTAAGAGAATGACATATTGCCAACCTCCTCCCTTCACTTTCTGTCCGCCTATCCTCCGCCCCTGAAAGCAGCACGGACGTGCAAATATCTATTTAAGCATACCAGTTTTGCACCGATTCTTTGATCACAATCTGCTTTGATGTCTAAGCAAGGTGGCCATTAACATGGCAAAAATAATTGAAGAAATCTTTACTTTCTTTTTTTGACTCAATTTTGTGTCACATGAATTTTATAGAGCTTTGAAACGTGATTTTAAAATGATTTCATCTGTACAAAGATTTCAAGCGGTCACCCAGATTTAACCATTTATTGTCAGTTTTCATATCGGGTAAAGCGCGAAAGGTGGACAATTGCCAATAATTCTAAGCAATACTGCATGAAAACTTTTTTTCCTTTAAAGCTTTATTCTTCGTTACCAATAAACCCTATTTATCAGCAGTCGTTTCTGAGGTCGTAACAAAACACACGGGTGGAATAAAGGAGGCTTTGGGCCTGGTGTATTTAGTCGCCAAATCGCGATAAACTATGGGACAGAAATCAAAAGGGTACAGTAAATTTGGGTCAGAAAGCATGGATGGAATTTCTGATAATCGCGTTCATCCTCGCACGCATTTTTTATAAGGAAGCACTTGGGAATTGGTTCTCTAAAGAAAGTCGGGATGATGATATTCCGTTGTGAATACGCTGTGTCCCAACTGCATCGCTTGGGAAAGCAAGCTTTAAAGCAACACTGAAAAGGGCACTATGATGTCTTCAGGCTGTAGCATACATAAGTTGGCGCATTCGCTTCATTTCCTATAATCAGGTGTCATTCACGTTAAGCGATTCGTTTTTCCTAATTTTAATTCTAGTGTGTAGACAAAACTTCGCCTCTTCGGATGGAATCTGCCAATTACTGCTAATATGGCTCCTGATAGCACCTCTGGTTGGTTCCGTTTGTGCCATGACGTATCATTAAGAAAATGTTTGGTCAGAAGACAGAACTGAAAGAGGTACTTCTATTCCTATACGTCAGGTTGACTGTGGTGGTTAAAGAGGCTGTGTAGTTAGCTGTAAAGCTGTGCAACTGCGAAAGTAGAACATGTAGTTTAGGCAACTTTGCATTGACTCCTTGGTCTTCTTAAATGGTGCAAATATTTCGGTGACAAGATCCCGTTCCACTGCCCTCAGTCGTCCGATCCTACTAATTGCTTAAGCGTCCCTCTCTGCCTTTGATGATTATGTAACTGCTGTGGCTGCAGCTACAGTTTATGCACCTCTATCGCATAAGCTCTCGATTTAGCCTATCGTTGGCCATCTGGATCTCACCTCAAGTCCATCACACAACTGACACTTTTGTGACCTACGTTAAGGTTGCCTGTCAGAAGTGAGCATAGAAAAGGCTTGACGCGGGCGCTGTCATTTGTCACTCGTCAGCTAGCCACTGGGCAGATGGTGCAACCTTTTCTCCACAGTTGGTTATATCGCTTGTGATACGTGTGGAATGGAGCATAGACACACGTCCTTTCATCAGTGCGCCTATCTGCGGTAGTTCCCTCACATCTCTCTTCATCTTCCCCTCATCATGGCCAGAATTCTATGATACTATATAAGAGTAAATGTGGGGAACTAAGAACCAATGAGCTTCTAAAAACTCATATTTTTAGAAGATGAAATCCATTACAAGTCAGAGGTCAGAGCCGCTCAATCAGTGGGAAAGAAGTGGTCACAAGATATTGGAATACTCCATTACCTTATCCGATTCCTCAGCTCTTATGAATGGAGAGATGTGCACCTTAAATTGGAATTAGATTCGAGGATAAGGAGTAGTAGCAGAAGTCTATGTGCTTTTCCATCTCCCAAATAACGCTCATGTTTTACCTAGCAATTGAAAATAGCATAATTTTTGCCAAATAAGATAGAAGTAAGGTGAAGGTGAGGGCGGGTATGGCGGGATTGTTGTCATTCCAGACACCTAAATATCCCTATAAAGTTTCCCTTTTTGAAAAGCTTGATCGATTGTTCCAATGGATTTGCCAATGAGCAGACTAAGCACCCACTTACTTATTTTCCTTTTTCTCTACTGAGTTTGGTAATTCAGAAGCCTTTTTAGTACAAAGACAGAAAGACGGGCAGGCAGATGGATAAACGGACATAGAGATGCACAATTCTGTCCGAGTAAAATGCTTGCATCTATCGTAAACCTCAGTTTACGCTTTGTATCTACTTTGTTTGTAGACCTGCTGCTTCATAAATTCCCTGATTTGTGCAGTCGTCCTCAGGTTTAACGTCATTTCCTGTGTATGCAGATAAAGCATGATCAAGATAGAAAAGTGTGAGCAATAAATGCTCCGTATGGATGCTTTTAAATTCACAAGTGTTTTAAAATCCTTTGAGGAGATTGTTAAAGTGTTTCATTTAACTTGTTGGTGCAACTGCATCACTCCACTAGACCGCTGAATTTCACGCATGATGAAGTAGGATGCACCCTTATCCTCTGTTTTCCTCCCTTCCCTTACAAAAAAAATAATTAAACCTATCGTTCCTCTACTCTTAATGGCAATGTCCACTGTTGTCTGTTACTTTGTTACAGAGAAGTTGACAGCCCTAAGCACTTACGTATTTTTGGCTAGGCTCAAGGAAACAATTGGCACATTTTTACCACCAAGTTGTGGAATGAAAGAGGAATCACAAGAATCTGTGCTTTCCGACAAACTTTGGATGTGTGCGTAAGTGGAGGCTACTGTGGGTGAGACGGGAGGGGAAGTACGTATCGACGGCCTTCGACGAGTTCAGCCCACATGTAGGCATGTTTGTGGAGCTCTGTCGGGAGACTGGTCGGCTGATTGGTTGATTGGATGGTTGGTTGGTTGGTTGAAGGCATTGAACGTGGACAAGCACTTCACTTCCCGTATCGTGGTGGAGAGACACACGAAGCTACAAAACAATGTCCACATTTACGGATGAACGATTAGCGTGCACACTTTATTATTCCTCTCCGTAGGGAAGGCAGCACGTGAACGCATCCGCTGTTTACAGGGTGTGCAGAAGGCGAAGAATGAGAGGGGAACGAAGACGTTTGTTTGTGAATCCCTTTGTGTGTGGAAGTAAGATAACCTGCAAGTGAGACTTGCCGACGAATGCAGATGTGGAATGCTCGTGGAATGCGTAGGATGGCAGGTGGTGGCATGTCACCATCAGTCTGGTAACAATAGGATGAATTTATGTTAAACTGGATGAGTGTAGGCCGTG
This sequence comes from Taenia hydatigena, assembly GCA_036345935.2. Classification (NCBI taxonomy): domain Eukaryota; kingdom Metazoa; phylum Platyhelminthes; class Cestoda; order Cyclophyllidea; family Taeniidae; genus Taenia; species Taenia hydatigena. Next base: position 22,913,341 of record JADWOT020000003.1, read on the forward strand.
AAGGGTAGTTTATTTTGGTGATGGGGAATGAGGAGGTGGTGCAAAGAAATCTTCATTAAGCTGTGTAAGCCCTGTCAAATTGGAAGAGTATTACTTTGAGGACTCCATTTCCGAAGTCCCAAACTGCAAATGGAATGACTTTGGAATCCTCCTTCGGTGAGATAGGAAGGGGGAGTAGGTGGACCAATTTATCAACCACACTTTTGAAAAATGGGTTTTGTCCTTTTAACCTTCCTTCTTTTCTTCTGTTTGTCATTCTTTCATACATTACCTTCTTCTTTCATAGCAAAGGCGAAGTTTTCGAATTCCTTCCCTCTGTCATCCGCCAACAGCTATTTATGTATGAACGCTTGATGGATCTGCTCTAACGACGATGCAAACTGAGGAACAGGCACTTAACTGTGCCCTTTTCCCGTGGGAAGTGGATGTTTGAATGCTATGCAGGAATGCAGCCTCCTCGTAGGTTATGAGCTGCAGTTGAACCCGAGATACATAAAATCTGCCTTTCAGTGGGCTGCATTATGTGAATATTTTACGTGGTGAAAATTGGAGTTTGAACAGTGGTCTAATGAGTGACAAGGCACCTGTAGGTCTTCTACAACACGCGTTAGTGATATTTACCGATGAAGCAGACAATTTAGTCTTTCGACAACATTCTTGATCTGCTGCTGATTTCTCTACATCATCTTTGCCACAGCGGAGCAATATCTGGTGATTACGCAGCAACTTCTTCCTAACTTTTGATTGTGAATCAACGAATCATTGAAGTAGATAGCTGTGGCGATGAGGACGGCTCTTACACAGTTGTGTGCCTAGTTCAATAACATTACTTCATAAAGCTGTGGTTGCATCTAAGTATCAAACTCTTCCTTATAAATAACTGTTTAGAAGATTCTTAATTGTGTAGATGAAATTCTCAGTCTTTTTTTACTTCTAAAACACTTATATTGTAAGTGAAGTGTTGGCGTTTGCTGGGAACAGTCTTGGTATGTACTGCCTACCTATTATTGATTGGCGTTAATGAGCGCAGGACATCAGTCTATATCATGATCGGGTTCCACAACTTGTCATTTGTTGTAGGTACAAACCGAGCATTCATGTTACCCACCGTTGGAGGTCATCTTCGTGATTGTAGTGACTTGTTATTCTTCATTGTAAAGAATTGAGGGTCCTCTTAGTGATTCATCCACTTTATTAAAAGTCAAGAAAAGATTAAAAAATAGCGATCATTCGAAAAGTTTCATCGGCAAAGGTAAGATCATATTTTTAGGTAATTACAACATGTAATCTTGGCGTAATCTGCTAAATGGGTCAAAGTGAACCACAGTGCTTGATTCTCCTCTAAACTTTGTCAGTGTGGCGTACCTGCCACAGCCTCGAGTTGTAGTCCGTCATATAAACAGTGACTGGTTTTGTTTGCCTCCCATGTAACCCTTAAGGGATGAATTGATTTCTACAATCAGGATATAAAGCTGATAATGGGTAAATTATTAATATTATATTTTTTTGCTGAAAGGCGAAAAACAAATCAGACCTCTCTCTTAAGTAAGTCAGCAAACAATCAAAAAGATGGCAGATTTACAACGGAGAAAGTGTGAGAGATAAATCACCAGTCCTTCAAGCTTATTACCTCCTGTTTGACCTTCATCAGGGGTTTCATTTTAGTGTAGGCGGAAAAAATTGCTTTATTAATAGTGCCTAATGGAAGTTGAACTTAAAATTCAATCAAAGGATACATAGAGAGCCATTCTGAAGGCGAGACCCCCACTCCAGGATGAATCATCCCGAATATCAAACAGGTGTTCCACTGCTGTGCCTCCACCAAATGCTGCATATGGAGCTCTACGAGGAACCATCGCGGTCCTTGCGGAGAAGACGAGCTTGTATCACATATACCAGACTCGACTGGTATACGAGGAATATACTGGAGGGCCCAATAAGAGCAAAGTCGTTTTAATGGATGCATACCTTTACGGTCCACCTAACTATGGCGGAGGTTGGTCACCTTATTGGTGGCGTGGTCGTCAATTTACTGCATATATACCCACCTAACCATTCCGCGCACTAATAGCGCACCTTTCTTCCTTTGACACATTTTCAAAGATAATTCAGTTGTAAAATTTGGTAACAGATAGCAGCGAGTTCCAAGTTCGACGAGTGCTTCACAGGAGTAAGCGTTACAGATGAGCACTCCCTATAGACAGCCAGATGTGCGAGGACCGACTGCAAGCAGTGAAAGGGCATCCACTTTTGGTAGAGCATTAACTGAGTTCTACACACATCGCCAATCAATAGGACAGGGTGGAGCTTAAACGAATCTAACTGGACGCTGGCGAAGTGTCTACTGCACTTTCTGAAAAAAAATAATCGTTGTCTGAATAAATAACACTAATTTCCTACACGTTGCTTTTGGGCCGATTTCACGTAAAAATGTGATCAGGGTACAAAACACATTACAGTCCTCTGGAATGCTCACCTTCCAAAGGTGAGACATTTTACAAATTCTGCTCACTTCTGTAGATTGCGATTCCACTTAATTACTGTTGTTCCCGTTCCACGACTGATTGGCTACGGAGAAAGCAAAATGCCACCTCGGGAAGAAACAAACCGCACGGCAAAATCGCAGTTCCCCTAATTATAAATCTACCCATGTGACCGCTTCAGCCTTTCAGTGGCATGAGCTGCTACCTACAGCTCCAGTTGCTCTATCCATTGGGCGAGCCAATACCCACCCTCGCCCACACTGATACAGCTCCAGTAATGGTTCGAGACACCACACCTTAGCGTCCGGCCACCAAACATCACAGTGGGGGCAGCTTATGGAAACTATGCAATTTTTTCTCCACCTCCACTGATAAGGTAGCCGTAACAAGTAAGGGCATCCCACTGACGCCATGGCCCACCTGGTTGTCCATAAGTTACTGTTCGAGGGCTCCAACATCCGACGGCCTATATTACTAATAGGTCTATGTCGTACATTTCAGCGCTCGTTTACAGGACACTGCTTGCTGCCAAACGAGTGACATGTAAGTCTCACCAAGCTCACATGGAATTGAGACTTCATTCAAACCTAGCTATCCCTGATGCCTCGAAATTCTCTAAAAATGGTATAGAAAGGACCATTTTAAAAAGGCATTCAAATTCGCTTTCGTCTTCACATACACATACATACACAGACGAGCGTGATAAAAGAGAGACCAGAAATGAACAGTTTCAAAGGGACTCAGGGAAAGGGGATAGGGACAAAGATTTACACAAGAAGCGGTCTTTAAGGACGTGTGTACAAAAGCGGGACTCTTCATCGGGCTCCCCTTCCGTCTTTCTCTAAGGGGCATACCCCACGGACAACGAAAACGGCGACGGCGATTACGACGACCAGTTCAGCGTGGGTGTCGCTGTTCGATGGCGCGGTCAGCCGAGACATTCACCTTTGAAATGTTTAAAAACTGGTGAAATTCAGCGATTCGCTGTAGATGCAATGATCGTGTTGGGTACCAAAAGCGAATCGCCTTGTAGTTTTCTTCAATTTGTGTGGTTACATGACTTTAAACTCTGGGTTTGGAAGGTGAGAAAAGGTAATTTAAATTTCATGCACTTAAGAAGTGAGACAACCCACCATCGCGGCTGTATGATACGGTAGAATGATGAATCTGCACATCCACTGATAACCAGCACACTCCTCCGTGCGCAAGCTCGGGCCGTTTATCAGCATGGCTGGTAGCAACAGCATTGGGTGTGTGCATGAAAATACACCACGCCACGAGCAAAGTCTTGTGGCTCGAGGCTGAAAAATACCCACACGTGCGTGCAGGAGATCACAAGCACACTGCGGTGGTGGGGTACTCAGTCGTTCAGGTAGTATCAATGTTTAGAAGACTGTGCCTATTCCCATTGGTGATGATCCCACCCGTGATGGTTCTCAGGGCTTGCCTGTAAGTACTCAGCTAGCTAGTAAAACACCTTATCCACGCACAATCCGTTGTGAAATTGTACAAGAAATGATGAAAACAACCACCAGTAGAACCGGTCTGCTCATCTATAAAGTTATTCAGACATATCAATTTGGACTCGAACTATTGTTTGGAAAGCGAATGTGAACCTGTTATGTCCTTGGCAATTTGACTACCCCGCCTTTCAATCCCGCCAGCGTCTCTCCATCGTCAATTGAACAAGGAACATTCAGGCATTCTTCTTGTAACGCCCTCAGTTATAATGCCAAGCAATTCAAGGTTGAATATTCAATATGCTTCCTCAAGATTTCTTAGAGCATTTTTATGTCTTATTCTATTAAGAAAAATGTGATAACAAATGAATGCTTATCTCAACGATATTGATCAAACAGCTCTCTAGAACCGGTTGTTGTTCCTTTTATCCAGATCAAATATTTGCCTTCTTTTTTAAAGGAAAAGAGGAGAGAAGATAGTAACAGGCTACTGCCACAAGCTGTAAACGGTTTCATTGTAAACATCCTTCTACACATGACCAGTAAGGAGACAACCTAGTAGGGAATATTTCAAGAAGGGCAGAGGAGATTCAATAGCTGAGGAAAATCCATATCACGTTACCCGCTGAATGAACATCGCAGTTAACGTGGCTACCTACTAATGAGCCAGTCTTATTGGTAGAATTGCTACGACGCCTTTTCGAATAAGCCTAGCAACGGTATAAAAAAGCCGTCAAAATACAACTAGTCAAACTATTTGCCTAATGACGCCTGGCTAGAAGATAGGGTAAGAGATAAGTGTCCCATTATAGCCTCAAGACTAAACACATTAATATGGATGAAAAGCCACACTGGTGCAATCGTTCAATTGGTCATTAACCGTGACTATTCTGGAATAATTACTCTTCATGTACAACTGAGAGTTTCCTGACCTCTGTCAAAGACGTATTCTTCCAAATACAAACGGAACGTCTTCCCTCAATTGGACATCGTTAAATGTGGTTAGTTGTTATCAGTGTCCCGTCACTTAGATCATCCTCCAATTCATTCGTGCGATTTTCGATCAAAGAAGACTTCTTAAGCTTCTAGCTGTTCCCGATAATCGCCATTACGATCCATCATCCTTTCCTTCAAAAAGATACGCTGGCTTCAAGTCTTTTGGAGCAGCCAAACGAGATTCCAGTTATATCCGTTTCTTTCTTCGATCACGAGATTGTCCACTCTTAACGCCAAAAAGGTGGTAGAATCAGCATTTGGGAAATGCACTTCAGGTATAAATCTTCCCGTGGATCAGTTCTATGGCGGAACGAGACTTTCCTCTGACTGATTCACCAGTTCTGAATATTTCGTAAGATGAGGCAGTATCGAGCTATTTCGAGACTTCGATTACAGCTGACTAGCCTTTGGCGAGAAAAAGGGTGGGAGCTACTACCATCACAGCTAGCGCAGACCCCAGAGGATGATGAAGTAGCACCCTAGAAGGCGCAGGATGGATAATGCACCCTGCGAAACATCGAAACCTTTTCTTATCGCAACTCAATCGACAAGTAAATTAAAATGCCGCGAGAAGGGAAGCAACTCCCATCACTTGACTATACAGATTAGTCCATCTGGTACTCAGTCACTTGAATTATCCCACAACCTTTCTATATGATATATGCTTCATTACTTGACCGAAAACTCTCCTTTACGCCCAATCCCACATTGTCAGGGGTATTTGAAGGATCTTTTCCAGCTTGACGAATGAACGCATCTGACAGCACCGCAATCAAATGTAAACCACCTTTGGGCGGTACCTCTACCACCACACCCTCTTAAAACGTCATATGATTTTGATGAGTTACCTGTATTGTTGAACCCGACCAGTGAAGCAATCTCAAATTCCACTCGCCAATGTTGATTAAGAAAGTTTGACATGAGAGGTTCCCAAGACAGGGTAAGTAGTGGAGTAGAGGTGCACAAACAGTAACGTATGCGCCTACACTATATGAATTTCAAGTACATAAGCAACTACATGTTTCACAAGCTTCTACAAGTCACCGCAGCGGGTTACATCGGATTCGCTTGGTAGCTTGGATACTACAATCCTCGCTAATCCCTTATGTATTATGACCGAGGTGAGCGAACAACTTCCGGACGACTTCCTTATCCCTCCACACAAATGAAAGCTACTAAATATCTAATAGTTTATGAAAACTTAATTTAACATTCCAATCCCGAGAAGTCTGTGACAGTTAAAGGTCCACACTATTATGTGAGAGTCAGTGGAAAGAAATAATGCAAATGCTTTCGTGACGCTTAATCAGATCTGACAACTCCAATTTTGATTTATGACCACTTTTTAACTTGACATACCAGAAATAACAAAAAAGAGTGAAGTGTCCCACTTTCGTTTTTAAAAGAGCAAAACGAACGAGTTATTGAGCAGTCTATCTCTAGAGGTGATGAGGAGATCTCTTTAACAAAGTACAGGCCTTCTTTTTTTCCTGATTTTATGGCATACACAATGAAAGAGTTGCTAAAATTTGCGAAAGGAATAAACCAGAAGACTGATTCCCTCGACAGACCAAGTCGAATTTGCCCATACAGACTCTCACAGTATCAAACCTATCCATGATCACGTCTCGCAGTTTGAGGATTTAGCCAAAAAGCCAGTTTTCCTTTCAGGCAAACGGCTTTTCTAACTGGGTGATGGCTCCGTCTCCCCTCACGTACTAATCGACAAGAGTCAATCAAAGTTGGGCAGAAATGTGGGCCGGCAAAGGACTCGCCTACGCATGAAGGATCCAAGGTAGGGTCAAGCTTAAAGAGTTGAAAGAATAAATTCCCTTGTATGGATGAAACGAGTTCAGCCCTTTGGTCGAAACTCACGGAAGACATCATTCATGGCACAAATATCGGTCAACCAAATCAAATTGTCAAAATTGTCAGACAACAATCAGCAAATCAAACCTTGACAGCATAAACAATATCGTTTAAGCCTGGGGCACTTCATTCAACTCATGTCAGTTCCACATCGATCCAGCAAAAGCTTAAATACAAGGATTAGCCATAAGGCGTCCACTACTACCTAATGCAAGGGAGCAGAGTAGAGGACGACATATTGACGGTGAGAGAGGGACCATCAGAGGGAAAGAAAAGGGTGGAAGAAGTGACACAGACGTCTTATTTATGAGCTGCACGCACGTTTCTGTGACCGTGTTTATGGAGCCAGCTTAATGAGTCGCTCGCATTGTTTGCGCCTTTTCGGCCGTTTCAGCTCGCTAATGGATTTGGTGAAAAACATGCAGCGACTAATAAAAAAGGCAAATCAAGGGGAGATGAATGGTTACCATTTGTTTTTGAATTAAAGAATAGCCTTCTAGCTAGTTAATTTAGAGCAACACTGAATAAGAAATTTAACCATCGGATTAAAAGATTGAACACTTCTCCTAAAGCTGTATCATTTCTTCTAGGTAAAAAAACAAAGTGGTCACCTTCATATCAACATTTGGGTGAGGAACAGGATGTTGCATGAACTTGAAGGTTTATGATATGTAGTTATAGAGATACATTCGATCATTTGTATTGCTTTTAGAGTTGTTTGGTTTTCATTCAGATATCAATACCAACTTTCCTGACTTTGGACACTGTTTGGCCCCCCGCCTTACAAATCCACTCAACCAGGTCGTATGACAAGCCCATAGGCGGCTAATGATTAGTCCTCTCACTCTCAATAATTCCCATATTATCCCAAAACGGTGCTATCTCGATTCGCTCAGGAGAAAATTCAAGGGACCGTAGTTGAAACAACTGTCAACAAACCAGTAGGATGGACGTGTTCCTCCTGTAGACTAACTCCACCACCACCGTTCCCAAGGAAGGTGGAGGGTCTATGGAGGGATCCCAGATTCTGACAAAAGAACGTCGATGTATTGGAAATTGGAAGGCAGTCAGAGCTTCCGTTACAATGGATTACGTGAGCCGATGGCGGCTCGTCTTCACTCACACCCCTGCCAGAGTCCGCGGAACCACCTTCGAACTGTTCAGAGGAGGCGAGGGGGTGGTTGTGAGAGGTGTGCCCATGACCAGAAACTGCGTACCGACCTCCTGACGCCTCGGGAAGTTCAAAAACCTCTTCAGTGTTGCCTCGACCTGGATAGAGGAACTCTGGCGAGCCTGATGTCTGTGTAGGGAATAAAAAATACGATCAGAAAATAGGTATAACGGCATTTTTCTTGTGCCAGGTTCAAAATAAACCTTAGCCTCGACCGTTGGACCCTACAACGTCTTCAAGGATGGATAGTTGTAAAAGCGTTTACGGAGCCAAAATGGAAGAAACGAACAACCCCAATTTTCGTCGAAAAGTTACAGTTGGAACGTGACGTGAAACCTTGAATGCGTGCAGACCCAAAACAGAAGGCTTGCCAAATTCATCGCGACGTTTGACAACTGTTTCGAGTGGACTGTTTACCAAATTGCTGTGATTACCATGATTCATGACAGTGATCAGGAGAAAGGATGTTTCTCTCCAAAAGTGATTGGCGTAAAGAATGAACTCGTAGAACACCGACCAAATTTTGGAGCTACACTTCCAACAAATGAAGCCCCGATTTACTCAGCCTGATAGGAGAGACGATGCTGGGAACCCTTATCCAAATCCACAAAATTCACCACTTCTGATGGAATAGATTTGGCCATGCATCCTTGTTTCTGCACTGGAAGACATTTAAAGGAAGGACCGGCACGTTACCATACTTTAAATGAGAGGATCCGAGTAAAACTTTGAATTGATCACACGGACTTTGCAAGGAAAAATCAAAGCATAATTTAGTTTTCTCTTCCTCTCTTCAAACAAATCTCATCAGAAAAGCTTAACTAAGCTTTTCATGGCATTCCGGACTGAATTTTAATAAATTTACTTTTTTGAAAAACAATACTAAAGTTACGAATATTTGCAAATTCTTGTAAAGAAAACTCCATCGTGTGAACCAACTCACCAACTATGTTGATAAAAAGTTCGTACCCTCGCTTTCAAAAAACTCGCAGCACCACCGCCCCAATTCCCACAACCATATGAAGGGTTAGTGTGTGTGATGCTTAACCAACCAATAAAGGTCACCGAGAGCCCCCAGGCCCGCCCAGGTGTACCGTCACGTCTGTGGTGGGGCCCTTCACAGAGAGGTGAGTCAACTTTCTGGAGTGGGGGGAGACGATTCCATGGTTAATGGTGAGTTTAGCGACATTGTTCCGCTTCGTTTCACATTCGCGCACAAGGGGGAGGGAAAGGGAAGATGGTGGACATTTTGATTTGTGCATTCCAGGCGGGAAGAGAGATGACTGATCGTGTTACGCCCCCCGCCCTCCCCCACCTATTCCTGTCAAAAGACATGGCTTAACGATGTGCGAATAAACTCTCACTAACGGTCCATGATAACGATCCAAGACAGTGGTAAGTTGGATGTTTGATTTCAGATTCAAGTCCTCCTTCCACGAAAAAAGTAAAGGATGAGACCAGCATCTAACAAGGATGACATCCATTTATCAGAATGCTCGGAGTTTTCTCAGACTTCCGTAACTAAACCCCTCATTGTAATTTGCTTTTCGTGCTCAGTTAACTTTTTCAAATTTTCCAACCCATGAACAGGTCAATGTCCAAGTATCATGCAGAGATGAATTACTCGACCAGCATAACATTCAAGTTTTGTTCAGCACGACAGGCCAATTTGTGTCTCTGAACCAGACTTTGGAAATGTCGTCCCTGAGGCCTTAACGACGGTAAGAGACCCTACTGGCAGAACTGGGAGGGGGATTAATCATACCTCAATTAGGCATGGTAAAGTTCGTACATTAGGATGATTAGTGCATGAGTGTAGGTGAGCCTTGGGCCCTTGACGCATTCAGGAAGGATAAAATTCGAAATGTGTTAGTAAACGAGACGCGACAATCATCAAGCGAACACGAAACGTCTGACCGGCCTTCTGGAACTTCGTCACGGGAGTGAAGGAGCCAAAGTCATTTATCATCTAAATGCGGAAGCAAGGATGATTGGCTAGTCAAGACTAGGCGATTGTAACCACAAATCACTCCTAAACATAGCCCGTCCACCGGACAACTGAGCTGAAAATTCTATGGGCCCACATAAAGGGAAGGGGGGAGGGTTAAGAGGTCTGCGCTCCGTCACCGGCATTCCTTCGCCCACCGCCTCACATGTGCAAGCATGCGGGTTCGGCTTACTTCCTGAGCTCTGGGGGTGCCGGCTGAAGAACGTCCGATATCGCTTCTTACGAAGGCTGGACTATCAAGTCGCTGAAGTGATTCGATAGTGCACAAATTTTAGGACTTTAAATCTGGCAGCCAACAAGAATGAACCGGTTAATTGGCACCCGAAATGCTACCAATTTTACAATTAATCTTTGGAAGTCTAAAGCCTAAAAACAATTTGAGGAATGGGTGGAAATAAGGAAGACAGCTTTGGTAACTGAGGTGAACTGTCGAGATTGCTCCGCCCCTCCTCGCGCAGTTACCACGATTCAGGAGTGAGTCGCAGGCGATGTTTTACAACCATGTTACTTAACATTTGTTCCCCTAGTGGAATTGATTGGAGCATTAACTGTTCAGAAGATCAATCCCAAGGAACCTAATGGCACTCAGTTAAAATACTAAAACCATTTTAAAGTAGAGATGGCCCAAAAAATCGCCTCCTCGCCTTAGATTTTAATAAAAGCAGTAGCTGAAGTGGAAGCCGAATTTCGATGAGTAGTGAACGTATATTTACCGTCGTTTAAGCCACCAGCTTCAAATAAATCCCTTTTAAGACTAAATAAACACTGGAGTTGTCTGACAACTCTTAACTTATCGATGAATAAATCCACGCCTTTTATCTGCATACTAGCCCCTAGTTCTCGGTATTGTTCGATCATAGTTCCATAAGGATTTCACTCATTGAAGGTCGGAAATTTTAACTCAGTCTTAAAAATATCCCTCGATCTTGAAAGATATCAAAACGGTTCACTTAGATGCTTGCAAAAGGTATTTCCAATTGTGTAACAAAATTAGCTGAATGAAAGGGAGCTAACCCAACCCCCTCTCCCACCTTATTAGCCACTCAGAAACCTCCTTGATTAGCAACTCACCTGCCTGAATTTGAGCATGCCCTGAGCTGACTGTGCGGGAGCAGGATTCCCCGAAGACATTGTGGGTAGGGGACTGACAGAATCACAGGTGTTATACGTCACAGGATGATAGGTGCTAACCAGCCTCACTCCTGGTGAAGTCCCCGATCCAACTTCGCTTCGAGCAAAAGATAAATATGCCGCCGTGCTTCCAGCCATTCCTGTCGGGTCCACCTCAACAAATCTCACTTGCTCGTCGCCCTGAGTACTACTCGTTGCTAGACCGTAGGGAGCGTAGAACTCCGTAACTCCCAGATCGGTGATTGGACGACTTCCACCACCACTGCCTTCGCAATGATCGCTGGAACAAATACTTCCAGCACTTGTCTTTGCTAGCATGTAGGCAGGGCCACTACCGGCCTGTTTCAGGAAGGTGGGATAGTCCGAATGGGGGTGAGCTGCTGGAAGAATGTAACTGGGAGCATGAGATGGTGTTGAAACGATCTGTTGACGCGATTTGCAGCTTATGGAATGCTGTCTACGAATGCAGACAATGGCTACGATCAGACTGACCGCAATTATAAGAGTTACAAGAACCAGAAGAACCAGTAAACCCGTCTGAAGACTGAAGAAACTTGAACTTGCCCCCACGACACGAATCTGAACAAGACGAAAGCCCAATTATGCAAACGACTCAAGGAGACTTTTCTAGTTCTTTAGAATGATAACTAACCGTGAGCCAAGTATCTGAGAACTGGAGAGGTTGGCCCATATCTGAAGCTCGAATTCTGAGACGATGTACTCCGGGTTGCAGCGGCTGTTGCTGTTGCTGTTGAGATACGCTGGATTCCGCCAATCCAATGTAGTATCGATTAGCAACAGTGACTTGGCCCGTCGTAGCATTAACCGAAAATGCGACCTGACTATGAGGATCATGAAGAGCGTAACGGACTTTTCCATTCTGGCCGGCGTCCCTGTCATGAGCTACTAGCTGAGCCACCACCTGCCCAGCTACAGCATCTGTCGTAATATTAACGCATTCCGTAGAATCAGCAGAGGCTTCATCATTGACAACGGGGAAAAGCCATTCCGGCGCATTGTCGTTGACATCTTCCACTGAGACAGTGACATTGACGCTAGTGCAACGGGTGTCACGAGGAGCCATGTCGCAGGCAACCACACGGAGTGTGTATTCAGCTGTCTGTTCACGATCCAGCGGTTCCAGAGCTCTCAAAACTCCGGTGGTTTCATCCAATTGAAAGAGGTTATGCTTTCGCACGTGGCTTGAGGAGTCCCACACATCCTGGAGCCCGTATTTCACCTGAAAAGAAACCCGTGAACAGATTATCAAACCCCACAATCAACGTCAATTGTGAAGACATAAAAACTCGGCCACGAATGTCGACATTTTATGGTCTTTTATTGCTCAGCTGGCGGGAGGACAGAGGAGTTAAAACCACTATAAATTGGTTGCCAAGCCTAAAAATCTGGCATGGTCAATGGAAGTCATGGAGAAAACACCCATTTTTTTTTCATTAAAAAAGTAGTCCGTTCTGCTGGTAATTAATTCGATGTGCGAACACCTGCTCACGGTGCGAGTATGCTACTACAGACAGACGCGAGGCTTTGGAGTGCCCCTGTTACTTAGAATCTTATCAGTACTAAGGGGTACGGTAGCAAAAGGAACCTGAAAAAGACGTTTCATTTGACGTTTACCCACTTGGCTACCCGAATAGTTTGTTTGAAACACCTGAAATACTAACCACACCTATCTCGCGTTGCTCAGACCACTTCTTCGGTCGTTTTCAGCTTATCCGCTTTGGGTCTCTGCCCCTGTATGCCACGCACATGACTAACCCTCTTCTCTCAAAAAGGTGTAGCCAAACACTTCGTTCTCTCCTATCTCAAGTTGTCAACATTGGTTTTTTGAGTTGGTCCACTAACCGCAGTCAACAAATTTGAGATACTACAGCAACGAACCAAAAAAGCGGACATTTATTTTACGGCAAAGTAGGAAATCAGAACTAGTTAGGATGCGTAGCGTGGAAAGTAACTACCAGACCATAGGTATATTTGATCGCGTTGAGAATCAGCGGTATGCTGACTTTGTGCAGCACCTCTCGTCTGGCCTCCATCCAGGCTGGGAACGCAGCTACTCACCACTCTATTTTGGCTCATTTGCTAAATCGTGGGACACGATTAAAGTCAATTTTGAGGTTAAAATAGCATACCTTTTAGTGGTAACCCTGCAGTAAGTGGAGGATATATCTAAGCTACCGGAGAGCCGGTGCACTCTTGTCTCGAAGTATTTTTGTCGTTTAATGAAGGAATGAACGAAACACGCCCTCACTCAGTTGTCACGAGGCAACCCAGAAAAATTTATGTCTTGCTTTTGGAGAGAATGCCCAAAATACTTAATTTTTCGAAACGATTAGTACCACAACCCTTTATTCTTTCGTAGCGAAAGGTAAGCCAGCGGTGTCCGAAGGCAACCCACCTGGTTCCAATCCCCATACCCCCTTCTGAGGTACTAGAGCCGGGGGAAAGGGGGCTGATAGAAGAGGGAAGGTTCGCTTCTGCCCCTTCGCAGCCTGAAACACAGGTTTTTCCACAACCAAGTTGTGTGCTATGAGGCCCTGCATTATTCTGTAGGGGAGAACAGCACCTTCCTCCAACTATAACGAGGCCCAACTGTTCCTAATTTTTTCCTCGTACATTGCACCGTAACGAAAAGTTCCGTCCGGAGTCCACCGTGCAAACACACAGAGCTTAGCCTCCTGGGTGTAAAGGAACTCGCGCCTCCGAGTAAGTGAATTGTTCTTTTAACCAACGTTGAAATACAAAAGCTTTTTTCGTCACAAGTCAGTCAGCAAGCAAGCAGCGCGCTTTGATAAAGCGCACGAAGTAGGGAGCTAAGTGCTATGCTCTCGTAACTTAATACCATCTGTTAATGCATGTGGCACCCATTTACAAAGCCTTTATAACTCCCCCACTTAATGCAGGCATAAATAATGTTTCATCACTCAGGGTAAACATTAGTAAAGGCTCTCCTTCGTACGGTAATCTTCAGGTTACAGTAAGTCAGTGCGGCGAACTATGCCGGCGACCGACTGATGCACCATCTCGCAAGATAATGTAAATTTAAATTATCTCCCATATATCCACGATTAAATTCACCCTTTCATTTACTTATCAGACGGAAAAGGAAGCGTTAAATTCCTTCAATTGAGCAGTCATAAATTTTAAGATTAAATCAAGCATTTTGATGATAAAAGGTGGGTGAGGGCACGAGTACGAGGTCCGAATTGCCGAGTGATGGATGAATAGGACAATTGCAGCCTCCAACATCAACAATGCTACACTATTCAAAAGCTATTACGGGACACTTAAATTCGCAGGGGACAAATGGGACGACAGCTGCTTGTGGTAAGGCGGTTCATCCATCATTTGTCCGCAGCTCTCGCCAATTGCAGAGATGGCGTCATCTTGATTAATATCGTGATAGTTATCAAACCCACGGTGACACGATTGCTACGGACTAATCATTGTGCTATGCCGACCCGATCTTTGCGATCGATTCCTCAATTTCTCACTTAAATTCAGGGAAGGAAGAAAACTGCCGTGGATGACACATAAAGGAGGGGTTATTGAGGAGCCAGATCCATTTTTGTCAACCACCGGGGATTGGTGACAGAAAGCTCCCTCCCAGCAGATGAAACTGACGAAACCCAATCGCTATAGACCACAGACACCCTAGAAACAACACAAAGCCGGTGTATCCAGAAAGATGCGGTTCCACCGAATTGCGCGTTGGACTCGAATGGCTCATAATCGCAGAGCCTGGCATAGATAGCCGATGCGGAAAAAAGATCAAAAAGGAGGAATGGCCACAGAGAGACAACTTTTCCGCCAGCCCAGATCCGCACTACGCCATCAGAAGCGATTTTGAGCTCGCATCGTTTTATTCCGAATAAAATCACAAATTGAGTGTGATTCTCACTTACGCCAATTTGAAGCAGAATGTAGCTGTAACTCAATGTGGCAAATGGACTGACGTGGTCGGTATTGGGGACGAGGTGGACATCGCATCGCTTGAATACACATCGAAAGGCGTTACGATGATGGCAACACTCTCCATACAGTTACAAACCTGTCTCCACATTGAGGTCAGACAAGGGTTGTCGTGTCAGTCTAGTTGCAGCAGCCCTTGTTTCTCCTCACCATCCCATCGTCCTTACCAATTCCACCATACATATCAAAAAGATTTTCGGATGGCTGAGTTTACCTCTATGAGGGTAATGCCACATGTTACTAGACTTTTAGCCCCTTTATTTGTTTGCAAGCAAAGCTGTTCGCAGGTTCTGTTTATATGCTTGCTTACCTTCTAGATATAAAACGTCAAATTTTGCAGATATTTTAAAATACGCTTAAGAAAAATGAGGAACGGGTGGTTAGCGTAGAAGGACATCTACTGTGAGTACCTGAATCTGCCTACGGTTCCATTAGATAAGTGAGCATACCAGATGGCTTCCTGCAGTCGGCCAAGTCAACGAAAGAGAAAAGGCAGCCCTTTATGTCAGGCGTAGTGAACCAATGTTTTTGGTTTTACTACATACTGGTGCCGACCTTGATAAAATCAACTTACCTCTCATTTTGCTGAAAAAATCTGTTTTAAATTCATCCACGGCCGTCCTAAGGTCCTCTAATTCCGCGAGGGTAGAGAAAAAGGGCAAGAGAGTGGCAGAAAGAAAGCTGCCAGTGATTTGTTAAAGAAACTTGGAAAATTTGCCCCTTGCTCCAGAAAAAAAAACCTTTAGAGAACCACACAAAACACGCTTTTTCTCCTGACCATAACCTCGCATGCTTCCGTGTTTTGTCGACTCATGTGAGGTTCGGTGGTCGCAAATCAGACGAACGAATGTTCATCTTCGTGTCTGCAGCCACACAAGATGCCATAACGACTCATCTCCACATAGCAATCACGCGAACCAACCTTCGTCTTTTACTCGTATTTCCTTCTGGATGTAAAATGCTAATTTTTCGCATGTGAATTTTTTCTGGTCGCCTCCCCACTGCCAAGACAACGTACTCAGCGCTGGAAGCAGCACCAGCAGTCGTCTGAGGAGTGAGACATGGAGGGAGTGAGGGTGATACTAATATGCATTGCAAATTATGCTGCTACGTGTCCTACCTAACTGCGCGTGAATCTATGTGAACTTGTAGCAAGAAAACCAAACCCGACTAGACAGCATTCCACTTACCTTGCCATTGAGTCCTTGATCCGGATCTTCAGCATGTAAATGTCCATTGACTTTTGAGTGTTTAGGATGGTTTTCCGGCAGATGGAAGGGACCAATATCCGTGAAGGAGGGTGCATTGTCATTCTCGTCGATCAGTTCCACTGTGACAGTCGTCTGTGCAGTGTGAACCACGCCAGAATCTTTCTGGCTATCATCCTTACCGCCTACCAGTCGATCGGGTTTAGCATCTTTAACGAGAACAAAGAAGGTCACTTCAGGTGTCAATTCACGATCCAGCCGACTCATTCGGTGCATTTCGCGTTCCATGGTTGTTATTTTTCCCGTGCCTGGGTCGATCTTGAAGTAGCTTTCCCCGTCGCCCTTCAAACTGTACTCCAATTGAGCTGATTGGTCCCCATCTCGCGCAATGACCTAAAGGCATACACGGAGACAATTTCGTAGCCTTCAAGCTAAATGCCGTACGAAATTCGTTAGGTGTGTTATACATTCACAAGGCTCTCCCAAGGGCAATTTGTAGCAGATAAGTTAGCACCTCGTAAAATGAGGGAGTGATAGAGTAAAATCCCTTTGAGGAATGGCTAATTACCATAGAAGAAAAGCATATACTGTGGATAACTGACTTCAAGGAGATGCGAAACGAGGGCGGCAAAAACCCCAACCATGGGCAAGAAGGTAATGGAAGCCAGAAGCACTAATAAAAGTTGGTAGCGTAATCTAAATGCTGAAAGAGGGAAGGAACCGCAAAAAGCTACTTTAACCTATGAACTTCACATTCGGATAAAGTTTTCTTGCATAAATCGGTTAGTGGTATGAAGTGCGCTTGTCTCCAAAATAACACTAAGATTTTGGCGATGATTACCGGACAGCATCCCATCAAACTCAGCAAGTCGCACTACGACCAGTGGAACTCCGATACTGGCTCGCTTACGTATCATCCACGCCCAAATCGCACGGCTGACTTCAGTTCACATCAACGCCATGGTGATGATCGAGACGCAAAAAGCCATTACAGAGCCCGGAACCCTTTACCAACTGGCAACCCACAAGACAGCATTCGATCACGAAGCATTTCTTAGCTCTAATATACTGTGTTTGGCCAACAAGCCAAGTGGCATGAGACCATGAATCTTCCATTCATTAGCCTAATTATCAGCAGAGCAACTGGTATAACGCCGGTGTTTACACCTGCGTTATTTGATCCCCTATCTTTACTCGAATCACTGATCCGAAAAATGCGGATAAACTCGATCAGCAGGACAACGTTACCGAAGTCGGCGGTTCGCAGTAGAAACGACCTCAATGTTTACACAACCAACGGTGATGATGACGGCTGGTGTTTGTGTTTACCCCTAGCATTTTGTACGAGACGTTTTACGAGTTTGGGCGGGCGAACATCTGCGCACTTGAGATTGACGGTTCTCGGGATAAAAACCCACCATTTGTGGCCAAAAGCCAGTGCACTAGATGACAGAGGCCATCTGCGAGCGGTATGATAAAGTACCGAAATAAACACCTCTGTTTCTAGGGCAGAAAATCACCGCCAGTATTGGGGAGATTGAGCCTACGTTCCCCACCGAAAGTGCGCATTTACCGTAAACGAGGGAGTTTTTTTGCATTTTTAAAATAGGAAATTTGATGTACGCATGGTATGCGCATCCCTAAACTGTCCAGTGCAACCCTTTTTGCATGGAAAAAAGAGTGGTGGAAATGAAATCATGGTATCTTCAAACGCTTCCCCAAGAGCGCACATCAGACGTGGAGATCATTTTCAGCCGGAGGGGGGAAGGGTGAAGTCCTAATGGCCCACCCAAGCACCCACTTTCGCCAGCCCCTACCACAATGAACGCTCACAGCAGACGGTTGCTTGAGTTTGGGTTGCCAACACTATTCCACTCCGGCTCATATTTCAGTCCTAAAGGTCGACCACACGCAAACACGTCGCCTCAGTCCATTAGATGTTATATGAACAGGCCTTAGTTCGTTCTACTTGACTAATTTTAACAGCACATTCGACTGCGTGAGTCTTTTTTGCAGCTCTGTGATTCAGCCTCCACATTAGTGGTAGGGACCTAAACTACTAGTCTACACATTTGTAATGAAGCCTACAGTAGTGAACGTTCGCTGACCCACTGGGAAAGGAGTACAGTCTCTCTTTCCAACAGCTACACCAAAACTCAAATGTAGATGGTTGGCTACATAATCCATGGAATGCACCTTTATTAATCGTCGCAGAGATCGTAATTTATGTTTGCGAATTGAGGATAGGATAATTCAACATGTTGAGAGGAGGCGAGAGTATTCTAATCAGACAACTGGGCAGCAAGGAGGTAGCGTGAAAACAACGGCCACCAGATAAGACCCCAAAATCCAGACCGATGGAGAATCACCGTAATGTTCAAAATAGGAAACCGGTGTAGGGAACGCGGGAGGGGAGGCTCGAAGCATGCGGCTATGATGCTCTCACGGGCTCTGCTCACCTGATCTGAGCTAACATACCAATCCATTTTGTGCGTCGCTAACGGGAATAAGTGCCGTATTACCTTCGAGGAGGATGGGGCGCCACACGCATGTCAAAGTATTACTATTTTGATGGGAAGTAGGGGCAATGGTGCGACCCTACCTCCAGCGCCTAGCTAGACGAGGGAGAGGATTGACGAATCCAGACAATGACTCATGCCTATTCACATGGAGGCGATAACACTCGAGCGCCGACTTACTAACTCGGGAGATAAGTAGAACTGAACTCATTTAATTAACAGTCCAGAAGCAAACGAAATAACAAGTAGACGGAGCAAATAGTTTAAACAATCTTACGGCTAACCAACACGTTTATACGCAGCCTATAAGCCATGCAAATATAACCCGGAACACTCTCACGCGAGACTCAGTGGATGGTCACGTGCTGAGGTGACTGTAAATACACGTACCTGGAGAACAAAGGTGTTGTTTGGAGCATTTTCGGTAATCTTGGCGGAGTACTCTTTCTTCATGAAAACTGGTTCAAACTCATTTTCGTCATCAATCCGAACAATAATTTGTTTTTGTGTGCTCTTCGGTCGTGGGGTACCTCTATCTGAACAGGTTACGTTGACAAATACAATCGGCTCGGCTTCTGCATCGAAACTGCGTCGACTGTGAAGGGCGTAGATGGAAGGAGCAAGTTGCCGGAGTTCAAAACTCTCACTAGCGCCGTCTAGACTACAAGTGACACGACCATTGTCGCCTAGATCCCTGTCCTCTACTTTCAGAGTAACAATCCTGCTGGGTGATGAGTTTTCAGGGACCCAAACTTCTGAGCCTTCAGGTGGAATAACCATCCGAATATCGGGAGCAAAGTCATTGATGTCCTCTACTCGAATGTTGATACTCACTGTATCTTGACGCTGAAGATCGTTGAAGTGAAATGGTTTTTCGTAAGCTACTGACGCAGAGTCGGGGGTTTCTTTCACACGGACCTTGAAATGATAGTTCAATCGAACATCGGCCTGGAGTCTGCGAGCTAGGGAAATAGTTCCCGTGAGTGGATCCAAATGAAAGGTTGATGAAATTGAGGGATCCTCAGCACCAAAGAACTCAAAACGCATCCGAGCGTTCGGTGGTGAATCATAATCTGTCGCATTGAGTCGTAGAATAACCCTTCCGCTTGGCGTGTCTTCGGTAAGAGTTAAATTGTGTTCCAGCGGGGGATGGAAGAATGGAAAGTTGTCATTAACATCAATGATATTAATTGTCAAAGGAGCGGTAGTACAGTTATGCCGATCACAGGCTTCAAGTACTCCCTTGAAGACCGACTGCTTCTCGTAATCCAACTGCTCGCGCAATTTCAACTGGATGCGTGGCAGATCAGAATTGTCGATCTCAAAGTGGCGTTGGATATCTGAGCCATGGAGTGCGTATCGCTGGACCTGGTTCTCCAACGACCAATCACCATCGATTGCGGGATCAATATCGATTGACGTGCCGATAGGAGCCTTTTCAGAGACTTGAACAACCTGTCCATTCGGTTGACGAAATCGTGGGGCATGATCATTGACATCCATGATTCGGATCCGCAAGTTAATTTCCCTCATCTCCTCCGAGCGTGGATCCTCCACCATGACGGTGTAGTAGAGTTGACAGGGCTTCGAATATGTGCAACAGACCTCTCTTTCATGACATAAAGCTTCCAAATCGATAGGTCTCGCGACAACTACTTTTCCGTCCCTCTCAATGTTGAATAAAGCGTCTCCATCGACCATACCGAGATAAGACGCCTCCCGCCCACCACTGTGAGAAGACAGAGTTCCAATCGTAGAACCTACTTCCACGCCTTCTGAGGCATTCATGACAACCTCATTCCTCTTGATTGCCTGATCCATAGCAAGAAGGAAGACCGCCATAATGAAGCACACCGCAAACGCCATGACACCCGGCAGAGCGGTCCAAACGACACTAAATGGGTGTCGCTTGTGTCATCATCCAAACCTGCACGCATGGACGCACACACGCAGGTGCGTGTGTTCGCCCCTAATCGCGCAGTTGATTGGCCTCTGGTCATCGTTCATCTCACAGGCCTGTGTGAACGCGTACAGTCCGACAGCTGTTCTCCTCTCGGCCAATCAGCACCGATCACGCCTTTTCCTAGAAGGGGCAACTGTTCTTGGGCGTCATGCGTGCTTTGTGCTCGAGACGATTGAATGAAAGTTCGCGACAACTTAGGTCGCCATAAATTCAGCCATGGGAAGAGAAGTTGATTGCTTAACTCCGAAACAAAATTAAATGGATATTGACCATATATGACAATGGGTGGATTCAACCCAAAATGCTCTCGCGTAATGTTATGAGCGGTGTGGAAAGTAGGCTACCTTCCTACCATCTATGAGGTCGCGTGATTCTACACAACACTAATTTTGAATGCTGCAAGTTGTAACAAATGTCAAGGTGAGTGAACTATTCCTACCCGAATTAGTTGTCTAGCTGGCTGCCTGTTCAACTTTTTGAGAAATCAACCACCAGCATTGGTCTGTACACGTTCTCACACCCGCATTGGCTGCTTGCATTCAGTGTTTTTATCTTCTCGAGAAAAGATAAGAAGGAAAGGTTGGGACTGTTAAACTCTCATTCAACCTCATTAATCCAAAATAGGCCATTCAGACTGATGTCCGAAGCCAGAATTGCTTGAAGGACTCCTACACACAGTTGAGAGATGTATTGTGACAGGCTAGGCGACTGCATAGGTCACACTGTGTGCATAAATGCGTGCCCTTAGGGTCAGAGACCAATTAGTCATCTCTGCGCGCCGCGTGTTTCTACTATCAAAATGTTTACTACAATGCGTGCCACTTTCAGGTTTCGTGATTAGAAGGGCCATTTCAGAGGTATTCCTTCTAGTACATTTGGGCAGAAATGCGAGTGGAGAAACAGCTGCGCTGTTAATATCACGATTATTTATTTTGGAAATTTTGAGCGGAAAAGGCGCTAATAGTGTCATGATCGCTTGCAAATTCGGGAAATTTTTCGTTCCTTTTTCCAAATCTTCCCCCAAGGCTGATTCGCTCCAAATTTTGCGAGAGGGAAGACTTTTCAACACTTCTATATGAGACTGGAGGCTGGACGCAATGTGAGATTAAAGTAGTATGGGTAGCATCACCTGCCTGCAGTTTTTGTTCAAAAACGTAGGTCGAATTACTAGGCTGAGTGACTGTGTGACTCACATAGACGCACTGACCAATTAGGGAAGGGCAAATAATATGAAGAGATATACCGCTTTTCTTTTTTGAGACAAACTGGTACAAATACCGTGGCATCTTGCAGCATCGCTTGAAAGGCAGTGGCAGCGGTGCGGAAGAGCTCAGTTTTTGACTCCATCATTGATTGGCGATGCCATCGAATTAGGCGACTTGATGTAATATGAGGGAAAGCAGGGCTTTAGGTGGAAAGTTTCCCATAAAATTAATGAACCAATGAGTTTTAGACATAGTTTTGCTGATGCTCACCAAATTTAATGTGGTAATTTTTATTCGGCATCTTGAATAGTTAAGTACCAAGTTGGGATGCTACATTGTTGTCAAAACATGCGGTGTCTATGCCTCTTCCCAATTTTAAAGGAGGCCTTTACTTTCCATCTTTGTAAACATTCATGTAAGACAGTTTGAATACTAAGGAGTGGTTCTTTATTAAGGAGCATAAAGTAGGTTTTTTAACAAAATATTTCGCATGGCATCCAGCACCTTTGTGTGGCAATCAAATGCTACAGTTTACTATCTTTATAGTAGAAATAAAATGGAGAATCTTAAAAGCCATTTGATCGATCCCCAAAATCACTTTAAAGCCCTTTGCTTCTTTGCACTTTTTGCTTCAAATAAACCTTCCTTTTTCTTAAATTTCACTCAAACCAGCTGCATAAAAGGTGAGAATAGTTGGCGAGGTGGATCATGCTGCATTATAAGTGTGCCAAAGGCATTCCAAACATCCACCGAATGGATCAACTTGTTCACTTACCCACTTGCGTTTTTTTCCGACCAAGCACTATCCGCTTGCGAGTAGCCTTATTCTAGATGCAACAAAGTCCTGTGATCAAAGATAGTTAACGATGTCCCAGTTAAAGTCAGTCTTAGTGTATATTTGCTAGTTAAACGAAAAAGAAACCATGATGTGAGAGATTTCCTGTAGAAAAAAGCGATCTATGAACAGCTAGTATAAACCGAAAGTCTTATAAACTGAAAAGGTACGGTCGTTAGAGAGATTGAGTGGCAAGACAGGCACCGCTTGCTGTACCAGCCATAGCCTAACTTTTGTAGCACTGTTAGGCTTCGGCTTCCACGTCTCGGCTTGCCGGAGTATGGGACGACTTGAATGAATGACTTGTCACCGTCGTGCGATAAAGGCCAAATTTACTTCAAACCTTAACGACTCGCCTGGTTTTCCTTTAAGGTCAATACGAGGAGGGGAGGCCTTGTAAGCGATTTAATTTTGTTTAACAGTTGCTCCTTCTCCGTCCTCTCTCCAAGCCTACCAACTTTTACCTCCTAGCAATTTGAAAAGGTCGTCCTAAGTAAGTCGAATAGCTAAAGGCACTTCTAACATGGCAAATGTCCATAGTGGGCTAAAAAATTCATCCGATTCCTTTTTTAACCTATATTGCGCTTTTAAAGGAGGATGCAATCCTATACGTTCCAGCTTATAGGCCTGTAACAGAACATTGAAAATCTTAAACAAGTGAACGTCACAAACTCATTAATGGCCGACGAATCTGTCAATCAGTGCGACATGCATCCGCATCTGTCATTTTAGTAGTTTCCGTCAAACTGCCCACCAAACACAGTACATGAGTGGCATTCGAGACAAGATCACATGATAGAAAAGGAGGGTTAGGTCAGAGGTACCCTGGCAGAAACTACATCCATGTAAACATCCCTTTCTTTTCCTTGAAGAATTTAATAAAAAATGAAGTGATATGAATTGAATAATTTTTATTACTGGATCAGACATTATCTTAAAGCTGAAGGGGCGAGAACACACTTCAACTAAACTTTTAGCGACTCCTTTAGACCTACATCATGACAAAATCCAGATGTCGGTTTATTTAATTCATCAGGGTAGTTGGGAAACAGCGCATAACATTCGGTGACCGGGCTATCCACTGAATTCCAGATGTTCCCTTGATGTAACTCTTAAGTTATGCTGGTCAGAAGAATCAGATGTAGACCCATCGACACCAGTTTTATTGCCTCTAGACTCGAATGCTTCGTTTCGGCTGGGATTTGGGGGAGGCTGTTATCATACGCTGTAAAGGACCCATGTCACATATTCGTGACGCTGCTGGCGAGGGCAACCCATTTGATTAATAACTTGTGTCCCTACTAATGTATCTTAATGCACAACAGGAAACAGCTGTCATGCATACAGCAACAGAGCGAAAGAAGTAAGAATTTTCTAGTGCAGGCGATTCTATAAACCAGTGGGTGGGTTTTAAATTATCACTGGGGCTCTTGTAGACTCCAACTGATGGTCAAAGGCATCAGCGTTGCATGTAGACTCACGGGATGGTTCGATTACTTCAAACAGTTCCCTTTAATAAGACGTGAAAGTGCTGCGTTGACTTAATTAACTTCTCAATAACTTATTTGTAGTATAACGACCTCATGGCTGAAATTTACTATTTGTTTAGGACTGCAAGAAAAATCTGACCTGCTTAGTTTAAGAAAAGGTCAACATTGTTGCGCTTGGCATGGGAATTCGATCTTTAACAGGTGGACTGATTGATGGAACTACCGGCAACCACTCGCGCTGTTAATAGGCAGGGAGACAAACGGACAGAAAATCAAGGTAGCGAAATGACTACACGGTTAAGAAGGTAAACACAACCATGTACTTGTGGTTGCACACACTCTCCAAGCTCTACGATACCTTTAACAGCAATTTGTTGCCAAAGTTGAGAGAGGTAGGAGGCGGGGTAGGCAGAGGGTTAATTAATCAGGGAACAACATGCATTCACTGTGCACGTGAAATGCAATCACAGCCTGTCAATTTTCAGCTACATAAATAACAATTTTTAAACGTTTTTTTGAAAAAGAACGAGAACTTTTGGCAAGGTAAGAGCCCAGTACCACCAGGCCTCCTTTTAGAGGTCTTTGAACTCCCCTCACGGCACAAAACTATCAGCATATTAATGTCTCATCTTTTTTATGGAAAATTCGTCATTTCGTTTGCCTTTCCGCACAACGAATAACCATCCAGTTTTTTACCATGGCACTGTCGAGCAAAGGGCAAATGATGCAGGGCACAAGTTTCACAGAATTTTGGAAGAGGAAGGAATAAGACATTATGCAGAAAGTAGGTGCCAATGGGATTTCCTCTGTGGATGTTGAAAATTCCAAGTCAGTGTCACACTTTTGGGTATTCGTCGGCATGATGTGAATTTTTCGAGGAAAGTGTAGACCCTAATTGTTAGCTCCAAAAGACGATTTAAATGTTTTTAAACAAGCGAAGATTGTCCAAATCCCTTTATATTTGCTTATTTCTACCTGCCAAGAATGGATTCTCTGCATTAATGAAATCTCTGTCTGATCATCTTACATATCGCAGCTGAAGCCGTTGATTGCCAACAATGAGGCTTATTTAAAACTGTCAGCATCAAACGATCGCGTTGATAACACAACTTATTAAAACCACGAGACTCGCTCCTGAAGGAGGAAGAAAGGAAGCCGGGGATAATATCACGTGATGAGGAGTGGAGTGAATGGGCGAGCAGATGGAGAGATGCGCTGGGCACTGTACCACCAAAACCAACTCTGCTATAAGGGGTTACCTTTGGTCAGGCGAATAGAGCTAGAGCTAGTTTTGCTTGAGAAGATCAGTATCGACGTAAGTACTGGCCCATCAAAGCGGAGTTTCAGATTTGAGAATTCGGGGAGACGATCCTACTTAAATAACTTGGGGAGCGGATTAAGTAAGGTAATTTAGATGAGATTAATTTGGAAACATGGGACAAAGGGAGCACGATTTTGTTTTAAACAGTCCAATCACGTCCCCAATACAGCCACTTTTGCGTAGATGCACATGTTAAAGGATCTATTTAAGCGTTCATTCAGCCGTGAAAACTTTCTCTCCATGCAAGTAACAACGAAGTAATAGACAAACCAAGTGCTTCAGCCATTTTTTAAAGAAATGTTCACTTGTTAAAGAGACATACTTAAACCTACTCAGAGTGAACAGGGCCTTTAGGAGGGAATCACTCTTTTTTCTTAAAAGGAGTAATGGATCTTCGTAATAACTTCAGTTTTAAATGCCACATTTTTGACCCTCGACCATTGAGAATCTCTTCCTTCTTAGCGACTACTTTTAGAAGTTGAAAAACTTCAGAAGGTGAGGATTAATGACAACCGAAAATGAAGTCACAATGGTTCATTGGTGAAAGATTTCCGACTTCTATCAGAAATTATTGTAACCTTACATTTGCGCAAACGTAGATGCAATTCATATAAAGAGGACTTTCACTTGTAAATCAGCTAAACAATGAGAGAACGTTCCATTTAAATAAGCTGCACAAACTACTTGTAAAGTACCTAGCAGTGGTAGCCTACCTAGTACCACCTAAAAATAACATACATGGTTCATAAAAATTGAAAAGATCATTATACATATATAAGCGTTTACGCCGTGGCCATGGTAGTTCATGTCATCTGTCAAAAACACCCGCATCAAAAGTATGCAAACTGACGAGAACAGGTTGTAAGTAAGGGGCCAAAAAATGAGTGACGACTCGGATCAGCATCAGAGAGCGCTTATAATCACGCCCCTATAATTCAGCGTGGACCAATGATAGTAGATGAACGATAAATCAAGCTATGGATCAAGAAGTACTCACAGGTGTTTATGGGTTGTAGTGACTATGGGCACCCGCGTCTCGACTCGATCCTTTTTAAATGGCCATTTAGAGAATCACTCAATTCCCACCTTTTCAACTTTACTGCATTAGCGCGTCTTAATCAGTGCACTTCATCTCTACGCATTTTCATCTCGCAATTCATTATTGTAGAATTGTGCCATTTCATGGAAAGGAAAAAGAAAGAAAAGTAAGAGGAGTAACAGCATTTTAATGACTACATCATCTCTTTTCTCGAATCAACTTTACATCACGCCCGTGCGCATAATGCATCAATGTCAGCCGACTAACTTGACTGCCTGAATTGCCACCTCAGCATTTGCATAAAAATGGTGCTCTCTTTCCGTTTTTAATTCCCTTCTCCGAGGGAATTCATAAAACCACCTGAAATGTGAATCTGATCACAATGATGTAGCACAATTGCCATGGTGGACTAAGAAAAGCAGGCACAAATATGCCCTCTGATTTTCAACATTTGCCATTGGTATCACATGTAAATGACATCGCGGCACACCAATTTTCTGTGTTGTGATTGCCGTCGCAAATATGTGACACATGTTCTTATCGGGTTAGCTTGGGTTACCACCCGACATTTGCTACTGTCAATACTGTTGTCCTATGCCCTAAAGGTTAGGATTCGAGTCGTCTTGTCGAGAAGCCCTCTGACATGCTTGAGACGACCGCCAGCTGTCAAAGTCGTCAAAAGTCGGTATATATAAGGCTGACTTTGAATGACAGCGGTCAATGAGGCAAGATTTTTAATTCATAAATTGATTTGTTTAATGAACAATATTTCTTGACATTCTTAAATATGCAATCTTAAGAAACATAGTATAGACCGGAAGCACCTATCTAGTATAAGGTCTTATGATGAAAGAAATTCGCGCGATTTTTTAGTGTTTATCACTGCCACGCCTTGTTAGGACTTCTGTAGAATTATTTAATGCATGAAGAGACAGACATCAGTTCATTTGTCTGGGTTTTCCCGTAAGGGGCTTCAAAGCCTGCTAATTTATTTTTCACTTCTTTCATCTGAGCTGTAAAAATGTTGTGCGCTGACTAAATCGCAAGGGAAAGGACCTTTTGGATTCCCAACGTCTGATAAGGTGATGAAGCTATCGTTCGGTTGATTTCAGGTAAGTTACTCACCTCTCCCTCAAACACAACCACATACCGCCAAATGTGATTCTCATAGGTACGTAAATTCTGAGCAGATTGACAGTCGAGCTAAACTCCGAACGGGAAATGATCACAACTCCAGAGAGCGAATTAATGCGAAGTTTCCTATTTTTCACAAAAAAGTTACAGCTCGCGTATTTGCAGTAGTTGGGTGGTGGTAAAGTTCGTTGCCTAGGTATTAATGATTGCAATGAAAGCTTTTGATTTTATTACAAATAAAAATTGGGAGAAGATTTATTTCAAATTCCTGTTTTCGAATCTCTTTATTTTTTTTTGGTGATTTATAATTAATATCTATATTCTCAGTGAAAATCTTACGCATTTTCCGTCCATTTTGGCCATTTGTGATGCTAAATGATGGGGAAAGAGGAAGCTAGATTGGATGTAAAATTTACATCGTTGGAAAGTGCGAGGAACTCAAAGTCATAAATTAACTTGACAAAGTGAAAAAAGCATTGAGTGACCAAAACGAAGTGCATTTGGTTAAACAAGTGGCTCCTCATTTCTAGTCACACAGTAAAATAAGGGTAAAGGACTCAGACATTGCAAAGTTTGCCGAATCAGGTGAAATTTAAATAAAAGGTGGAGTTTTTGCAGTTATGCTACCGTTTTCTCCCAAATTTATGGATACTGTGTATCTCCCGGAAGGTAACGAGTAAATTACACACATGCTGACCGATATGTTTCCAATTTTACTCCGAAAGAAATGCGTGCAAATGCCTGTGCCCTTAATAACTCCTCTCTCGATATTCCGAAGTAATCTACATGATACCGCAGAACTTCCGCTTATCTTAGACTACGCAAACACAGCATTTAGTAACACCTAAGCTGCGCAACTAGTTGTAAAGTGCTCACCAATGTGGTATCGCATCAGAAAGATGTCCGTACCTCAGTCCATGTTTGCACATTTGACAGCACTACAAAGGGTACAGATAAACAGGTTTGAAATGCTTAAGTACCGAAGAAAGATGTTGACCTCTATATTTATGCTGAAATGGATCGATTGACAGGCATCATAAGTCATCAGCTAAGCGATCCAAAAGAGAAAATTGCATAAATTGTTCAACAGGATAAATCAACATGGCATGAACTCTCGATAAATTCTAAAAAAAGAATTTGTGGACTGCCAGAGCTTAATTTAAGCTTAGAGAAGAAAAGTAAATCGTAAAATTGGTGACTAGTTTCTTCCGACTCAATTGCAGCACGATTGCGCTATTGAGGAAATTTGTTGAGCCTGATGAGCCATTCATTAGCAGCCTGAGGACTCTTACTATCCCATTCCCCAAAAGTTGGTGTCATGCTCCAAATGAGAATCTTTTATCAGAAGCAGCATCGATTTAATCTTATCTCCTTGATTGTCTTGGTAAAACAGTACAATAAATTGCATAGATTTTTTAAAGATCAGGTAGACCTGAGCGGTGGAAACAAATAAGCATTTACCAGGTACGAGCTGAGAGTCACCAGAGGGATAGGAGGAGTTCAAAGTCACGGGTGAATGGCGCGTTAAAGCCTTTGTAGAGGTGTCAAAGGACAAATTAAGTGGAATGTAGGAATCGGTGCCATCTGTATTTACAAAAGAGCGAGTAGATATGTTTACGGTCAGATAATTTAGTACAGTGTTACTAAATAGACAGGTGGAATCAGCTGTAAATATAAGAAACTTTGGAGCCCTTTTAGCAGCTGCTTATGCCGCACAGAATTTTGAGATGTGTTTTAGTTTCCCACATAATTGACACTTGGCATTTCAGACTCGACAGGTTAGACAAAATACTTCCAAATGCATGCTTCACAATTTTTCCAGCAATTTGTGGTGTTTACATCTGCTGTCTGATTGTTACTAGGCGCTACTGCAGGTTTAGTTACACCTTTCAACTCGCCTTCGCATTGGTTCAGGCCTTTTTGAATTACTGTTGCCGTTAATGCTGTGTAAATTTATTAGTTCTGCTGTCCTAGAGCCCTTTGCGGCGTGCTTGCATGAGCTTTACTGCAAGTCTGGTAAATTTACTCTGACAATAAACAGGCTGTAGAGCTGACTGTTCAATTGGTTTTTGAAGCTGTGACGAACCAATTCAGACCAAATTTAAGGGAGAAGGCTACTTAGCTTAGCTGCTTTGAAGATAAAAGTATATCTATTGAAGTTCTTTAAGTTTCCATAAGGAACCACAGAATCTAGAAATATTTGTATTTCCTTATCACCTCAAAGAAGTGAATTGTTTGCATCTCCAACCTTTGGACTTTACAGATTGCTCACAGAACCTGGAATCGCACACAATAATTTTTGAATCCTTTTTGGACGCACAAAATATGCATATTCATGATGTCAGTTGTAAAATATTCAGTAGGTGGCAGCATTACAAAATAAGAGACTCAAGTCCCAAGCTAGCTGAATAAATTGGATTAACAAAGAATATGGTGTGATGAAGGGAAGGTTGTGATGACAGAAATACAGCAAAACAAGAGCTAAGTAATTAAAAAAATGTAGAAGCTACAGCAGGTATATGACTTTATTAGTGATCCACTAAGTCGCTATAATGTGTACCAGCTTAGAACGGAAGGGCTGAAGGGTTATTTACACGTCCCTTCAAATGACCCCAAGACTGAAGGGAGTTCGTGTGGTGTTAATTATATAGTAAAAAAGATCATTCCACTACTATGCCATCTGAGTGATCGAGTTTGTCCACCTGCTTTAACGAGGAATGCGGAGAATAATTGGATGCGAAATTTTAAGGTCAAATAAAAAGTGCGCAGGTAATCACGGTAGGTTTCTGGGTTGTCAAGCCTCTCAAATACATTTGCCGCACAGAATGCTTGAACTCACACTCTTACTAATAGTTAAATTCACAATTCTTCCTGTCTCTCTCTCATCCTCTCTGTCGCGCACATGCACACAATCGCTCGATTTGATCGTCATGAGCGAACCACTGCCCACCCACAAGCATGCTGGCGGCATTATTGTTTGAATGGCAGATTTGGCAGATAGCTGAGTCAGCGAGACGTCAATTTAACAATTATTTGAGTAAAGTATGTCTTCAACTGTTCTATCATTTCAATGCTCACTGGCTGCAATCCCACAGGACAAGATATTCCTCTGCCTATGAATATGGTCTCTCAGATCCTCTACTCGTGATTAACTGTATCCACTGATTTCTGGGAAGACTCAAAATGCTATATCATTATCGAGTTCAAAACATCAAGCAGAGCTTCTCAAACCCATAGATTACGCACTGCATTGCAGATGTTTACCCGTCAGGTAGTGGTTAAGGCTGTCGAGACATCCGATGTTTTACAGCAAGGGGAATTCAGCTGCCAATCATACGTCACAGATACGAATGTCATAAAAAATGAATTGATACCCAAAACTTGTATGCTATACAGAATATCTACTTTTAGCGTTTATTAAATTTCCAGCTTTCTTACCCTTTTCAAAGCTGTCACACCGTTGTCAAAGTTTTTCAACTATACAGAAGAATAAACATTCGCAAGATATGAAAATATAATCTCGTTACACTGCTGGTTGTTGGACACGGCCCTAGAGTTGGACTAATACTGTTTGCTACGGAAACGTATCCACTCTAAAAGGATAGCAACATGATTGGCTTGAGTGCTTATTTTAGACAAAATTAAACTTTTAATGTGACAAAGCCATGATGATATTGTCACATTCAATGGTGGACATCAAGGGTATCTGACCTTCCAAATGGCGTACATGTCATGAGCCAGTTCAGACATCATTAATAAAGGCGGCAGGCAAAATTGATGGTGCGTGCCTGGACTAGCCTGCGCTAGTAAGAGAACACAGTTTTCTTGTTCTCGAATCTGCGTATGTCTATTCACATCGATTGTAAACATCCAGTCTGGATTCCATGCTGGTACCTGACTGAAGAGTGTAGGTGTTACAGGGGCAGCTCTGGTAGTAGTTATTCACTTCTAATTGTCTATTCGTTCATTCTTGTAAATTGGCAGCTAGCATAAGGAGCGTCAACCTTATTCTAGGTAGTTCACACCTGATCAGTTGTCAGAGGTGCAAGAGGCAAGTCGTTTAGCGAGAACGGCGAATAGGTAACAAGGCAATACTTTAAAGGGGGAATGCGGCCTCCACCGTCTGAAATTTTTCTTAATACACTTATTCTCTCTTTTGTGTATCTAATTGCTCTTCATGCTTATGCAAAGGAAAATGGATAACATAGGAGTGCTTGTAACCATTGTTATTTCAAACTACAGATTTAGTGCTATCACACAAGGTGAAACTAATCACTTAGAAAAATGAAGGACTTTTTCTTGATCGTACTTTGCGGTATGTGACTAAAATGTGGGACAATTGAAAAATTGAGTACGGGTTTTAATGACCACTTGTAAAGTAAGCTAGCATATATTAGCTTGTCCACTTTTTAAAACTGACTTCAACCTCAGTAGAATTTTGGCAGTAGACACCATACTCTTACCATTTAAGGGAGTGCGTTGAGGACAGGCATCTGAAGACTAATCCCTCCTAGATGTAGCACGTTTGGAAGGCCTCTCTTTTCTTAGTGGTAAGGTAGAACCAAACTAACATCGAGAACTTGCAGTAATGGTTTTGAAATGAGTGATGAAGGAGTCAAAGTCCTAGCGAATTCCCCTCAGCAAACGGGTACCGCAGAAATAAGTTCTTTGCTTAATGTTCCAAAACTCGTTACCTATTTTAGAGTTGTTTACTGTTTTAATGAAGATGAGAAATGGTTTTGTGCCCTGTGTATGTTTATTTGAAAAACACGCTAATAAACGGACAGACCACTGCTCACCACCAAACGGTCCATTTCTGAGGCATGGAAAGTTCATCTCCGGAGCACTGTACCAGCTTAATGCTTGTGTGTGACTCCTCACAAGAGCAAACAACAAATCCATTTAATACGATACAAAGTAAAGGTGGTGGAAAAGAATACCATTTTTCTCTTTGGTGATATTCAGAACTAGTCACTTAGTCGGTCGGGACTTCGTACTCTTTCGTATTACTTATTGGCGGAAGGATATTCGTCTAAGAGTTGGTGGGAGGCGAACGGAAGGAGACACCTCGCTTTAGATATTTCCCTTAAAATTATTTCTTAAAGAGCGGATTTTGACCCTTTTGGTACTAAATAATCACATGACCTCTTGCTCAATGTGGTCGACGCCTGTGTGGGAAATAAAAGGGAGGTAAATTAGGTGGCTGGGATTAGAGTGTTTAGTTTTGGAGAAGATACACGCACTAGAATAGTTAATTTAAAAATAAGGTTCCATCTCTCCGAGGAATTGCCACAGATTATGGAATTAAATGACTTGGTGAATTCTTTCTCTATTTGTCCCTTTTAGAAAGCTCGGTTGAATTTCGACTCCCTTCAAAACAGAAACAAAGATGGAAAGCCTTTGGATTAGGTAAACGTGATTCCTGTTAGATGCTTCGATAAAACCACTTGTCGCCCTCTTGTTACATACTTCGTCACGTGAGATCATATGCTATGCATTTCTTAGGATTGAATGATGAACCGTTCCGAATTTTAGATGAATATTTGCCTGGAATGTAAGCTAATTTTAGCCACTGAGCATCGTTTTTTCTTCTTGGATTTCTTTCAATGAACAGTTTTGTTTCCATTAGTCGAGGTTAGAACAGTTGTTCCATAATTACTTTCTTATAGATTGTCAAAGAGTACACTTTCGGCCGAAGGTGCTTGCCCTCTGTGACGTTTCTACGCACTACCTGCTATCCTTTTAAAGCGTTTTTATTGGCACTGCCATTGGTAGGAATAGGGTTATCTACAAGGATGCTGCAAGGTAAACAAATCCTAAAGTATCTCTCTGTCTTGAAGCTTTTTCTCAGTTCTATTTTAATGCTTCTTAGGTCTTGTGCGATTTTTCATTGCAAAATGAAGGATGAGGCGGTATTATCTTTGTTTTTATTGTTTGAATCTTCCCGCTGACATAAAGTGCATTATGAGATATGTCGTCTTGAGTTATCTCGTAAGAATGAATTGATCAGTTCTGATTCTTGCTGAATGAAGCCCTTTTTCTTTACCTCTTCAAGGTAGAGAAAAGTTCAGTGAGTAGGCGAACAGCTGCCTCTGTAGGCAGAATCATTTCAAGCGTTGTCCTTTAAAGGCAATCGATTGACTGTTCCTTCGAGTCGCAAACGACGGAATAGAAAAATCGGTATATTTCAAGTCAGTTAAAAACACTTCCATAAAACGCATTATTATAATTCACGTGAAGGGAATAAAGGACTATGCGATCTTTAGTCAAGCATACTACCATCTGATCCAGGAGCACTTTCATTACTTTTCAGATGGGGCGTTTGTGCCTCCAGGGTACTATCCCTCAATAATAAAGGCATTCGCCCTATAACCTGCAACCAACTTGCTAGTATCCGAGTATAAGCTTTAATTATGAAGAACAAAGGAACTACCAAAAGACTTATATATTTATTTTCAAATGATACACCTCCTGTCATCAGGATCAAATGCTCATCACTTTTGTAAAACGTTTCTCTGCTCCACCTATCCTGGATACGAGAAGCTTCTGCAATTTTTGCAACGAAAGAAACGGGGTTCTTGAGGCAACCAAACTCATTTGCCTAACATGAGCGTCTGGAAATATCTGGAGGATGAGAGGAAGGAACCGTAAGAGGTTTCCAATGGTAGGTTATCGTTACTGATGTACTTTGTGAACATATGCAAGTTAAAACAAGTCACTGCGCACACGGCATACTAAAGAAGTGCCTGTCTGACTCCCATGAGTTTGTTTTGTTACTGTACTTGAGATGTCCGTATTAACCACATAATTTTTTTCACAATTCTCCCATTTTTGAAACAATAAACAAGAACACTGTGCTACTATTCATATATTTCCGCCAGTTGTTTCTTGTGTGCAGGTTGCGCCCCTTAATATCGGGTCGTCGATCCTTCTCGGAATATAGGCTTCGCAGCATAAAGCTAACGTTCATTAACCCTCTTTTTATAGCGTCAAACACGCCACCCTATACTACTTAATATTGGTGGGATGGTTCTATGGGGCCAATCATCGTATCCTTTCCGGTAAATCGATGCTGTCAGCTCAGCCGCGAGATTGGTTTGACCCAGCTGCTTGTCACCAAAGAGGTGCACTTAGGAGCAATATCTCTTTGATGGAAACTAAAGAATCTACTAAATGCTAAAATTTTTGAAAGCATTAAAAATTCCTTTTTTACGTTTGGACAATAAAACACTTTACCAACGCCAAGCTCTATTATTTTAAGGTCGAAAGCATTTAAAATATTAAACAATTGGCCTCCTTAAAGGATCTTTCGTGTTATGTGTAGGGAGTGACTTTCTGTCTTACCTTTTTTAATAGCATTTGATATGATATCTCATCAATTCAACCTTCTATTCAATCATTAATGCACTTCATTTTGTGCCTCATTTTAGAGCGTGCTAAAACTGCCAAAGTGGCATTCATTGGCATGCACTATGAAGAAATAATTGTTTCAAAATGCTGTGTTACAGTCATCAGTCATTCCCAGAGGCATGAATTACACTATAACCCATATGATACATCCATTGGCAACCTAAGTGGAGGGAACAGACAGTGACAATCTGGGTTATATCCTTTACGCCCTCTAAAATACGGCTTTATTTTTAGTCATTCCAGCACCGGAAGAATCAAAGCTTTTGAAAATATGTATATGCATGAGTGTGAGTGTGTGTCTGCGTGTGTATGCCTGCATATAGAGACACCTCCAGTTGGGCGGAGTTTAAAATGCTTTCTAGTTGATTTTTGCAGTGATAAATATCTTTGAAGTTGGCGCCTCAGTTCAACATTAATTGTAACGGATCCTTTAAAGGTGTTTTTTATATCTCCACCTCAATTTTTGGCATAAAAGTCAACTTTCCTAAGGTCGAGGGTTGGCTTAAATAATAATATGGTCTCTTGCCCGGTTTCCTAATAAGATGATAGTTGGGCCATATTATTGAGTCTAAATGCCTTGAGCAGTAATAAACACATACTAAAAAGTGGTTTGACAGCTTGTTGTATCCCTGCTCTACAGCATGACCTTGGGGTCATGCCAGTAGCGTTCCCACCCTTCTGTAAGTTAGTAAGCAGTGCATTCCTGCATCCCTGTAGTGGGCAGATTTCAACACCTTTTCTTCAGAATTCACATTTTAATTACCTTTTTGAAAATCTCGACAGTTAACTTAACCTTCTTTGACAGCCTACTGATAATGCGCTGAAACGAAGTGTTGCACAAAAATGTTGACACTCATGAAATTCTTAATGCACCAAACAAATATGCATTCAGTTTGATTTAGAAAGGATGGAAGAAACAGAAGGAAAAAAGGAAAGGGAGAAAGAAAGTGCGGACACTTTATTAATTTACTTCAACACTCTCCCCAAATGGCTATTGTCAATTCTTGAATAAACCGATCCGTGAAAAAGAGAAAAAGAACTTCGCTACTTTAGCACACTTTCTCTTCACTGTCATTCATTAGATTCTTGGTTTAAACAAAAAGCCACTTCTTAATAGAGGACCGGAGAGAAGGCGTGGATTCCTCCACTGCCTAATTGTTAGTCCCAAAGTGCATTCAGGATGAATCAGAGTTATGTGGCTACAGAAGAATTTGGTCGAATAGAAGGCACTGTAGCAGTTGCGCTGTTGTAGATTTTATTCGCGGTCTTAGGAATAAGCTTGAGAACATAATGGATTAAGCCGAAACCTTTCCATTCCAGTTTGGCGACATCACAGGGTCTCTTCTACGACGAAATTAGTAAAAAAGGACGATTTTAAAGAAAGCATTGGTTACATTATGGAGGGTCAAAGAAGTAAATTAAAAGTCTGGTAAGGCTGTAGAAAGGTACACAAGTATATGAAAAAGCTGTTTACTTTTGATATACAGAAGATAAACAAGGCAGGCGAGTTGAGCTTATTCTCTTTTCGGTTTTCAGTGCAAAAACTCACCGCGTGAACCACAAACAAAGTTAGGAGCAAATTTGATGATGTTGTTTAAGGATGATGGATAGTTCACAGGGTGTTATCCAGTGAGAACATCTAAATAAAGCAACCAGATGTGGTAAAATTGGCTTGCATGAGTAAACTAAGTAGTTCTTTCTTGCAGATCGTCTACGACTCGTCGCCAAAACTCTTCTTCACCAACGCTCAATATGTTAAGCTGAAGGCAAGGATTCTCACAGTGTATACTTCTTCCCTATGGCAGTCAAGTATGCAAACTAACCGAAATAATAATAATAACAATCTGATGCCTGTGAACAGGAGGTCTCAGATACCATTGGCACGTCTTTCTAAATTACCCAAAAGACGAAAGGGATTTCGTGTAATGTAAAGTATGTATTAAAACAAATGTCAATTCACCACAATTCTGCAGATATAATTGAATTCACTAAGTTATTGCAACGAGAAACATAGTAGATAATTGGAAGCAAGACTTTAAGGTCAAACTAAAAGTACGCAATTTAGCTTCGTAGGTGGTGGGTTGTCAAGCCCTCCAAATGCCACATGCACTACACGAAACGTTTAAACCCACTTTCTTCCTACCAGTTGGCAGCATAATTCTCCCTTCCACACGATCATTCTCGTCCTCGCGACTGGACCTTAGTGAACCAACCACAGTGAGAGGGCTACCCACTTGCAAGCATGTTAGCGATATTAGTGTCAAAATGACAGATATGATAGACACGTAGAGTTAATGCAACTTTGTTTCTGCATTTATTTAAGGCGCCTTTTTTGCTTGCATGAGCTCTTCAATTCACGCCGTTTGCACTTCAGCCAGGCGAGATGAAAATGGTCCATGAAAATGGTCTTTCGGAACCTCTAGACCTGCTTTAGTACTATACCGTTCTTCAAAGAGCTGTCATTCCTTTAAAATTCGGGTGGCACTTAAACATAATAGAGGGATTTTTGCCAAATAAGTGGTTGCATACATGCATTTAGATATCTACGGATGAGCGTGAACGACCCCACGTCTTAGAAGTTGTTGTGTTTCTATTAATGGGCAGCAGAGTACTTTACCTTGATTCTGCCCTCTTAGATGGTATGAAGAGGATGGGAAGGAAAAGAAACACATCAAGATAATAGGATGTTTGTAGCTTTTTCTCCTTTCAATAATAGAATAAAAAGTGTTGAGCGCAATGCCTATTCAAAAATCGTCCTCTTTTTCCGCCTAGTTACGGCACCTGATAATTGGTTCTAAAAGGGAACAGGAAAGTCAGGTGAAATTGCCACAAATATGAGTTAATTCATTTTGCCTTATTAGCTCCCTGGAGTAAATTTTGCCCTTCTACCCCTTTTTCTTTTATTGTAGAAAATAAGAGAAAGTGGACGGCGATTTGCAATTATCAGATTAGTCTCCTACCAAAAAAGTTATAGCGTGACCCATTCTTTAGAAATGAAACAAAGCAGTGATAAGGACAATAGCATAGCTGATTTAATCAAGAAGGCCATTGTTTGACACACTTTTTATAGCGAAATATATGTGTTTATAAATCACTCTAAAAGATGATTTGCTTGTCAATTGTTCTAAGGATAAATTAGTAGCAACCAGTTTTGGTATCGGTAAAAACCTAAAGAAAGCTTCGCAGTCGCAAAAAGCGAGGTTATGCAATGGAACCCAAGCCCGTAAAAATCACTTTCATAAAGCAGCGGACTTTTGGTGACAGAATAATAATAATATTGCCCAATTCAACTTAACCTTTACCACATCTTCAGCTATATTCCAACTACGGGCGATTTTGCCTTAAAGATGATGGGCTAGTAGCATTATAATTGAGTTATCTTTCGGATAAAATTCCTTAAAGATAATTGTGCGCTCCTTCAAATAACCTCGCTAAGAGAATTTTTGGTATGCGCTTAGGTACAGGTGATCGCATTCTCTTACATGAATGAGAAGAAGAATAATAATAAAAATAAGAATAAAATCCCTTTCAACTAGTTACTTTGGCACATCCTAGGGGAGACAGACCTTAATT
The DNA here is from genome assembly GCA_036345935.2 of Taenia hydatigena. Taxonomy (NCBI): domain Eukaryota; kingdom Metazoa; phylum Platyhelminthes; class Cestoda; order Cyclophyllidea; family Taeniidae; genus Taenia; species Taenia hydatigena. Next base: position 22,952,146 of record JADWOT020000003.1, read on the forward strand.
GTCTTCAGCAAGTACAAACTTTGTATAAATGGGTCATTTGAATAGATGATTATTGATATTTTACATGTAGAGAATAAACATAATTCAAGCCAGTTTTTCCTGATACAGCCCGTCAAGAGTGACGCGCAATTCTCCACCATCGTAAGGCATAGAGTCGCCTTGACTTCTGTGTGCATTCATCTGGTTTATTCATCACCTATCTCGTTTATCAGAGGAAAGACAAGTTCAAAAGTAAGATAAGACAAGGAGAGCGATTAAGAAACATAGTCCTTTGTTTCACACTCTCACTTTTTATGGATCTGAACGAAATTCTTTGCACAGCTGATGCACCATCGTTGCCGCAGGAACGCATAAGTTTATAATCGTAACATAGATGAACAAGTAACTTAAAATCCCAGAAAAGGCTTGTCTTTTAAAGATACACACGAAACTTACAAAAATTTTTGACCTATGCTAATAAAGTAACGAGATGAAGAATGGTGCGTCACACATTTGTGACATATGTTGGTCCCAAACATCTGCACAAAAGTGTTTGCCGGAAGCAGAATTGCTAACTTTAAAAGAGCACCAAATGAGATATAGAATGCTTTTGGATAAAATAACAGCCGACTCAGAAGAAGGTTATTGACAATTTGTGTGACATCGCAGCCGATGGGAGCAGAGGGTTTGGGAGGTGGACTGCCTTCTAAGGCTGAGCCTAAGATGGAACCGCCTTTAAAATAAACTAAGAGTTGTGACTGTTTTTAATTAGATGAGGCTGTTATGTCCTTTCGGGGAGATAAAAGCATCCGCCAGTGTGTACTCGCCTCGTAAACGTTTAAGTTGTAGATGCCCCTTCTTTAGACACAACTCATCTCAACTGGCAAAACAAGAATTATTTATAAGTCTGAATACTAAGAGACTACTTACGAGGCCCGTGCTATAAATGCAAAACTTGAATAAATATAGTTTACGCGATTTTCGACATGTGTTACCTCAGTCGTTTTTGCCACTGTTAGGCGCTCGTCATGCGTAAGCGACTGTTTTAATGCGTGGATATGCGCTATTCTACAAACAGGCTACTTTATTTGGCTCTGTACTTATAAAACAACAACATTTGAACTTGGATGATGTGGTTTGAGGCTGTGGGGTTTTCAGTATTAGGTTAACTCGTCTTAACAGTGTGAAAATAGCCTTAAAATGTTAGCAAGGCTTAAGGACTCAGTTGCAGGAGAAGGAGGAGCCTTTAAGCTTCAAGGTTAAAAATTACGTGCCACTGCTGAAAATGGAGGTGTGCTGCGAAAAATCTTTACTAAAGCTTGATCTCAAGAGTAGGGAAACAATTGATAAGCAATTAAGGACGAAAGGATTATACTGTCTCATCCTCCCATACGTCTTATTGATTGCCATCTTTTCTTGACATTAACTCTTGACAACCATGCGAAAAACGAAATGATTAAATGGAATTTAAGTCGGCGAAATGAACATTCTTAGGTGGTTTGATTCAGGAGCTCGTAATGCATTTGGAAAGGCTAATGGGCCTGAGTTGATCCTATCCCTTTACAAAGGCAAATTTTTCTGTAAATTTTTTTGCACAAAATCGTTTTGGGGCGATCAAAGAGGTTACCATATTTTAGGTAAAATGAGTGAAAAACTGAAAAATACGCAAATTAACATTAGTTGCGGTCAGTTAATGCTGCGTCACGATCAAGTATTTAATTGAGGTCATGCCGTTAGGGTCAATTACTGAAGCAATGCTCCACTGAATTTCACAAAAGTCGTAAAATTGACTGAATGACCTTTATTTATCAACGTATTTAACAGGGAACAAAGTCATCGGTTCAGGAAGTTGATGAGTCTGGATTTGAAACCTCACTGTCTGGGGGTGAATCAATTGCTGCCTCTTTAGATTGTAAAGCTTCGAGAAAGGCGATTGAGGCTAACATCAAAACGGTTTAAACATTATCCCTTTAACATTTGTTCTTGATTATTCTGAGCTTTATTTTTAATAATTGTTTGATGTGGTCTTAGAACGAGTGCAGAACGATAAAGGCTTTGTCAATGCATACGGAAGGGCTGAGAGGTTATAGACACGACCGGAAGACCACGTCACGAAGGCGGAAGTACAGACCGCGGAAATAGAAGAGGCCGCATATTTGAATATACCCTTAAACAAATGGTAGTTCAATAGGTAGTGCCTGCCTCCGCGCTCCCTTTGGCCTCTTTTGATTGGACGAGAGCTATCTTCCCAATAAAATTCCATCCTTCACGAGGAAAGATCGAGGGTGATACAATAAATTGCCTTTGTAGAGGGAACGAAGTCAACTTTGCTAGTGTTGGTTCGACCTCCAACTCTTCGCGGCTCTTAAAGTGGGGAATGCGTAGAGAGAGGAGGGGATTGAGAAGGTTTTATAAAGTTTGGTCGATGTACCAAAGCAGGTATATTCTGAGTGCAATAACTTTTGTAAAAATGCAGGGGGAAAGCAGTTCTCTGATCATAAAAACGTAGCTGTTCGAAAATTATAAAGAAAATTGTTCGTTTACTTCATATATCTCTCTTCGCTTGTGCACTTGGATACGCCATTCCCTTACATCCAACGTCGACACAAATGGTAAAACCGAGACTCTTGATCATATGGGTGAAGTTTGGTCACCACTGTCTCCATAGTAGCCCTCCAAGTTTAGTCTTTTCATCAAAGGCACCAGAAAGGCTTTGACCACCGACGATGTCCACTGCCACCACGACTGTAGCATTTGCATAATAATTTACAGGAAAATAAACTACCAAATTATGGGAGATGAGAAATACCTCATATGAATATATTTCATTAAATTAGCATAGTGTCAAACCCACTGACTACTAGGATGATCAAACAGTGCATTTTGACAGTAAGCTATGCCAAAATACAGATAAATTTTTACAGGTCAAGTTAAAGACATTGGAGGACAATGTAGCTCAATTTTTTAGATTATATTCACGAGAGAGTGTGCAATATTCGTTTGGGTGAATGCAGCCTCTCGGATGACATGAGGTCGGTCACACCAACTTCGTGCGTAAGTGAATGCATTTGATTTCTTAGGAGGCGAGAATCAGCACTTTTCCTATGCTGTACTACATAAAATGCCTTCTAACCAAAGGATTCACCTTAAAATCTGACTTGGGCTAAGTCCTTCGAAATGATCCCTAGTTCCGGTTCTTTGGAACTCACTGTGCTTATGTAAACGAAAATTTATTTTTAACAATGCGTAGGTAGTAGTTTATCCTGTGCCTTAGTGCATATTCTTAGGTCATGGCCTCAAAGTTGCTGCATTACTCGGTCAAAGTGAGCCGTATTTAATGCTATTTGCATGTAGTTTTTACCTGGGCAAAAGGAGAAAGGAAGAATATTGTGCAAGGACTTAAACCCTTTTACATTTACGCAAAAGAATAGAAAAGGAAGCTATTTTTGACAAACTGGCACCTTTAAGAGGTAAGCTTCTGTTTTAAGGGAAGGAATGTGAAGAGTTGTACACAAACGATAATATTACATGCATTAAGGTATGACCACAAATTCGCCTGCCTGTCTATCTGCCCGCCGCTTAGCTACTGTTGATGCACAAAACGGTGTCGGTATTAAGCGAATTTTATGCTCATTAAATAGTGAGTAAAGTGAGGCCATTCCTCACGTTATTTTAAATATCTGCCACCTAATTAGCCCTAGAGATCTTGTGGACGATGCCCGCTAGGTTTTGTTTTAACATGTTCTACATTTCCATTGTCAAGATGCCGAAAGGAGTGGAATATCAATCTGGAGGGATCTTAACTCTGATTTTTCCTGCGTTGATTTGTGTCTAGTGACAGCGTCTCATCTACAAAAACAGGGCATCGAACCAATTTCACTAAGAAATCGTGTCCCATTCGTCGTGCGAATCAAAATTCACGTAGATCAGACCTCACACATGAGAGCTGGCAACCAGATTAGCAGATGTCAGGTGACCATTCACCATTCGTTAAACAGCATTAGTATAAGGCAAGTAAGGGAGAAGAAGTTAAGGAAGAAGAAGGAGGAGGTGGGGCAAAAAATGCAATTGCTACTAGCAATGCACAGTTATCCCCCATACAAAAGTCAACCGGATGTGCTGTCACTCGTGAAGGAAGATTAAGCACCACACACCATATATAAGCCTCGTTGTTTTCGTATTCTAAACTACTGTTGCTACCCGATTTAATGTCACCATATTTATCGTAGAAAGATTAGAAAACACTGTCACATATATGTGACATTGATTCTAGCCCAGGCGATTTGCATGTTACGATTCATTTGCAAATAGCGTCAATGGCACTTGCACCAACTAATGCCCACTAAAAAAATAAAGTCATCTTTTTGAGGAAGATTGAATTGAGAAGGCTTAAAGTGAGGGCCCATTCATTTATGCCTCGTTTAGTCCACTTAGGTGAATGTTTTACGAAAATGTTGTAAAAGAATTTACACTTCAGATAGTTGGAAGAATTCGGGGTAAAAAAAGAAAAAAAGTGTCTGTTTTATGTAATGTTGAGATGTCAGTTCAGCCAGTAGTGTCAGCCAAGTCAGTTGACAGGCATTAATGTAGTTTGCACACAGGTGTGTAGTGCGAGATTGATTAGAGAGGGAGAAAGGAAGTGACCATTAAAACGCATAAGGTCAGTGCTTAATCCTTCTTTTCCCTTCCATGAAATGCCACGCGTTGCATCAGTGAGGGTGTAAGTGCTGGAAACTCATAAATGTGGAGTTAAGTGTACCGATTGAGATACACCTTGGAGTGAAGTTGGAACAGTGCAAAGTGGGTGGTTCTGTACTCCTCTCTTTAAGAACGATTGAATCAGGATACGAGGGTCCATTGTCACTGCAACTCATAAATATTAGAGTAGGTGCTACTTACTTGGAGGTCCGATACTAGAAGAACAATAAACGCTTTTATGGGTTAAGTTACGGAATAAGCACGATAGTTAATTCAATTCGCTTCTAAGCAAAGTCATTAATATTCATTCAGAGACTTCTTATTCACAGACCCTACCTATTTCTACCCTTATTTTGTTCCTTAAACGATCTTAGGCGACACAATTTTTGAAGTTTCCTAAGTCTACACTCTGCCAAAAAATACAAAAAGGAAAAAACATTTTTCTCTACAACATCTGTTGTAAAGGTGATTTTCTCTCAGAGGCTGTAACGGGTCGCACCACTGTAGGAAAATAATATATTCGTTGGGTATAAATAAAAGTCGAGAGCCAATAGGTTTGTTTTTCACACCAGACCACAAATGGCGGAAGTACAGACCGTGGAGAGTGGAATAGCATGTCTAGTTAGGTCATTTCTGAGACCCGTCCACCAAATACTGGCCCAATTCATTTCGTCCCCATTGACAATCCTTAACTCCATTTACCTACCTGAAAGAAGAAAGGAGTTTATGCAAACCTTGCATGCTCTACCTATCAACTGTGGTACATGCTATAGAGCTGAACGAGCTTTTGTTTTGTCCTTACTGGGAGGCAAATTTCATTAGAGAGGTATCCTATTTGAACGTAGTTTTAAGAATTGAGTACTATTTCACAGCAAGCCATAATATGACAGTCCTCCGGCCAAAGAATGGATCGAACCTCGCTACTGACGCCGCATACGTGCGACGCTCAAATTGCGCTATCGGGGCAAAGTGCCATCAATATGTGACATGCGATTTACATAAGATTCTGTAGGTAGTTTCATCAGATTGTTTTGGAAATTTGAATTGTCTTCTGAGGCCTAAATATAGTTGTTCAATAAAGGCGGAAGTAAGAACACTCAATGTAACACTGTAACAATCACAAGGTCAGATTTTGACAGCAATTTCTAGCCTTCTACTTTGCGTAATTACTGATTAAAAGGCGTCAGTGGTAACCGAGCCCATTTGTGGGGTAACCCAGAAGTTGCTCCTTTTACTAAAATAGCTTAGCGACTAAAAAGGACCTGCCAAAGTAAACAGCCTCGTGGCTTTTTTGTCTCTAGGCTTGAACAGGTTGCCTCTAGCACCTCCGGTTCACTCCCCGCCAGCAACTCTCCAACCATCTTTTTAATCTCCCTCATTTGTGATTGCGCGGTTGTCCACTGCCCTTAAAAATGGTGCTCGCTTGAATAAACCATATCATTATGAAGTTGGGAACAATAGAGATGGCGTCATTGACTACACTTTGATGGTGAGTTCCAGACAGAAAAAAGCTAAGGGTGTGCTGTACACAATTAAGAATGTTTTTAGACGGGACGGCAAGTCCAAGATACCGTCTGGCACATGCTCAAAAAACCTTTTTCAATTTAATTTGCAAGATTTTTTCTCTTGATTGGGAAAGCCATCAAAAACTTTTTGCCTAAAACTCACTTCCATTACTTGCATAATTATTTGGCGACAACTGAGAATTAGTAATAAAATAAGTTTAACGGACTTTCTTTTATACTTGGAGCGGTGACAGGGTTAAAAATGCATAAGATATCAGGGCTGTTAAGCGTTGATTAAAAATACTTTTTTTGACGTCGCAAATGATGAATCGTGGCCTTATCACCTACAAGACGGGTGGGAAGTAAAAGCCTTCAAATCCGGTCAAACTTCATATGAAGCATTCAATTCTTCAATAATAAAACTGAAAGTTTTCAGTTCCCTTTTTTGTGTCATTATTCCATTTGACTTAAACTTCGACAGCGCCGAGAAGTTTATACTCTTAAGTTCATTCTGTTGTATGCGTTGACGGGTTTGACCTGTGCGATTGTTGATGAATATCACCTCACTGAATGACCAAAGACTGTTGACACTCACAGACTGCATACACTTTTACCTGCCTGAGGCATTATTTCTCCTCATCCCTAGTATTTTGTCTCACTTTAACTTCTTGACGTTTCTTGGCATCGCTAAGGAAGGTGAGATAGTAAAACGCATCGTTTAAGCTCTTTTATCTTCCTAATTATGAGGAATTTATTGTCGGTTTTCATTAAAATTGGAAGGGCTCTTGTTCATACTTAACGTGGGTGATGGGGTATTTAATTTTATTCGCCCAATTAATTAAGAACTTTGCCATGAAAAGTGACTTTGTAATCTTGTAAATTCACATTTGAGAAGTGAACGAGCGTCTCCTTAGTTATCTCACCTTTCACGCACTTGACCCTGCCTCAGGCTTTATGGGTAATGTTTACTTCTTAAAGACAAAGCAACCTGCTGAGATGTAATAAAACTCAGAAGTATGGAAGACAGCTAGGACAAGTTGATCAGAGGGCAGGACATCCTACTCTCTCCCTTACCCTTTCTCAAGCTTCAGATCTTACACGTAGGAAGATTTGCACTCTAAAATTGGGTGGAATGAGGGGTACTGCCTCATTCTCATTCTCATTCTTCCGTACTAGGCTCCTACATTTATAAATAAGTGTAGTTAGCCTAAACAACATGTGAATGAATGCTAAAGTGATACCGGATTCTTTTTGATGTTGTGGAAGGGGTCGCCAATGAGCGTTTCTGCTAAACAAAGGGTTTGTTCATTGTCTGCTCTAAAAGTCATATGGATACACAAACGCCTAAAAACAAAAATAACTACTTTGGAAGCCATTTGGAAGCGGTGAAAAAGGTATTAGATTTCTGTACACTGCTATTCTTTGAACTATTTGATAATCAAATCATTCTCAAGTCTCTCAAGATAAAGTCGGCACAGAGTTGCGTCAAAATCTAAACCAGTTGACTTGGCATGTTGACACTCTGACCTTTCTCAACCCTCCTCCCTCTCCCTCTGCAAAACTCCAATTCATTACTTCCACTCAACGCTACAGCCTATTTGGCTTCATAAGGATGAAATTAAGGAAAAAGTAAAGAACATTCCTCACAAACGGCCCGTTCCTCAGTTGACTGGCCATTTTCTTTTCTTCATGCAAATTAACGGTAATTTAAATTGTAATGAAAATTCCTTTATCTTTCTATTTTACCCACAAATTTGTCACAACATCCTTTTATTTTATATTTGGCATTTTAAATGAATTTAATGATGTCGAATTGCAAATTTTTAAGGAAAAATGCAACACTTGAACAGTCGGCTTCCGGATTTTAACACGTAGTGAACCAATTTTCCTTTCTCCTCTTCTGCTTCTTCAAAACAGAATTCCTCGATAAAAGGTATCGAGAATCAACCAGACCAAAGCCAAATTGGACAAATCATGGTCAAACGTCACAGTCACATTAGTGTGGGAGGCCAAAGGCGTGGCCCGGAAGACCACACCGACAAGAGAGAAGAACAAATCAGAGAGATTGAATGTCCTCTGGCAGCTAAATGCTAAATGAATTAAAGCTGTTTTAGGATTAAATTTAATCTTTACACCTCAGCTTTTGCATTAAGTGCTTAAAAAGTTGAACCTTGTTCATTGCTGCGATTTGTTCATTAAATTATGCCAAATCTTGTTTGGTAAAGCATCGAATCATAATTTTTGGGCAGATATAAGGCAACGAATTATGTGCAGTTAAACAGAATTAGCGAGTTCAAAAGTCCACCTAAGATTGAGCTCGTTCAGGCTAATTTGGGAAAGAACGTAGTATTTTACTGCCTTTAAACATATTTGGCGTCAGTTTTATCCCCAACCATACCGTGACAAACTCCTCTATCATTCAATACAAGTACACCATTTCACTCGAACTTTTGATAACCTGGTAAAAAGGCCATCAGTACTTATCGTACCTAAAATTTAGAGCATTTAGGTCAAAGTCACCGCTAAGGCGGGTACTACCACCACAATCTTTGCTACTCTACACACAACACCTACGAAGTTCCCCTTCCCACCTTTCCCAGCGTCCACTCTCCCCTGACAAACTGGATGCAGCAGGAGCTCACTAACCAAATCAAAGCCAATCAAAGTGCACCTCAACCTGTGCATCCACCATCACAACCACTTCACGCTTAGCACAAATGCACAACATCGACTTCTCCATTCCCACTCCCACCCACGCTTGCCCAATCCACTGTCTCCCAACACTTCCTCACTGCATCTAACTCAACACACCTCCTTGCTTCAACACAAAGTTTGGCTGCCTGCAGACATGAACAAGGACTTGATGAATTGTCCTACTTTCACTCACTCCTTTGATGCACCAACTGCGCCATCCGCTTCAACCACATCCTCATCAACTTCTTCAAGTGTGTCTGGCAAAATAACATACAAATCAGTTGCACCAATCAAATACCCTGTTCTCTGCCGCAATCACATCACAGAAGGAGGACGGTCTCTTGCTTTTGTTCCAACTCCCAACCCGCCCTGTTCGACGCTCATGTCCTGCCTTTTTACGCCTCTCTGTTAACTCGCCTTCCTCAGGATAGATCAAGGCAAACTTCGATGAGGCAGTTAAAATATGACGGTTGCTCCTACATCCTCCAGCATCGAGTGTCGCTTTGACCACCTCACACCTACGACCGAATGTCGTGCGTGTGTTTATTTGTGACTGTGTGTGTGGGTTAGTGGGTAAGTGGGTGGTTGGGTGGATCTTCTCTCTGTGATGCCTCATATAGACAAGTTTATGGACAAGAGCGATTCCCGTTCCATGAATGTCCCTAGTGACTGCACATAAATGAAATGACTTCATTGAATGGAGTTATTAGTCTGTGAGGAGGTGACACCATGCCCACAGTGGCCACCAGTGCAGATGGCACGATTATTTTTACCTACTTACCTATGTCTGTCCACTTATTTGACTACTTGCAGAAGACAGGTGCAATGTCGGAGAGTGAGGAGGCACGGAACATGGTGGCAAACACGAAGGTAGATAGGCAAGAATGGACGCAGGTGAACATTCAAGCGGACAGGCAGGCGGACGGGCAGAGAAGTAGGAGGACAGTAGTGAAGGTCGTTGATGCTGAGGTGGATAGGAAGGAGTAAGAAGGGAAGGGGGAAAATTATAAGACGATGACTATGACGATGGCGATGGTGGTAATGAAGAGGCAGTGCCTGCTGCCACAGTTCATAGTCCACAGCCTTCAGTTCGGAGCTCCCTGTCCGCAGCACCTCTAATTAGCGCTACGGCGAGTGCAATTACCCCAGCGCGATAACATCGCAGCCAACTCCCATAAACTCACTTATATGAACAGCAACAGGGGTAGCAGCAACAGCAGTCACAACGCCAATAATCACAAAAATTGAAGCATTGATGCCATGTCCCCGTTTCCTTGACAATATTTTATCAAAAATAACCTTTGATATTACTTTGTTATTATCCTTGACAGTTAACTATTGCAGAGTCGGCGTCTACGATAGCTAGAACAATTTGACTATCTTTGAACGACTGTAGAATATTTGAACATGGCTTTTAAAACTTCGATTTTGTGTTTGTTAAAATACCCACTTTTTTGGCTGTTTACATACTTCAAGACGTACAGCAATGTCTCTTCTTTTATGATTCAGCTATAACTTGGGGTACCAAATCGACAATTTAAGCCACCTTATTAGATGGCGATATATTTGCGGAAAGGGGATGATATGCTTGGCCACGGCGGTAGCGGTCACAGGCGATTTTTTGTAAAACTTAGAATCGCCCTCTTATAAATTATTCACTTCCAAGAGTGAATACTGCAAGCGCGTTTAAAGGTAGCCGACCACTGAAATGAAATCGAGGATTTTGATAGTAATCACATCTTGGATTCTACGAAACGATAGAAAGATCAAATGGGTCCAAAATAGGTGAACTTAGAATAAATAATGAGATATGCGGTCAATGTGAAACACTTTGGTTAATTTTCACTTCCTCTTCCTGTTTTAGCCTCTGTGATGGAGGGTGGCTGGAGGAAGGCGTCCTATGCATGGGTGGTCCGAGAATAGGTGGTTATTTCCTTCTTAAAAATCCGGCGACAGGCGCTCAACAATGAGGTTAATTACGTCGACCACATGTCACCTATAAGGTTCTCTTAAGCGAAAATATGCTACAGAAATACTCGGGTTTATGCGATAAGTTTGCAAGGTTTCCGGTGATAACAAAGTAGGTAACTGCCAAAATCTTTCCTCTTGGGAAAAAAATTTCCGTAATCTCCACATTTTAAAGTGGTTCTTATTCAGAAGTGAATTATCTGCCACTGACAAGAAAAGATGACAATAATTACTTGGAGGAGAATCGTCAAAAATAAGAAGGTTGATGTCGGTGAGGTAGCATTTCCTTCTTTATTTCTATCTCATTTGTAATAAGTATTCCCTAACGAGCCAGTTTAATGGCAGAATGAGGTGTAAACTGTGGGGTGTATGGTATGGGGCGTGTGTTGTGTTGCATTAAGTCGTCTTACAAGACTGAAAAGGACTCTTTCTTCTACCTTCATTTCTCTATCGATGGGTATTTTGGAAAAATAAGAAGAATTTCCTGCACTTCCTACTCGAAGCGGGTAGATCACGGAAATCGTTGCCGAATGCACTCCAACCAACCGACAAATTTAAGTGGTCGGTCGGATTTGCGTGTTAAGAAAGCGATTTAGTGAAATTGAAGCGTTGCGTACCACAAGACTGTGCCTAAGATGGTTTGTTAGTGTATAGCCGGTGATAACTAATACTCGCATCAATATTCCTTCATTTCTCTCTCCCCATCTCACCGCGCATACCCTCGAACAAGTCAGTGGTTTGGTAATGTAGGGAACGAGTTGACGTGTAGGTCTCCTTATTCCTTGCTATATTAGTAGACAACTGCTCCAAAAATGCTATTTTTTCCTTATTTAGAGTTCAGGAGTAGCCGATGTTTGTTCTCCGATTTCTCTTAACCATTTAAAGGTCTATAAATAGGTTTCATTTAAGTTTTTTATCCATGATGAATTTTTGAAAATTCAATACCAATAAACATAAATATATTTTTGATTGGTCCCTAAAACGCACTATGCTGATCATGCGCAATGCCTCTCTCACTATTTAGTGCTCTCTCTTATGTCCGAAAATCCGTACTTTATGTAAGCTGTGGACGCAGATGAGTTTTGGATGCAGCCTCGACAGGACACATAAATTCCTCGACAATGGCGATGTTTGATTTTCCTTTTTTACCCACCCCTTCCCCTTCTCCTTTATTCTCAGTCCCCAATCCTGACGAGTGGTGATATCAGAAACAGTCAAAGCACAGTCACTTTCCCACCGGCAGGATAGTCCCCTTACCCAAATTTGCTCATGGGATGAGTGTAGTTGCGTGGTGAGAATGGGGATTGGCGGCTGAAGTGTACAGGTGTGACGGTGTGACACATATTTAGGTCAGTGTAGTTGGAACCACTCCACTTGCTATCAAAAAATCAACTTTTTACAGGGCATTTCACTTCGCTAAAAATCTCGTATTTTTAAGGGTTTTCCTTTGGGTAAAATCAAGTTTTTACACCTAATGTGACTTAATGTTTTTCAATGCAGAGGAAATGTATTTGTACAAATATCCATCCTCATATGCTTTTAGTCGCAATTTTTTTTATTTTACTCCAAATGTGCGTACTAATTAGAAATCTTTTAGCAATGTGACAGTTCTTGAACAATTCTCTATTAGGTTTGCTCGATACTCCAGAACTTCAAACCTTGAAGATGGATGTGGATGAACTCACTTTGTTACTGCTCTAGCCTTTTGGGAGTTTCCTTTTCTAACTTGTTGAGCAGCGTTTGGTGAGGTGTAGATATTAGAAAGTGCCATCCAGGAATAGTTTGTGATTTCTTGGTTCTAATGGTGTTTAATTCTAAACAAATTAGGGTATCATGCCAATAAGATCCCCTTCTTTGTCGCTAGTGGCAGTTTAATGCAAAATTAACATTTCTGGAAAGGAAAAGCGCGAGATATAGCTGGCTAATGGAAGCAGCATCCACAGACAAATGGCAAAGGAGCTTCAATGGTCCACAGGTTGTCTTCGTTCTATTTTGTAGATTGCGTTGCCCACTTTAACCTGTCCGCTAGCCAACAAAAAATGAAAATGCCTTTTTGCCAGAGATTTAAACAGAACTTACGTTTACCATTAGCGTCACATACTTGTGTCATGGGTTCTTCATCAGACTATACCTGCTAGGCTTAATAAATCTTGGAGTGCAAACAGACTGACGGAGTCACACCTGCTAATTATACTTTTCACGCTTACAGTCTGCAAAATTACACGTTTCAGCTTGTAGCCAGCAGACCTACCAGCGCCTATTAGATCGGTGCTGGCTGTCAGTGACTCGCCCCTACTCAGACAGCCAACGTGTCAAAAAACGAAGTCAAGCCACCACTCCCGGGAGTAATCTTCTTTGCTATCTGCAAAAATTTTATCTTCAAAGAATGTTATTTGACTTTACATACTTTGGTTAAACCGGGCGGATGATCACGGAAAATAAAATTTCAATAAAGAAACCCAGGTAATGTATTTAAAACAAACATTCATAATTCTGCAATTTTTTCTCCTCCTGCGGCTTCAGTTCGCCTAAAATTAATGTTATTATTTAATGTTATTATTTTTCCAATCACAGAACACTATTTTTCACAAATGTACTCTCGCAGTTGTTCCAAGTTTTTTATGCAAATTCAAAAAACGGCATACACTGTGGTGGAAGCAGAGAGGGAGAGGAAGAATAGGAATGTTTACACCTGAAATTTTCTGCTCCATGCGTGTGGTAGAGGTTGAAAAATGATGTCACGAATGGTGCGCTCAATCTGTGGTCTTCATGTGACAGGTCAGCTGTCATGTATCTGTGGCTTTCCTTTGACATGTACACATAAAAACCTCAGAAGCGTGACTAACGCCTCTCTCTCATCTTGGAGATGGTTAAGCGATGATGGTGAAAAAAGGTGTAATTTGATTACGCGTGGCGATAACTAATTTTGGGGCATAAGTCTCTTGATAGTCTTTGAGAGTCGACTGGTCAATCCAAAGAACACTCAATTTTATTTCTTCCTGAATGACCCAAAGTTGAAAAACAAACTTTTTCGTTAAAAATATCTAATTGAAAAGGCGAAATCGTTCTGCGCTGAGTCATCAGAGTGTTTGGGCTAACTTGACAGACCCAAGCAGCCCTCAAAACATCAATTTTATTTAAACAAAAAATATAACTGACTTGAAAATCTAAACAAAAGTTACTAAACTCTAAGGGATTATAACACAAAAGATGAACCAAAATACCATTGACCTTCATTGCGTCAGTTAAGAGGCTAGCCGAAGGCATTTGCAAGACCAGGTCAGCAAGTAAAAATGATCGGTTCTCTAGCTTATCATCGGCTTATAGGCCTCATTTTTGTTACTACTACTCTTAAAAGACGCACAAATTGTTCAGAGGGAAGATTTTATTCAGTTGACTTAATGTAGCGTAGGTAATACAAAATTCCCCGAATTGCTCTTTAAAGACACTTAAAATCAGATTCATTGTGAAGACAAAGTTGGAACTTCTGGAGAAGAAATAGAAAAAATAAAAAGTACAAAATTCCCTTTAGTTGAAAATTTTTTACCCAATTACGCATCACACAATTGTGAGGATAAGTTCAAACAGGGAAATCCGAATTTCGCAAACATCCATTGCTTGCGACAAAAGTGCTAAAATATTTGTTTCCCCACGTATACACAAAGCCAAATCTTACCTTTTCATCTAGAAGAATGATATTAAGAAATTTGGACACATCCTTTTCCCTTACGTTTCTTTGTAACGCCACCGAGGAAAGTGTTTCCTTTCATTCATCATTGCTGAATATCTTTACTTAAGAAAAAAAAGGAATGAGTCAGATATCATCTGTACATACACTTGGTGGGCTCCCATTGTGATGAGCAAGTGGTTTTTTGATGTGTAGGGCAATTTTTCCCATGATAAACCATGACTCATAGGATGCGTGATTACCACCTCCCCGCTATTGGCAGTATGGTGCCTTGGTATCTTCTTTTCCACCGTACCACTTTCTTCCTCTCATATAGGTATCTGAAGGGTAGAATACCTTAAAATAAGATGCGGAAATTTCCTTGAACCTAATAAATTCTCATCGAATTTCGGTGCGCGTCCTTTTTGTGTGCATTGTTTAGGTACTAAAGGTGAATAAAAAGGAGGATCGTGAAAAAGCGATAACGGACACCGAGCAAATGATTAACTTCACCGAAGCACTTTGGTGACTCTCCATCTCTTTCTCCCTTTTGTTACCCCCTTCCTTTCCTCCTCCCCGTTCAAAACATGGTTAGGTCACATGGGAACGGCTAGTGTTGCGATGTTCTGTGTTCAAGTACGAATTGTACCTATTTGTAATGGGTGGTGTGGAATAGTTACGACTCTGGTGATTGAAGTGGATGCCATGAGGAATATATCTCTCAACCTATATTTAAATAAAGCTTGAATTTTCAAAAATTTGACGCACTTTTGCTCGAATCGGAAGACGTTGTTTGTATCACTTGCACAATTGAGATCGTAAGACTTTTGAGACTTTTCCGTGCTTTTCAAACAACTCTTATTAGTCTAAGCCAAACACTCTGAAAGTATTCACAACGCGCAAAACAGGATACTCCTTCTAGGAAAGAAGGCATAGACAGTAAGTGATAGATGAAACGTGCAGACTAACTACTGGTTCGGTTGACCGTTAGACGCTGCAGCAAAAAGTCATGTCTTATTGGATGTCCATGTACAGGAAATTAGTAAAAAAAGTGTCATTTGTTAGCATGTGCGTATGGCTCTCATTCAAGCACTATCTTGAACGACTTCTTCAATCCACCTGAATTACGTGCAAAGTAAGGGAACGTTAACTTGTTAAGAATTAACGCGTGTTACCAGAGTCTAGAAATGTCTTTTATTTTACTGCCTTCGAGTAAAAACATGCACTAAGCGGTTCATCGGATTTCAGCATTTTCATACATATTTTTAAAAGTTTGCAAATAAAAGATCTGTTCTAAAGATTTTGGCAGATCTTTAAATGATCCAATTGCAATTTTGGTTTATTTGCAAATGTAAGTTAAGGTAGCAACTCGCAAAGGAAACTTATTCTTTGGCACATCCCTTTGCCTCCACATAAACAAAAAGATGAATGGAATTCAAGAAGGGTACTTTCATCCAAAAATTAACTTTTCATGCTAAAGGACTTTAGTCCCTAAACAAACTAGTCATTTACTTTAGAGGAATTTTGCAATTTAAGGGAAGTAATTGCGTGAACAGGATGCGAAAAGGCGATTTAGGAATTCGTTTAGTTGGAGATTAATTGTGACGAATATTTCAATCTCAATGGGTTGTGTTTAGCTCCGAGGTATAGGATGGCTTCCTGGAGGTACTTTAGTAGCCCACCGACTCTTCCATTACGAATTCAACGAAGTCTCGGGAAGCATCCCTTATTGATGCCCGCAAAACGGACTTGATTATACGATGACATATTTGTGGCATTGAACAGCCTTAAGGTGGGAAATGGTATTGTTTAATTGCCACGTGATGCTTGCCTCTACTGCTGTACATTTGTCTGCCACCATGTTCCGTGCCTCCTCACTCTCCGACATTGCACCTGTCTTCTGCAAGTAGTCAAATAAGTGGACAGACATAGGTAAGTAGGTAAAAATAATCGTGCCATCTGCACTGGTGGCCACTGTGGGCATGGTGTCACCTCCTCACAGACTAATAACTCCATTCAATGAAGTCATTTCATTTATGTGCAGTCACTAGGGACATTCATGAACGGGAATCGCTCTTGTCCATAAACTTGTCTATATGAGGCATCACAGAGAGAAGATCCACCCAACCACCCACTTACCCACTAACCCACACACACACAGTCACAAATAAACACACGCACGACATTCGGTCGTAGGTGTGAGGTGGTCAAAGCGACACTCGATGCTGGAGGATGTAGGAGCAACCGTCATATTTTAACTGCCTCATCGAAGTTTGCCTTGATCTATCCTGAGGAAGGCGAGTTAACAGAGAGGCGTAAAAAGGCAGGACATGAGCGTCGAACAGGGCGGGTTGGGAGTTGGAACAAAAGCAAGAGACCGTCCTCCTTCTGTGATGTGATTGCGGCAGAGAACAGGGTATTTGATTGGTGCAACTGATTTGTATGTTATTTTGCCAGACACACTTGAAGAAGTTGATGAGGATGTGGTTGAAGCGGATGGCGCAGTTGGTGCATCAAAGGAGTGAGTGAAAGTAGGACAATTCATCAAGTCCTTGTTCATGTCTGCAGGCAGCCAAACTTTGTGTTGAAGCAAGGAGGTGTGTTGAGTTAGATGCAGTGAGGAAGTGTTGGGAGACAGTGGATTGGGCAAGCGTGGGTGGGAGTGGGAATGGAGAAGTCGATGTTGTGCATTTGTGCTAAGCGTGAAGTGGTTGTGATGGTGGATGCACAGGTTGAGGTGCACTTTGATTGGCTTTGATTTGGTTAGTGAGCTCCTGCTGCATCCAGTTTGTCAGGGGAGAGTGGACGCTGGGAAAGGTGGGAAGGGGAACTTCGTAGGTGTTGTGTGTAGAGTAGCAAAGATTATGGTGGTAATGAATGCCTCCTTATTAACTACCTTGGTGGTAAACTTAAGCCTGATGTTGTGATTTATAATTAATGCATGAGTGTCACATGTAAGGGGGCACTCTTCGTCTTCTCGTGTTTCTCTTAGACATTCAAGCGACTTAACATGTTCATATTGAATGGTTTTTGTGTGTGGTAGTGAGAAAAGTTACGGGTAGAAAATAATATCGCTTACTGGAAAGGATAGCTTTGCATCTTACATTTCTCGAAATAATTTTGGCTCACTCCTAGATGTTAATGCATGTCATCCACCTGCTTTGCCACCTTTGTTAGCACAATTTCCCACCCGACAGTTTTCCTTTTGTGTCTTCAAAAGCACAAATCCCTCAGCGCAGCAGAATCGTTTGTCTAGTTTTGAAGTTTCTTGGATGTCGTGGATATGATTATCCTCTCGATGGATCATTATTTGCTCTTGGGAACTTTGCTTCTTCACGCCTCATCACGCTAACTCTTGAGTTCGCGTGACCACTAAAGCCTTCATCACGATAGCATTGCAGCATTTAAGGAGAAGAGCCTTTTTCTAAGAAAAAAGCGGAAAATAAAGGCAAGTAAATGTTATGAAAATGTTATTTCTGCAAAGAAGATCTATTGAGTAGTTTTGGCATTTGATAGATCACTAGGTGAAGTGAATGAAGACTGATAATCTACTAAATATTTGCTCATTTTGTGATTTATTGTTTCGCCAGTATAACGTTTGTGCATTAAAATCCTATGATAAAACTAAGTCAACTCAACCCATCTACAGTTCGCATAAATTTGCAAGTCTTTTCCTTCAATAGGAGCAACTACAATTCGGCCACCACTTTGGGAATGACAGTCGAAATCACCTCTAAATGAAACGTGAGTGACACATTCTCAACGTTAAGTCAACGTCCAAAGTGCTCTTAATTGTGTCGCCTAAGCGAAGGCCGATTTAGCGAGGAACACAATTCATTTTTCAGTGTTTAAATGGACCAACTTTTAATGGTTTGACCTGCTTGCTGAACATTACAAGCAAAATTTAATTATTTACAAATTACAAATTATCTCAAGTGATCACTCCTCTTTCTACTTAAAAATTACTTCTTCTTCGAATAGATATTTTGTGGGGTTGAATAAATTGATATTAAAACAAGGCGTGGTTTTTGGCAAGAATGATTTTTATAGTGTTCCATTTTTTGCTCGTTTAATAAACCAATAGAATTGGATTCAAAATTCTGGTAAGGGAAGTGGTGCCGATCGCTCAGTGTTTCCTGCCTCCGGAGGTACTGCAATCTTGTGAGTTTTCATAGCGGTCTCTACAATAATGAATGTAAAAAGCGTAAAATTACAAAGCATTGGTGCATAGGTAAAGCTGACCGTTGCAATCAGGGCTTGTTTGCTTTTTTACACTAACCGTAACTGAATCCAGAGCTTTACAGTATTCTTGTCGGATTCGTGTTACACCTGGGATAGAGAGGGAAGGAGGGGGAACCTAAAAGCATTAATTTAAGCAATTTGGTTCGAACGAAGTACCACTCCAGTGTAACCATATCGCCCCTATGGTGACTTCTCATTCTTAACAGTATGGAGGACCCCCACGTACTGATTTAAGTGAATTATTAGGCAAGTACGGCCGCTAATTCGTGATAGAAGCGGCCAAATGAATCACATTCGCATAGTCCAACGGGTAGCGGTGAACTTTGAGGGTATCAATTTGCATGCCGACACTTTTCTCATCTTATTACGATTGCAACATGGTTTAATTAATTGTTGACTGACAGCTGAAGACTTGTGGCACTTCATGTTCACCTCTCCTCTCGTCCCATTGGTTACGCAAGCTCCAATCATTTAACTACCACTTAAACTCACCGCACACTTCGGTGTCATAAAACACTTCAGCATTGCTTTAACCCGACGCTACTTGGACGTCACGCTGCATTGGTTCCATCATATGCGTGAGGTACACTGAATTGCACGCGAGGCTCTTCACTTGCTGAAGTCGAAGCATCAAATACGTGTGAGATCCTATTACTTTATGCTATGTAACAGGACGGTTCCCGAGAAAGTCCTTTCGCTCCCCTAGGCAATCGTCGGTATTGATGCGGGAAGAGAAGAAATACCTATCTACAACCCTACAAGCCAGCTTAACGTGACGCAACGCAATATCTCATGCCTCAAACTTTAGAGTCACGAAACTGCCTAGTGAGGAGATTTGAACTATGGGATAGGATGGAAAGCGAAAAGGAAATGAATTCTCATCGACTCCATTCCCATCCTCTTTAGTCCTTTAAAAATATTCTGCTCATATCAGCAGCATTTCAGAATTACATGACTGCACATGAATTCGACTCGACATTTGGATGGGAAAGAAGCGTAACCGACAGAAACGGAGAAGGTTGCGCCCATTCTGTTTACTTCCAGAAATGAAATATTTCATAAAAGTCAATTCAGAGCGAAATTCTGTCTTACTGAAAAACATTTTTCAGATTGAATAGTGTTTGTTTAAACAATCAGACTAGCTAGCAAGGCTTGACTACTTTCATACAATTAGTTTTTCCCCTTCCTCCCTCCTGCAGTGAATTTAAATTATTAAGTGTTTTCAAATCACTTATGTTCATGGTCCCACTGCTTGTTTCCTCGTCAGCAAACAGCTATTATCCCATTTTAGCAATCATTCCATCCGAGATCCTCAACTATTTTTAAAGTGAACGTGGTGCAAATAATGTCTGTTTCTGCTGGTTGCAAGTCTAAACAAAGTCCAAATCATGTTTAACTAAAATGCCTTTAAATTTAGACACAAATCCTTAAAAAGACTTGCCGCTGGTTTGCCATCCTTTGAAGCAACTCCATATATCTCTTTGGGCTCCATCGAGACACCTGTATAGTGATGCGAAAACTACTGAGAATGTAATTTTTCCTGTGCAAAGTCACCGTCATCTGTGATTAACCCTAACAAATCGGGGTCGCCTAACGTAAGTTAGCAGGCACCGCACAAACGTCATTATTTTGTCAATTTAAACTGTAAAATACTTTGAAAAAATGGATTTACGAAAAGACATGAATAATAACAAATTTGAGACGTTCTTTTGTAAATTATGTGTCCTGCTAGTCAGTAAAAGACACCAGGATTAAAGACGGTTATTCATAAGTTATTTTAAAGGCAGCTAAACCTTATTTTAACAACGTCCAGTGTCCCTCTACAAGCTTATAATAAATACATTTTTAAAAGTAGCATTCACATCTAGGAATTACATTCAAGTTAAAACATGCGAATAAATTATGGTGTGCTTTTGACGACACAGCAATGGTAATCACCATCCACTTATTAATGTAGTTAAGGAAAGTCGTCTTTTTGACAGGGGAGGTCTCATGAGGTGCCAAAAAATTGCTCTAGGTAAACCCATGTAACTTAGGAAATAAAATACTACTTACGAAGTAAGAACAATGTATTCACTCTTAGTTGTAAAATAAGGAAGTCTTAAAAATAATCTCCAGTCTTCTTCATGTTCAATAAAAGGAAAAGAGTTGGGCCTTGATTTTACTTTAAATGGGAAGAAGCGGAGGATTAAGGTGCTTTCATGTGCTTAAAAAGTGGCAAAACAGGAGACACGGTTATGAGGGAGCAGTGTCTTTTTGGAAGACAGATTACTGTTCCGCTTGCGATATCGTGATAGTGCTCAAGTTGCATGGTCCGATGTTGGGAAAGGTTGGTATCGATAAGCAGAGGTGCACAATGCCTCAAATGTCCTTCCATTTGACCTGGCCAGCATGCCAGTTCAGAACGAGGAAATCGGAAACACTAACATGATACTATGTAAAAGATAGAGTGGATTTGGACTCAAGTGATTTAAGTGTGTTGGGTGGATTTTATCACACAAATTATGCAATGGTAAAAAACTTCAATATCAGGTAAGAGGGTGTAATTTGAAAGCAATTTCATGAGCTATAATGTGAGCACTACATTCGATGTAGTGAAAAGATTACACTTGAATGCAACCGTCCGGAAGGAGTGGATGAGTTGTAGCGTAAGTGGATCATCAAGTTTTGGCATATAGGTTGGTCAGTAAAGGGCAGAAAAGTCTACAAGCTTGGAGGCAACCTCGGTAACCTTACCTTTTTGAGAAGTTTTAGAGTGAGGGTGAGGCCAATGCAGAAATACCTCCCTCTCACCCCATAGTTCTTGGCTCTTACAAGTCACATGTATGATAGTACAAGGTATAGGATGCGTTGGGTTGCATTAGAGTTAATTGCCTTGTAGAATTGAGAATGGGTATTTCTTCTCCTTCTGCTTTACCATTGACGGGTAAGAGACTTTCCTGCGCACCGATTAGTTGCATCATACGAGGTAGATGGATTTTAGACGTAATTGTTTTTGGACTTCAGTAAGCAAGTTCAGTAAGTTAAGTTCGACCTTTCCCATGCATGTGGAGAAAGTAGTGCAGTGCCATTTTGAAACAGTGTTGAAGTGTTTCATAGCCTCGAAGTGTAAAGTGGGTGTCGCCGTAGTGGCCCGAGGATCAAAGGTAGCGTATTTAATGAGAAGCTCGTACAGCCAGCCAGAGATGGAGCCTAAATATCATAGATCGTCGGTTATTAGTCAGCAATCACTTGTAACTCGTTACAAGTTTAATAAGGTTGAAGAAGTGCTGGCATGCAAGCTGAAAGTCTTCGAAGACTACTGTCAGTTAGTGTGTGCGGGCGTGATCTACGTGCCAGCTGTCACCATCGCATTGATAATTAATGCACGTGCAAAGGAATTTTTTAGAATTCACGATGATTGTCTCTATGCTTAGTGACAGTGCCTCCATTTGTCTGACGCATTTTAGAACGATTTACTACCCAAGTCCCCACTCACTTCAAGTTTCACGTGAAACTGATGAGAGGATGGGGGAGAATACAAGATGGAGTGCCAATGATAGAATGACATGTCTCTGCTTTACAAGCAATATCGTGAATTTTACAAGCTCTTTGCGAGCTGCCGCAAGTCGTAGATCAAACAATCATTATAACTTTCTGTATCTAGAAGAAATATCCTTTTTACCACCCATCATTCATCTTGAATGACCTCAGTGCTCCTGGTCAAGAGTCGTCTTGTTCCACTGGCAAAAGAGCATCCAGTGGGAAAACTATCGGGGACATCATAGGCACATGACTTCCATTGTTTCTAGCTGTCAAAATTTTTGCGAGATTATTCACCTATCACATTCGCTTTGTGATTTTTGCCCTCAAATTCGCCCCTTTCCTCCATTTAGTGCCATCCTAGTACTGCACAGTCATCAATTTGGGTTATTCCCATAGCACAGAAACCTAAAAAGGGACAAAATTTTTAGATTCAACCAATTTCTTGCCTTTTTGTATATGATTTTAACTTTTAACGCAAAATTCATCCTATATCTTGTCAAGTTAAGATTACGATTGCACGGATTGCATTAAATCAGCCAAGTTCATACTTATTGGCTCTTCCATTTCGTATCCTGGCAGATTTAGCGTTCTAAGACAGATGTTCCTCCGCTCTGGCGCATTAGACGTAATAGTCAGCTGCTTCCCTTTGGTAGGAGGCTTTTGCTGAGCATTAATGAATTGCTTCCTAGAGAATTAAAGCAAATACTATTTTACTGCTGCCGAGGAAAATCAATTACCATATTTTATACTCCCTTAAAATGAGCTTCTGATCTGATGGTATGAAGCTGCATGTACTTTACTCCCTTAGCTTCTTTTAGACCCCCACGTCAAAGGGCACCAAAGGCACTCACAAGAAACATTAGACATTTAAATTTGCTGGGTGGATAATGAAATTTAAGTTAAGAGACAGAGAAGAAGGCTTTTCAAAATTGAATCAATAAATCTACTTCGGGAGAAGAGGGAAGGAGAAGGAAATAACTCGCACAGGTTAGTATAAGCCCCATGTGAAAAATGCTCTCTTTATACCAAAATGTCAACTTTAGTGGAGGGGATAAATCAGAGGTAGAGGTCAACGTCTCTAGTGCACCATTCATTTATGGGCGCAATAATTTGAAACAGACACACAATACCCAGTGACTCACCCGATGTCCTGTTGTTATCACTTGTCACGGTGTCATTAGTCATGCTGCTTCTTACCATCTGTTACCTCTCGGGGAGTGGTAGGGATGGGAGCGAAGAGAAGCGCAAATTTGCTCCTCCGCCTAATTCCTCCCAAAGGCCAAGGGGGTTCGCGTGTTGTTTTGGTGTTTTGTTTGTGTGCCGCCCTCCTTATTGGGAGGCGGTGAAGGAGGAAATGCTGGCATTATCAAGGCACCCAGGGATTAAGTGCCTTTACTCCCATTATGTATAATAGGGTGATAAATTCATAGATATTGGATGTTAATGCATTAAAAAGCCACTGAAAAAGACATTTCTTCGCTAAAATAGACGCCACTACAGTACATTAAGCATATTTATTTCCCAACGAGCCACAATCTCGTTGCGAAGTCCACCTTTGCACAAGTGATCATGAGATTGCTAACTTATAAAGGTAGTCCTCATCAACCCAAGATAAGACAGAGCCCAAACCTTTCGAGTGCCTACCTACCAAAAAATGTAGGCCTTCTCACAGGTCATTTTTGAGTTTGTTAAGTAAAAGGCCATCTGCTGACTTACAAAGAGCAAGGAAATGACGTTTTCCCAAGCAAATGCCTGAGCCCGGCTTTTTCGAGTGTTAGGAGGGTTTCCCTTACACGCCTTTGAGTTGTGAAGTCTTTAGGAAATGAATCTTGGGTGTAATTATTGCTGAGACCGTAACAGAGGCGCTACCCATGTGGAATGATAGGTTCTTCATCGGATCACGCGCATACCAACACAAAGCGTAGATTTGGGGCGATGAACATGTAAGTGTCTCAGAATTGTAGAGTGAGCAGTGAGCGGAACGAAAAAGCTTTTCTTTACCACGAGCCAGTCAACAAAAGGTTTTTTCTGAAAAAAAATGCATTTTTGTTAGGCAAAAGAAGTGGAAAGTCATAAACTGCCAACATTGGGAAACTTCGGCCATCTATAATGTGTGTGAATGGAGTCCACTTGCTTATTAGCTGCTAAGAGTTGTCAACCAGTGTAGGTTCAAAAGACTTATTTGAGCATTCGTTCCATGGAATAGTAAAAGTTTTAACAACGTTAAACTTGCAAAGAAGAATAGACGTAATGCATTAGCCATAGAAGCTGCTTTAAGTGTTTGCTCTGTATTTTGACCAATTTTCTTACGACTAGTCGACATGCATTATGCACTTTAATATAAAGCGCCAAACTGCCGTGAGCGGTATGAAGCTGGTACACTTCTCCTTTTCCAACACAGGTAAGCTACAGAACAGGACAAAGCCCTGGCTCCAGTTAAATTGACTGTATTGTGAGAACCGATGGGGGAAGTTGTCTAAGGATGGCGCCTTGAACTACACTTGGAGGAAAAAAGCTATTCAATGATATAGTGTCTTGCTTAAACAGGCTCATGCACTTCAGTCTCCGTCATTTGTACCTCTACTTTCCGGAACAATCTTTGACCCAGAATTGTATGGATCTATTCCGCAACTCCTAAGCTTTAAAAAAACATGGTCTCTAAACTTCCATCGGATCTTAAAATTCAAGCGATAGTGTACACATGGATATTGAAGACGGATTCAGGCCCTAGACTGATGACTGGAAAAGTTGCTTTATGTTTGCGTTCTCTTTAAAATGACTCTCTGGACTTCTTCATGATTGAAGACCCTTTGACTACTTTTTTAGAGTATTTTCAAGAAAACTGCTAAGATGCACATCATTGTGTCGACAACTCGTTAATTATGACGTCATAAATTGCTTTTGACTATTTTATGGTGTAAGCTTATAACAGCTCCTTTTGGATTTTCTATAATCTGGCCATGAGAAATTTGTTAGTTTTCGCCGGAAAGCAATAATTCCAGAGCGTCATAAGGTATCAATTTCTTCCAAACAAGGACGTCTAGTATGAACAGCAAATATAAACTAACGGTCATCTGTCGTCTAGTTTCCAGTTTCCAGAGGATAAATAAAAGCCAAAGACTTCTAAACAGTTTATTCACCTTAAATTTAAGGAATAGCTACTTCGTACGGCAGCAATAAATGAATAAAATCTTAATAAAATCTTTTAATCGATCTCATTAAACAACCATTTATTTAAGTTACTCTGGAATTTCAACAGCAGTATCTTTTGCAATTTTTTAGAAAAGGAAACCCGAAATCGGTCTTTTGCAAAATATAAACAATTTTGACAGGAGTGGTGTGATCAGTTGGAATCTTTATCAACAAATTATTTTATAAGCAAGAAAGGAGAAAATAAGTTAGGAATTACACCGTACTCTTGTCCATTTGTGACCTGTAAATCTCAAGTTGTCCTGTTTTCTCGTCGGCAGCGCAGGCCTGTATGTTAAAAGCAAAAGAAGTCCTTTGCCGTCCTTCTTTTTCTCCTTTCTCTCTCTTCCTCTCTCTCACTCTCTCCCATAAGCGAATTTGTCGTTCGGATCAGGCATTCGGTCGCTGCTGCAACCCCGCCAAAAATGAACGGCGAGCGATTTGGTCACATTGTATGATATTTACCTACGCCAAAAATATTAGACAGAATGGAGGAGAAAAGGTGCACCAGTGTATTTTCAGCTTACATTGGTAAAACTAGAAAGTTGAAGAAAGAATCGGAAAAAGCTGTAAAGGGGTGAGTAGGTATTGGGTTTATTTCTAACCCAACCACGCTTTTGTGGCTTCCTAAGAAGACTAAATAAAGAGCAAAATTCGAGCCTTTATCCAAAATACCACGGAGTACTTTGTTGTTTAGGTATAGCATAATGCCACGAAGGAAAATCTACTGAAAAATTGATAATGTAACTTGGGATGGGACATGAGGGAATTATTGCGAGCCTACGTCAAGTATGAATGTAATGAGAGCAACTCAATGTTTTTTTCCATCAAGTATTGATAAATGGTGACTTTTGGGTACTCTTTGCGCATCTGCATTCTAGAAATATTCGGTGGAAAATTCAACGGTGAATACGTTTAAGTCAAGGCTCAGCATTCATTAAGGGGAAGCTTTTACAAGAAAGCACAAGACCTCAAACCACACCACAACCTGTACAAATGACCCATTAGTATACCGCCTCCTCTGCATCTTTATCATCATCCATTGGACTCTCCCGATTGTGACCATTTCTTGGGATCTGACAACTCCATAATCAGATGCAAATTAGAGTGGACGTTCGGATGAGAAATGTCAGTGGGATGGAGACGAAGCTTGGCTAAAGTTAAAGCATTTAATTCTGAAGTCAAAAACCAAATTATTTGGTTACTTTTGTGTACTGATAGAGGATCAAAGCACACCTAACAACAATCCGCCCCACCATTTTGCCATCCGCATCAACTTAGATGCAACACGTAAGACGACTTTAGGGCAGATCTGCTAAAGTGTCAGAAGAATTAGATTTAATGACAAATTGATGGTATCTTTCGGAAAACAAATAAAGTCAAAGTAGTTTTTCCTCTGTACTTTCCATTACTTTTACAATAACACGCTACAGACGGAAGCGCATTAGTTTAACCTCCTGTTTAAGTCTTAGCTCGCTTTAGGAGCATTTCATTCGCAATTGCTGCATGTAGCAAAACTTGTCAGCCGTCTAAGATGCATAGGAGGCAAATTTTTGCATTAAAAATAAGATATTCATTAAAAAGTGGAAAGTTTTTTACCTTTCCCTTCCCTCAGCTGACACAAAACGACTTCAAAAGTAGACGCGCATTTACACATCTGCATGGTACAGCTGTTGGGCACTAATGCATTTGCTCTGTCAAAACATTGACAAAGGGACGCCAAATTTTTTTGAGGTGACACCCAGCATGCAGAGCGCAGGAGGAAGGGCAAAAGAGGGTGGTACAAGCAAAATTTAGACAAAACACGTCTTTCTGGAGTGTTAGGTTATCCTTCATCGTGACTCACGACCATCATCAAACCAAGTAAAATGCTGCTGCTTGCGTTCTCTCCTGTTCAACTCTGATTCATCAAGCATGTGTTGCGTTATTTTAAGGCGTAAGCTTGAGGGTCGCTCATTTGTCTGAATCCGTTAAAGAGAAATACTGTTGTTGCATGGTGGTCGCCATCACAGCAAATGCCTGATGGTGATGGGTCTCAGATGTCACGAATGATTCCTTCTACAACGTCTGCTGCAGTATCATAAAAGGCGGATACTGCACATCAGTTATTTCTTCTGACCTTATCCTGCCTCCTTTTTATTCGCTTCATTTTGTAGGGGCTTTTAAAATACCCCTTAGGGGAAATGGGACTGCTCCACTATAATTTCTCCATTGTTTGCTAAAATTAAAGGATTCTTTCATGAGGTACCTTGTATCATTCGATAATGGACTGACCTCGGCCAAATCCACGTTACAAAACTCAAGAATAAGGTTTTCTAGTAATTTTACATTCCCCTTGTCGATCGCCAACCCCTTAAGCATAAATAATGGCATGGCGTCTATAGCGAGGGTGGTGTTCTCTCTCCCTAAAGGAAAAATGGCATCAGTAAACTCGAGAATACACTCAAACTGGCCTCTTTGTAGCCTGAGAAGGGAACTTTATAGCAAGCATAGCTTATAAAATACCTCTTAAGCCATCCATTGCAGATGGATTTCTGTCCCTAAGTCCTCACGTAATAACCGTGTTATTTGAACCACCAATAAGGTTGCCTCAAAAGGAGTAAAACGAATCTCTCAAAGAGATTACATAGGAACAACGAATTTCGCGATGTATTTAATGCTGCTTAGACGCTCAGACCTTTACCTACAGCTCGAGACGAAGTGAAGTGGTCCTTTGATAATGCATCATTCTTGGCACTCATACCCTAAATCAGGACGCTGATATCCCCATGCCGTATGTAGGCACATCAATTGGTTATAAAAACAACTCTTTTTGCTCTACCATTTAAACTATGCCCAACCCAGGCTCACATAGGACTCAATTGCAATTATGCAATCCTTTTTTTTGCAAATCAAACAGACGCTAGATGGTGTAAAGCGGCTGAAAATGAATGTGCTATTTTAAAAAATAACTTAGAGGACTAAATTAAATTTTGGTTGTTAAAACGCTGAGGCCTCGAATTGTTTTTAATGATCCGACATTCTTTTACCATACAAGAACGACTATGATGTAATGGAAGATCCTGCGGGGGATGTCTTTTTACACGCTATTTATCTAGCCTCACAAATTACCATGACAACGGCTATTTTTCTCCGCCTTATCTATTGTCAACCTCTCGCACCATAATGGACAACCCGCATTGTTAAAGTCTTCAGGGGTGACGAAAAACGGTTACTTAGACATCTCTTTTGAAATTAAGCACCTAGGAATTTAAATAAGATGCTACATAAAATTTCATTTTTTCGAAGCGGAATTCTTAAATGGGGATTTGAATACGTTGTTTTACACAATCCATTTTTATTCGTTTTGGAAGATTCCATTATTAGTATGGTAGGAAGTACCTCAGATCGATGGACTCGGCGTCAAAAATTAAGTATTTCTTCAAAATTAGAAAAAAAACTTCGACACACTTCAGCAAAGATGAAAATTTAAAAGCAACTAATTAAAAACACTTTAAATTTTATGAATGGCAGGTGCTTTGTAACGTCCGCATCGCCAAATGATTGATGAGGGAGAGGAGCGGCTAAGGGAAGCATTTCATATGAACAATTTTTCCAACCATTAAGAAAATGTGCTTCATTTTAACAAACTGAATTGCTAGAACTAAATATATTTTTGCTTTTAATCTTTATTGCAAATCTTTTGCAATGAGTGAACAATGAAATCACGGAATTGGTGCCTATCTTAAAGCAACCCATAGAATTGAAGACAGTTTTACTATACTTAATTTGTGATTCCGGTTTTTAAATATACTTTTTGTGTACAGAGGCTTGCATTAATCAAATCGCTTTGAAACTTCTTTTTCTTTAAACGCATGGCTTCCGCATTGATTTTGGCTGTAATTTTATCCCCTACCTTGTTGACTAACTTGGAATCGAGTCAGAAGATTTTTCCCATTTAACTTATTTTAAGCAAGAACTGCTTAAGCAACGAGTGAACTCGAGTCGACGCTGAAGTTGTAGTATACCAAAGCGGTGATGGAGGGACACATTGCATGCCAACGCTGAGAAGTCCTAGTAGGCTACCAGCATGACCCGTGAAAGCTGCTGAGTGAACGAACTACCTACCAAATTTGGACTCTTGAGACTCACCAAAGTAAACTAACTACAACCATTTATTTCCTCATCCTTTTAATAAAAATGCCTTCTTTTTAAAAGAATAATCGCTTGGAAAGAATTAATGCTTGATTACTTGCATATATACATGAACACCTTTTTTCGCTAAGAAAATTCTTATCATTGATGAATGGATGTATGATTGTAGACATTTGGGGAGGAGACATTTCCTGAACCAATTTATGTGGAAAGAAAGGACAAGTCTTTCATTTAAAACGAGGTTTACATACTCGGGGGAAGTTTGAACAACCATGTGCTGATGAATTATTTTTTTTACTTCCTTTTTGGAGGACTCATCTATCGCATAAATGGAAATAACTAATGCTGCACAGGGCTTTGTTATGAGTATTCGCTCACTGTTCGAAAAGCAAACTCAAATAAAAATAGAAACAATTACAAAACATTCTGTCTGATAAAATGATCCTCAATTAAAGGGATAAAATTTCCGAAATGTGACGCAGACCTTTCGCAACTTTGTTTGTAAGAAGACTTTTTCCCTCCAAAAAGAATCCTTTATAGGCTTTGAGGAAAGTTTGTACCCAACAAATTAACCTCCGCTCGTTCCCTTTTCTTAGAACCTGATACATTTCCCCCTGAGTGATTTGTCAAGGAGGAGAGAAGGGTAAGATTTCGGAGCAGAATCTAACTAATGCAAGGAATTTCTAATAGTAATACTGCTCTACCAATCTACCTTCTCTAAATTTTCTACGAAATGGAATGGCTGGCCTCTTTGATCAAAATGTCCTGACGGGAGACCTTAAGAGGAGGTCTGACTGACATGCACCAACTTGAAATAAGCATGTAATCGACCTTTGCCCACACAACTTAGAAAGGCAGAAGTTGAGTAAAAGGAAAGACGAAAGGGGAAATTTTTCCCAACGCCTTTAACAATAAGCTTCCAGAAATTGATGGAATCGAATGGAATGGACCTCTGATTATAAGTAAGTCTTCAGGCCAATTCGTTCACTGATAAAGGAATTTTTACACAGAAACTTTTCAAGCACTAAAGCAACAAAGAAGGCTCACAATCATCGGTTCCTCCTTTGTGGTAGTGATTTCCACTGAATTCGATCTGATACCTCGAAGGACCGAAAGGTTAAGCTGACTTTTAGGTTTTAAGAAGACCCATTTTTCAGTTTAGCTTATCTAAATAGGGCGTTTTAAGAGGCGGATACCAATTAAGCTAGTCGAAATGCAAAACGGGTAATTTGAGGACTTTCTTATTGCCCTTCAATTTATTTAGGAAACGGCTCACATCAAACATTCCTACGTCACAAATAAGAATTGATTAAGCAAGGAACTATCACTTTTTATCCAAAAATGAATGAACGCACAAATCATCCTATTTTGACTTTATTTTTCAATTTTTCCTTTCTTTGCTAGATTAAAGTCTTTTTGCTCCAGAAAAATTGCATTTGTGTTTTGGCATAGAGATAGCTGGAGGAGAACTCCTGTCTTGATGAAAACGTTTTTTACCTCACCACATTGTCCCCTTAAAAAATCTTTATTTTTCATAAGCCGAAAACGGAAAAATTGCGTAGATGCTAATTGTTGCTATCAGTTGAAATGTCGCCTCTTCGTTTGATAACGGAGCAGCGCTTTGTTCGAAATTCTCTGTTGGGTGTTTAGGAGTTCATTATAGAATTGCGTTGTCATATAAAGGAAAGAATATCTCTTCCCTCCTTCCAATTGTTTATAACTTACTTCGCATTATCCTGAAAATTACCGCCCTTTGCGATGACATCAATTGATCATGTAGGCATTTACCTTAGTCTTAATCTCATTTACAAGGTCACCTCTCCAAGAACAATGGGGAAAAGAGAAAGATAGGTGGTTGAAAAGTAGAGGTTACAAGGAGGAGATAATGCATTCTTGTATAAGGTATTGTAGGTATTTTATCCAAGGAAAACAATAGACGTGTCGATAAAACAGTCGTAAGCCCGATTATTTCCCAAATGTAGCTATCGCATGCATTTTTTAGATGGCCTTTATTCATATCGCTCATAAGATACCTAATAGCTTGCGGACATCAAACGGTTTTTTATTGTGAGGTCGGATGCTCCAAAACTCTGCAGTACGGAAGGAGATTATTCACTCCAGAAGGATTATGAGGCAAAATGAAGTGAACTCTTAGTTACACTCTGCATTTCTGGTACAGGTTGTTTGAAGTAATAACGCTTTATTGTTGCCCTTCAGTCTGATGGATGTGACGCGAGGTTGGCAGTCTAAGGAAATCCATGTAACCCTGTCCAATAGCTCCAGAAGCTTTTATCGTACAATTTGAGGAGGTGTGTTAGCAGATCCTCCCAAAGAATCCAACAGCTGTGTCTAAGATTCACCCATATGCTGTAAGCCAGTAAGATTTCAAGATGTGTTAGAAAACTCCCTTCTACTTCCGTACTTTACTGAATGAGCTAATCTGTGCTTTGAAATGTAGAGGATAAGGGACTTAGCTGCCTAAAGCTTAAGCTCGTTCTTATCCTCCTCTTCTACGATTGCTGACTGTTCCTTTTTGGTCACTGGACAATCGGATGATCACTTACAAAATTGACAGCCGGTTGGAAGTAAAAGCGATCTACCAAGAAAGACGACTAAGTGCTGGTAGACAACGAAGAAGGGGAACTGCAAAATGCTTCCTGAAGTTCCTTACTTTTTGTTTTCTGCAACTTCTCTAAGTTGTTTGGCGACATCTTACATGCACCGCTCACGAAAGATGCTTCTTAGATGACACTCACTGTTTCACACTTCATGCCCAACCAACTAATCGAAACCTATCGACTTATTAAATGCTTACAAAAATATTTTTTGTTTGAATTTTATGTGTACTAATTACTTGGCAGTGATTTACAGCAGCCTTTTAGGTGACAAACCCTTAGATGGCGCCATCTTCCTGACCGAGAAGAGGCCACTGGATTCCCAAAGTGGAGAAAACCACTCATTTCTCTCCCCAAATACCTCACAACAAAAGTCGTGTTCCTCTTCTCGGTCTTCTTGATCCAAGGCTCGTCTGTCGGAGATAGAAAAAAGAGAGACAGCAAAGTATAGTGGTATCAACCGGATGACTAAGTGCATTTATTTAGTGGCCGGTTAATCCCACCTATTTCAAAAGCATATCCCAAACTGGAATAAACACTTTTTCTCAATTCGCTTTCTAAATAAATGTAAGCCAATATTTACTTTCTTGAATCTGTAGACCCTAAAATTAGCCGTACCTTTGAATTCGTTTACAGTACAGATGTCCGGAGAAGTTGATTAGAACAAAAGGGGTTGTTGGAAATTCTCCCCTTCTTGCCTTGGCAATGTTTGATTAAAGGTTGATAAATACCCTAAATTAACTAGCATTGCAATTCAACTTCATTTTGGGCTTGTAAAATATTCGTTTTCTTATGTTTTTATGGTCAAAAGTTTGTTATAATTTCTGCCCAGCGTTCATAATACCAATTTGAGTATGATAACCTGCCAGATTGATTTGCCAGAGGTTGTGTAAAGGATTTCTCTAAAGGGCTGCTAAAATTAAAGAGAAGCGCTTTTGCGCCATGCTTCCACGAAAGGTAGCATCAGAGGGAAGATCGCCACCGAGAGAGACTTTAAACCAAGCGAATATTCACAAATGTGCAGTTAGAATTCACTGGGACGAACCCTAACTATTCGACTTCGCCAACATTAATGCATACGTTTTAGTTTCGGGTGCTAATAACATCTGTCTCACCGGTCCAGACAAATGGGCAGCCGGCACACCCCGAACGGGGAGTAGAAGCAGTGCGCGACATTGCCGCAAATCAGGTCCCAACCCGTTTAAGCAATTTTTGGACTTTGTAAAGTAGCCAGATTTGGGAGTGAAAAAAAAGTAACACTCTTATATCGCATCTTAAATCATGTAAGTAGGCAACGATTAATAGTCGGAAAGTTTATTTGTTCTTGATTTTATAGTGGTAAAATAAGTGTTTTACGATTTATTTTACTGCTTGATAAGTCGGCCCTCCGCTCTCAAGTGTACCAAGATTTTCCTTAAAGTGATTTTATTCTTCGTCTCCCAAGAAATCATCCAAGCAAACTTTACTGGCAAATGATTGTAAAGGTGAAATTGACCCGTTTTGCCCCTTTTAAATTCTTTTCCTAGTTAGAGTGTGAAACGTATTATTGAGTAGCTAGTTGGCAGGTTGGAGGATTGCCGCATTTACGTGAGTATAAATGATAGATTTAAAAGTGACAAGCTCATTAGCCGAAGATTTGTTGCTTTGGAGAGATCACAAATTCGTTTCGGGTTTCACCTAAACGATGGATGTGCTGTTCACTGCTGACCATATCGGCTGGAGGGATGCAAGGAGCTCGAGACAAGGAGAAGTACATTTTAATGGGATCATGGAAAAAATAGACGTGAATATTAGATCCACTGAAAGTTGCCTAGGCAGAAATGGGCTATAATTTGTTGCGGCATATAGGTGGAAGAAAGTCAAATCCAAAAATGCTGTCACATGGCAGTCATTTATTTATGCTTCAGCTTCTCCACCCGCCGATCAAGATTAATGGCTTAAAAAGTAAAAGCAGGGCCGAACATTGACACCTGTTTACCTATGCAAAATCGTACTGACTGACAAAAGTATCTGAATGTTAGCAACAACCGATTGAAGCAAGAGAATTGTAATTGTTGAAGGACCTTTTTAGGTAAAATGGTAATTAAATAATGAAAAAATGCCCTTGCACCTAACATTACTTTGTCTGAGTCCTTTGGCTTGAGCCACCGATTACTTCGCGCAACTTTTGGTAGACCTTGCTTCAAAGATTATTTATTACCTGCAGGCAGCCATAAAATGCATGCTTTTGTTTATGGGACATCAAAAGGGAGTGATTCGCATCGGTCTATCGGTACGATGCCCTTTGTTTTATCCATGACTAGCTTCTTGGTGTTTGAAGTGTCACATCATTAGGTGCCATTGGAACCCATCTACTTTAAGAAGTTAGCCTCCTTTCCAAAATGCAGAACCTTCTCGTACACCTTTTTCGGAGCATTTGGAAAGGAAACCCGATTTTAAAATGCTCTATTCGTATTCATTAAAAAATACTCTGTTGATATTTAAAATACTTCCAAGGTGCAACTGCATCCAAGTTTAGATAAAATTCTGGCTGAGATTGATTCATTCAGCACAATATCATGTGGGCTTGATAACGAAAAGCTTTCCTGAGGAATAGCTGAGAGGGTAGGGACTACTCATCTTCATGCACATAAAGCGCAAGATCTTCTGCCTCATACGGCATCAGAAGCGAGATACAGCCTCGGCCTCATCATCCGTGCTCTACTGATGATATTTCACTAAGTATTGGCTGTCACTACTTCTTGGCAAAGTTGGTGGGTGGGAAAGGAAGGTGGGATAGAAACATCGGTGGTTGGATTATATACTTTAAGAGGCATAGCGCATTTTATAAACAACCTCATCAAAATAGCAGTAGAGATGATACGCAACAGTGACAATTACCTTATCGGATAAACACGGTTAAATTTTCCCGCAACTAGTGCATTATTTCCCTAACTACTTCAGGAATTACCCTTTGTATTTCTATTTCCATATAAGTCCTTCGAATGCAGTTAATAAAGGAAGGAGAATATTGCCCACATTTCCTTCATTTTTTTTGGTAAAATAGTTCTTTAAGGTGGCATTATCTCGTAATAATTGCATTACTTCAGATTTCTTCGTCTTGTTTTTCAACCTAATAGTTGCACCTCTATTTGTAGCGCCATATTTGGAATGGAAAATATAACGTGTGAGCGTGCCTGTGCGTGCTTATGTATAAAGTTTTGCAAGGACAAAGTGAACGTAGACCAAGCGGGTCCGAACACACAAAACCATTGAAATTCCACCATTATTATTTATTTATCGCCGGAGGCACTACTTGGGAAATTTTCTCAGTCACGCTAATTGAGCGCCTGCGTGTCTATTTGTGTAAAATGTGAACAGATACATTCATTTGTGGATTATTTTGCAACTTCGACACCGAGCAGTTACAAGGTTTACTTCAATTAGGGAGACTTTAATTCTTTCTCTTGAAATCATCTACCTTGCCTTTGTTCGGCCCCGATTCTCCCTTCAATCCCCTTCCTACATAACACATCCATATAAGTATGTATAAAAGCTTCTCAGTCAAAAAGTAAAAGACTTTTTCTCGACCTCTATCCCAACGCTTGTCATTTGCAGTAGTTAAGTTTTATAATGGGGCTAAAAATTTTACCACGTGAATTGGAGGGTAGAAACATCGAGTCAAAATTAGGTAATTACATGCTCCTCTTAATCTGGCGAAAAAATTGCGAGAAAATGCTTTAAGGTGGGAAATCAGTCCCTCTAAACTTTACTTAGACAGGTTCGTTGTCCTCTTTATTTTACCTCCAGTTTCAGACTCTTGGCTAGAAAAGATTGGCGAGGGGAACACATCTTCTGTTGTGTGGCATATAAAGGTTGGAGTTTTATTGAGAGGCAGCGCATTTGTCTCCGTCTTTCAAGTCCGGCCACGCCTTTAAGCTACGAGGTTGATTTCATCTAACCGCTGGTTAATGAAAAAGGAATAAGTGTGCAAATATTGTCATTTCTCCTCTTCCTTTCATTCCCATCCTTAATTAAAGATTCTCCAAACAAATTCACTTTGCAGGGCTTTATGTTAAAGATGTGTTTTTTTTTGCTTTTTGACCAAAGTGGTTTAATGATTCAACAAATGGTCGTCTTTTGGAGATAAAAAGTTGCTGCAAAAAAGTGGGAGAAGTCCATCAATCACCTGCTTGCTTAAAAATACACGCCGGATGCAAGTTTAGACAGGAAAACAAAAATGCAAAACTTTTTCATTCTCACACACAAAAATGGGATTTTTGGAGAGTATTTATTAAAAAGTAAAATTTTTGACCATCTTTTTAAATAAAGTGCAGCAAATGTTGGAACAGTTGGTGTGGTGATACTAATGGCTTTCGTGAACCTTGTAACGGCAAAGGATTTTTTCTTCAATCCTCCACCTCTGTCTAGCTTTTAACACGGTGCAACTTCGATAATTTATGGAATGAATTCCATCCAAGTGGTATCTGGCGTTTGGTAGAGCCGAAAGAAATATTTTTTTATTAATTAAACCGCGTCTCTAGCCATCAATACTAGAGACTTCATTCAAGAACTTGACATTTGCCTCCGATGTCTAATCGTAGACTACTACTTGTTTGTTTATAATTTACTCTGGCCTCCACAATAACTCCGTGGGTGGTCCATCGTGATACCTTTGCAACGTATGTAGAACAAGTCGACGCTATTTCCAAATGTGGTTAAATAAAATCCCACAGCAAAAAAACTCCCAAAATATAAAGTAGTAAAATTGACGTGAAATGCCCGTAGATTGCGGCCATCTAATTCTTACGCCATGTTTAAAACAGGAAAATCTCAGGTCACAAAATTCGACTTTTCTGATGCCTCTCTAACCATTTACGCAGAGATGCTTAAATAAAAAACACTTTCAAGTATGATAATATTATTAATGACTTTCAAACGTAAAGACCGTGTGAATTCATGAGGTAACTTCAAGTAGCTGCTTCCTACTTTATAGTTCATTCATTTGTTTAGTCCGCTTCTGCCTCATGGAAAATCTAATGTGGCCTGCATAAGATTGTAAAAACCAATAGCAGACGTCAAAACTGATACGAAAAATAAAAAGAGTAATCTGTGGAAAAAGAGAATTTAGTTTCCAGACATGTGGCAAATTTGGTTCGACATGAATCAACTCTCTAGACGGTGACACATTTCTGCTCGAATCGACACGAATAACTCGGGCGCTGTAGAACTTCACTTCTCTGTTTAAAAGGTGCATGCATTTAATGTCCACCCTAGAGACAGGAAAAATCAGCACAGCAATTTGCAGGAGCCTCGTAGTGATTAAAATGTCACTTTTACGGGTATTCACTGCTTACCGGCCAAGGTCTCGGCTAAAGGTCACACACCGGAAGTAGGCGAGGAACAAAAAGGAGGACTCTGTCGCGTTTTGCAGATTCAATTACTTCCGGCCATTACAATCACTTGAATGGCTCATTTAACGGAAGATAGTCTCTGCCATTACTAATGCAGAGCTGCGTCACTTCGCCGTGCACTTTTGGAAAAGCTTTCTGTCATTTTTAAGGCTAAAAATGGTGCTCATCTTTTTTCACTGTTCAGAGGAGATCTGCCTTACTGCACATCATTTAAAGAGTCTTTTCAAAGTTTTTGATTGTAAGGTAACGTTTTTAATACTTAAAGGTACAGAAGCATGACAATGCATATTTTAAATACACATACATTTCAAGTGTCGCCTTTAAATTTCTTTACTACAAATGCTGAAATGTTTTGATAACTAACGGAGCAATTTAAATTCCACTAAAGACTTTGAATAAAAAGGATATTCACAGTTAAATTATAACGCATCCTTGCGGATGCATCACGTAGATTGCGATGAAGAACTCTCTGGTCAGAATCTGCTCTTCCCTGAATATGCGAAGTAAAACCAATGTGGTGAAGCATTTTTCGAAGTTGGTAACTAGATTGGCAGAATAAATATTTCTAGGATGTGCATGCAAGATCTGCTGTTTTTTGTCCCTGGAGTTTGAGCCCGAGGTTGAATCTAGCGCACACAAGCTATTTGTCAAAATCCGTGTCCGTTGTGGAGGTGAGAGAGAAGTGGGATGTTCTGCCAACGCCGCCATCAATGTAATAATTTCGCCGGCCTTTCCCTATATCCCAGAGTTTAGCCCCCTGGATCAAGAAGATTGATTGGTAAGATCACACAAGTGATTCAAGTTTTATGGAGAATCGGAGTCTCCCTCCTGCTTGGCGATCGATGCCGCCTCCTTGGATCTGACAAGTCAGTACTTTGTTGGAAAGGATATTTTGGCAGTCAAGTCGCATTATAACTCAAAAATCTTAACAAATCACCCTTTAAAATAATGTCTAACTTCCTAAAACATGCGTTCTGCGAAAAATAAGGTCCTTATTTAATGTGGAAAGCATGATTTAAGTCGCCCTTCAATTCGACTAAAAGTGCAGAAAAAATAATTTTATAGAGGTCAATTCGGTTTGTAAAAAAGGAGGCAAAAAATCATCTTCATATTCTGTTTGCAAATTCTTGCCAATGCGAGTGGTTATTGACAAACTAACCTAAACATCTCGTCAGACAGTACTCACATGCATTGCTTAGTCATTTTTAAGGATTTAACTCACTTATTTGCCTTAAAAGTGTAGCTAAAAGTAAGATTTCAGCAACCAGTAAAATAGCGAAGTAAAGAGTTCGCCCAAATTTGGATGTCTCTGGATGTGCACATGATCTCCTAAATTAGACGTGTGACCTCTGCATGGTATTAGTCATGACCAGACCACCATGACTAGGCGGGTCACGATGATGTCCCTCCGGCCTTCCTCCATACGCACTCCCTCCCCTTTTAAGACCCAAATGCTAATTTTATGCGTTGAGTTTGTGTCACCAGCCTCTGCGACCTGGAAAACTAGACCAACTTTACAGCTGGTTCCTCCTCTGTCCGCCCCCTCCCCTTTCCTCTCTACCTCATGCGAGGCTTTGACGCATCATTATTTATAGCTAATTTATGACTTAGAAAAAATGCACCTATTTTATTTCGGTTCTACCGTATGCTCATTTAAGATCCGCGCGTTGTGATTTTCGGGAGAACAGATATCTACTTAAATCGATGCCCCAAAGGAAGGGCCTGGCTTGACGTCTTCTCTGTCAACGTCAGGTGCACGCGATGCCAAAAATATGAGGCACGTGTCCTCTAGCACTTTGTAATGAACTCTTCTATTAAATAGCACTTTGATTAGAGTGATCGAGTGGTTGAAAATGAATGAAAATTTATGTCACAGTGGAGAACAATAAAATATCCAGGCTGTGATGGTTGAAATTTGTTTGTTATTAGTGGTGGCGACCATGGCAACTATAGCCTTAACTGTGAATGACCTGTTTATAACGCCTATTTTACCAATCACTCAGGTTTCCAGTAGGCTGGTACTATACCTTTTTCCATCCTTTTGCGTCTTCATGCAGCATTGGACACAAACCTTGTGGCACATTGGTAGAAGAGGTGATTCAAAAGATGAACATGGACACTAAAAAGCTATGCTATGGAGAGAGGCCATTTGCAGCAGGTGGCTAATAACGTAAGAGATCTTAGCGGAGAGTTTATCTAACACGCACACTTACACTG
The DNA here is from genome assembly GCA_036345935.2 of Taenia hydatigena. Taxonomy (NCBI): domain Eukaryota; kingdom Metazoa; phylum Platyhelminthes; class Cestoda; order Cyclophyllidea; family Taeniidae; genus Taenia; species Taenia hydatigena. The sequence goes on from JADWOT020000003.1 coordinate 22,991,972, forward strand.
TAAGGATCACCCCCATCTTGTGCATTTGAAGCGATACCAGCCAACATTGAGAAATCCGAGGTTATATGTAAACAACACTGTCCTAGAGTCTTCAGCAGCTGGCTGGAACTCAAAGTGACAGCTGGGCATCAGTGAAATGAGAACAAGATGACAAGAACAATGACAGATAAAGTTTGAAAATTCATTCGTCAGAGAATCTAGATTTACAACGCAGCTCATGAAGAGGTTTCTTGAACACCTTCCACCCATGATAAAGGTCGTCTTAGAATCTTTGCCCTGGCTAACGTGTTGACGAAAACAGAAGGAAAACCGAGAGGAATAGTGAATAAAAGATCAACGAAAGAGTGCGCCTTTACACTGGAAAGATTCTCCGGTCAAAACTGCTGTCATGGTGGCGAAAATAGATGACAGTAGCCTTTGAAGAACTCACAAAATTTACCGGGTATTTTTGTAGTAAAAAAGGAGTAGTTAAAATATCGTTGGAATTGCCTTTTAACTCCATAATTCGCCAAAATCCGAAGTCGTAGAGCTGTCAGAGTAGTAAAAGGAAAATTTTACAGTGCATCGTAAATTTTCTTCTTTTTGAGTTTTTCACACCAAATTCATCCTGTCGTCCGGATTGTGAGCCAAGTGTCACATTGTGATTATCGTAGGAAAAAAGAAACTCTTTCTCAAATGCTCCTATTTCTCTGGGGTTGCTATGACATTTGCATTATCCGCCTGCCCCAACAAAGCATAGTTTATGAAGTACTTTGCAAAAAAGATGAGTTAAAAAAGCCCACTCTAATTTTGACATCTGTGGAGTTGCGTCAGGAGACCAAAAACACTTGCACTTTATGAAACTCATATAAGATTGTAGAACTTTGTTCATTGGTAATTAATAGTTCAAAATCGCTTGCCATAACCTATTGATTGAAAGAACTTAATAAAACTCGAAGTTGCCTGCTTTACGGCACGCCCTTAACTCGTCTTTTACAGGTGGTTGGAGGAGACGTGGCATCAGAAATGGCTAATACACCTCTGATAGGAGAATTCGCTATACCTCAAAATGGAGGCTTAAGAGTCACTGTTGATTAAGTCTTTTTTGAGTTTAAACAATTATAAAGGAGAAAAATTACTTCTCCATTGATTTTCACATCATTTGATGAAGCCTTTCCTTATTTTATAAAATTGGCACCTTAGCTTTCCTTTATTTTTTGCATTTCTTCTATTATAAAGGCTGGAATTAATAAGCTGGTCCAGTAATTTGTCTTGCGAATTTCAAAAGTTTCGAAAATAAATCTTTTATTTTTGTGGTAATAAGTATAAAACATGCAGTATTGTTAAAAACGGGGTGGTTTTAATGCTTTCGGATTCAATCAATTCGGATGAAAATGTACTACTTAAATGCAAATGGGCACATTTAATATATGATATTTATGAAGAAGTGATTTTATTCGAGAAGATTAGTTAACACATGAGATTTCAAGAGAATAGCCAAATGACCAAAGCTTTGTGGGGATTTGGAGTTACTCCTTACCTTGGCTACCGATGGTGGCGGCTCCGTCACGCGAGTGGTCCGGTCTGCCTGCTTATCACTTAAACGGATCGGGATCTTTGGAGCTAGGTGTATTTTTGCGTTGGTACATTTTATTGTAAAAAGTTGGTATTTACGCTAGTATCGCATAAGCTTAGTCAATCACACAACCAGTCACTAACATCCTATAGAGTAAATTACCAAATGTAAGACGTTCCTTTTATTGTTAAGTCAAGGCGAACAATGGAAGTTGTCAATGTTATCTTTTACTTCCGAATAGACTAACTTATTAAAACAGAACACAAAATATGGGGTAAATATTTAAAAAGTCAAGGGTTGTTTTCCTTTCTAGAAAAATGCTTAAAAGGGCAATTATTTTTTCGTGGAATCGTTAGAGGCTGTGGAAGGATTTGTAAAAGTTACAATCTATAATCCACTCCTAAAAGAACATAATTCGGTCGCAAATTTCCCCCCTCATAAAATATGACTCAGACTCCCTATAATTCTCACTTAGGTCTTTGTTCCACTTTGTATAGGACCTTAAAATAACTAGAGGTGATAATCGTTTCGAGAAATGCAGGATGAACACTACGGAGGGGAGGGTAAGAACGAAGTGGTATTTCTCTTACCCCTTATCATCCTCAAATGTGGCACTCTTCAGAAGTAACTTTTGTAACTGTTGGGATTATAAAGCTGTACAGTACTTTGCACAAAAATAATCGAACCTGCGTAGCTATTTCTTTAAAAGCAATTTTCTACACTTCCTAGTGGCACTGTAATGGGTAGATTGTACTTAGTAGTAATTAGTTGGTCATCCGTCTGCAGTCAGTAACGCATTTACACACACAATGAAACCATGCCCAACTCGTCTGAGATTGAGGCATTGCATGCTACGGAAGTGTAGAGTAGATAGTGAGGGTGTTCGCCTATCATAGCCAATGGGATGTTCCCTCGATCAACAAATGATAGAACACAAAGCCGCATCTCCTTACAAGTCATTCAGTCGGTCGGCAAACAGTGCAAAACAGGTAACTTCCAATAATGGAAAGAAAGGTAGCATTTTGTTGTTGGCCAATAACTGCTGACAGCAGTCTGTTGCTTAGTTACCTCTTTTAACTTTCGCAGGTATACCAAGTGATAACCTCAATGCTATGTGCTTCAATATGGAAATTCTTTCTGAAAGGAACGCATTTGCTTTTGAGTGTTTTATCTGAGCCACACGTTATATTGTTGGACTTTAAATTAGATACTTCATCTTACATGCCAAACTTTTAATGCCAGTTACCATTTAACGTTAGCACAAACTGCTTTTGGAACACTTAAAGGTAGTTGAAGTATGAGTGCGTCAGTTTACACCTGTTAGAAAATAATTGACACAACGTCATTAATAAGAGGGAGGGGGAATAAAAGTCCTCATCGCATGCCCAATTGGTATCAGTTTAGGAACAGAATGCTGTGTGCCTTGTTGAGGGCGCTGCCGGGCAGCTTAACGAAGGCTGGAATATGAAGGTGTGTGTTTCGGCCACGGGTAGGGAAGATAGTGGGGTGAAAGAAGTAGATGACTGTAAATCGATGGCCCTCAGTGAAATTTATTTGCCCCGCTTCCTCCACAATTCCCTTAATTGGGCAAGGTATCAATGAACTGATCCATCCTCGATCAGGTTTTATAGTCCAAAATCCTTAACGCCCTGGCCCTGACCTAGTCTGTTTATAACAGTGCGTGGCTTCTCATGATCGGGAGAAGAACTGCTGAATGTTCCAAACGAAGTTAATGAGAAGCTGACTATCGTATTCCTTAGAGAGGATTGAGTTCGGTCTATTAGGAAGGTAAACTCAACAACTTGAAGAGACAGATCGAGACACGTTGCGGTCCGTTTTACTGCGTTTAAAAGTGGCATAAACTTTCAAATGACAGACGCCAGTTTTTAACAGTTGAATAATTAAAGTTGGAAGTTTAAGTACTAATTCAAAGTGGAGGAAAAGTTTCAAGCCTTTGAGCATTCTTCGGCATTATTTTTAAAGGAACTATGAAGTCCAGAAAAAGAGTATTTAATTACGGTTCCTTTGTGGTTTGCTAGTTTCAGTTACACTTAGATGAAGATAAAGGGCAAAACTTGTGCTGCATTAACCAAAAGGTAACAAGTATTACAGGCTTAAAATGTATCTCTAAAGGAATGAAGATCTTCACAATTGCCTCATCAGTTTAGTGGTTTCTAAGCTCTCTAAGCGCTTGGTCGAATGCGGAAGAAAAAATAGTTCACAACAGTAGCAGTTGTGAATGGGTGAGCATGAAATTTGAATGTGGTTGGTGGAGGAACAATAGTCCGTTCACTCGTGCATTTTTCCCCAATTATCGTTCAAATTAAGGAGGAAGAAAGTAGATATAGAAGGAAGCATTTTCCAGGATTTCAAAGAGCCCATCTTCAAAAGTAATCATGCAAGCATGGAAGAAGATGACTTCTTCAAATGTTAAGGCAATTTCTTTTCAAATCCGCTTATAGTTTACTCATTTTAGAGGTGTTTTGTTTATTCAGAATGGCTTTGGTATTTTTTTCTTACTTTTTGTAACTTCTTGTAAATCTAATTAGCCATGTGGAGAGGCCCCACACTTTTCCTTCCATCCAATGACTCCGAATCAGCTGTCTCGAAACAGACGCAAGCTAATCGCACCCGAACTTCTACCGAATTTCAGTTTCTCAAAACAGATCGTAATTGCAGATTGTAGAGACCCTGCATTGAAAGTGGTACATAAAAAAGGCGACACATCCACTTTAAAAACCAAAAGCATTACTGTTTCCTTCTCAAGAAAGCGAAGACCTGAAATCAGCAAATATAACATTATAGAACTTTGTGGAAGAAAATTTGACAGTTGAGCGTATGGTACAGATGAAACGCTTAAGGGTCTATACATCCCTTTTAAAAAGGATCTCGAACCTTGAGACTGAAGATTTGAAGCTAACACCCAAATCAACCATAAAGTTGTGTGGATAACTAAGCAACTGACCGCTGTCAACACTTATTGGCAAACGGCAATTGACTACTCTTCTATTCTCCTTTTAAAACACCTGCTTTGCACTGTTAATTGGCTGAGTTGTGAGGCGATGCGGCTTTAGTATTCCACCATCCGTAAGTCAAGCAGCACGCCATTGCCTATGATAGACACTCTAGGGACCTGCAGTGCCTCACTCTTGGAGAAACCATGCTTACCCTCAGTGTGCATGCGTGTATAAGTGCGTGCTCGATTGCAAGTGGCGGACTATACGACTACGACTGACAGTAATCGTAGAACCATGAAAGGCTTCACATTCTAGAAAGCTACACAGCTGCCATCTAAGAGGGACAGCATTTTTGCGCAAGAGCATCACCGCCTCATCGTGCCCCTTACCCTCCTCTCACAGATTATACTCAAAATATTCCTCAGATCAGTGGCTATCACCTCTTTATGGTTAATCACATGATCGCATGCAAAAAGTATGGCCAGATGGGCAAGGAATAAAAGCGAGATATAGGATGGTTAGGAAAAGGGAGAGAAGGAAGGGTAGTGGCCAAATCTCGATTCTTGGCCTTTAGAAGCAACAAAGTTAGGTAGTGAAGGGATTTATAACTTTTATTAACGACCGTTTCAACCATAAGTACGATATGAACGTAGCTGATTAGATTATAAAAGTGCAGATCTGTCTCTTTGCTATCTGCACTATTTAACCAATGCCTTAGCATTAGCTTATATCTACTGCATGGAAGAAAGTGTTTCTTGGTAAGGACTAGGCTCTCATATTCTGTTTTTATTTGGTAAAACATTTAACCGGAGTTTGAATGCTTCATTGTTTTCGGTAGGAGACTAGTAAAGTTATTTTATTTAAGTGCATCCCAGAAAGGGTCTTGTCACAGTCTTTTGAAGGCAAATGTTACATTATGCTAATAGCCTAAAGCGAATTTTGGACATTTCTGTAGGAGGAATGCTACTTTTAAAACATTAGATAAACAAAGGGCCAATTCGAAAACCTGTCTTTTAGGAACGAATGCTTGGAGCAAGGCTTTTTAATTACTTGTATTAGAATGGATTAAACTTCGGATAAATGGTCGTAGATAAGAGATGAGCACACTTCAAACAAAGTTTGTCTGTCAAACCTGACTTCAAAGCCTTGTAGCTGTGATGTCGAGCTGTGACAAGAACTTTTTTCCCGTCTGACTATGAGTCAGTAATGGTTTGCCAGTCCCAAAGTTACCAAATGTGACAGGGTCCAAGGAATGTACCTGTTGTTCCTTTAATACTATACAAAAGACTTCCTAATAGGCCAGCATTCAAGCAACTTCTCCTCCTCTTAACAGCTTCTACAAAGTAGGAAGACTACGTCCTTTCCTGCTCTGACTGTAGATGTTGAAGATTTATTTGAAACCTGCCGTAGCTCTCCACCCCAAATAATCAAGACGATGAGGAGCTTAATGCGGACAGGTAATGAATGTTGCATGTTGCCATGACTTCTGTGTGTCTTAGGCAGGATAGGGTAATAACAGTTTGTGGATTCATGAAACTTAGTCTTTTGGGACTCACAGCATTTATTGGCACTTAGCAAGTCCATCTGCATGATTTTTACTAGTCAGAGGAAAATGAGCATAACATTTCGGGTTTCAGGGCATTCCAGGAGAGTTGGAGAAATAGGGGCAAAAAAAACAACTTCCAGCAGACACGTTTCCTGGAAACACTCCTCTATCGATTCGGTGGATCCTTCACGTAACTGACCTGTGTCCAACTTGGATTCTGCTTTGCGGTTTCACACTCATGCTCTGTGTTAAACTTGTTACAAACTTCTTCATTTTATTAAGATTGACGTAAACATCACTCCTGGAATGCAATCTGCCTAAAACATTTAGGTTAAGATGGAACGATATCCCTTCCCGAGGTGTTACATCTGAAATGTATCCTACTATCTTCACCTTCGCGTTGCATCATCCCTGCTCTGCTTTTCTTTAAAGATATTATTTGTTCGGAAGGTTTTTTTTTTGCTTTTTAATAAATTTCTCACTACAATCTGCTATTGATCAAGTAATATCTTTCGTTCAGGCCTAAAAATTTACGAAACAAATTTTTGGCATGCTAATTTTCAAGCATAACACTGTTTCCTGAGAACTGACATGTTTTATCCTTTACAAAAAAATCCAAGGCATATTTCCTGTCCCTTAAAAACAAGACAAAATAATTTTAACGGTAGCCTTTGTTTAACTTGTATCGTTTCGTCAACTATTTACGACCATTTCCAGGGTGGGAAGTGGAGAGGATGGGGAGGGCTGAAGGGGTGAAAGGGTGAGACGAAGCGATGATAAGGAAAATTTTCGTTATATTTGTTGCGAAAATTTCGATTACCTCTCGATGATCAGCCACAAGTGTCTGCTAATTGAAATTCGGCCTAATCAACACCTACATCAGCAAATTACTCATGTTGTGCCTTTCTTTTTTCTCCCTTTTTTAAAAATAAGGTTGTTAAAAAGGCTTTTAAGAAACAAAAGGCACGTTTTAGTTTTGGGAAATAAGAAGTTATTATAAAATGCTCACTCACTTTATTTGAGGTTGGTCGTGTGTTTGATTTATTCTTTGTGAGAAAATAGGAGAAAAAGCAAATTTTTTGATGTTTTATAAAAAATAGCTGCTTGTGTCTCACCATGTCCCCAACCATTTCTGGTTTGGTGTATTCGACTGTCTCAATGATTTATAAGAAGGAATTCGCACGGGCAGTAAAAAAAACTGTGGGTATAGCTTCGTGCATATTTTATAGTAAAAGGTAAGAATGAAAAGAAAGAAATGAAAGGAAAGATTTAGGAATAAGTTAGTTGTTAATAAATAACTACTACTGCAATCTCTATTCAGTCAGGTATAAGTTAATACATTTTCATTTTTCTTTTGAAATCCCTTGTGTCTGCAACTAAGAAACGCCTTCGCTAACTTCTTTTTAATCTCACTTTATACTGAGCATATGATCACCAGATTTTCTAATGTCGAGAAGGCGACAAGAGAGGGCGAGAATGTGAATGAAACAGTTTCTTTCTCACCGTGTTTCTTACCAGTCAATTTTGGGAATCACGGTGAAGCGTGGATTCGGTTGTTGTCCTGAAGGAATGTCTTTCCCCTTCGTTGAAGACAATTCTTTCGTGGTACCATTGAATATCCAGGTAAGTTTGGTAGATATGCTGAAAACTTGCACACACAGCAGGCTTAGTTTCCTGAGATAATCTGGTTTGTGGCTAAAGGGTTGACTGTTTAAGGATAGTCAGCTTGATAGACGCTGGAATGCAGCAGCTGCTTCGAACCACACGTTTTCAAATCATTCGACCAGGCAGAAGGCAATCCAAAGTACCCCCTACATTTCACAGTAAAGGAAATGTGAATAACATGTTATAGTTGCTTGGTAACCTTCATAGCTTCCATAAATCATGTCAGAGTGAAATAATCTTTCCACTATTTCTAAGTCACTGACGAAACTACTGTGCATGTTGATTTTAAAGCAGTTTCATCGGGAGGGTCAAAGTGTGATTTCCTTGGGTCCGGAATGCTTTCATCCGAATAAGAAACATGCAAACCATTTCTGGCTAATCTATTTTACGTCTTTCCCTTTCTAGTTGCAAGCGTTTCATGTCAAGATGTAGACCATCTTGATAAAAGGATCAACAGACTGGCGTATGGCTCCGTTTCACGGGCGTACGTACAATTCCATGCAGTTAATGAGCCCCCAAGAATTTACGTCCGGTCATTGCAGTGGCCTATGTGAAAGATTGCAGGAGGCTTTGCGGATTCAAGGAGGCAAGTGCTTCAGAGGGAAGGGTGAAGGAAGAAGCATGAGTGGGTGGTAGCGCAGAAATCATGTTTGCAAATGGGAAAATGCCTATTATAAACACATCTGCTACTAATTAATGATAAGTAAGGTGCTTAAAATTTATGCAAAGAGCAAGTCTACTTGAATGCCTAAAAGGAAAGCAAATTTTCATAAACATAAGCTTTACATTCCTTCTATGAGTCACAACTGTTTCCCCTCTATTTAAATATTGGTCAGCTTCAGGTGCAATTGCAAGGAAATCGGAAATCATTTCACCATTGTCAGCACTAGAGGGTTAATGACTTTTAAAGTGCAAAGCCGAAAGGCCTTATTTTAATCAAAGGTTTATCTTTGATTGGAAGTATGAAGGAATCAACAATCTTAATGGTTGGCACTCAAATCGAAATAAATAACACGGCTTTTTTGGGTTGAAAACTTGAAAAGAAGTGCTAATTGTTTTTAAAACCGAAAGTTTATAGTTTTATCAATATAAATCATGACCTCAAAACTTGCAATAATGGAATATCATAGACCACACGCTTGGGGAAAATGCTTAAGGAAGGATCAGCAATAAATAAAAGAAGTCAATTTTTTTTACTGTCAGTGAGTGTTTCGGAGGCGCGCGACTTTTCCAACTAAGGGTGGCGAGGAGCTAAATTGCCGGTATTTATTCCTAAGAGCATAAAGAGTCAGCTCATTCTGGAAGAGGACGCATTAATTCGCTGCGAAATGGCTGGAATGCTGAAAATGTGGAGAACATACAATGAAAGGAACCTAGGAGACTAGAAAAACGAGAATAACTTAAGATTAAATTTTCACTTGATAAATTATTTAACGTCCCCTTTAGCATTCAAAGTAAGGTAGTCTTCTGTTGTTCTCAAAATATCTTTGCGTTTACATCTGATTATGTGAAACAGAAATGACCTTCAAGTTTAAAAATGCAACAACTGAAAAGGCCGCGGTCTCCACGTCCTTTAACTTGCCTTAGTGACCACTTTCGTGACTAATAAGGTACTTTGTACTTAACCTTTAAAATCAAGTGCAAAGGGCAATCGGCTTAACTCTTGTCCTCACAAAGCATCAGATTTAGTTTGTGCGGCTCTTGTAATCCACTGTAAGAGCAAATCAGTCCAACAGATTCCGTCCTTATTAACTACCCCGTCCCTAATATTAAATGGTCGGAACGCAGATACGCCCACCTCCATTCCGCCTCTAATTCCTACTCAGATGTCGTGCATGATCAGATAATTGTCAAATATTAATGTCAATAAAGGTTGACATTCACTAACAAACTTTCGTTGCAGCGAAGTGGATGAAAATTCACCTTTTTTCTGGTCTAGTTTCATAAATCGGTGCGAAGGCAGATTCGCCCTTTTTGCTTTCCTGGAATTTAGTCACATTTCTTATGAGCCATTCGCAGAATGCTTCATTTCCTCTTTAAGCTGCACATCCAATGCATTCTACATTTACCGGGATGAGTTTATATTTGAACAATGATGGCTCTTTAAGGGAAGCCTCAAATGCCTCCTCAGATCCACTGCGGGATGCCCATTTGTGCATTGAAGATACAAGAAAAATTGAGTCAGTGGATGAGGGAAATGTTGCCTCCTTTCCATCCTCCGTATCCTGTCGAAATTTCCTTGGGTTATTTTAATGATTTCCGTTGTTTTACTTTACTTATTAACTTTCTACTAACAGACCTGGGGAATTTTAAAAGCAATCAGTTAGACTTAAGTGAGGAGCATCATGCGTAGGCCAAACGACATTGTAATGTCCCAGGACTTTCCATAAACTTTTGTAATTCATAAGAGGATGGAACAAGGCTTATTATGCAGACACAGGGAAGCATGCAGGCTCTAGGCGTGGCCAGAGCGGGAGCATGGATTGCGGATACTGCAGGACGCAGCCAACGAATAGTGGGCTGCACAATTAAAACAAACTTCATCTTCCCCATAATAGTAGCGAGAGACTCTCACGCATAAGTTTGTTTTCAAAAATTTTCGCTTCAATTTGCTAAATATTTTAGCTTGACTTTTGACTTCGAAAGGAAAGTTGGTAAAAAATACCTCAGACTGGATTGACGATCGCTGATAAAGGAAAGTAAACACCTGTGCGGTAATTCTGACAACTGGACTCTCCAACTCACAAATAACTACAGCGAAAATTATTTGTTTATCGCAAAAGATACTGGCACTTCTGTCGCCTTCCATTTATTTTGAAATGCATTTTTTAAAACTGATTACCAAAAATTCACTTGGTACAGTTTGAAGTCGAAATAAAAGAGCACGAACAAGGATCCAAATCAAGTGGAGTTGCATATAGATAAGTAGGGTATCCTTAATGTTCTAATTAAGTCATTTGCTTTATCGTCTCGCTTACCCCACAAACAAGCAAAATTATTCTCCCTAACATGGAGGAAATCTTCCTACCAAATCAGCCTTATTGAGTGTTGGCTTGCCAAAAGTGGTCTAAAAGTTGTACATATTTTAGTTGATTTTCACCACAAAAAATTCATCCTCAGAGTGTTAAACTCGCTTATGTTGGCCTCGGGGTAATGCATTCTTTGCCATAAATGAGCTACATGTCATGCATAATAGCTTCCGGTTCGCTTAATTAAGTTTTCCATTTGTGCAATGGTAACGGAGGCGCTTGGGAGGCTGATCAAGCAAAAACTGTTCGCTCAATAATTTGGATCGTTGGGGTAAAAATTACGATATGTAACAATATGTGCGGTTTCAAAGGAATTATTCGTCTACTGGCTAATCCGAATGGGTTTCTATGCCACGGTTCTGCTTACCATTCAGAGTGTGGTTAATCTTGGATGTCCTTGAGATTGAGCAAATCGGTGTGGCCTTATATGACTCCATCAACAATTCTCTCGAACCTCCAAGAAAGACCACCTTTGGCCTCATCGTCAAGGTTAACTCGTACACTAATCAGATGGATGCTACATGCATTGGCCAGCGATTATTAGTTTGATGGTCAATCGGTTTGCCACTTTTTTTGCTTATATCATGTTTATTACTAAGTGCATCGAGCATTGTAGAACCTACTTTTCTGACTGATTTGTAATGAGAAAGGTGTTTAGCATTTCACTATTTACGATGCGAAGAGAAGCATAATTTGTGATTTCAAACGATAAGATGAGCAATGAACCACACGCATGCTTCACAGGTACTAATTGCTTCAATCTTAGGTGATTATACTCGCCAGTCGTGGAGACTGAACTCACCAGCGCTAATTTTTCAAGCGGTGTAAGACATTACGATTAAGGCAGTGCATTTGAATAGTTTTTTTAAGTTATTTGAGAAACGGTGAAACAAATCACAAGAACTTCTACTTCCTGGTGTGGAAATTTAGTGCCTCAAGTCTCAGGCATTTGCGGAACTGACCTGCGAAAGATTTTGTGCTTTAGAATGAGAACAGAATTGTATATGCTGCCTCTTTACCCTCCCCCCCCCTTCCCCTTCGTCTTTCTGTGTTGATATTTTTTCAAGTGCTGATGATAATCATCATTAGGTCAAAAGCAATATAGTCAGATGAATGTGAGGCAAAACTGAAATTTTCGGTTTTTAGAGAACGGTAATCTTTCATCACAATAAAAAAGAGATTAAGCACTATGATAATTGTGTTTAGTTTAGTTTGCAACATAGATAGCTCTAAGCTTCTCCCTTACTTTTTTGTAACAACTCAAGTGACACGAATTATTTAGGAAGCTATAAAGACTGAGGATTCCCATAAAAGATATTCGAGACATAACACAGTAGAGTTACAAATTCTGCATGTTATTGTGTCCACTTAACGCAAACAGTAGCATGTTCATAACCTCCAGTCCCAAGTCGACGGTCGAAATCAACTCTCAGTTCTATATCGGTCCTCCTTCAAATCACCTATTAATCATTTTGCTGCTTATCATCTGTCTACTTGGTTTATTTATGGCTCTCCACTGTCAGACATGCGGATACTTTCCGCGGTCTTCACATTATTTGGCCAATGGCAAATGACATCCATGAAGAAGATTTGCATTAAAGCAATCTAAATAGTAATGAAAATGTACTTTTCTTTAACAAGTTACAAAGCGAGTGATGGGACCTAAGCAAAAGGCAATGCTGCTTTGATCGGTGAGACAAATCAAATAAAAAACCGATCTGTTGAATCGGTACTTTTAAGAGACGTAGACCCAAGTAAAATAATTCAATTCCAACGGCGCAGTTGCAGCAATGGCGAGCACAAACAGCGCCTCATGATGGTTCGGCCAGCCACGCGCTTAGCTATTGCTGGCGAGCATCAGCTGAATCCGCATCGACCGATGGATCTCAGGACAGCCAATGGGCGCGTGACAGTGACTTCCGCCTCACCAGTATGTCTCAAATACCGCGCTCCGATTGGTGGGAGCTATGTGAGAGCAAATGTCCTCTGTAAGGCGGTCTTTTTGCGTCTTTTGCCTTGTCACTGAAGCATCGAGTCAGCAGAGCTGGAATTGCAGGAAGTGTTTACCTTTAAAAAGTATTACGTTGAAGTAGACAGTCCTTCGAGATAAAAACTTCAGAGTAAGTGGTTCTCTTCCTTACTGGACGATGCATATGATACTGCCTATTGCATCCGCAATTCTGATACCTTCACTTTAAGTTCAAAGTCTGTGAAGACACAATAAATCATTTTATTTTTAGAAGGCAAAATGAAAACAGCACTCATTTTGATTGCCACGAATAATCACGACATTATCGTAAATAAAAAAGGTGGCAGCCTCCTTTTTCTGCAAAATCTTTCCACAAACTGGGGAGTTTCGTTGCACCTCCACCAGTATTAGTAATTTTTGCCTCTAATACATCTAAAAAATTGGGAAATATTTCATTCATCTTCCAAACCATAATAGAAATGTCTTATTTTTCAAAGAGGAGGGCTGGAGAAGTAAGTAAGCAGAAAACCTCAATTTTTGCAATGATGGGTCCCAGCATTGGAAAAATTAAAAAAAACTCATTTGGCAGAGAAAAAGATCCACTAAAACGAACTGGCGCTTTGTAAAGTTGAACGGGACTACCTGCGTCAAAACAATTTTCTGGCTATGACTTTTCAAATTTACTAACGATTTCTCAACTACGTTTCCATAATGCATTTAATTGAGTTTTCAGATGAGCTAATCAATGCATTAAAAGCTGTACTGATGACTTTAGAGGTCTCATTAATGTCAGTCGCGAGCACTCAAGGTTCCGCAACTGGGACTGGGGAGACCTACCCAACTTCTGCTGAGGCTTCTTCACCCCCTCAACCGCCGGCCACCACAGCGTCCAGCAACCAGAACTCAAATGCAAAAATTCAGGAACAAGTGAAGGTTGTCATCAATGATTTGGCCAAGAAGCTGCATGGTGAGATAATTTAAACTTTATCTGCATCTTGGGTATGCTTGAATAAAATACCGACCTTTGGGCTTGCTAAGGGGATTCAAATCTGGTCAGTTTGTAGGCACAAATGAATGAACTCTCTGTTTTGTTCATTTTTACCACTTTTGATGGGTTTTTCTGGAAGACAGAATTTTCAGCAAACGAAGCCTATTTGATCACTAAACACAAATCAAATCAAATACCATTTTTAATTATAAATTTGCTGGATGATTGATTGGTGATGGTGTAGGGGCTCGAATTCCCTCTGGAGTTGTCACAAGGCAGAGTAATAATGACGGTTCATTATTAATGTGTTGTAGTGCCGGCCTGGTCACTAGAACAGCCCACGCACTCAAACGTGCAGTCAAGTTAAATTTCAAATAATCGAAATGGATTAATAACAGGAATAATTCAACTAAATGCTAACTTGTGTGGTGAAATAGTTTTCGGCCAGAAAATAGTGCATAAAAAGAGCCTCTGTTGTGAACGATTCTGTTCGCGGAGCATTTTAACTTATGAATTATTCACTGTGCAGCTGCGCAATGAAATCGGCATATCCTCCGCTGGGTGCATGGTGATTTCTCACTTTTCTGGGGAGAAAATTTGTTGCATCTGAGTGTTGATTATTTCCTCCGCGTTTGGCTTAAAATAACCAAGAAAAATGAGTAATCATTTGGTCAAATGAATTTGATTTTTCACATTTTAGTGCCACCGTCAGCAGTCATTGCGATGGTGGTGGGTTTCGTTCTCTTCCTTCTCCTAATTCTCTACTGCATCTGCAAGCGTGGCATCTTTAAGCGGCGCAGGAAAGAAAAGGCTGGAAAGAAGAAGGTGGACATGAAGTCGGTTCAATTGTTGGGTAAACAGTTAGGCAAAGACCAAGTCAGTTCTCCTTCTTTCGATTGCCGTTGACAGATAGCTACTTGTTTAGTTTTAATTTATTTGCTCCCAACTCCTTGGAAGTTTGTTGAAAATTAAAAGTGTCAGGCTGTAATTGACTTTCAGTAGGTTAATTTGAGCTATATGTCAACCGTGTCCAGATTGACTTTTGGTCACGTCTTTGAAAGCAGAAGTGCAATGGATACACATAGACAATAATTAGTTTTTTATTTTGAAATGCTTGGTTTTCACAAAACTTATTGGATTTTCTTGTAGTTTGAATGAATAATTTTGTCTGCTTAGAGTTTGAGCAAGATGACATAGTGATTAACTAAATGAGAACGTTAAAGTCACTCCAATTTTCAAAAGGTTTGTCCTTTTTAATTAGAATCTTTGCCGTCGTTGTTTTAGCTTGGAGTGAAAATAGTTAGGGTAAATTTACGACATTTTGTATTAAAGAGCTGTGAAAGTCTATTGGTGTGTTAAACTTTTAGTGTGTCGCGGAACCGTGTTAATAAATAATTACTTCTTTTAGTTGTTTATGAAGTAAGGTCTAGCTGTAAAAACAATCACAATGGTGTTGACCCTCTCTTACCGAAGCTCGTCAGTCAAACAGAGTTTAAGACGCGAGTCACTAAATGTTTTTTCTCCAAATTTAAAGAGAAGCCGAAGTACTTATCAAACCGATAAAATATTTTATGCGGTTTGAGCTAAATTATTGCTCTTTCGTATTTTACATAAATTGTGTGAGTCAGATAACATGTGACGATATGGTTCCATTCAAGTCAAAACATCTCCGCCGTTTCGGTTTTTCAACAATCCTTTCAAAAAGATTATTGAAAGACTTATTTACGAAAGATAAGTGATTGGTAAAATCGAAAAGTTGAGTAGGTAATGAGTGGACTTTTTAAAAATTGCACGGAAAATTGTTCTGAAAATCGGCCAGCTCCACTTAAGCACCATTCAGTTGCTTCTTCCATATTTCTGTCTCTTCGGTTGTTAACCATGACAAATCCGGTTGAGATTACTTTAGCAAGGTGGCAACTTATCCACTCTGCAATGTAGAAGTCAGTGAGGAGGCGAAATGCGAGTCACTACTAGTGAGTTGCAATGTCCAAGTGCCATAACTCATGTCATACCGATTGTTTTTGATCCGGACCGTTTAAATGGGTAGTCCGAGATCTTGGCGTAGGAGAAAATTTCACTTTTCACTCCTCAGCATCAAGCCTCATTCAAATGCGTTTTACTAGTGCTGGCAATATTTGACCTGAACTTGAAGGAATCGTAACCTCCCACTCACACTCGCCCCATGTTCAAGTTCAAGTTCAAGTGTTGGTTAAAAGTGGCTGGACCGTTTCCTTACAGAGCTGGTAGGGCATCAAATGCGAAGGCTGTGAATTTAACCAATTTGCTAATAGAGAAAAATGGCAACGTCCTTACTGTGCCATTAAGTACCGTAAATTCCATCCAATCATAGGCTTATGTTTAGAAGTCTACAGATATCATTGCAAGCGGGAAGTTTGTTTTGTTCGTGCTTTTATTTAGGCGGGCACTTAGGTATTCGCCTGGAGAGTAAAATGAGACGAGGGTTGTTCATGGGAAGGTCACGCGAAATACTTCAAATTCCATGACGATAAGGAGTTAAATAATTTAATAAATGCACTATACAAATGCAGGCAACCTCATTCAAAATTTTGCGTAAGTGGATTTTAATTGCTTCCTTCGCACAAAAAACGTCCGCTTTTAAAAGTTTCTAGTAAATAAAGAGTTACTTTTATCCCGTAATAAAAAAATGGGAAAGTGAGCTGCTAATTTTTAATTAGAGAGATTATATTGGAAAAGGAGTTGTCAAATTAATCCCCTGTGGCCCACTTTAGACAGCAAAATAATCTAAAATAATATTTTGCTCGGAAGGTAACAAACCCGCAACTCTAGTCTATCAAAAGAGGATCCAATTGTTTGCATTTGTGGTCAAACTTAAAAGCCTCAAATAAAATGTGCTTCAACATGAATAATTTGTCGCTGAACTTATGAGGCATACAAGCCTTGACGACTCGTTAGTGGACCAAATAAGACCCTAGGGAATATCGACATGAATGAAATTTCCCAACCTCCGAAGACTGAAAAACGCACGCATTTAAGCATACACACTATGCATTTCCTACCGGTCCATTAAACGGCGTTTTCTGGTGTGCCCTAGTGTCATTGTTATGCCTTAGTTGTCAGAAGGCATCACTGGTAAGGCGAATCGCTGCCTTGTTTATTGCTGTCAGTGTGCACTGTGAAGTTAGATCCCACAATGCGACTCGGGTCGCGAAGAATTTCACCATGGAGTTCATGCTACGAGCTGGTCAATGTTCACATTAATCATGTAAGGACTCCTTTTTTAATGGAAGAGGATGAATGACGTCAATTACAACTAGCATTTCGTTTCTATTTTGTTTGGTAACATTCCCTGCTCTGCATTACTCTTCCCACACTTGTTTGCAAGTAGGAGAACAGGAGTGTCATATTTCCAGAACACAAGGTAAAGTATGGCTCGTAAACAGTTCTTAAGGCAATATTTTCGTCCTTGTTTTGTCCACCCTTGCTCCGTAATTGTCAAATACATTAAAAAACAAGTATTCGAAGTGCATAACAAGTTAGAATTGTCTCACCAACCCCTCTGTGGTGAGTCGAGACGAACCAAACCACTGATAACAGATGCGTTCCTTTGTGTTGCCTAACGCTGACGTTTTGTAGGGTAAATCTGAAGATCAATGGTCGTCTGGAGTGTTTTTGCATATCATTGCTGTCAAATTTTACCATCCAGAGTCACTCTCAAGGTAGAAATAAGAGATAGAAATCAAGGTGATGTCTTCAACTGCGCAGCTGAATATAAAATATTTTAAGCGAGTCCCTTACTCAGCAATGCACATGCTTGACGTGTCTTCCATTTATGAGGGAATGGCCGAATTACCTCACCTCCTACTCTCCTGTCATTTCTAATTCTTACATTTTGCGCGTGATTGTTTCGTGTTAAGAAGAGGTGGGACGCACTTAGAAACCTACCG
Organism: Taenia hydatigena; assembly: GCA_036345935.2. Lineage (NCBI taxonomy): Eukaryota > Metazoa > Platyhelminthes > Cestoda > Cyclophyllidea > Taeniidae > Taenia > Taenia hydatigena. The sequence continues at coordinate 23,009,607 of JADWOT020000003.1, forward strand.
TTATGAAAGTATGAAAAATGAGAATAAACGGCACCATCTCACTTTCCCTTTTCAATCCTTAAATACAAATCTTCACACGAGCCACTTCGGTGGATGCATGACGTCTTGTGCTGCCCTGCGAGAATAGCACTTACCTCTGACTGATTAACTAATCCTAACCGTTTGTACACCTTTTGAGTTGTAAAGTATCTCGTGGACAGGTCCCAGTCGTTAATCTGGCATCATAACAAAGCATAGTGTGGTCTTGGGCTGCGAGTTGGATCGTTTGGGGCTGATCTGTGACACATTCTTTTGTTTGACGAATTGTGGAACACAAAAGCCTCGTTTTATCAAGCAGCCAATCCTGTTTTATCTTCTCATCTGTCTGGCTCAACCAGCAATTCAAGGCGCAAGGGTTCAATGTAAGAGAAGAGTGCTGCGGTGCATAGCGAAAGGAAACATGTCACGTAATCCAGGCTCACGACTAGTTACACATGGCATCGGAGTTGCTAATTATTAAAACAAATCACTGTGGCTGCCGCCATCGAAGGCTTTACAAAATTTCTAATAAAACATTGCAGCGCATTTTTTAAACCCGTCTAACCATCTCCTTAACTTCACATATGTGTGGCATTGAGAAAAGATCAGTATCACTTAGGGAAAAATGGGGTCGCTTTCCTGCTGTCCTAAAGTGAAAGTTATCTCAAAGATCAGGTCTTTGAGAAAAGAGGCATGAAATTTGGGACTTATGGACATCTTCTTCACTAAGATTCTCATTAAAAAGTTTTCCTTCCAACGCCCCGAGGTCTACTAACCTTTATTTACTTGACCCCGTTAAAAACTTCGATTGAACCAGTTCCGTCTACAGTTCACCTCATTCTCAGCAGACGCCAGATTCATGTCTTTGAAATTATTGCTGGCTATTACTTTCCGCTATCGCGCCCTGTATAAGGGCGGATTGAGCCTCAAGGTAGGCGAAAGTGTTTAACCAACGCAGTGTGTGTAAACCATGGTCCTCACAATTGTGGCAGACTGCAAGCCATAACTGCATGAAAATCTTCCGCTTACCTAGGTTAATACAGCTGCACTATGGAGAAGTGTGACACACTTTTGGCCTGGTGCATGAAGTCTTCCCAAATATATTTTCCAACAAAATTAATAAACTACTGAGAAATAGGGCTTTTTTGGATGAAAAACGCTTCATTAAAGCCTTGGTCTATCTGTGTTGGATACGTGTCTCACCTCCTTTCCACAATTTTGGAGAGAAATTTGAAAGGCCCCACATTAACCTAGCACCGATGTTAAGATGATAGAGGGAAAGCGTAAACGATATTTCCTTCTTTTCTCTGTTTAAATACCCTCTTTTTGCTGAAAGGTATTTACACATTTATTCTACATCATTTCTTTATTTTTGGAAAAAAGCTGCATTCGTAAAAAGTGGCACTGTCAACAAGTAACTTTTTAACTTAGGGATGTTTATTTAGGATTATTGAAAGATTAACGGCGAGGACATTTAGAATGAGCTTTAAAATAGGGTTGAGTTTCATAGAAAGAGAGGGTTAAAAGGTGAATACCTTTTGATGGAAAATGAAATAGTTCTTTGTCATCAATGAAGTAACAACGGTTTTCCTCTGAAATATCTGATTAAAGGACCAGTTTTCTAAGAACTGAACCATGCGGAGTTACGCTAAATATCAACACACAAAGCGTAGTGGACTTAGTTAACACGTTGTCCAAGATAAACAAATAAAATAAGCCAATCTTCTTTTCCACCTTAAGGGTGATTTGGAGGCCTTGGAGGAGAACATGGAGGACAACGAAGGGGTGACGGAGAAGGAGAAACAGAATCTCGGAAAACTGCAATTTTCCCTCGATTACGATTTCACAAAAGGCGAGGTGTGTGTGTGCGTGTGTGTGTGTGTGTGTATGTGTGATTTTACAGGCTACACTCACTGGAGGTGTTGCCATCTTTCAGTACTTCTGCACGGAGGCTTTGAAAGGTGGTCCACCACCTGTTAGATCTCACTCTGATTTAGACAACTGTTAGTTTTATTCAAGCTATTCAAAGGGTCCGCATTCTGGCGAATCATTGTAGCGTTGGATTCACCTTTAAATTTGAGTCGATCTCTTCGCTTCAATATTCAAGACCGCAAGCTGCTATTTCAGAATGTTTTGGAACCTCTTATAAAAGAAATCCTGTCGACGTTATGAAGGCGGAGCAGTGGCGTTCCAGCCCATCAGCCCTTGTAGTTAGTTACTCATTTCCATCCGACCGGTTAAATGTCCAAGCGGTGCTGAGTTTTGTCTGGGTCAAAAATGTGCCAGTAAAACCTTTATAAGTTAGAAAAAGAGGGTTATGCCCTAATTTTAGGAACTTTTAAAACATAAAACATTGAAACGATGAAGAAGTATCGTACTTATTTTTAAGAAAGATTTAGGTCTTAATCACCTTAAATTAGGATAAATCTCTTTTGCTGCATTTAAAGAGAAAAGTGGAACTTGCTATTCACTGGTAGTATAATAATGCTCCACAAATTCGGCTCTGAAATGCCATCTAATCTCTAGTCACCTAAAACAAAGCGTATCATGATCCCACTGTTGCATTGAAACGACAAGGGAGGAAGCGAAGATAATCAAAAATATACAAGGTAATGAAGGTGTTCAATAAGTGAATTAAGCAACAAGTAAGACAAAAAACTACACCTTTTTCTGGTGATGTGATGTGATAAGTCAGTAACAAGAGAAATTGAAGCAGATGCTAGCGTTTTGGCACACCGAAAAACCATATTTTCCTTTAAACAGAAAATTTTAATAAAAAGACTGTCACACTTGGGCATCCAGACAGATCTAAACTGCTTAAATAATTGCAAAGGACTTTCGCTTTTCAGCTGACGGTAGGAGTTATTCAGGCAACCGATCTGCCGGGAATGGATATGTCTGGCACCTCTGATCCCTATGTGAAGGTCTATCTCATGCCGGAAAAAAAGAAATTTGAGACCAAGGTTCACCGCAAAACGTTGAATCCCGTATTTAACGAGACATTTTTATTCAAGGTTGGTTCTTACATCACGAGCTACTACTTTAATGGCGTCAAAACTCAAAGAGAGGCGTTTTTCTCCCATTCAGGAAGTCAAAACTGTGGTGTATTTTCGAATTAGCGGACGATTTGTCATGTATTGAATCAAATGTCGGGAGCCATAACTAGGCTTCTAAGTGTAGCATTTTAAATTTCGCGGGCGAGTGCCTTTTGCACTAGCCAATCAGATGAGTCTAGGTTGGGGCAGTGCTGGGACATGTTGAGCGATCGCACTTGAATGGAATAAATGATAAACAGTTTGAAATGAGTGTTGGAAGGAGATGGACAGAAAAGGGGGCGGCATGTCAAAATGGTGTTGGTTTTAAACCAATTGGCATTCTTGACTGCTTACTGTCGGATGGGGAAAGATAAAGCTTGTCGCTAATTTGTCAAAAGTAAATTACAGAAATTGCTAAATTCGTCCTCAGCATTTCACGTGAAAAATTAAATCTTGTTCGATTTCGGCAGTGATTTGAGATAAGGTCATGAGTTCAGAAGTATTTTTCTTCCTTTCTAATGAAAAATTAAGTTCTTGACAAATTGCATGCAAAAAGTGGCCTGAGTCTTCAGCTGCCTTCAGCTGTTTTAGCCCGAAATATTAATGTAAGTGGAGGTTTCATTGACAGTTTCCAACAGACTAACCACACGAATTACCAAGTAGTAGTCCCAACAACATGTCCGAGACCATCTAGCCCCGTAAAGTTCGATCCTTTTACCCTACTTTGGTAAAAGTGAATTAGTCACTCAATCTTTAGTCTCGCAAATCTAACCCGCGGTGGCATCACAACATGGAGACGTGATGAGAGAAGCACAATGTGCTAGCCATATGGTTGATGCTAACTTTATCGTTATGTCCGTCCCGGTTTTAGCAACACCAAACTACTTGAAATGCAGTTAACTCCGTGATTGGTTGATGCAGTCTGCTGGACCATGCAGTTATCTCAAGTACTGACCAATGAGTGAGGAGTGTTGGTGTACAATTTAGCGTTGTCGTTTGAATTCCCCACTTTACTGCCAGCTAATGGAGGCCAGGGGAGGGGAGGTGGTTCTTGTGTTAAAAATAGCCACCATCAATATGGCGAATTTCGTCCTTATGTAAAGTGTCAAACAAAGTGGCATTGCCTGGAAATAGACGCTGTTTCGACTCAATCTAACGGGTTTGACAAAATGAAGGTTTTCTCTGTGGGCGCTGTGAAAGATTAGGCACCGTCTCAGCAATATCCCAACTCTGCAGCAGATAAACCTGGCCAAGATTAAGAATCTGAAATTGTCAGGTCAAAGACGGTTAGAGATTTGGACTTACGCTAAGTCTGGCTTAACTACGGTGAAACAGAGCCTCTCAACCGTGACCTAGTTAGTATAATACTTTAGTCGTCTCGCAAATAAGTCATCAATCTTACAATGCTGAAGTCAATTTCCTTGGTAATGCTCCCTTAAAAAAAGCAGATAGATGTTGTTTTAATCAGTATCACAATGAGCAGCAAGATTTTGAATCTGGAAACATTATTTGTCGACGAGTTACTTCGGGAAACTCCCGAGCAATCATCATACACCCAAATACTCCCTGTTTCTTCAGAATTTACAATGTACCTATCTCTAAATGCCTCATCTTAATAGCTGAAGCCAGGTATAAACCTCAAATGAATTGTAAAAGTTGTGTTTGCTTCAAAAGTATTTTCCCGAAAGCCTAACTTGGCTATTTATTAGTGGGCAAGGTATTTGTTTGCGCAGTTAAAAACCCTATATTTTAATTTTGTGCATGTTCTGCATTATAACCATCTGTCAAGTATTCGTACAACTCGATGTCGTGGATACACTAACCAACATTTTGTTGATTTAACAGTTCTCGCACTTCTTATTAGTTGAACTCGTTTATTTCAAAACCACAATTCCCTTTTCTATGTTAATAAAAAATGCTAAATTTGCGATTGAAGCGTAAAAAATTCCGGTGTTTCATGCCATTATCTAGGTAATCACACGTAACTGATTGGTGTGCTTGTTTGTTTTCAAATACGCGCCTGCTATGGTTATTCAATTTACTTCAATTATTATTTGTTAGCACACCTATTTACAGAATTTTATTTTAGAAATCTTCAGCTAAAGCATATTCTTCTGTGTATTAAAGGTTCCTTATGCCGAAGTTGCAGGAAAAACTCTCCGTTTCAACGTTTTTGATTTTGATCGGTTTTCGAAACACGATCAAATTGGTCAAATTGTCGTCCCCCTCGGCTCAGTTGATTTAGCGCGCGTGATCGAGGAATGGCGGGATCTACTGCCGCCGGATGACGATGAAAAGGTGACCGAGTTACTCCCAATATTGTCATTCTATGTTCCCGACTGATATTGGGATGATAGTGATAGTGATAGTTTGTTCTGCAGGAGAACAAACTTGGCGACATTTGTTTCTCCCTGCGATATGTGCCCACAGCTGGAAAACTGACTGTTAATATATTGGAGGCAAAGAATTTGAAGAAGATGGATGTTGGTGGTCTATCAGGTGAGCTTTAGCTGATTCTTCCTCTTACTGAAAATGATAAGTAGTAGTAAAGGTGAACCCATCCCTTCCCTACAGATCCCTATGTGAAACTGTCTCTCATGCTCGGAGGCAAACGAATCAAAAAGAAGAAGACCACTATTAAAAAGTGTACTCTTAATCCATATTACAATGAGTCGTTCGCCTTCGAAATTCCGTTCGAGCATATTCAGGTGAGCTTATCAGCTCAATCATGCGTCGTTAAAGGGCTTCAAACATCTACCTCACTATTGACTCGACTTCTTTGTTACAGAAAGTGATGCTTATAGTGACGGTGGTTGACTATGATCGAATCGGCACTTCAGAGGCGATCGGTCGAGTAGTGCTTGGCTGCAATGCACAAGGTGCAGGCCTTCGTCATTGGTCCGATATGCTAGCCAATCCTCGCCGACCGATAGCACAGTGGCACACACTGCAAGAGATGCCAGAGAAGGGTTAACCTTCCTCTCTCGTCTTCTCTCGTCTAAGCCAATCATCTGTCCAGCTCGTTCGCTCTACGTCTCGCCCATTTTGCTAGACCAATCATGTGAACAAAACAATGCGCATGCACTGCCTGGCGCCAACACAAATATCGTGTCATCGTGGTGTCCTCAGTCCTTTGTTAACGCCTATCTTTCCCCCATTCGCCCGTTCCTGTTATATCAAATTGATCGTCTCTTATTAATACTGTCCCTAGAGTGTGCAGCCTCCCTTACCTCTTCCAGTCTATCAACTGGGTGACAGTTTATCTTATTCTCCCATCCCTTTCACCGTAGTTTATTTGTCCATCTTATCCATCTCTTCTCATTTCATCTTTTGACTTAGAACAAATATCGGCCTTTTTATCCCCCTCCTTATTGCTTCTCCTTCAGTCTTCTTCTTCCTCCTCCTCCTTTCCTCCTTTTTTGTGTCGTTGGTGCTTTTTGTATGATGCAATCTTGGCCACACACAGAAACCTACTAATACACAAAACATATATATATGCTGTGTAGAAGGCCTCTGGATTAATTCCAAGGTCGCCGAGGTGGGGAGAGATCGAGGCACTACCGGTGGAAAAGGGAATCGTGGTAGTAGTTTTTGCAAGTTGTGAAGACAATACTTGAGAACGAGTTAATCTAATCAGCAATGTGGTCAGTCGAGCGCGGGCATTTTACTGCGTCCTAACAGCGTTCATATAAGTTGTTTTCAGGTTAGCTTTAGGCTTCATAATAGATGTCTTCTGAGGTATAAGAGACACTGTCGACGCTTTGCTCCCTTTATTCAAAAAAGCACATAGTAGGAGCAAATTGAGGGACTTACTGCCATTTAGAACTAGTAGGAGTGCAATGGAATTCGTCAGGTAGTTTTGAGTGGAATAAGAGTTCGGATGCTTCTATTTTTACTTGGTAGAAGACTTTCTTTGTCATCTATTAGGTGGTTAGTCTTTAAGAGCCTTCTTAGAGGACGATGCTTCCATGGATGGCTAATCCTCAAAGGCCATGGAAGAACCACGCACTACCTTTTAGGAACGAAATTGCTTCATACGGTTAATTGAAATTAAAACAGACGGTTGGACACTAGCTGGAATTGTGGTGAATTTGAATCAAGAAGGTGAGTCGCTACGAGCATTTCAGAATCGAAGTCTCGTCGAGTTTATTAATAATAACGCTTTTTCAGGAGAGAGTGTTCTTTAGAAGGATCCTAAGATGGCTTAGTGGCGCGGCACAAGCATCGTATGGATATATGGTTTAATTTTCCGCGTCGATTGACAATGGAGAATATGAGTAATGAGACCCATCGTAATCTACAAAATGAAAGTCTCCTTAAAACAAAGAAAAAAATATTATTCGACTTGTCTACATACCTCAATTACTTACATCGGAGTTGATCAACGCTACTTGCTCGGCTGTTAATGCTGTCACGCCCTACTGCTGCCTTATAAGATTGTAAGATTGTCGCACGGATGCTCGCCTGATCTGCTTAATTAGAGCTACGTGGGACGAAATTCAGAGAAAGAGAGACAGTAAAATGGATAAACATGAACCCGTTTTTTCTCCTACTTCTTTTGCTTAGCTGTCACCATCTACACCGCGTCGCCTTGCTGACAGAGGACAGAGGGATGCGGTCAATGCTGACAGGCAGATTGAACATAAACGATTGTCCACTGATAATACTCTTCAAGTTTGGCCCGCCAGTGATACTACAGTGTCGTCAAAGTGCAGACCCTTCGAAGACTCGGCAGCACGAAGAGAATGTAAGTCTTTGGTTAGGGCGTTTCGAGTTATCGCTCTGGCATTGGGGCTTTCCACTCATCATCAATGTCAATGAAATTAGATGAGGCCAATTGCTCACACAGAACTCATACTTAGGGCATAAGTCCAATGTGGGACCAGAATCTAACATGAAACTTGGAACCAATGGCTAAATCTGATAATAAGCGCAAACGCGCTATAATGTTTGCAACAAAGTCAAAGCATCCACACCTTTGTTTGGACGGCCGGACGATGGTGTGGGCTAGATTGAATTTGCGTAATGTGTGGCCGTTATAGTTGGACCCACTTCAACTGGTACTCACATTGCAATCGGTTGATAGTGAGAGACGATTTCCGTTGCTGAGAGGGGATGAGGTGGGCAAGTATAAAATAACTAGGCTGGGAGAACGGTTAAGAAAATCATAGTCCCTTGCATCCAGATTAACTAAAAGGAAGGCCTACACGTAGAGTGGCACTGAGGCGGTCTTCACTTCTTATGCTATGTAATGGGTCCCTGGAATGAATCTCCACGCTTCCAACATCTACTCAATTTATCTTGCATCAAAGTAGTTGTTGGACAACTAGATTACTGTGGCAGATTTATCTTTGCGCGCCACTTTGCACTGTTCAACGATTTCAACGGCTTGCTATTTGCTTATACGACGGAGGGGAGAAATGAGAACAGTCACTTGGAGAAAGAGGAATGCAGGTAGATTAAGGAGAAGTCTTACCCAAATTGCATGTGGTGTGTAATTGCCTGCTGGTTCGACGCGGTGGATTAATGGTGTTGATGTTGAGACTGATGTCCATGTTGCCATTGTCATCTCTTAGTGCCTCGATGTGTGCTACGACATTTGGATTGCTAGACTGTGCTGCGATTCCTGTTCCTTTTCCAAAGACCAAGTCTTATTTAATTGAGTTTGATTCTCAATGATGGGATCCAATTTTTTTAACCCGGCCAAGTGAAGTCAGTTCATTTTCGACGGAATGAGCACGAGTTACATCGAAGCAGAAGGGAGGCAAAACGCTCTATTAAAAATAAGTCTGACCTATAAATTCGTTCCTATCTTGCAGCTATTTTAAAACGAAAGAAGAAACAAATGAGCAAACGAATGGGCAGACAAGAACGCACTTGTCGTTGTGAGGTATGCGTCATGATTGCGTGTGGATGGTGTTATGAGATCTGAGAAAACAATAGTGGACTACTGGTGAAGGAGTGGTTGGAGAGCAATTGAAGGAATTTTAGACAAATGATAATATGCAGGGTGAATGAGAATGGGAGCTATCACAGCAATCTGCTAGTTCTCTCCATTGTAACGTCTCATGATGGAGCAATAAAGGGACATGGGATTGGTTGAATTTGGAGAGATTTTCCTATCCATCGGTAACACAGATCGATTTTTGAGGCACTGAAGGTGAGGGTGGATGAGGGTGAGAAATAGTGGTTGAAGAATCGGAACCGAAAATGTGATCAAGGGCGCAACACCACAGTTCTTTTCCTCACCAATGCATGCTTGACGTGAGGCCGAGTGTCAGTAAAGCGTGCACACCACCTCAATGTCTTAATGTTACTGAGCTTCTCACCAATGTATCATAGGGTGTCTGAGGTCTTCTGCGTTTTTATCATCATGACCGTCTGTCGATCCACGCATGCACACAGTCAAACAGAGGCATGTAGCCACGCACTAACGTGGTCTGCGGTAAACTCCGGCGTTAAATCCGACAGCCTACTCACTACATCGTGTCGTGAAACTACGGTATCAGTCCTTTGTAATCATCATTTGTAACATTACTCTTTATCAGGTATTTTATTTCGGTGACATCAGCATGCATCAAAAATAGCTCTGATAATCAACCTACCCACCCATAATTTGGTAGCCAGTGTTTCTATCCCTCTATGAGACGTTAATGAAGGCTACACAGAGTCGATAACATGCGCCGTAAAGTGAAGGAAGGGGGGGTAAAACAATTATTACAAAACGACAATCATGATTGCATGCACAAGATACTCTAGATAGAGCAAACAAAATCTAATAACGTCACACAGTCCGTTAAAATAAGGGCACTAGATTGTTGTCTTTATTCTTCGTATCTGGATCTTTGTTTCCTTCATCCAAATCTTTGATCTCCTTATCTGGATCTTTGCACCCTTCAGCTGAGTCTTTGCCCTCCGCATCTGTATCTTTGTTTCCTTCATCCAAAGCTTTGATCTCCTCAGCTGCATTTTTGCACTCTTCAGCTGAGTCTTTGCCCTCCGTATCTGGATCTTTGTCTCCTTCATCCAAATTTTTGATCTCTGCAGCTCGATCCTCAGCCGCTGCATCTGGATTTTTGTCGCCTACGGCTGGATCCTTATCCTTGGGTTTTGAGTCTTTATCTTCTGAGTGCCTATCTTTAAATTGGACTTCCGTGTCCTTGTCCCCAGGGTCTTGGGAACGTCTACGAAAGAGTAGATCAACGCCAATCAAGTCATCACTCTTGAACAACCTCAAGAATTCTCTCAATTTAACTTCGTCTTCTTTGACAGGAATGCGATTTAGTGCCTCTTGAAACAGCGGAGCATTGACTTCGATGCGATGTAAACTTAGTTTCTGATCTTCACTTTCCACTATCTGATGCATTCTTCCACCTAGGCATTACAGATGGAAATTGAAAAATTCAAACAGGTATTTAATAATTCTCTTTAAATACTTACGTATTACTCTCATATATGCTCCTCTGCTCATCGCGAAAATGGATGCTGCGTAATCGAAAAGCATATTAAACACTCGGTTTACTTCTTGTCGTGCCAGTTCCTCAAATTCAATTAGCACTGGGTCTTCTTGTCGCAGCTCTTGTTGTTCCTGTTGCTGCTGTTCATGTTGTTCCCTCTGATGCCACTCTTCTTCCGTTTGAGCCACTTCACAGTGCTGCCGATCCTGAGCCCGTGCAGATCTCCTTTCACAAAGTCTACGAACTTGACGCAAACGGCGATGTCCACGTCCCATCTATCAAGCTTATCCTCTTTCTTAGTGATTCTGATGAGTTCTTCTTCGAGGTGATGAGCACGAATTACTTCCAAAGGTTGAGTGGTAATCCCAAATATATTTTAAAAAATTTGTTTTATTAGGGAAATGTTTTTTGAGAATGAGGATGGTAATTAATTTGTTCTCGAACTTCTGAATCATTATTGCCTTTAGCACTGGAAGGAAGGTTTGTGTAAATAGGTACCAATAAATTAAATAAAATTGTAGATAAAATTATTTGCTGGAAATTACGTGCTTTTGTCCCCGTTTGGCGCCAGTCATAAATAAACAATTCTAAGATTTCTTCATAATGCGATGTTTGATAAGAATTTGTTTAAGCGCATGAGATGTAAGCAACCTGCGATTTGAGAACGTGGGTGTAGCGTCCCGAGGCTCCCTCGAGAGCAAAAGAAGGCAGAATGCTAGGACAGAATATATATATTCAGCAGACGGAGGGAAATAGGCTGCTGGCGATACGGCAACCTCTCTGTGACCTTGACCGGAACCGGTAGTTCCAACAAACAAAGTACTACAGTGGGTAGTTGGCGAACGCTGGTTAGATTGATTGACTCGATAGTGGACTAGATGGCGGTCGTTGGACCGTGGATTCTTGAACTGTCGCTAGTCAAAAGGCATCCTCAAAAGAAAGTATTGAAGAGTCCAGTACGAAAGGGGCTTTTTAAATGTGATATCAATAAGAAGTTTCCAAAAGACGCACCTGCAATATCGGCTATGATGTCGGGGTGTCAGTAAAATGATGCCAGAGGCTAGTGAGAGAAGGATCTACCAGTTTTACTGAAGCTCCCATTAAGCAAATGGGTATTTACCAAAGACTGATTAGAGCGTTTCCTTTTATTTATCTGCCGGCGATGACTGCAACTCTGGGCAAAGCCTTTTGTAGTACCTGCTAGAAACTGCCATTTTCGTGGCCAATTCCCGAACTTCCTGTAACGTTTCATTTTCGTTCAGTCTCACATGCTTCGTTGATACCACCTAATGATATGGATTGTAATTACGCTAGTACTTAATGCGGAGCTCAGGGCCAGTCTCTATTAAAAATACGCAAGAGGGAAACCAAGTTTTTCGGTAGCCCTCCCCAACCAGCTACCAGGCTCGTACGTGCAAGTTTTATCGGTCTCTACTTATTCATGTACGTTGAAAACCAAGACGTCTGTGCTAGAGATCTCGCCGACTTATCAAGCTGGGTGGTCGTGCACACGAAGCCCAGTCTATGGCACTATTCAATCAAGTTGTGGCACTTGATTTGTTGTCTGGACGTAAATGTGTTAAATGAAAACGGCTAAAAAGTGGTAATTGGATCCGCCTAATTCGTGCTGTTGAGTTTGACTGATGCCATCCGGGATTGGAAAATCAAAGTCTAGGATGTATTAAACAATGGCAGAAAAGGTGATAGTTGATAAGCCACCACCGTTGATGTAAAGCATGGGACCCAGAAGGTTGCCATCAAAAAAACTGATGATTCGTAGCTACGCTTCATCATTTCGCGTTTCGATAATTAGTGTTTTCACTTATGAAGCAGTCATTCCAGTGAGTACTCATTTCCTTAATTCATGCTAAATAAGAGCTAAAAGGGCCATTGGTTCGGAGAAAAAACCACTTTTTATCGTTTGTAAGATGCCGAGTTCTTTTTTTTAAATGTTTCGCCTCAGTAGCTCTCAAATAAGAAGCATTATGAAAGTCAACCAACTGGTTGATTGGCTGTTTCCTTGGTAATGAGAATTGATGCATATTTATCAAGACAACGAAAGCCAAAAGGGTACAGGAGCTGTCCTTTATTTACACCTTTTAGCTAGCTTGAATGTCTACCTGGACTAACCATTTTAGAGGCAAAAATGAGCAATGGAAATAACGTGGGATTTAACAATCACGGAATCAAAATTTAGGCATTATGCAGAAATTTTACGCCATGTAGAACTATGGGCTTAGCTGAGCGTGCACTGCAGTTTTCTTAGGTCACACTCCCTCCTGCCGACATGGCCTGCGTATCATGCTAGTAGTTTTCAAGTTCCTCTCTACGGCCATAAGTAGAATGTTCTTCCAGACTATCGTTGTAGAGTCCTGAGACTTCCTTGAAGGCAAAAGAAGGCATAATACTAGGATAGAATACATGTATTCAATAAACAGAGGGAATGGGGTTGCTGACGTAGCCCGAAGACCAGCCCACCCGGCTAGGGCGATATGGCCACCTAAGTGACCGAAATCGAAACCGACAGTCACAACAAAAAAAGCGTTACAATCTTAGCTTGTTGCCACTTCAGCGTAAACTCAGGGCACTATATTAACACACTAAAAATAGCCGCATTGGACCAGCCATTTGCATTAGGCAAGTTAAATGATCCTCAGCAGATCTTCGAAGTTTTTATGGTGGATTAAATGAGAGGTTTGATGACATCTAAACCTTCCTACTTGTTTGTCAGCCACAGTAGCCATCCATTCATGGTAATGACACTTTTTACCCAAAATTTGCTTTTTCCCTTGTTTTAAGCGAAAAGAATTATTTAAACGCATCAGAAACACGACTAACTAGTAACACCTTGAGGTCGCGTTTATCGTTGTGGCAATTACTGAATGACCTTACACCAATTTATTAACATGTTGACCCCTTAGTGGATTGTGCTCGAGGTGATGAGCGCTATCGCGATATCCTCACTTCCACCATCCGAACTAGCCAAAACTAATGCTGTAGGCCACATCTGTTGGTCAAAATGACAAATGCTCAAATTGCTGGGTTGTTGTGACACAGAAGACTTTAATGCCTATTTCTCTGTGTACTCTGATAAAGTACTGCGACTTCAAGGCATTTGTTGGCGGAAATGCTTCATTTTCAGTGTACCTTGTCGCGACTCTCAGAGACTCGTGAACCGCATGGAGTTGTCAATTAAAAAGCTTAAAAGAGATATCGGTATGGCACCATTTGTTATGCTCTCTGCCATTGCTTTTGCTACCATAAAGCCGGTTAGACTGAATGAATACTATTTAATGTTGTCTACTTTGCGAATTAAAGGTCGACTTCAAAAGTGTATAATTTCCTTATCCAATTTGTGTGGCATTTGTAGGTGAAAACCACTTATCGGGCGGAATTTGTTTACATTTGCTTGGTTTCCGTAACAAAAAGTCACTTAAAATAGGTATATTGTGTTCATGAAGTCCCTCCATTATTGGCAGCCAAGGTAATGTGATGCATGAAAGGATTTAAAAATGCGTAGGAAATAGCCAGAGCTAGTCGAAAGAAAGCTCTTGGAACCTCACCACTGTTCTACACAGTATTTGTGAAAAAATACGCATCAAGTGGAGCGGATGACTCATTACCCCACATTCACCCTACGACACCCCTTCACGTGTCGTGATTGGCTACTTTTCTCGGCACTTGGCAACCGCGCGAGGGGTGGCATAGATAAGCGAGATGTAAGCAGGCATCAGGCGAGAAAATGTCAAAGGCTATATTGCTTACTTCAAAAAGTCCAAGTATTTTGTTGCATTGGAAACCGTAGTAAGCAACAAAGAAAATGGTCGACGTACTTTCTGCAGCACTTTGAATTTTCCCTCAAAATAGCACAGACCTACTTAGTTACCTCTACTCTCTTAAGCACTTAGTACTTTTTTCGTGCTTTTTCCATTTACCTAAATGTTTTCATCTCGATCATTTGACTGATTGATTTTAAAATAAAAACTGATCTATAGATCATTAAAATGTACAAACTAGCGATTACTATAGCTTTTTAGTAAAGAATTAATGCGCAAAAGGAATGAAGTAATGAGGCAAATAATGCTGCTCAGCCTAGTAGGCGGGTACCACCCTCTCGGCTATGCCTAAAAAAGGCGCCTGTTATGATTGGTGCTAAATACTTAATGAGAGTCGAAAGGCGAAAATCTATTGAATAAAACTAGCCAATTATGTCGCAGCATTGCAGAATATGAGAAAAATTCACTTTTACCATTCTGCAGTTGAATTGCAGCGTCTCAATAAATGTTTGCTTTACTGTTGTCCAGTAGACAAGGCTCAAGTCGAATTCTACAGCGAACAATTTTGTACAAGATTTAAGGCGTTCGTATCAGTCAGTTTAAAATATCCCCTTTTGCGTGGGATTTATTTTTTTCCTTAGAATTACTAAAATCCTAGAGATTATTTTTACTTGTCATTTTACCGACGATGATTTATGAGGTTTACGCCCTAGTACGTGAAAGTAACTTGTGCAACTTGTAAAAAGTGCGTGTCAGTTCATCGGAGTGATGCGTCCTGCCGCGCTCTGGGTGCCGTTCTTCAGTCAAGTTGAATGCGCACGTCGTTGAGAGTTGCTCTTCCATGATGGCTGTGATTCGAGTTTGAGGATTCTCGCATAACACCTGGAGAAGTTGCGGCAGAAAATGTGCTGCCTAGGAGCGGTTCAAATTCGTTTGACCATCATGAAGAGTCACTCCACTAAGCACGACATTGAGGAAAAGTTGCTATTTTCTGTCATGTAAAATTGAGGGCTGCTACTATTACACTGGCTTAAGAATTCCTTGACGTTCACGCCTACTCCAACTCCTTTTTCAACTTTGCGTGCCACAAATGATGTGCGCTCCTCAGTGTAGATGGGCTCACGCATGACGAAAGATGGTTCTAAAGGCACGTGACGTCTCAGTTTTCAGAAGCCTAGGCTCCTTTGATGTGCAGTGTGATGTAGGCACAGTTTTCCTCCATAAATTTCTTGCTGAAGGGCAGTCAATTGCAGATGAGACCCACCTGCTACAATAAAACTCAAAGGGGACCAAGAAAATCCACTCAACATTGGCCAATCCGTATGATGCAAGCCCCACCCTCGCTAGCCAACTCAAGACCCCACACAACTTATCAGTGAGTAAATTTGCCCTTTAAGATAAGAAGAAGAGAGAGAGCTACCGCCTCACCCCTACTTTTCTTTATCTCAGGGATGATATCGCCCTTAGCATTCGACAATTTTTTCGTGAAATAGCGTGGACACCTGGCAATTAACTCAAAGGACTATAGGAGTGATGGCCAGGGCCAGAGCATTTCCTAACCACTTCCCAAATGTGCCATAAAGGCGGAGTCCACACATCGTGTTTGGCTCCCAGACACCACTTTTCCGCTCTTCGACCTTAGTATAGAACGTGTTCGGATTGATGTATAGCTCCGTGTGCTTCCATATGACGAGCTAGGACGATCACTCGCCCCAGCAGCTAACCGGATCAACGGATGCCACATCTAAGACCACAAAGGTTATAGGATTTGACATTGTGGTTTTACTCACGTCCGCGCGTTGACACAAATCATAATTTGAACCTAGAATTCGGTTCATCTAGCTGAATCCGCCAACACCTCCTTCCGAGACAGTTGGCGAACCAGAATTTCGCGAAGTTTCAGTTGGCAAGGCGAAAAAACTAAGCTACGATGCCACTCTAAAGTCGCCTCAAAGCATACAGTGACTCACGCGAAAAAAGTACAGCTTCACGAGCGTATTATTGACCCAGTAAGACCCGTGAGAGAACAAATAAACTGCGTCCACCCACCTCCGGTTAAGAGCCGAAATACGGCCAAGAATATTGCAACGAACAAAGCGAGCAAATGCGCGCGATAGGTCACGACAGTATGACCACAAAGTATCAACAAACCAATCGCTCTGACTCCTAATACCCTGCATCAGCATAACAGCCCGAAGAAATCAGCTGTAAATAAAAACCCGCCAGCAAATCATCAGAAAATGTATGCATTGACATAAATATTCACAAGCAAGAAGCGCTAGTAGACGGATGTGGAGACATGGGTAATTTTAATGCCAATGAGACGATGACACGAGTGTTTTGAATGAAGACGGGATTGATAAGTCTGATGAAAGACTTTACAAACATAGTCACGTGCAAGAAAGCAAAGTCGTTTGCCAGTACGCCTCTGCCCTCCACTTCAGCGTCTGAAACGTCCACGCATATTATTTCGACCACCGAAACGGTTCCCATTAGAGTTGCCAACACCACTTCTCACAGGTACGTCCACATATATCGAATTGTTATTGCGATTGTAGCGATTGTAGTTGTTGAAGCCACCCGCAGTGCCGCTAAGACGCTCTGCCTGGGCACGGATCAAAGCACGAGCCTGTTGGATGTAATGCTGGTAGCGCGTCGAGGACACCGCATTCATGTTCGCCTGCGCTCTTATCACTTGCCCGCTACCACGACGGCGAATGCCGAAGCCTAAATGACGAAAGGGGGGATAAACCACAAAGCCACAATGATAACCAACAGTCAATAAATCAAGTACTTACGCTGGTTACTAGCTCTGGTGATTCGACGCTGCCTACCAACGGTATTGAGGGGCGGATTCTGACGGATAGGACGTTGAAAATTGGTGCTGAATGCACTATTACTGTTGACGTTGTTACGAGACAAACGTTGAACATTATCAGATCTCCGCAGTCTCTGCTGCCTTTGTACTTGGCGTTGAAATTGGACACCCAGACGATTCACTACCTCAGGAACGCCGCGACTACGACGTTGACGCCGGAAGATCTGTCGATTCACTGCCATGATTCTTTGCCGCACTGCCAAATTGCGGCTTAGTGCACGGTTATTCCTTGTTGTAGCTGGACCAGCGGCTGTAAACACACATGGGGTTACGAGAAAATCGCAAGTGCTCAGAACGAACGGCCAGTAGCAGCAGACATGTAAGTCTTGGAGTGCGGAAGAAGCCAGTGTTTAGTTCTACTCAGACTTTTGGGAGTTGAAAAAGACCACCGAGGACAAATGATCCGTCGCCATGAGGCCTCAAAGCCGTTCCAAATAGAGCAATTCTATGAACTTGTAGTGGGTGGTGAGCCCTGTGGAATTTTGCGATGCAGCTCAACCATCCAAACAACGCCCGGTCAAGTTTTGCAGTGTTAGCATCTCCCCCAGCCATTTAAACAATTCCTTTTAAGGGGGGCAAACTAAAATTAGTAATGACTTCGGTAGGAGTCGAAAAAATTAACTCCCAGGAGCACACGCAGCTCGAAGGCCTTGAACCTTCTCGAGACCGAGAAAACTTATGCAGTTCTCGAATGGCTGCAGTAGACCCGAGCCGTCTCGTTTGGAGGTAAGAAAAACATTACTTCAGTTCCGATTTCTCTCCTGGTTAAGATTCCAAGCCGCCGAATCCAAAACGACCGTAAATCACACGACATTGACATCTCTTGATTTTTTGTCAAGCGAGGTAAGCGAAGAGAAGCCAGAATGATGGTGAGGGGGACTCATTGAGATAATTTTCCGCACCCACGATCAATCATAGCTCCAAGACGTAGAGGGTGATGTAAGTTTATGAACACCTGGACGAAAGATATAAATGGAGCAACATAAGGCATTTCAATCAGCCACATAAGCTCTTTCGTTAACTGCTCCTTTTCTATGTCTGTCGACGAGATGTGCTCCTTAGAACCCAGCTAATGTAATTTGGCTGCCATAACTGAGCAACAACGGCGGTCCTTTCGTCTTGTAAACGATTTGACGCCACCGAGAAAGCAGCAGAAATGATCGTGCGTACTGGCCTGAACCGCGCGCCAGTAACTCACGAGTTAACTACAACAAGCCAACAATCAACCCCAGCGAACCTCCCGCTCCATCGACCACATTCTGTCTGCGAAAAGCATAAAAACACGCACAGGAAGATTAGAGCAGCAGCGCTAGTGCAGCGCACAGTAACAGAAACCTCAACCGAACAAGAGACACTACCACTTGGTGGGTCACTTACCACCGATGCGACGAGTACCTTGTATGGCGGTATTAGCTGGAGAGACCAGAGCGGCTGCGTCTGCTGCGACCCTTGCCGCGATAGCAGCGGTTCGTCGAGCGCGCTGGAAAATCGCCCGGGCCGCGGTAACTTGACGCGACTTCATAGGTTTCACAAGCGAAGACCGAAGCAGCCCCGCCCTCTTCACGGCCAGTAAACGGGACTTAGCAGACGGCTTTGGCCCACTTGCCTTCTTGGCTTTCCTATTAAGCTTAATTATTTCATCTAAATGGGAACCCAAAAGACATTCCATCAAACAAGAGTTAATCACGTCCAGAAACTTCAAAGGAGCCTGAAATTTACGTAAAGACCCACAAATGGGCACAAAACAGAGCATCAACTCATCAAAACAAATACTGAAACCTACCCAAACTCATATCAATCATGCTGCTAGACTCCATGGTCATCCCCAGAACTATACGCACGACCGAATGAAAGGGATCCTATAAACCGGAAGAACGCAGAGCGACAGCACGTTGATTGGGTAAAATTGACCAATGACAGCTCGCCATTTGACAGTTTACCGTTCGCATTAATTTGGCAAAAACATAAGTATATGCAATAAAACAAACCAGAATTCAAATAGTCTGTGTTGCTTCGAAGATGAGCCCAAACTTTGTAACAAGAATTTAGAACTGTTTTTTGTCAAATTATTTTTTACTGTACATTCATACACGCAAGATATATGCAAAGTTGACGGAAGTAATTTGTTTCATTTTGATGTACAAAATATATATTTTTTTGAGCTAGCAGACGCAGAATTCCTTTCGCTACAAGGATGCTATTGGCATACTATACTTATCGCCCTATTTTTCCTCTTCTGTGTTCATTCAAATACTGTGTGAAATAGTATTATGTAAGGGCTAAGTCGAGGCATCGCCTAGTTTTCTGCAATCATCTTCCCTATTTGTTACCCACTAACTGATTTATTATCGTTGACTGCTAAATACTGAGTCTAATCAGAAGTTTTGATACACCTTATTTATTAAAAAAAACTCGTTCAGGCTAACTAGATAGGTCTGTTTTGTTAAACATATTTAAACTCAGTTCTTGAATAACACTGATCGAAGGAAAGTTTGGGCAAATCATCTCCATTATCACCATTATCAGCAGGGCTTTCAGCAATATCATAGCTGTAGTTTACGTAGCAGAATTGCGCTTTGACGGGCCAATTCAGCTGCCGACATGCCTGCGTAGGTAGCACCAGGTGTTCTTGGAAAGAAGACACTTGAGTCCATGGTTGGTGTCGAAACTACGCTGCCCGCATCCTCTTGCAGAAGAGTGCACTCACTTGGGATGAAGCAGAAGATCTACAGTCATTTAAGGAGAGCTTGTCGCCTTAATTTTGTCAGCTAAAAGATCTCCTAATCCATACTTTTAAGACATACCTTATCATCAGTGCAAATTTTGAGGGCTTTAGATGGATTTGTAGTAACCACACGGAAACCGCGACGATCCAAGCGGTAAATTCCAAGACAGAGGATTCTCCAACACATTAAAGCATGTACGAACACGTCTTTGTAACGGAGAACCCGCTAAATACGTAAAAAGAGCCAGTTTTTACACTAGACACGGAGCTTTTCCCACTGTATTTGTGCCAAAAGCCACCCGGAATCCCCAATCCTCACGACTAACTCAGTCTTTAAAACGGTGGCAGTGCTGGTGTATCCAACCCAAAATACAACAATCCTGCCTAATTATGCACAAAAGAGTCGAAGGAGGCGGGTATCTATTATGAATGAACAAATCTGAGGTGGCTCACAGTAGAAGTTCCGCAGTCACTGCTGATTTTTTTATTAGCCTGATCCTGAGCTGTGTCTGATAATCAGCGGGACAAATTGAGTTAATCCATGAAAAGTGTTTTCTGTAGGACTTTGTCCATCCTAGATCATCACCTGAAAAATTATACTTCCACTGATGTGGAAGTGGACGCGGCATTTAGGGATCCAACCTAATCGGTAACATACTATTGCGAATAAAATAAGGAGCATTCTCACTACAATCCTTTATCTTACAATTGATTATGGTTCGGTGAAAGATTTGAGCGAGTCAAACAGTCGACACTCAATTTGACCCCCACCTTGGCCTAGGTCACTTAGTTCTTTCATACCTTGATAGGACGTGAGAAGAGTGTTCCAAAGGGAGCCTCACACATATTGAGTAGAGCCACTCGAACGCCAGTTGCCTTCTGAGAGCCATTTCGTTGTCCACGTTGCAGTCCTAATAAAAAATTCAAATTAAGAGGTAAGCACTTGTAAAACCGCAACTTACCATTCCGAAGCAGACAGGCTGATTCCAATTCTTCAACAGCTGTGCCAAAGAGAAGGACTCGTAGGAACTGAAAGACTGAACCACTGAAATACAACTAGCCAATGGGAACAAAGAGTTAATTATGAAAGATAGGCTCTGACTCTTAAAACAATGAGCAACAAGTATTTCTTCGACCTAAAAGGCTGTGTCAATTGAGCCTATGTGGCGTCGAAACCACCCATCTAAACATCTCCCATAATGTTCACATACAATTAATAAGGTATTTTCTCGTGCGCCCCATATTTTTGTTTTTAAATGCGACATCCAGCATTAGCGATGAAAAATGCGTTTTGAATAAATTATAAAAGTTAAATAAACGCAAAAATTATGAAATGGTAGATCGCCTTTCGAAATGAAGCGCAAGTGTCCCGGGAACTCGCCCCTTATCCGGACCTAATCCCTTTTATTTCTAACCTATGGTTGTTTTTAAACTACCTTCGCATATGTGGATATGTGATTGTTAAATGCCAAGATAGATAAAAAGTTGTGATTTGAAATATTTCCATCACGTAAGCACAGAGAAAGTGGATGCGACAGTACCGGCCATCCTCTCACCGGTATTGAAGTATAGTACCAGATTGGCAACCTTTTAAAGGAGTAGTTATCCTTGCACATCATCGAGTCGTGCTTAATCTGTCTTGTGCAGGCATCACAGCCGTAAGTACTAGACCGTGAGCGAGTTAAAAAATGCATCAGCAGACACGCCTACACACAAGCACACGAAGAAGGCATGGAATTCTAAAGGGATGGATTAGATATAGCCAGTGGTAAGTAGGTTCACCAGACAGAAGTTAGAATGGAAGACTCTGTCCTACTCCAAGTGAGCCAGAATGAAATCTAACATGTACGATTTAAGGGGTGAAGAGCAAGTTAACAACAGCTCAAGCCCGCTGTTATCTCTTAAGAGATTTGGCATTACTTCGCTATGCTTCCATCGTGACTTTACCAGTCGATGGGTAAATGAAGATGCATGGTTCTTCATAGAGGTATAAAGGGCCCTCCAGGGTGTAGCGCGTCCACTTTCGCGTGGATTCCAGTCCAGCTGTGGGTTTCACAGCTTCAGACTGGCTCAAAACTCATCAAGTTTAGCTGATATTTTAAACTGTGGGATTCCAAAGGGAAAATTAGTAGAGGAAGAAATAGTGAGGTCCAAGGATTTACTGACACAAGCTAGTATTTAAAAGGTCATAACACGCTAGCAGGTATTTTCTCGGACACTATCAAGAGTCGCATCCGATATTTGACAACTTGAAACATCTCAAAACTTACTGCACTGATAGAACTATAAAGAAGAGTATTGCTAAAGATGACTCCTCTAGCAAAGGCCTCTTGAAATCGTAGTGGCAACTTGAAATCGAGTCTGTGTGACTCCGCTGAACTGAAGTGATGTGCATTCTGCTCATAGTCTAAACGAGAAAAACAGAAGCATACTAAGAAATAGACCAATTGACTAATCAGTCAACAAACTGACCAATCAATTCATGAGAAGAATGTCCAAAGGCAAATTAGAACCTACGAAGCTCGGTTGTCATATGAATGTATCTAGGCGACTGTTCAAGCGTTGATCGAATTGTCATAGCACAGAGGAGAGTGTTCTTATCCCTTAGGCAGTGATCCTCTTCACTTTCTTTAATGGCTTCACCAAGAATTGTGCAGGCTGTGCAGTGCTTCAGTCGAACCGCATTTAGATCGCTCAAGCTGCAGGGATTACCCTAAATTGGCGAAGAAGAAAAGACAAAACTAATGATAGGATAAAATTTTCAAAAAATGATTAACGGGTAAATGAACCAATCACATACTTGAACAAGAAAGACATTAGGAATGTTCTTGATGCTTGTCCATTCCTCCTCATTGATGACACTGGAGTTACCCAATATGACAATATCCCGCACTTCCATCCAGTGAAAACGCAGAGGAAGGACAAAACTTCTTAGGTTCAACGACTCGTCTGCCAAAGGTTCAACTATGCAGAGGAGATAGTGGTCTCTAAATTGGTACTTTATCGCCTCTGCTGGTGTCTAAAATTTTGTTTTTATGAAAAACTTTAGTATTTGTGAACCATTTGAATTGAATATTGGAGATAAATTAATCCAAAACGATGTGAATGATTAAAATTCATCGATTGTCGTGGACCTAGTCACCATCCTGGTTGCATGGCTATCCTACATCCAGACTCCCTTACGCTTCGACATTGTTAGCCTACAATCAATCGCTACGTTTGCGGCAGCACTAAGTGACTCTGGTCCAAATGCACAGCGAATTGGGTCTCGCTGTCCGAGTGACTCAACTGTGCACGGTAGAAGGAAGGTTACACAGACGAAGAGGCACTGCAGAAGAGTTATTGTAACCATTCAGTTACAGGTTTCTAAAAGCGGCCACTGAGGAAGTGAGGCTAGGCTTTAAAGACCCAAAATTAATTGAACGTCACGGATGGCTTTCGAAACCTCCAAAATCTTACCAGCTTAATTCTTTCAATTGGCGTATCCGGTACCCAATGGAAGCATCCCGTCGAGTCGACATATTTTGGCACATAGGGTTTATGTGGCATCGGAACGTACTCTGCAAGGTTTGACAGCAATGACTGTTGCCGAAAGCAGCTTCGAGTAAAAATCCCACTTCTTGTACTCGTTGGTGTCGGGACTGGACCAATTGAAAAGCGGGAAAATGCCTCTTCTTTTGAATGTGCCAACTTTCCAGCCACTGTTGTGACCTGATTTGGCAGTAAATCACTTTCGGATCGCCTGAGGTCCCCACTGACCGAACGCGAGACCTGATCTTGAGATGTGTCGATCAGAAGAGGATCGGAGAGAACTTCTCTACAGCGTGGAAGAGAATTGATTGGCCATTCAATTCGAAACATTATGGTTGATTGTAACCAAATAAAATATCCTCAAATTAATTTCCTAACAAGCTTGTGTTTTACAAACTCGATTAGGCAGAGGGCGGACAAATTAGAGCTTTGCATATTTTGGTGAATTCAAACAATTTTAGCTTGGCATCTGCACCATATTCTAGTAATAAAATAGGCAGTTAGAACTTCAATGCTTAACAGGTACCGTGCAAATTAATCGCTTCCTAGCCCCCAGCTTTTGTAAAGCATGGTATCGGACTGAGAAGTTATGCATAAAAAGTAAATTAGAGATGGAACAAACTAAATCCAACTCACCCATACTCAGGAACTTGAAATGTGGACGCGTCATCGCTGATAGTGCGTTCCCTTTCTTAACACAAAAAAGATGGGCACCTGATTTGCAAAAAGAATTGAAAAAGCGACATGCGACATTTCGTTTCTATTCCCTTTTTGTAGTCCATGGAGTACATTTTTAGCTGAACACCACTTAATCTTCAATAAGCGAAACAAGCTGACATAACTCGCAACTAGCTTTCAGTTTGACAGTATTTTGTATTTCAAATTGGTATCTCTTCGTGGAGAGATTCAGGTTCAGCCGAGATCTCTAGTTTGAAGGACATAAAGAAGAGCACTACTGTGATAGTGGGAGTAGTGGTGGTTCTCGCGGTGACAGTTGGCAGCTGTGGTCGATTACGGTTGCTGAAAGCTGGCGCTACAGTAGGAGTAAATGCAAGCAGCAATTTGTGGAAAGCGATGGCGTAGCATCCATAGGTACGCGCACCTACACAGGAGATCTCATCTAACTAAAGTTGTCCCTGTAGAACTTCAGAGAAGGAAACACATGCCTAATCCCGGATAATCATCACGGTTGTGAGAAATTCTTCTGTGCAACCAGTGAACACGGAGCACAAACATTAATTACTTAAAAACACCAACCATGGAACGGTTGTTTTTAGACAGCTTTCGTTTCTAAACAATACAAATAAGTGGAATATTGCTCCAGGCTGAAGGAATGTTTCGCGAAAGGACCACGATTTCCTTGATCGTGCTAATGCACCTAATAAATATGCATGCGTGTCGGAGAAGATGAGTTTTTGATCTCAGAAACCTATTTGGTTTTCTGATAACTCCAATGATCTCGTTTAACCCAAGCATTCCTACCACAGAAGAAGCTAAAACCTTTAAAGTGTTGGATTCAGATCCGGAGAAAAAGCCATCCATTTGAATTGGACAAAAGTAGCATGACAAACATTTGATGTTGTCAAGAGTTTTTAGTTGCCGTTATGTCAAATAAATTTGGGTGCATAATTGTTGTGATAGTTCCGTCGAACTAACATTGATAGCTTACTAATGAGTAAAGGATTTTAACTTTCGCGCTTGAAATGGCAATCAAATACGTCCCCGAAAGGTTAAGTATCGCATAGATAATTGAAGATTGGAACTCCTTTTCGGGCGTTAGCCCCATAAAAAGAAATAAAAGAATGCTAAATAAACCAAAAGGGATAATTCTGCATAGCCTCTAATTACCTTTCTTGAGACCTGCCGCTTGGATATGGAACTGAAGACGTGTGGGACACTGGCAAAGATGCCCAGTTTCATGGCCTCGGCATCTAGTGCAATAGTTGCGCATTCTACGGTAATACACAGACAATCAATTGAAAATGGCATCCCTCAACCAAAAGCCTTTCGGCAGATTAAAAGACGGGAGACAGAGAACTTACCTGTTAACCACGGTAGAATTTGTTGCAATGACGATAGCTTTTGTTGTCAGGGCATTAATCTTGAGACCTTTATAGCCGGCTGGATTGATGATGACACTCGGTTTTTCCGGCTCCGTGCAACAGAGGCCACAGATAACAATGTTCCATTTTTCGTAAGCAAATCTTGTTTCGCCCCAGATAAATGCAGAACAAAATAGAAAAATTTCCATTTTAAGGCATAACTATTAGCTAAGAGTTTGTTTTCATCACCGCTTTACTCGATCACAATTTTATTTTGATTCCCTGATCCAATTGGTCAGCAATTGGTCCATTTAAAATGCCCGAGTGCGAAAATAACCTTTTGTGTTAACAACTGTTTTTCTTCATTGTAAGTCGCCTATTTTTTAATACTGACGCCTCGTTCTACTGTGTATTTAATTACACGCGCTCCCCCATCGTCTTGACACCCAACTGTCTATGGACGTCCATCAATCTCGCATACCAACAATAAATCTTCCCTTCACTGGCGCGTTATCGAGGGAGACTCAAAGCGCCACATGAGTTTATAGGAGTGAATGTTTAATAAGCTATCATGCTGTCAGTAACCGGAACTCACAGTGTCAATTCCTGAGCACATAGGTTGTGGAATTCATAGCTCAAACTGACATCATAGATCTCCATGGAAACGCCGTATTCATATTCACGACGCCACCTTTCTCTCTGCGTCTAAAAAGGATTTTTCAAGAGAAATCACCCTGATTATTATTCCTCTTTTTAAGGTCAAGGCCATTCCTAGGAAATCAGTAGTACTCAACTGCTTTTAAATGAACCGACTTTGATGCGTAGCGCATAAAACGAGCAAGTGAAAAGAATTTCTCGCTTTCTGGATCCTGACCTGTCTTCCAGCATTTTTGACACGATGACCATTAAGAAGATTGAGAATGATCGTGGAGAATCCCGGTGCAATGCAATTTAGCGACATTAAACCCAGTTTCAGTTCATCCATACAGATAACCATGTCTTTGTTACGACACGTCCAGCGGGGGAAGTTGTAGAGGAGGGACTAGAATCAAGAAGAGATACTACTTAGATGGAAAGCAACGGGGAGCATATTTTCGAATTGTTTAAAATCCACACTTTGTGAGACTTGAATTATCTAATTGCAGGATGAGAAGCCTTGCTGTTCTGGCCGTGTAATCCAACCTTGCTTGGACAAGACCTTCCAATCTACCCTAAGAATTTTTTCATCAATCACTTGCGAATAAATATTATCTTTTGTTTATCTTTCGAAGCCGGAGTTGCATCAACGAAACCTTAAGTAAACAAATGTAGTCGTGGGGTGGATACATCAGGCCAAATTTAGGCCCTAGAACCTCTAGAGTAGTAGTGATTTACTCGAAAGGATGTCTCGAGAACTTTTGTTTTTCCGTGGTATGATATTCTGGAAGAGGTGGTTATAGTGTCATTAAACACAGAAAAAACCAAAGCCTTATTCCTCTCTTAAATATGCTACGGCTTCACATCTCAAAAGCACCTTTTTTCTTTTTCACTAGCCCTTCGTGGACTATTAGGAGTAATTTTGGCCTCCGATGGTCTTTGAAATTTGTCACTCTGGATTCTATTGTACCTCTATGCCATCCAACAGATTTTCATATTTGCTTCATGCAGAATAAAGGAGTAAAATATTTATTCCTCAACAGCTGCCTTCTCCCGTATTTGCTGGGCAACGTTCGCACTTTTGACCTCAAGGCAGTGGGTGCTTAAGGCGTCCAGAGGAGTTACGGAAAAAAAGATTTTATCCCTAGTTGGGGTGCCATACATCCCAATAGAGATGTTTTGCTGCTAACTTCTGACCAACCTGCCTCATATATCAAGACTTTTTAATGTCAGTAACGGTATAGGAAACATTTTCCAGCATCACACGAGAATTTTTCTCTTTTTTAACTGCAAAGGAAGTTTTACTCAATGTGAATTTATTTCTCTAACCGACGATGGTGGAAAATTTAGGGCAAGCAGAAAATTTAGGCAGAAGGTTGAATACATATGTAAGGAATTATAAATTATTGTATTTTTTGCCTATAAAACCCATTTCGAGAACAAAGGCGAAACTTTTGGCAAAATATTGCCTAAAAACCAAAAAAAAGGGATTTTTAGTAAGCCCTGTTTCTACCTCACGTTTTTTCATGCGGTATATCAGCTGCCGGGAGCGTTGTCCTTCCCTCCATGCTAAAATGAAAATTTTCTCGCAATAACTTTGTGAAGCGAGATAAATCCTCGCGTTTCTTGGACCAGGAGGACACTTGTCGGCTGAACCATCAGTTCGGACTGTTTCTCGGGAAGATTCGGAGTCGGACCATGCTGCTTAGTAAACATTGGTCCTAATAGACTGGACTCCATTAGACGAACAAGTTTTGATGAATAATTGCGCATACAGTGCACCACTCTCAGGCGCCTTAGCAACGGATGTCTTATGGATGTGAGTCACTGTAGAAAGGACAAATAAAATGTTGATTTGACTCGCCACGTTTTCTATCAAAAGTCTTGCTATCAGCAGACTCGCATGCAATCCAAAATGAACGACGTAAAGGCGATACACTTTAGACTTGACCGGCAACCGCGATCTCGTCTGTTCACCCATTTATGAACGTCTTATTTCATCACACCCCGAAAGCTGTCCTCCTGTTGTGACATTTGTGACACCTACTTCTCCGTTATGGGGAAGAACGAGTTATTATAATTTTGTTAAGTCGTTGACTGATGCATTTCCCATTGCCAATAACAACATGTTTATTCACATCATTTCTGACCGATACATAGTTTTCTACTGCAACTGTGTCAAATGTACAGGATCAAATTTTAAGGAGAGAGGGAGAGAGCAATAAGGAAAACCAATGCCTTGGATTGCAAAAGGCATTCAACAACGTTGTATAGATTACAATTAGTAATTTAAACGAGTGACGCTGGAAATCCTCACTACTCCCACTACTTTTGGATTGACGTAATTTCCAAAGATGCATTCTTTCATAGACGCATTTAATTGCGTAAAATGGAGTGAATGCTCAAAGTGAGCTTGATGAAGATCCATTGAAGCGCGTCTCATCAAATGTATAAAAACTCGCATATAGCTGTTTGCTATGAAGGTTGTCCCCTTCAGAACATCGCCATTGCTTCATTGCCACAAAGCTGAGGAATAATCTGGATACAGTTCAAAAAGGGAGTGGAAGCCATGTGGACCTACCAAAACCAACGAAGTGCATCGTTAAAATCGAAAATGAACCCGGTTGTAATGCATCAACCATATGGAAGTGGGTAAGGCAGGTGAGCATCCAAGGCGATCAGGGAAGGCCACCTGCTAAACTGTGCATTTAATTACTATCATTCTAGTCAAGGATACTCATCCATGGCCTCTAGTGCAATAAGGAATCATTCTTCAGTATTGTTTCAAGACACTGCAATGCTAGTTGCACCGACTAACCTTATTTTTGAAGTGGTGCAATTGCACAAGGACACGGATACGCTCGCTATGTGCCTTCAATGAGATAGCCTGCATGATGTTGCCACCATCCTCGTCTACACTCTTGTTTGAGTTTGGCTTGGCAAGGACTAACGCACCCTGAGAAGTGTGGAAGCAAATGCGAGCCAGATCCTGCGGATCCGCAGGTGTACCCTGGTAGTACTTTACCCAGGCGTTGTACTTTGTCAGGATGGCGCGCATTGCTAAGTCTAGGGGTGATCTAGATGAATAGTAAGAAGGAAAAAATAAAAGCTCAAATAGAAAAGTTCAAAAAAACCGCAATTATAGTTTAAAGCCTGCGTTACTAGCCCCTAGTTCCGAAAATTTTTCCTTCTTTTTTCTCAAGTGTCTGAAAACACTTACTGCCTAGCCGTCACTGAGCTCCTCCTCTTTCCTGCTTAATCAGTGATCTCAAGACGACCGTCAAAGTGTGCCAACATTTAAAACAAGGCCATTGGCAGTCAGAACACTCGCAAAAATTATCGGTCAACTCAGAACTCAGCCTATAACCATCAAACACGAGATCATTTAAAACCTAATTGTTGCGAGCTCTTCGCATCTCAATAGTCACTGTGCTTGCACCGATAAACACCACCTAGGAGGAATATGCGTGAAGGAGCTCTAGGATTAATCCACGCCCACATTAACGGCTATGTGTGGGGTTCGTCAAAAGAGTGAAGATATTCAAAACACTTCATAGTACTTGATTCATGGTTAAACAAGTGAACAAGATGAAGAAGAGCGTCTGATAATTTGCAAATGCTGCTGAATCAAGTGGATGGAATAGCCCTTGATTATAGCCACATTCGAAATAATTGTATACTACCGTTTCAGCATCCTTTTTCTTGAAAATTATTGAAGTTGGCGATGGATTCAGAGAATTGGCTGAGACTTCGTCGGTAGTTCAAATTTAATGTGGGGGAAATTCGCAAAATTTCCCTTTGGAAAATTCAATAAAATGAAAAAAGTCGTCTAGAGGTAGGGCACAGACCTGTGATAACTGCAAACTACTAAGTGAATGAAAGGAATTAATGGGAGTGACTTACACACGGAGAATCACCATATTAACAAGACTGCGACGGGACGCGTGTTCAATGTGGAAGAAA
Source organism: Taenia hydatigena (assembly GCA_036345935.2). Lineage (NCBI taxonomy): Eukaryota > Metazoa > Platyhelminthes > Cestoda > Cyclophyllidea > Taeniidae > Taenia > Taenia hydatigena. The sequence goes on from JADWOT020000003.1 coordinate 23,039,668, forward strand.
TTACGAAGAACTGCGCAGAGACTGATGTTGTTGAAGTGGCCACACACTACCACGTGTCTGAAAGATCGGATAAAGTTTGTCCCGTATGGCAGTTGTCACTACTTAAAGGCAAGAATATTTTGTTAAACACATTTGCAAACTAGAACTGACCAGTTCGACTTTGACCATCATCTTTTCTCTCTTTCTCACCCACCCCATTTTTGATTTCTTTTCACTTACATGCGATGGTCGAGGAAAGGCGATGATAAATTTATGGTAAAATGTCACAAAAGGGCAAAAAGCATGATGATAAGCGTAATGAGGTGCCAGCATCTTCAATTTTTCGCATCCCGCCCTCTACCTCTCTCTTGCATGTCTGAAAGGGCAAATCTTTTCATCACTAGTCAATGAAGTGGTGTGAGATGTGACGTCTTCCGAGTGATACAACAGCAAACACATTCCCGTTCCGAGGCTTTTGGATTTGTTAACTTTCTTGCTCTCGAGTTACGAACATTCACTTAGAGTTTGCAGTTTGTTCTCTTGATGATCGGATGTTCCAACGTGGAGATAAAATTTATGCGTTATCATTAACCAAAAGATTAAGACCATTCAAAACCCATAAATACACAGGACTAGTTTCACTGCTGTATCTTCTTAAGGCGTGAGGGAACCGGAGCTGCCTATTCAAGTCCAAATTATTCATGTAAAAGCTCAAAACGAACAAATCGAGTTCAGTCGACGCTCGGGTGATAAGCCTATTCTGAGTTCAAGAATGAGGTGAGAAACATCAACAGATTAATGCTTACCGACCAGTGCTTCGCTAGTCACCACAATCTACGGGCGGCCAATGCAGCGAACTATAGCAACATTGTTATAACTATTTACTTACTTATCTGCGTTTTTTTTCTGTCAGGCACAGAACATTTATGCTTTTTAAATGAGCCATAATTTTGGCTACAAATCTGTGCCAACGTGTCATTCTTATAAATTTTATCTCAGTTTATAAGTGCTTCACTTATTTTCAAGTCGACATTTTAACCAACAATAACTAAATACTGAGAAGAAATTCACCAATTTCTACGGAAAAAAATTTATTACAAGACTGTGTCAGTCCACCATTTATGACCACGGAGATGGTCTTGAGTTTTTGACTGGACGCATCACTCATAGATAAAGTCCAAAGTTCCAATGCTGACATTTTGGTTTGCCACTTGGGAAACAAATGCAGGATGTAAACTGGTGAGTGAAAAATTTACGCGGTTACAGCAATATTGACTAGCTCGCCGAGGAATTTGTGGCTCACTGCTGATCTCGTGACATCTTTGTGGAGGCTTTCGGTACCGCCTCGATGGCGGGAGCAATCTGGTTCAGTTTGACCAAGCACCATTTTTACGTAAAATCACATATAAACTGTCACAAAAGTGGTGGTTTTTTAATGAGTGAATCGGTGATGAGTGGGAGAGAAGGACTAGTGAAGCTATATCCATCTCTGCAGTGGACAGTAATGGACCAGAGCATGGGCCACCTTAAAGATTTAAGAGGATCTTTTCTGATTGAATGTAGGTGGCCGAATCCAGCCCTTACTATTAAGAGGGACAGGGACGATCTCAGGACGCAACCCTGGATCCACCACCATTAACGTGACGTCTTTGGGAGAATTAGTAAAGTAACCTATTTTCTTTAATGGAGGCGCTCTTTAAAAGCAGTCATGCGCACTAAAAGATAATAGGCTAAGGTGTTCATCTGGGCTGAAGTATCAACTTCCTGGGCATTTACGGAGTAGACCGAGACCTTCACACAGCATCACTTCTCCAGGGAGGATTCAACCCTCCAGCTGATCCGACCCTAACAGCATAAACCAACATTTTCAAGGGATAGGTGCAACTTAGACCGTTTCCAGGGGGAAATTACATCTGCAGCAGAAGTGATACTTATGACACTCTCTTTAATTGCAATCAAAAAGTGTAAATGCTCTTAAAAAATACATCTGATGGATAAAGTAGCAAATATGCATTGGATTGTCAAAACCTACTGATGTCCGGCAAGAGCCTGATACGAATCGGAGGGAGCACGTCGTGCTGAGAATTTACGATAGATTTCCGGCACAAAGACCGCAAAAATACCCTAGGAGAGGCAAAAAATAATCGATTTTGTATGCAAACTATTGCGGGTCACTTCTTAAGGGTTCCCAATAGGCGGAAATAAGAATTTAGTATTAAATTTTAAGAAGAAGAGGAGAAGATGAAGGTTAAATAAATCTTAAGCCTAATAAATTCCATAGTTTATTGGTAGCATTTAAAAAATGAGTTGACTAAAATACTTCATGTCGTTGTCAATACTTCTTACTGCGGTGACTAGAAGTAAAGGCACTTGCTTCCTGCGTCTCTGTCGCTCTTCCTCCTCTAATCCTAGATCACCATACCACAAAGTGTCGGCTAGGCGAAATGCGTGTAATTTGAGCCCGTCTGGTTGACTAATTTAGCTTCGAGTCGGCAACCTGTCAAATTTGTCCTCTAGGGCTTAGAGAGACCTCAGAAGCTATGAAAAAAGCAGCACAATCAGGGGGACGCGCCTTTTTGACGCACCGCTTCGAGACCAAGGGGATCATGACCAAACTTCAGTTATGCTTAAGGAGAGTGACGCGGTGACCACGGCGCCACTCCTCTTGCCATGTAAAGCGGGTGCTATGGGGCGCCCACTTTTGATTTCTTACAAACCTTTCCAAAAATTGGCTTTTGATGCGAAAAGTTGGTTAGGTAGGGAAATAGGTCACTTCCTCCATTGATTCACATTTCCTAGGCATCCACTACTAAGATACGAGTGTGTGGTGGATTATAGCGACAACTATTTAAGGTTGCCTTTTGTTTACACAACTTGGCCTGAGAAACAGTCCATTCATAGCAAGCATGTTTAACACCGCATTATTACTTAGTCACAAGGACATTTACTCCTCTAGAGTAGTGGAAGGACGTGTAGAGGTGGAGAATACTGGCATTGCCTAACTCCTGTCGTCATGCGCCGTATTTCTTTCGCAGCATTTTCTCATGACGTGATCAATTGCAAACAGAGCAGTGGAGGTGGTCAGAGTCAGACTGTTTACTGCTACAAACATGATAGCTGGAAATGATAGATGCTAATAGTCCCAAAAAGACTTTGTTTTATAAGATCTACTCGTAGCTGACGGTGTGAATCCATTTTACACCCTAATTAAGTAATATGAGGCTTATTTAATTCTCCCGATCTACGGACTCACAATAGCAACGGGAATGAAGACGCAGATATAAAGTCTTCCGAGCATCGTAACTGGATAGAAGTCACCAAATCCGACTGTAGACATGGTAACCAGAAGGAAGTAACAGCAGTCGAGGTAATTCCATTGCAAGGCTTTGTGATTCTCCTCCCAGAAATCGCCAAGATGAATGATCTAGGCGGGGAGAGAGTGAGATAAAAAAAAGTCCCACGTGATGGCGCGTTTTGTGGATTGCTGCAGGTGTGAACGACTATTGAACAAATAAACAATTAGGTGAAGGTGTCACTTTGTTCCTCCTCCTCCAATCATCTGATAAGCCCTTAATTGACTTATTTTCCCCTCACCATCAATGGGGATTTAAATTAAGCGTTTCGCCAGGAAGGATTAAATAGACTACTTTATACATCTAAGACAGACTTATCCGTCCAAGATGTCTTCCGCCTGACTCACCAGGTTTGATAACCCTGAAGTAGATTAGAATTTTCCTTCAAGAAGTAATATGTGCTTACCAGATGAATAAGACCACTGGCAACCATCCACATGGCGAACATGATGAAGAAGACATCGACAGTCTCAATCATATGGTTAGACGAGAGGATGCCCATATAATTTAGCACCTCGCCAAAGTTGAATATATTCAGAGCTCGTAAGAATCCAAGATCTAGTGGGAGGGAGAAATCAATGTTAGCTAAGTGCTTAATCTTGATGGAGGAACAATATGAAGTCAACCAACCCATAAAATACCAAAAGGCGGGACATTTGCACAAATTTTTAAGTGAAACTGTGCGGCCTTACGCCAAAAAGAAAAAGCATACTGTTGGGCAAACTGCGAGATAACGGAGGGTTTCCCAGGTAAGACATTGATTAGTACACGATCCTTATTTTAAAGTTATAGCATCCCCCTCCTGTCTACAGCCTTTTACTTCTTGTGTACGTTTAAGGTAAATATTTTCTGGACGCGTCTTTGAGGATAACGATGGTGGGCAAATCATGCTCATTAAAAAAACCACCCAGCTAATGTGAAAAAAACGAAGTTGTGGAGACTCGTGGCGAAGGAGTTATCAAGGCGGTGTTCAACCGCAACTTACGCCGCTGAGGCGGAAATCTCTCCCCATTGCTGTGCCATCGGATCGCCTGCGTTCTTGCCTCGGAATTGCTTAAAATTTCCAGAACGACCTCTTATACCATTAGGATGACCAAAGTTTGTACCAGTAAAACAAAAGTGGATGTTTATAGATTCACGCCTAATTTATGAACCAACTCTCAACTTGGTTCCCGGACATCGCCTTTACGCCTATCACCTTCCAGCTAAATGTAAACATTTCATCTTGGTATGCTGAAATGCACCAGAAGGAATTTCTTACGCCTCATTTTCGATCTCATACGCTTTCACACTTTTGGACAACTGTCAAATACCAAAATTCTCGGTTTTTTGTTATCAAGGCTTCATGCGCCGCGGTCAAATGTCGAAATGACCCTCCTCAGGCTGTTGTTCAATTGTTATACCAGAGAGGGGATTCAACATCAAAACAGAGACCTCGTGTTTGCATGGAAGGTTTATGCTTGGGTCAACTACTAAACACTGACACAAACTGGTGTACCTATGGAGGAGGCCCACAAAAGTGCACACCGTTCAAAGCTAATCTAAGCATTCCTTGGTACAATTCAACTTGTGATTGGTGCCAAGTCGAGGCATTGAGAAAACAACACAGATTGAAAAAGTCTTTAAGTCATGTGTCTACTCATGATTTACCTACAACCAAACGTAAAGAAAACTTGCATAAATTTGAGGTAAACAACCTAAGTGGAGTTCTCACGTTACTGAATGAGAGTAAATAATTACGACGGAAAAAACTTACAAATACGAAATAGGCAATCTCTATATATTCATGGAAACATGATGGTGTAACCTATAAGGTTAATTTACACACCGTAAGGATTAATATAACCTAGGGAGTAAACTCACTGACCGAGGTGATAACGCGGTTGAAAGGCAGCAGCGTAAGATCCACTTATTGTAAGCACATCAACCAACGAGGTGAGCTTGAAGAAGAACTTATTTCGGTCTACTGCAGCTCCAAGCTAGAAGGCAAAGTAAAGGCAAAAATGTTGAGCCGTTAACTGTATCAACAGCAAATATGCGTGAACATTGTATCTGCTTCAGAGTCCGTGCACTGCTTTGCTACTCCTGTCCATCTTATCGAGGTGATGGAAGATACTGTTTAATTAGAGCAATCGCGTCAAAAAATTTTAATGCAGGATCGAATGCAACGAAGCTGGACCCGAATTCGAAGGTATACTAAGCTTTCTTCCCTGTTAAACCCCTTTACGTTTACTGGAGTCGATGGCAATCATCCAAACTCCTTCTGCCTGAATTCAGATTCGTCTCACTGTAGTTTGGACGGTTATCGCGCGTATAACTACAAAGTTGAGGACGATGTTTTTACAAACCGGAGGCTAGTTATTGTATCTAGGCCTCTTTTTCAAGACTTTGGTTTATTCAAATCACCCCAATAGCAATCGGCCTCCTGTAGCCTGACATTACAAGATAAAATGAAGTATTTTTTGTTCAAATCAATGATGCCGTCATCAATGTTACTAAATCGAATTTCGGTAGCCAAATCTTATCTCGGCGTCATCATAACTGCCGGTGTAACAACCCATCCGGTGAATGGGCGCCAATTGTGTTTTATACAACGAAAGTTTCATTGTCGAGTTTGGGAATTCAACATGAATCAGGTAAAGTAGGAGGTGCTCTCGAGTCACCCGTTTCGATGGCGCTGACGCCGCACACTAGCAGTTTTGGTGCGCAAAATGTATCAAAAAGGCACTGAAGTAGTTGAGCCTACCCGAAGGGTGAAGTAGACCAGGAAGTAAGTGTGAATGGCCAAATCACACCAATTAAGAATGGACAATCCAGGTGTTAGACAGAGACCTTGAATTATCAGTGGTGGACGACCCTCAAGAGCTCTATCAATGAGGAGAGATTTAAATTTTGTGTCACTGAAAACAAAAAGAGACTCGGAAAAAAAACTTACTTTACAACATCGGGTTGAGTTTCTATGATGTAGAGGCTAAATAGAGAAAAATACCTTTCAAAGGTGTTGATATGGACATAAATTGTCCGGTACTTAAGCAGACAAAAATAATGTTTTATAAGTTAATAACAAGAGGAAAAGTTATGTCCATTTTTCATTCTTTTTTTCAAACAAGTAGGTCTTTTTCTTTCCTATCGTGTTTCTCCCTTAAAAGATAGAAAAGTTTTCTTTCATTAAGGGAAATCCGGGACGGCAAAGAAGACTTACAAGATTGTCCCAATAATGTAGATAATCCAGCTCATTGTACACAAAAGCACGTAAACTACCAGCTAAAAAGGGGAAAAGCTAAATAGCGTCTGATGCAAAAATAACCTAAGAATTGTTTTACTGCTGTTCTGAGCAAATAAAATCAAACGGAAGGGTGATGGACAAAGCAAAATGTGACTCAGGAACTAGCCAAACGCCGCGCCCTTTGATTTATTGCTGAAACCACCTTGACTTATGTTACCATGCTGGAAAGGGACAGATTTGGCCTTTCGCTGCGCTCTTCCTTCGTCCACTCTGATCCAGTTGGTCTAGGCGTGACAACTCTCGCCAAGCGAAAATTGGCCGCTTGACACACCTTTTCAAGCGCTGTAATCTAACCTCTTTATGAAGTAAAATTCTCCGTTATTCAATGAGGAAAAAATTGCTAGCATTTGTGGAACGAGTGTCACAGGAGGGCTGATTTGGTAGAGCAGTCCGCGTCGAATTAACGCAAAAAGTTGTTGGACTTAAGAACCATCTAGTCTGAAGGGCAATTAGAACGGTTCTGTAAAAATGAAGCTCAAAAAGTTGCTCTTGCCAAAAGGTCTGGGTTTCTTGCTAAGTTCTTCAATCAGTGAGTAAGTGTGAAAGAGGTAAGAATTTGTGCATTTAATGCTCTGTCTAATGTATAAAATAGACTTGTTTTGAATTGATTAGCCAAGCACAGATCAAGTTTATTTGACATTTGGGTAGAAAAGGAAAGTCTGTTGATAGAAAGGGGACGGAGAGAGAGGCCAGGGCTGTGTTTACTGCTCTTAGAGCCTTAGTACCGGCTACAACTGCCACTCTAAGATAAAGCTATTAAATTGGAGAGGCACCTTTTTCCCTCAGCAATCAAAATAATTTTGGAGGCTTTTCCACTCTCTTGTTTTTTGTCTCTAGATTATTAAATCAATTCATTTGATCGCCTTTTAAGAATGCTATCCATGTGACACCGACAAAGTTGTATTGTGTTTATGATTTTACAGAAACTTGAAGTCCAGATGAATAGATTGGATTAGGGCTATAATGAAAGTCGACACAATGTCCGATATTAATCTTCATTTACATTTCCTTGAGAATTTGCAGTGATAAACAATTTTAGCTAGTGTAAACAACTCTATCAACACGTTTGTCAGTCACTCAGTCAAATTAAGGAGAGAGTGCGTGTGATTGATACAAGAGCACAGCCAGACCATACTTCAAGGTACATTTGAACATACCTAAGGATCATGAGTTAACCGAAAGGTTATGCAAAACAAGGCGACGAATTGTTTATTTATTGAATGTTTCTTCTGAATCAAAATGCGAATTATAACCTAAAAACCTCTTTAAAATGTTGGCTTACCATAAATCGACCCGTTGGATAAGAAACTGAGGTCATTTGTTCACAAAAGATGCGCATTTTTAGGTTCAATTGCCCATTTTGTCCTCCCAAGCATGGATTGTGCCTTAGTCGATATCGACAATCCTTTCTTTGTGACATCTCTTCAACGGCTCCCATGTTAACACTATTAATGTTATCCATTTGGAGGGCGACACAATTGTCTTTTGTTTTCTCATCATTTATTCGATTTTCTGACTGTTTTATTCGTCTTCCAGGATACGCTTCATCCTCTTCATCTTCTTCGTCATTCGTCGCGTGCTCTGGCGGAGTTGAGAATGCAGTTGCTGCTGCTGTCGATGTGTGGGGCGTTCTCAAGTCATCCGAATCACCCCATTGACTCTCCTCCGCCCAAAAAGCCCTTGATCTCATGTAGGACTCCTCCTCCATGAAATCAAGCTCCTGATCATCATCTTCGAAGGAGTTGTGATCGATGCCCCGGAAGATGTTGGGATAGGCGGTGGACCGTGGAGTCGGCTCTGGACGTAGTTGTTTGTGGAGATACTTTCCAATAATGTAGAGAATGTTAGTCGTGTAGATAGCTACAGTGAGAGCTAGAGGAAACCACCACTTCAGTTTGGACTCAGGACAATCGTTAATCCAATGTGGAGCTGGTGCTTCTGACGTCAACAGTGTGCTCACTGAAATAGGCTTAGTGACTGCCTCCTCTGTCGTCATTGTGCGGTGTGAAGGTGGAGCATCTGTCAAATGCCAGTTATGTGCGCGTGTGCACGACTGGGTGGGTGCGAGCGAGCGCTCTTGGTACTAGTAGTAGTGGTAGCCATACGTAGACGTTGTTTATACCTATTTGACCATTGGCCTGAGCTATTTAAAAGCAAAAAAAACTCCATTGTTTTTCCCATTCCTGAATCAGGGTTTAGTGTATGCGTGAACTCATGTCCATTTATATTTATTCCCCATTCCCCTTAACCTGAATCCCACTGATTTAACACCCAATTTCTGCATAAATCTTGGGCTTTACTTTGCAAGACAGATTAATAAGTCGGATTCGACTGTGCGCGCGATTTTAAACAATTGCTATGTTATCCGACCTCAGTCTTGTTGTGGCCAGTGTTTATGGTACAGTCTGCGGTTAATTGGTCATGCAATGTAATTGAAAAGTATTTGAATGGCTTGGAATTGCCTCTTGGCATATTGTTTTGTTCTGATGATCAACCTAATATCGTGCTTTGCTGGAGTAAACCATTTGGCTTGAGGACTTGCCTTCCTTTGCATAAGCAGTGGAGCCTTACACCTTAAAACCACTTTCGACGACGTAAAAAGGCTTTCCAGCGTAGTCTTCAGCTTTGTGGCATCCGTATTGAAGTGCAGAGTTCGCAGAAGAAACCATTTAAACAATGGTCTCTGATAATATCTAAAAAATATCTTTGCCCAATAGAATGAACCTTAGGGCGCGCGTGCGATTCCCTTAGTCCATATGTCAGATATGTAAATAAGGACAGATCGTTTAATTTTTAGGGTGTTTACAAAAACGTTAAATTGCTTTAAACAAACACCTCATCCACCTTCACCTCTTTTCCACCTTTATTTCACATTGGCTTGACACTTTAGCTTTGTGTTAGATAGTACAATGTCAGGGAAAGGCGGTAATGATTGCCTAAAGGAAAAGAAAGGTATCGCAGAAAAAGCATCTCTCACTCTCCCTCCATCTTTATAACCTTTGCGAATATTTTTTTGCGGTGCGAGGTAATGAAGTCCAAGGAGCAGTGTAGCAGTGAGCAACTAACCGTTACCAGGAGATGCTTTCACTTTGGCAGGTTAATAATTACATGTATGACCCAGCACACAAACAACCAAATGCTCACGATTGCGAACATCAAACGGTGGGTGGCTTTGAGGTGTGCAATGAGTGGTGAGCACGTCGTTTTTGTAACGAATTTCGGAACACAAAAGTTACTTCTCACCACCAGACAACTTAGAATTATTCTATTTTATTGCGCGAAACGAAAAAGTAAAGGACAATTTGCCAGGTCTTAGCACTCTTTACTACCAATTGTAGCTTTCGTTTACTAGTTGACGTAACTTTAAGCGAGTGGATTTGTCAGCCAAGCCAAACATTAATGTTCCTCCATGACAAGTTAATTTCGTGTCATTAAGAAATTTCATATCCTTACTACCAAGAAGCTTTGAACGAAACCTTAGTGGGCTATCCTTCTCCCAAGGCCATAGCGAGGCTTTTGTGGTGCTGGAGTGGTGTTGAGACCCCCAGAGAAAACAAGTCCAAACCACATTCGTTAAGGTTATGGTAAGGAAACATAAGCTACCAGGTTTCCCCAAATGTGATACGTCGCTAGGGAGGCCATTATCACGGGAGCCGTTCAGAAGACGGGTCCCGCCTTTATGTGTTTTTTGCAGTCCGATGAGGAACAATCACCGGTTTAAATGACCTCTAAACCTTAAGGAGGTCGGTAGGGTACGGAAAAGTGGTTAAGCGCAAATTCACTTTAATGTATGGAATTATCGTCACTTAATATTTGCCTTTATTTTATTTCTTGAGGAATCTGTCATGACTATCAAAAGCATAACATAGTAGTTGAAGAGTGACACCATTGCCCAACGCTTTCGATATGGTAAGGCGTATTTAGAGGTGGATTAAATTCTTAGGTAGAGAATTTGCACGGTATGGAGGTGAGTTTCAAATTCGTAAATGAACGCAGGCCTTGTGTAAACAAAAATGCGGCATGTTTTTAACGGGAGGTTTGTAAATATGTCCACAGCACATGCATTTAACGATTAATGCCGGCGAAATTCGAGCAAGTAAAACAGGGCAAACAGCACTCACCCAAAGAGAATGGCATCAGAGGATTTAGTAAGCGTAAAAAATGAAAGCTGAAACCATTTTATCAGGAACGTAAGAAAATACAACACTGTGAGTAGAAATGTAGAAGAAACCTTAGGAAAACTCTTTAACATATAAGGCAGCATTAAGTTTATTCCCAAATTGGAAATTACTGCTGCAGGATTTGAATGCAAAAAGCGCATTAGTGCAAAAATACTTTAAATGAGGAATTGGCAATAATTTTACAGAAAAATAAAAGTCTTGAGCTCATTCAAAGTTGTATAGAAGTATGCGAAGAGAAAGTGATGTAATTAATATAAAGTGGTTTAGTGCTATATTAAATTTGGAATCTGGACAAGAGTTAGAAGCAAAGTACGCAGCCCATGCCAATCGCGATATCTCTGTTCCCCGAAGCAGGCGTGATCTCGGCACCTTGTTTCCCTTAAGTCTGTACCTTTCCTAATTAACCCGAAACAACAAAGGCGTCACTACACAACCGTTCTACTCAGTGTTGGGCGACCGTAGGGAAGAGGAGGTGAACACAAGACGTACTGCGTTCTGTGTATGCGAATCTTAAAAACGAAATGAATCACTTAAAACGGACTCAAAACATGACATTTATACAATAATTATGATAAAAATAGAGGTGGTTCTACATTCAGAATGTGTGGAAAAGAGCAAATATAAGGGATTCAACCCCTATCGCTAATAAACTCTGTACATAATATTTTAACGCTAACATAAGTCTAAAGGATTTTCTTTCATCTTAAAGAAGAAGTTCACCAAAGTGCTTTGAGTGCCAAAGAAAAAATTTTCCATTACTGCTTCCTCAATATGGCAAAAAATAATCAGTTAGCCATTAATTGTGGTCTAAAAAGGTTTTTATAAGACACATACAATGGATTATTACAAACACACATGTTTTAGCACATTGTTGCACTTTTCCTATCCACTGGCTGATGCTTCGAATCAAGGTCACTCGTTTATAATTTCGTATACGTATCCATTTGGGATGCGTTAGCATCAGACCCACAGAGTAATTTTTGGCTTTCTATTACTTATATCTTTTGATCCTATACCGTACAGGATCCTTAAAATGCCGCTTGAAACGTAGGGTCTTGTCTGATAAGTAGGTAGCAGTTTTCGACCATTATCATGTTTGCTATCTATACACTTGAGCTAAAGCTGTGTACAATTTTTGTTTCTGTTGCATGCCCTTGTGAATTGCTGGCACTATTAGTTAAAAGATTTGATGACGTAGTAATAATTCATATTTATTTAAGCGCAGTACCTTGATTCAGCACATTTCACCAGCGCCACTTGCAAATTTCTCATGATAACCTATCAATAGACGGTCCTTTTGCCAAAATTCTGAAAAAAAACATACGTTTTCTGGTAGTGTAAAATAGAGCGAATATTTTGGATTTCTTAGTCGATTTAGACTCGCACTGGGGCATGACACGACCTTCATCCTAATGTCGACTCCACTGCTTCGTCGGAATTCGCTTTGTCTGCCATCTACCACCTCTGCCAGAATTTCTTTGCGATCCTCTGCCTCCTCTCCGCTAGCTCCTCAACCGCTGAGTCATACACCAATGTCTTCCATTACCTACGTCCCTGGTCGAGGCTCCTTCATGGAGCGCAAACCACCCCACGTGATCCTTCCTATAACCCCCACACCCCCACCCCTCCCCCCACCGCCGCCTAATCCACAGCTTGTGCCTCTCAAGCCACGGTCCCGTTCACAACAGTGGACCTCCTCCAAGGCCTTTGGGATCGGTGGACTAGAAAAACTTCCAGGTAAGTTGGCATTACACGATATTCAATTATGGAAGTAGTTGGAACATGAACTGATACTTTAGTAGTTCATATGAGGATAACTTTACAAAAACCCGAAATGGCAAATCTTAATGCAATTTCTTGAAGGTTTTTGGCAATTAGTATGCAGATTTATTTGTGATATGCTAACCAATAGCTTCTGGAAGAGTCAGACCAAAGCACCTTATACGTTAATTATTGTATCGAATAAGAATCATAATAAATACCTTTGTGGCACTTTATCTTTTTGTTTCTTTATTGCACTTTTTACTAGATGAAGTGTCACTTTTTGATCCTCTCCGTTTCTTTTAATTGTTCTTGATAATAGGACAGTAAGCAGCTGATTAGAGGATGGGGCGAAATAACGTGTCTACTATTTCCCATTAATCCTATTGAGGAAGGCACTTTCAATCAAAGCGTCTTACTAGTAGCCTGACCATAAATGCCCGAAGTGACTGGAAGACTAGTGATCTACGTACTGCTAATGTGGAGTTCTCAAGTTTGGGATAGCTGAGGCAAAAAGATTTCTGTTGCAGATATACCTGCGGTCACGTCTGCTTACAAATGTGTGCGCAAGTGTGTCCTTCTGTTAATGAGCTCACGCATAGGACTATGCTACCGTATAAATCTTGCGGCTAGGTCTGCTCCACCAATGGGTAGATGAGCACGGAATCCCAAAGAACCCTTGAAATACAGGAAGAGGAGCACTACTATGGGTCTTGTAGGCTCTCTGACAATGCTTGAGAGGAAACATCCTCGCATTTTTGCGATTGTTTTGCACGTCTTGCTGTAAAGTTACTGGAAAATGTAGAATGCGCAACCTTGGTAACAATGCGCCATAATGCATGGAGAAACATTGATCTGGCCGTAAGGTGCCCTACACTTGTCTGTTGTCGAATTAAATCCGATGCGATCCAAGTCTGTTTGTTTTGCAAGCAATATTTATCTGAGTTTGAAAAGCACAGAAACCTTCTGTGCGCAGCAATTAAGGAGGAGATTGCTTGCTTACTTGGTGGTGGAACGCAAAAGGAACTTTTTCACAAAGTTGATACGATAAATTTTAGACGTGGGAAAAAATTTTTTTTTCACGATATACCATATCTAGTAAAGTAGTAAGAAAAAGGGTCCTACTTTGCTAAAATGTGTACGACTACAGTCGCTGCGGCGTTGGATGACTAAGTAGGGCGAGATTTGCGCTTTTGAATGGATGTAAAGTTGGGGGTTAGGAAGAAAGGAAGACCGTGCCTCGCTTTCCCATCTGGTGTCGCATTTTGTCTTTTTTTCTGACGCTATTCCCATTGGGAGGATTATTTTAACAAACTATTTTAGAGGCTTTTTATGGAAATTCCAACTTCTGTATACCTTAAAAAAGGCGCCTTTTGCCCTACTTATTCAGCTCAATGAAAGGCTCTGATCAGAATGGTTGGGTCCTCCCCTTTTTCTATAAAAACTTTTTTGAATAACTGACTAACTAGAGCAAATGTTTAGTACATTGTGAGTTAATGCCAAGTGTGGACTGAAAAATTCGCGACAAATTAGATGGGAATATAAATTTTTTGCTCCTTTTTACCCGACAGATGCGAATGTGTGGCATTCTTGATGAGTGGGCGAGAAGGCGATCAGCATATTTTGGGGTCTGATAAATGAATGCCGACCAGTTTTTTCCTGTTTATCAAAAAATCCTCTTAAAGCGTATTTCAAAGAAAAATTTGGACAAAAACTCTTGTTCTTAAAAGATTTTTAGAGAAATATTTGGTTTTAGGGATTATTTGGAATGATTTTTCTCGCCAAGGAGGTCCTGTTAAGCAACAAACTCATGTTCTGATGCGAATACAAGCAGAAGGTTTGTCCATGGCTAAATACAATAGTTTAAGATCTTGTTTAAGGAAAGAAGACAATTGAAGCTCTTTAAAAGAATCACACAAGGGGAAAATTTGTTTTGAAACACATGATATAATGAAAATTAAATTGCCGAAGTTATGTTTTGGGGCAACTGGTATTCGGGAAAAACGAGGAAGGTATGTGCGTGTTTTGGGGGGATAAAATTGGGTGTTTTTAGCGGTTCCATCTTTTGATGCCCGGAAAAAAGTTAATTCCCGGTTCCATGAAAGTGATAGTGGGTTGTCCTTAAAATGAACAATCATTTTTATTTTCTACGGAGGTCGCTGCCGTGGTGAAGCGAGTCGACTCACCGTTTATAGATGTAAAATAACGCAATCAAAAATTAAATCTTTATTTTATTGTGTAATTCTCGTTTCAATGAGTCGAAATATTTCTATTTTTGCTGCGCAAACTCAGGATTTTAGGGCAACGAAACTCTGTGTTGCATATTTTTAACTTTAATTTTTTCTTAGCAGAACTGGATGCTTTTGCGTACAACTTCGGAACTTTGAAGCAAACTTGCTTTGCTCTAAGTTTTCTTTATAGTTTTAAAGTACTTGAGTGATCTAATAATTTCCTGATGTGTTTTGACGTAACCCAAAATGAACATGCCCTTTTTGACATCAAACCCTGAAAGCACTTGATTTAACTTGTAGAGCAGTGGTGGAAGATTGACGTCAGTCTGTTTAGCGGTGACTCGAGATCGCTTATAGGCTTGTCTGTCAAATTGTAGAAGCCACGAATTTAGCTGTAGTAATTGGGTTTCTTGACCTACTATATGCTGGACGGAAGGTTCAGTCTACAGACTGTGCTTCCTTTCTGTGGCATGTTCTTCAGGCTACGTCAGTAGCCTCTCCACTCCTCTGTACGTTAGTAATGCAATTTCTTCCACAGAACTTTATCATGCTACAACTTTTAAGGAAAACGCGGGAAGTATGTGTCTTCATAAGGGATATTTTGGAAGAGGGGAAGCAACGAAACAATATGTCAATATATCATACATATTATGTTATGTATATATATACATATAACACTATGTATATATTGGTGATGTGAGTTACCCAACGTTTAGAAAAGGCTGGAAACTTCCTGCTAAAGACTACGGAACTGCAATGGGGATCTGGTTATCAGTTGCAATAAAATATGAAAATGGGCGGGGAAATTTATCTGAGAAACATGTAAACTGCCCAATAAATCAAAATTAAGGTTCCCTTACAAAGAAAATGATAAGAAGTCATTTTGGTGTCTAACGTACCTGTGGGAAGACGTGCGATTACTAAAAGAGGGAGCGAGATTCCTCCTTCCCCTCAAGCATCGAATCGCTTCTAATTAGTACACTTGTGGGGTGGAAACAGACAGCCACAAAGATAAAAGTGACATAAATGTGGAGGCGGAAATGTCTGGAGCAAAAATGGATCGTTTCTTTTTTTTGGAAAAATTTTTTGTTAGAAGCTGTCCTACTCGACTATTTACTTTTATTTTTGAAAATGTATTGAGGGAGCTATAATGCATCTCATTAAAGGCCAAAATCAGGTGGAAGAAGATACTACTTACTAACGTGGGGAGTTACTTACCTGCATGGACTGAGGGGCATTCTGTGGTGCAGACGTAAAACTTGCGAAGGCTAAAGTGGCCGCAGTAGTTGGTCACCCAGCTTGAAGAAATACGAATTACCACGGTAGTAGCCAACCGATATTGCATCTTCGGTGATCCCTTTGTTTCCACAGTGCGACGTAAATAGGAACGTGCAATTCCATCAAATTTGTGTGCAGGAAGTTTGGCACTTGTTTTTACCCCTTATTTATAAATACAATAAATACTTGCAATTGGAATTGACAATCGCTCGTCGTTTGAACGGAAGAATTGAAAATAAAATCAAATTAGGATATTTCGTACTTTTCTTACTTTATGCTATTGGGAAAAGTCGTGTAGGACTTATTGACTGACTTTTGGTATGGCCCTTTAAAGCTGTTAAACTTCCTCAATCACCCCTAAGAAATCCTCTTCCTGCCTACTCAAAGCCTCTACGAGGATCAAGCAGGACCCTTGCTTGGTATATCTAAAAGCAGGATGCTATACCACCGCATAAGTTGCCAATGAGGACTCTTGCATTCTCGGATTAGAGAAAGGGGGAAGAAAGATACTGTCTCGTTTTCTTATCCTGGCGGTGATCACTACCTTTTCTTGGCATTAGAAGGGGGAAATGTGAAGGAGAAAGGACATTTGAAAAGTCAAGTCAAGGTAGCAACGAAGGCAACTAGGGCTAAGACCTTTTTTCGCTTCCCGTGGCAAAACGTTCTATAGAATGGGAATTCGTAGCAAGCCTATGTCTCATTGATTGCTTTGACAAATGAAATCTCTTATTCCATCCATAAACGAAAACTGGAGAAAGTTAGCTGCTTAAATTATGAGGTAAACAATCGTTTTGAAATTATTTTATTAGTTAAAATGCTCCTTTACTTCCTTTTTTTCTAGTTCGCTCACAATCAGTGAAGGCATCAGTCCCCAATCGCGGTGGTCAGGTGCCACCGCCACCTCGACCCTTGACTAGACCGAAACTTCCGGAGGAGCGCAAATCCCGTCTGCAAGCTTCTCCGATGGCACCAACTTCTGTCAGTACTGCTACCATCAATGTCCAGACCACATTACCGACGCCAACCTCTAATCTACGTCAAGATGTCTTTCGTGCCACATTTTATGTCTTCCACTCCAGCCTTCTTCTTGTCTCTTATCTGGCATGGACTGCTTTCTTTATCCTCCTCTTACCTGCTTTCTGTGTCTCTTATTGTATTCGACAAATTGGCCTCCTGCTTGCCCAAAATAGGCGCAGTAGTCTGGTGGAGACACTTTCCTCCCTCTCCCTTCATTACCTTCACGGAGAAGATGCGGGAAGGACCACCATTGTAGTGATCTATCTTGGGAGTCCGGGAATCAAAATAGCAGCTCTAAAGCGTCTTCTTGTTCAACGTATATTCTCAACGACTGAAAAACGGACGCCAAGTGGATCTTCAGGGATGGCAAAGTGGTTTTCGGAGCGGTTGCAACAAACAGTTGTACCTCTACCCACCGGCTATGCATGGCAAAGGTGGGTAGCATTCGAATTACCTGTGACTACTTTATAATCACTATGGCAAATCAGAGTGGCTGAATAGCTTTAATTACAGCACTTTTCGATTATTCTTCTTTATTGACATTTACAAGGTACTTCATCACAGAGGGACCACCCACGGGGCAGGCCCATCAACGTCTTTTTGATAGGTCTTTTGTCTCATCTTTTATGGATTCGACCATCCTTCTTTGTGACATCCCAAGTGTGGGTATTCGGTTTCAGATGCGCATCAATTAACATCGATGAGCACGTCGTACCAGCGTTTTTGGTCGGACAGAACCGACCCGGCTATGGACGGCGTCTGTCACCAAAGCAAAGACCTTTGGAAGAGGAAGGGATGGTGGAAGTAGAGAAGGATCCTGTAGAACTGCTAGTTGGACAGTTAGCTGCTGTGGGACTTCCCTTGGATCGTCCGCTTTGGCAAGTACATCTTGTAGAGGACTACTACGATACTGTGAGTTTCCTTTTACGAGAAATGTATTTACTCCTTTATTACCAGTGGCGCTCTAATTTTCGACAAGCTTTTACCTACATTGGTTAAAATTACTCGGATGCCATAGGAAAACTAGAGCATTTTAGCCTTGTGCTGGTCAATTTCGCTCTGAAACCTTGGGCGCAAGCATTTTGGTTTAATTTTAAAAGCAATCTTGTTTCCTGCACTTTGGCTTAAAGAGACCGTTTATTCAAAAAGAGCGTGCCTTTTGTCATTGGCCCACCAGAAGTTTTGCAAAAAAAGAAAGCACCCTATTAATAAGTAGACCTCTCAGTCAATCCAATGGCTAGTCAACCTTTGGAATTTCGAAGCACTACACATATACAAAAATAGTCGACAAATTTGGGGGTTTCTATCTCAGGGAGTGCTCGTTCTCTGCTCCAAGTAGTCGTTCTTGAAACTTTGGAGACGTTAAGGAACAAGAGGATTCCTTATTCTTATTATTCATCAAGTTTGTTTTTCTTTCCATGATGGTCTTTCCTGATCATTCTTATGCTTGGTCTGCGACGAAGCCCTGTGAAATCTATGAGTAACTTGGAGACACCACCTGCTGGTGGCTTTGTGGGACGTTTGGACGGTGCTCATTCAATATCTTACTTCTTCCTTACGATGAAAAGTAACATGCTCTCACTTCGTTTCCTTAGATGAAACACATTGAGTCTTTGCTCGATTAGTTGGTATGCCTTTGTAGCTATAACTTGGCAACTTGTCAGGAAGGGATTCCATTTAATTCTTTTGTACCGTAGCCGTCAAAACCAGCCTCAGCATCCAACCCTTTTTCATTACTTGTTAATTAGTCGGCAAAATTTGGGTTTTTTTTTTTGCTTAGATCGGATTTCACCTATGACTGTCGTCAATTTGAAGTTTGTTTTTTGGTTGTTTCGCATTTTAATTTCCCCTTTGACAGCTCCTCTTTTTCCTCTCTTCATAGAACTTGTGGCCTTGCTTTTGTGGAAAAAGTGGGTTCAGGAAATTTTCTGAAAGACTATTGAAACCATTCTTTTACAGAGTTTTTTTTTTATCAGAGTTGGAAAAAATTTCCATGAGGACAAATCCGCAAAAGTTACATAAGAACGCTAACAAATAGACTTTCAGCTATGTCAGAGAGGAAATGTCAAAAGTGCTAGGACCTCAGTCGATACTAATGACAAGCTCAAAGCCAATGAGCTGTCATCACAAAGGGAATTCCAATCAGAGTAATTAGTGTCTCAAATGATTTTTTGTGAGCTATCGAAAAAGCCGAGGTTTTGATTAACTCTCTTTTAACTTTGACCTTTGGCTTTAACGTAATTATGCATGAACGAAGTGTCAAGATTGAATTTTGCTAAGCAAATGGCAGCGTTTAAAGATTGAACATCTGTGAATGAAACAATAAGGCTTACTTAGTTTTCTCATAAGTAGTATGAACAAAAATTTATTGAATTGCTTTATCACACAAAGAAATCGTTTAGAAAATTAAAATCCGATTGCATGTAAGTGATGGAATTGGTTCCAAAAATCCAGGAAACCATGATTGCTACTCGAAAATCAACTCATAACAGTTTCCAAAAGGAGCGTGCTTTCTGTCGCCTTATCAATTTTTACAAAAATGACATTTTTGCAATTATTTTTCATTTAAATTTATGGATTCAGATTGCAAATGCACTTTTGGGGCCCCATTTATAACTAATTTAATGTGTTAATAATAGGAACAGGTCATTAAATTAAATAAAATTCTGTCATTTTTGTCGAAAAAAAAAATTTAAGAAGCAAAAGGAAACTGCTTTTATCTGTACCTTTTAGTTAGTTCCCAAAAATGTTGCATTCTAACTTACAGCATATAACCAGGAGTTGATACTTATTTTGGCTTTATCAGGTAACCGAAAAAAATATTTTTTTCGTTCTTGATAAGGGGCGAAGGTTGTGACACATTGCAACGTGCAGAAACATATAAAACATGCTTTTATAAAAAGAATCAGCAACGAGCTTTCACCGTCTTGGAAACCTTCATTTGTCCTCCGTACTACCTAACCGTTACTTCGAAAACCCATTTCATGCCACGTTGATGAAACTGGGTGGAAGTGACTCGAGCTTAACGTGTCTATCGACTGCGTCGTACTTGGTTTCTAAACTGCAGAAGCTTGTATCACGCTAACGTCAAAATCTTATTGAAAAGGTGAGGGCTGCAGAATATCCCATTTCTCAGAACTCTTAAGTTACACAAGTACAAAGATTGATGCACTACCTCTGGAAAGACACGTTGCTACTTCTCTCAGCAATAGAGCAGATCTCATTATTGACTAGAACGACGAGAGGTTCAGATTCAACGTATCGAAGCAATGCAATTCATCATCTGGAGGAGCAAATTTATCAAGACTCCGCGTGCTTCAATAAGTGGACATAAGCTTCAAGTACTGTCATTTCATCTGTCACTACTTTCAACTGCGTGATCGAACTCGTGACTGGTTTGCTAACTAACTTGTGGACGCGAAATGGCTTTCGGATTGCGGCATTTGCTAGGTGAACAAACACACCAATGATCACCCACAAATCATCCACCACGCACTGCACGCGTCAGAATCAAGCAACATTTCATCATTAGATGTGGTGCTGATACATCCAGCCACCAGTAGGGAAATGTGGCTGTCAGGCGGCCTCATACTGGACAGTTGACGATTCTGCGTCACCATCCACTCAGCATTTTTCCATCCACTATCGATTCCACGCTTCTAAATTATGACCTGGCTCATATTCAAAAGATTGTACTTCCTTCCCCCGTGAATGAGCTCATTTGTATGTGCGTTCGGTGAGGACTGTAGACACAATTGTTTACAGGGAATTATTTACCATCCGAGTTGAGATCTGTCTCCTTAATAAGACATTCCGATGGTGCCCTGGAAAAATTGCTTTCAGACAAAGCCGGAACTGATACTTCATTTGAAAAGTTAAAAGGTCAAAATTAAATGGCGGGGAAGGAATGCTTCCCCATTCGACTCCACCGCTTTCCTGTCATCACATTTCTCCTAGTAGTTACTGCCTTTTTCCAGTATCAAGCATTCAAACGGAAAGTAGGGTGAATAGTTGGGTGAGAAATAAGGCTGATGGCTACAGCTGAAAATTTCTTAGTTCTAACGACAAATTACTTAATAAAAGTGGAAAGAACAAGACCGTATTTATTTAGAAAATGTGCAACTTGTTTTCAACAACCGGTTTGAGCATGAACTAGGTATATTGAACAGATCTTTTTTCGAAGGATTAATTTCCGAATCGATTGATGTATGTTTAATTCAAAAGGGAATACAGCATGCTAGGGCCTTTAATTTATCTTTATTTTCAACAGAAAGACGCTCTAACCGTCCGACGAATGGAGTCTCCCTTCTCTCCGTCCAGTTGGCAAGACAAAGACTTCCTTGCCCCTTGGCGTAGCAGTCGTCCAAACCAGACGCCAGGCGACACGCACAGCGTCAACTTTGCAGACCGTCTCAGTGGCTTTAGACAGAGTTCTCCAGCTCTTTCCATCTGCAGTAGTCGCAGTGTTGCTGGCAGTAGCACTGTTGGACGTCACGGAATAGGTCCCACTCCAACGGGGAGTTTGATTGTCTTTCGAGTGCACTCTGCCATCACTGACGATGCTCAAAGTTTGGTGGAATTTCTGACCATCCTACTGTCTGAAGGGATATTTGAAGAAGGAAAAAGAAGCTCAGTGAATTTCCCAGAATCCGGTGCATCAACTTCGGCTAAAGGTGAGGCGAGAGCTTACATGCGATAGATTGGGATTTGTCAAGGACATAAAATAGGAATGTTGACCTGAGTGACCCAAGAAAATTGACCCTGTAGCCGATATTGATGTATTAGAAAATACGGTAACACCTCCTCTCACTAAAGTTATCAAATTTGGACTACTTTGATATTTCGGACGATTTTTAATGATGCAACCAAATTGATCTGGGTTGTTTGATTATTTTTTTTCAAGAAGAAATTATTTATAGGTAAGGACAATCAAGGTATCCAACCCTTCCCAACAAAGCTTAAGCGTCCTCATTCCGCTATGTTAAAAGATTTTTTAGGACCAAATAATGTGATCCTTGTTGATTATGTTTCGATGCTCTCCAATTGTGTAAAGGAAAGTTGATAGCCATAAAATGCAAAAATGCCTTCCAAGGAATAAAGGGAGCGCAGAATCGTCAACTGCCCAGTATGAGGCCGCCTGACAGCCACATTTCCCTACTGGTGGCTGGATGTATCAGCACCACATCTAATGATGAAATGTTGCTTGATTCTGACGCGTGCAGTGCGTGGTGGATGATTTGTGGGTGATCATTGGTGTGTTTGTTCACCTAGCAAATGCCGCAATCCGAAAGCCATTTCGCGTCCACAAGTTAGTTAGCAAACCAGTCACGAGTTCGATCACGCAGTTGAAAGTAGTGACAGATGAAATGACAGTACTTGAAGCTTATGTCCACTTATTGAAGCACGCGGAGTCTTGATAAATTTGCTCCTCCAATTGGTGAATTGCGTTGTTTCGCAACTCGCATTAACTCTGATGAAACTTAATCAAGTTGGGGAATGGTTGGGTGTCCTCGTGAAGGCGGCGCATCAATTTGTTATGTGACTCAGTTCCAGCACTTAAGGAATGCACCGGATTCCTGGACAATAAGTTGATCTGCCGCCTTCACCCTTGCTAGTTGCAATTGATGGGGATGTGGCAGACGCTTCTGCAGTTTCAAGGCCGTGTGAAACGCAATTGGTAGATTAGATAAGCTCAAGTCATATACCTCATGTGCTATTTTTCTTGCTGCCTTTTTATAATAAAACTCTTATCCGAAAGTGATTTTTCTTCTCTCCATTGTCTGCTCAGCCATTTGGAAGATTTCCTTCGTTTTCCTAAAAGGCAAACATTGGCCAAATTTAGAAAAAATAAGCCCTTTTTATGGCAGACATACTGCAAAATTGAATTATTTTCGGTTAGAATGGTCATTTTTTACGAATGCATAAAATGAACTTATTTTACGGAAAATATTGTGCTACTTAATTTAGTCGTTAGTAAGTTGAAAATGTTAGTCATTTTTATTTATTTAAAATCTTGGTGATATTTTTAATTAAACTCTTCAAATTTCTACACAAGATAAACCAATTGTAAGAGCTTTAAAATTTTGAAATCGAACCTTGCTTTTATGTTTCCATAATTTGTTCTTTTAATCTTACCTGAAATAATGCTCATCCTAGCCAATGAATTAAGGAAAAAATCTTATGATTCTGTCAGTTCTCAACCATTTTAACAAATTTAGCTTTAAAACATGGGCTCTAAAGTTCCTCTTACGAAATTTTGCTTGTCATTTTATTCTTCAGTGATTTGACTGTTTTTCAAAACTAATTTTCTTTCTCCCTTTAAAGGGAACTCTGAATTCCACGTGCTACTTCGGTTCAAATTTTTTTAACATTTCAAATGAATAACTAAATACGTAGCTGGGCTGCAAAGACACCTTAAAATGAGAAAATGGGATATTTCCGTTGAGGAGACGAGAAATTATAAACCGTTTTTTTAGTAATATACCACACATATTCTTGGGGTTGCAAATAGACCAATGGACCCACTACAAGTTTTGGGCGTCTTCATTGTTTTTGAAGCTTGTCAAAGGTAACAAGGTAGAAAAGCTTCCCTCCCATGAGCCGACAAAAGGTAGTGGAGAATTTCCCATCAGATTATCAAAGAGGGAGTTTCTCTCTTAATTCCTTAGCAGTTGATATTGATACATTTCTCTTACCGTTTCCCACTAGAGGTGTGTACAAATAGCGAGGATTTGTAGAAGACATTTTCGACAGAATGCAGATGCAAATGTCAACGAATTTACCTTTTAATGAAGTGTCTGCTGGCGAAGGTTAGCCGCCAAGCTTTGTGGTGGATAAATTAATGGGCATAATCTATTCAGCGGTTTCAATAATCGTAGCAAATGACTTCACCGAACGCGCCAATATTCTTATACTTTTTCACCTGTAAAATACGAGGGTTTTTATAGGCTTCATAAAAAAATAATGAAGGCTTCCTTTTGTAACCTATTCCTTCGAAGGAGCAATTCTTTAGCCTACAGGCTACAATGCTTCTACATTAAGACACATGCTTACTCAATCCGCTTTTATATGATACATTGGCTTTGCAAATGTACAACAGAGCTCTTGTCTTCAGCACATCCACTACCTTCATCCACCCATTGCCCATCCCTTTGTCTCATTTTGCATCGGATGGCCTACTGTCAGGACTAGTTGATCACCATCGCCCAGAGGCTAATTGTCAGGGCAATAGCGGGAGTAAAGACGGCAGTGATGGCTAAGTTGCCTGACCCTCCTTCCTCCCATTCCAAGGTGTGAATCTACTCACACCTCCGTTTTGTTCCTCACAAGCCTTCTACACCACACATTTATCAACCTGCCAGTCGAGAAGGTAGATCTCAGTTGAAATTGTTTGTCCTTCAACAGGTAAACAAATCACAGTGAACACTTACACCTGCGTGTCAACACACACACACATACACACACAAACAGAGCGCCGCCTCCTGGGAATGCAGGCCTCAAAAGTGTGCAGTGAGAGGTGCGTCACTGAATGACAACCACAAGCTATTTCTCATCCCAGGTCAGTCAATCAGTCAGTCAGTCTACCAGTTTGTAGACTATTCGACAAACAATCTGAAAGGTGTGGGTTTTCTGGAGACGAGAGAAATGAAGAACAATGTGACGGTCCTCCACGCTTCTTGTTATCCGCTCACACGGATAAGTGTGGCCCATTTCCTTTGCTTCCGCAGCTCTCGTCCTAACTAACGTAGATGTGAGTCAATTGTCCTAGCACTCATTCTAATCAATGCGTGAGGGGTCTCGGTCATTCACTCCCCAAGTAATTTGTGAGAGGTTGAATGAATGTCCTCCTGGACTTGATGCACGCATCTTTGAGTGATCCATCCATCACCAGAATTAACCTAATTCAAGCCGTCCCTACTTACGTCTGATTTATTTGTCTGTCACTTTTTCTCTGTTTAATCAAGAAATGAGAA
Source organism: Taenia hydatigena (assembly GCA_036345935.2). NCBI lineage: Eukaryota > Metazoa > Platyhelminthes > Cestoda > Cyclophyllidea > Taeniidae > Taenia > Taenia hydatigena. Next base: position 23,064,727 of record JADWOT020000003.1, read on the forward strand.
GGAAATTTTTGAGAACACAACAATGAGCACCCAGGAGGTGTGCGGACTAGTAGATTGCCTTATAATTTGTCTAAGAATTCACATGCGCAAGAAAATTGGGCAAACTTACTACAGTACCTGAAACACGCAACGCACACGATTGAGAGCTAAACGTTATTAAGATGATTGTTTATGACGTCGATGATGCGTCGTGAAGTTTATGTTCCCTTTGTGGTATTCAGTTTTCTTTTACATCATGTGCTGGTGTGAGAACATTCGTCTGAAGGTAAAACCTTTTAAAATGTCAATGGTTGATAACCTTTTTTATTTCGCTTCTGTCCATCTACCTGTCTGCTTTATAGATAGTGAGGCAGGTTATTACAGGTTGTCTGTGGTCACCTCAATTGCTGACTGTTTTCTTTCCCATTGAGTTAATTATGGAAAGTCGTTCTTGTCTCTTTTGTAACTTTTGCTGATTCAATCCTCCATAAAAGACGTCTGGGTGCACCCCTGTCACCAATGTGGGCCTGCAAAATTAATCAATCACACCAGTAATTATGAGCCTTCGACGCTGCATAGAGGAAGCTGGTAATCATTAGCTTGGGATGACGGGCTGGTTTATTTGCCATCGGTCGCACCATCAACCTTAATTTTTAACTTTAAATCCTTTAAAACCCTAGTCCTAGTAACAAAAATGTAGTCAGCTAAAAGGGCTTTCTTCTTTGCAAACAGGTTTTACAAGCTTTAGCTACTTCCAATTTTCAAGCCGTACCCTCACTCGAGTGCAATCCCAAGAGCCCAACTTGGTGTGTATAGGTAGAGGAGCCAATCAGAAGTGGTCATTTGTGGTTCAGGCATGTCTGTATGCGGTCACCAATTTACAGGGGCGTTTGTGGAGGCCAATTTGGCCAATCAGGATTTTGTGGTTTATGGCTTGGATACTCGTCTTCCAAGGTTGCATTAATTTTGCATCCGCTCTTTTTCATCAGTAACTATTTATTATGGCTACCAATTTTAACAAGAGGGTATTTTAATTAAGTTCCAGATTGTCAACTCCACATTTTTAACCATTTAAACTGCGCAGTCAAATTTAAATGCCCCAATCTAACGGACAACCCTAAATAGCAAAACAAAATAATTAAGGCATAAAAGTTGGGCTGCGTGATCTCTCGTTTATTTGCCGTAACTACCATCTAGTAGATATCTGTACGAGGTAGACCGAAATCCGCGTGACAATGAACAATAATTTTAACTCTTTTGCGGAAAAAGGGTTGTATTTTTATAAAAGTCCCTAGGTGGAGAAGGCAGACGATTGGCCGCAGAAGTGCAGCAAGGAAAATCAGTTCAAAATGCGCAAGCACTGGGTGAAAGAGTGGGGGAATGAGGGAAATGTGAGTGGGTGGTTGAAACGCTGGGCTACTTTGGAAGTCTATTTCGCAATCCTAAAATGTGCAAGCACACACGCACTCATTGGCACATATTCTTCCGCTACACCACAAACACGACAGCAGCAGCTGTAGCAACTATGTAAGAAGGTCATGTGAGATTGAAAATATTTTCTGCCTGCTGCTTTCACTCTTTTGATGGCTTGTCAATAGGTAAGAAGTCAATAATCTCCTCAATGTCTTTTTTAATTTACTTTTCTTAAGCAAGTCAATCCAAAAGATGCTAATTTTTTCTTAAATTATTCTGATTTAATCTCGACATTCAACATGAAAATGAGTGCTGCTCACTTTGACATTTTTCGACCTGAAGGGGAGAGGAAAAGTGACTTCCAACTGACAAATTAATGTATTCCACCATATTTTTTTATTTTTTTTCTAAAATCAGATGATGGTAACAGGAACAAGGACTCTTCATCGCCCATCTTTAAGGTGCGAATTTCAGAATCCTCTTTAGAATGGCAAGGACATTCGGAAAAATCACCTCCGCCCATTACCGTCCAAGAAGTCAGCAGTATGCGCACATATTCGTCCTGTTTCTGTGCGTGGCTTCGGGAAGTGAATGCATTGCGACGTGAGGTGACGCGAGCCTTCTTGTTGGGGCCCTTCTTGATGCTCCACAACCTCATGATGGTACCAGCAGATCTGGGTCTTCTCCCCTCACTAGTTCGACCCACCCCAAGCGAAGTGGAGACTGCAATCACTGTAGTACAACGTCAGGTGTTCCGACGGATTCAGCTACCATTGGACAAGCTTCTGCATGTTCAGAAGGTTACGAAGGCCAGTTTTTCTGAGATCTCAATGAGCCTTCTTTCTGGAGCCTTAAGAGCTTACCAACAGGTTAGAATTGTTGTTTATTTTAAAAAAGAATTGGAGTGTGGATTAAGGCTAAAAAGAAATATTTTGCAATTTTTTGTCGTTAAACAATCACAACTTCGTTAATATTTTTTTTCTAATCCACCCGTAAGCTAGGAGCGATGATAAGACATTTTCCATCAGAACGGGGAGATTCGATCCACACAATGCAGATCGACTGGCTGTATACTGCTGAAGGGGGTCTTAAGTTGTCAATCTGCCCCTTATGGCAAGCAGAAATGTTTGCACAAAATTAGGGCTTTTCGGGGACAAAATTCGGCATTTATTCCTTCTAACCACTTTATCATGAATTCCATGCCAACCAGCCGTGCTGCTGGATCCTCTCGACTTTACTGTACATAGAACACATATTTTTATCAACGATCCCGATGCCCTGAGATGAAAATCGCGGGCACATTATAGTCCCTCCTACTCCGTTTTTCACCGCGGTTATTAAGGCTATGCGTGTTTACAGATCCATTTGTCAATAATAGGCGCGTTCCCTTGATAAGGTGCAGATTTCTTGGCCACTACATGAAGTCAATATTGTTCCGTGAATGCTGTCAATCGTAGAATACCCCGGATCTTTCCTGCAGACCTGACGAAGTGCCAACAGAAAGATCTTTGATGCAACCAGATATGGAAGTTGTAATAATAAAACGTTAATAGTCTCCTGCAGTCTGTACGGAATGGGCGGCATGATAACTCCTTGTGGGTAATTCTATGGGATAATCAAATGTGACGCAAAAATTATTTCCTCTTAGGAAATAATTAATCCTTCCACCTAAAAAATCAAGTCCTCAATTATTTCCTAAAAAGTCAGGTTTATTAATACCTCTTGAAGTCACCAGTCAGGGTCATTCCTACGTCTTTTTTGCCACACTTTTACCTCCCCACCTCACTGTAATCATGTGATTGTTTGACGGCATGAAAAGGTGATAATCACGTGAAGGCATTGGCAGGAAACATGGTGGGGGCGGTTTTCTTCACTTACTCTCAAAGTGTAATGTGAAGTCTTTTCATGGCTTTTTGGACAAATTTACGAGTCTTGATTATATTGACTTCTTCTTCAGAAAACAAAATTTTGTGCACAACCTTGAGGTGTGTCATGTGAACAGTTTTGTTCGCATCCCATCACACACAATGTGATCATAGCCTTCCAACAGTAAAGTGGTGCCCCAGAAGCCTATGTTTAACCACAGATGTGTTTGTTTGTTCAGTCAGCCGACCACCTACTCGAAATATTGGTAGTCCTTAAAGCTTGCTGTCAAATGAGTTAATGTAATTGGTTTGGTCTTCATCACGAAATCTCTGTCGATGTGAGTAAAACGCCACCCATATTAGTCATTTCTAAAAGGTCTTGCCAAGCCAGTCCCTAGTGGAGACGCGCAGTTTTTCGTGATTAATAACATTCACTTGGTGGTCACAATGTCTCCACTTTGAAAACAAACAAATGCGACAATGAGAATGGGGGATAAGCTACACTATTCTGCTACCTCAACTTTAACTGCTCTAAATCTCCTCGTAATGAACACAAGCTTTAGTCAGGTCTTGCCATGTGTGACCTCAAAGTGAGGAAGGAATTTGTGCGAACACAATGAAGGGTAATGAAGTGATAGATTGACGCATATCCATGCTTCGTGCTATACATGTTGTAGGTCTCCCATTCCCTCCCAAGTGTGGAGGGTGAGATGGGACCTATTTATACCTTGAATGGCGTCTCCTTCATTGATCTCACTAACTACTGCATGGCTTTATGTAGTTAAGTATAATCAACAAATTCTTAGTTAATTTTATACCATTTGCCCAGGGCATGCTTTCATTCAAGAATGCACACACACAGTGACAACACCGATAGCAACGCGATAATACCCTAATAAGCTGGTTAAAAACTATAATTTATAATTTATGGCATTTGTCAATCATAAGGGGATCTTTAATAATGAGAAGAGGTTCTAAAGAGTAAGAAAATGGGGGCAGCGAAAGTAATTGCGGCATTGCAGTAGGACCAAAAAGGCTCGTTTGATTTAACAGTTGAATCGATGGAAGTGGGTTGAACTTGTTGTCCTCATGGACTCACTTTAATTCGGTTTTGAAGTAGCCACAGAAGATTCTTCTGTGTCTTCTTTTACAACAGCTGGTGAAGAAGAGGTAGCTTAACAACTTACTGCCCAGAGATGGCTTGAATTAGGTTAATTCTGGTGATGGATGGATCACTCAAAGATGCGTGCATCAAGTCCAGGAGGACATTCATTCAACCTCTCACAAATTACTTGGGGAGTGAATGACCGAGACCCCTCACGCATTGATTAGAATGAGTGCTAGGACAATTGACTCACATCTACGTTAGTTAGGACGAGAGCTGCGGAAGCAAAGGAAATGGGCCACACTTATCCGTGTGAGCGGATAACAAGAAGCGTGGAGGACCGTCACATTGTTCTTCATTTCTCTCGTCTCCAGAAAACCCACACCTTTCAGATTGTTTGTCGAATAGTCTACAAACTGGTAGACTGACTGACTGATTGACTGACCTGGGATGAGAAATAGCTTGTGGTTGTCATTCAGTGACGCACCTCTCACTGCACACTTTTGAGGCCTGCATTCCCAGGAGGCGGCGCTCTGTTTGTGTGTGTATGTGTGTGTGTGTTGACACGCAGGTGTAAGTGTTCACTGTGATTTGTTTACCTGTTGAAGGACAAACAATTTCAACTGAGATCTACCTTCTCGACTGGCAGGTTGATAAATGTGTGGTGTAGAAGGCTTGTGAGGAACAAAACGGAGGTGTGAGTAGATTCACACCTTGGAATGGGAGGAAGGAGGGTCAGGCAACTTAGCCATCACTGCCGTCTTTACTCCCGCTATTGCCCTGACAATTAGCCTCTGGGCGATGGTGATCAACTAGTCCTGACAGTAGGCCATCCGATGCAAAATGAGACAAAGGGATGGGCAATGGGTGGATGAAGGTAGTGGATGTGCTGAAGACAAGAGCTCTGTTGTACATTTGCAAAGCCAATGTATCATATAAAAGCGGATTGAGTAAGCATGTGTCTTAATGTAGAAGCATTGTAGCCTGTAGGCTAAAGAATTGCTCCTTCGAAGGAATGGGCCATCGAATAATCTTTTTAAATTATTACTTTTTTTGCTTATTAAACCACAAAGCAATGCTTCCACTCTTTACTTAAGAAGAAATGGTCTGTTCCCTTGGAAGCTTTTTGCATTTGACAGACTTCAGGACTGAAGTCACCTTTAGATCTACTTATCCGAACCAGCACACCATCCCCTAACTTCGAGTTATGTTGTGAACGGCTTCTTCAACTGAATGGTCGTCAAGATGCCGCCGCAGGTGAAGTCAATGATCAGGAGTCCGAGCATCACGAGGCGTTGACAGCACTCAACGAAATCGCTAACGGTCCACCAGCTCATTGCATTTTCACGCCAATGCGGCTGCCTCTGAGTGAAGAGGGCATGATTCCACGTCTCTGGCGAGTGCATCAGCACATGCTGACCCTTCAGCGAACTGCTCTGGCTGTGACTATGGCGTGGACTCGGGACTTGCTTCACCTTTTGCTTCCTCATGGATTAGCTCTGCGTGCAGATAGTCTATTGTTGGGTGGAGCTTCCAAGTGCAGTGTCACATTTGCCGAGGTTTCATTGGAAAGCACTGGCGGTATGGAGGCATCCAGTTCTTCGATGCTTGGAAAAAGATCAAAATATGGTAGGTACAGTACGTCTTCTATTTGACCCCCGCCATATTTCTGCACAGTTCGTCGGCTTTTAAACTCGTCAATTCACCATTTTCGGTGCTGTATGCAACAATAGAACGGGCACTGTAACCGGAGAGGCACTAAACGATCTGGATCGTCACTTGCATACACCATTCCAATGTCTTTCTGAAGCTAAGCCCTCCACCACCTCGCTGTACAGTACTTCAGGTCTTCTCCATCAGTGGATACACACGAGTTCAAGTCTTATGACTTCACTCTTAAGGGTCCTCATTTATTGCTACGCGCGGTTACACACACGCACCACTACTGTTGGGTACCATTGTGAATAAGTTTGTCTGGACTGGGCTGGGCTGGGCCAAATTTATTAATAGAACTGGCCTATTGTGAGTGGTAATAGGATACACCTGTCATCTGCTGCCCTGGGCTACGCCATTCGCGGTAGCACAGCACAGATATTTTCCAGCAGAACATAAGTTTTTCGATTATTTCCGCTGCTTCTAAAGAGTGAAAGATGTGCAAACCATTCTTGATTCAAGTCATGTCCTTACTCGCTTCATTGTTCAAACCCCGACTAATCTGCTTGAAAAATAAGTGACTTTCTTTGTAAATAAATCTGCCCTGTTATTCTCCCCACTTTACCGTATACCTGGGAGTTTAATAGTCAATTAATTAGGAGGAGTGCTTAGATTATGCACAAGAAGCTGTGCTTACATCTTGGCATGCAAAAAAATTACTGCACTTTTGTTTATGATTCTGGAAATACGGGGCGTTCTTAATCAATTCATTGCTTCCTTTTTGAATTTTCGTGCGCCTGATTATGGTCCAATGTTTTTATGCTAGAAAAGAAGGGTAAACTTCCACTTATCATCAAATTTCATGTCAATAATATGAGATTTTATCGATTTTTTGTATTTTTTCAGGTGGTAGAAAACGCCCCAACAGATGGTTCCAATCACGTCGGCGTTGGTTGTCAGGTCAAAATGTCCTTAAAATGGATATTTCTCAGGCCCTACGACTAGTCAATCGTCCCAATTCGTCTCAAGCATCTACGGTCTATGATGGAAGCCCATCGAACGAGCGCAACCTTGACCTCCTCTACCTCTCAGGGGGTGTGCCAATTGTACGAATTGAGACCTGGCTGGCGAATCATAACGGAGCTTTAGCATTGGAAAAATCATCTTTGTCTAATCCGTCTCCCTCTAATGTTGATCCTGCTGGAGATGGCGATGAAAAGGCTACCATGTGTCGCGATTTGGCGGTAGTAACGTGCGTCTACGGAAGCCACTTAACTGTCGGCTTGACTGCTAGTTGTCGGATGGACGGAACTCCTGGAGTCGACCTCATTTTGAACACTATGCTTAGACAAGTGGGTAAATCTTATTATCAATGCACTAGTTGAATGTAAAATAATCCTCTTTCGCTATTCGTTTTAGCTTAACCACCTCTACAAGCTATTGGACAGTCGATTTCCAGCAAAACCGGTGATTTACGCACCCCGTCGACGTATTCACCTTGCTGCGGGGCCAGGCCCGTCCAACACTCGGACGCGAACCATTCAGAGCGGTGTGAAAATTCATAATCACCCGCAAACTGCCTCAAATTCGATTTCTTCGCAGTTGTCACCAGCTACATTGTATGAATCGCCTAGTTCAGACGCAATTGGTGGAGAACTTGTAAGAGAAAATGAGACCTACTCATGTCCAAATAAGTAGCAACGACTCTACTCAGTGTTCATTCGTTTAGATAGAGGCTAAAGGAAATCAGTTCCTAAAGTACAACTTTCCACCGCTAAGTTCCAGTTTGAGACGATCTTCACTGCGTCGAAGCCAAAAGCGTCACAGCACCGAGGTCTCGGTAGTCGCAGAAACCGGCGATGAAGCGGGCGGCATCTCTAAACTTGTGCCTATTCTAAAGGCACCCTCGATGGCCAAGAAAACTGAGACCAAGAGCCCAAGAAAAAGAAAAAGAGCCAACGAAAGTTTCAATAGTGAGACAACCAAGAAAAAACTGGACGGCGCCCGCCCAGCGAAGAGTTATCGCCGTTTTGCTCTTGCCAGGAAGGTGGTAAAGTGTTCTTGGAATAATTGGGAAAGTTGACGTCATTGAAGCAGCAACCTTCTATTTGTTCTTTTTTAGGCAAAAAAACGCCCAGCAAAATCACCTCCGCCCAACCCACGAAAATCCCAAGTCCGTTTTGTGACAGAAGAGGATTAAAGGAATGCAAGTTTGATAGAGACTTTAAGGAAAAGTGTGGTGAACTCTTTTCTACCGTAAAAGAAAATTACTCCATCGCAGTAAAAAGAAGCGGCCCTTTAGGTTGCCTTTAGTTGTGACTTAACTTTGTATACGAATGAGAGAGCATCATCCGCCCTGTTCTTTCCTTTTCTCAGACCGTTTGAATAAAGAGAGTTGAGAGAAAAACTCGTTCTTATTCAACCAGCAATAGGAAGGAGTTAGACTTGAAGAGAGTCCCAGGGATTGGACTCACCCAATCCCAACTCCCGCAAGCCGATCGGTTTGAGTAGGGCTGATCAGGTAGGGGAGCACAAACCGATAAAGATGCCACTCCTTGAGTTTTCATGCACTGTGCCCAGCCAAACAAGCTCTCACGTTAAAGATCCCCCATGGACTACCTACACAGAAGAGCTGGCGTTAAAGCACGCATCAAGCACTTCTGCAACTGATCCGCACACCACTCTTGGAACAGGGCATAAAGCAATACTTAAAGTTGGGTGGACATCTCACGTAACGTTCTTGAATCCCACGCAAAAATATTAGCAAATCACAAGGCAGTAAGTGGCGTTAAAGTACCAAATAATTGGGCTAAAAGAAACAAATTAAATGAAACCACTACAGAGGAATCGTGAAACACAAAAAAGCAGATGGCTTTGCTGAACCCCTGAAGTGGGACTCAATTTTATGGTCTGTAAAAAACCTCATCAGATATCAAAGCAATTGGTACACCTAAGAACTAGAATCCGAAGTTGGAGAACTAAAATGTCAGCAAATAGAAGACTTTATTAGAAACACGATACGCGTTAGCTTTGTACAGACGATGGAACATACAACAAGAGGAATTTATCTCCGAATCGGAGCACCACGACCACGTCCCCGTGGACCTCCTCTGCCTCTTCCACGAATCATACCACGGCCACGACCGCGAGTTGACGAAAGAACTAAGAAAGTAGGTAAAAAGGTAAGCGGCCGTACTGTTTTCCTTCCGTGGTTTGCGCTTGGTTGGACCCTCGTCAATAAGAAGTGTGTCCAAAGGAAGAGTATCAGGGAGAATAAAATACCTGATGTTGTTGCCACGTACAGTAAGAGTATCCATATTTATGCTCTCCTCATTCTTCATGGTAAGTTTGACAGATCGTAAATGCGTATTCATTGAAACATCAACACAAGCGATAGTACCATGGACTTGCGTGCCGTTCTTCAGTTCGATTGTCACAGTTTCATGATTTAGCTTCATGAGAAACCTAAACGTAAAATCAAATGAATGTTTTGGTTAGTAAAATAAAAGCGCCACGACTCCGTTACTGGAAAGAAAGTACCTGACAAGCTTCATCCTCACGCCAAACCAGTCAGACCGCCGTCCGATTTGAAAGAGACAATGCAAATAAAGACAGAAGTGAAGAATTACTATGTATGATTAGTTCAACGTTAAGGCGATTAAAAAAGTTTAAATTTTTAAATTAAACACAAAACACCAAACACTTTTATTGCTGTGCGTTACATCATAAAAGGTGCATATTAAGTACTTTCATCGGAGAAAAGAGAATTTAGCCAAGTGTTAGTAACTCTCAAGCAACATAACCGCACTTGCAAAATTAAGGTGCAACATAAATTTTGACAAGGCATATTTCTTAAATTGTAGCTGCCACGTCCGACAAAGTAAACGTCCGATACTGCGTTGCAGCGCGAGTCCGACTTCTCTGAAGATGAAAGGCACAATGCTGCACCATAGATGCAATATATTTTCTTGACTCTCAGGCTTATTCAAAAGGGAGTTGTTAACCTCTGTACCGCATCAGTAGCCCAAGTCGATTCTGAACGGGGAATAAATCTATATGCCTTCGTTTGTCTTAAGGAAAGTCTCATGGCGATACAAAACAAACGCTCTTTCGACCTGCAGTGTAAGTTGAAATTATTGACATTCCCACAAAACAGACTTACCGAATGGATGGATGGATGGATGGATGGACGGATGGATGGATGGATGGATGGATGGATGGATGGATGGATGGATGGATGGATGGATGGATGGATGGATGGATGGATGGATGGATGGATGGATGGATGGATGCCAAGAGTTTAGCTAAGAGGGCATTTCATTTTCACCTTCCTTTATTAACTGTAGCCCACAGCACTTCCTGCAATTTACAAATTGCTTAAGCCACCGCAGCGCAGTCGGTGCCTTGCCACATCTATCTGGTTAGTATTTTGCCAGCAGACGAGCGGAAAAGTACTATAACTTTACATTAAACATGTCTTTATACATTTAAATTATGCGACTTCTTAACATGGGTTTGTCAGATATTTCACGGCTATTAATGCATACACTCTTTGAAGCTTTTCCACAGACTACATAACCGAGGTATTTGCCAAAGTTAAACGTCTCTCTTAGCCATACCGCCCAAGTTCGTTACGGATTCTCTCATTGTAATACTTTGTTTGTTTAGAATACCGGTGTAGTGCTTTGTTTGTTGGAACTACCGGCTTCGATCGAGGTCACAGAGGTGGCCGTATCACCCTAGCTGCGTACGCTGGCCTCCGAGCCATGCCAGCAGTCTATTTCCCCCTGTCCGTTGAATATATGTATATTCTATCCTAGCATTCTGCTTTCTTTTGCCTTCGAGGGAGTCTCAGGACGCTACAACTGGTTTTGCTTTGGGTGACAGAGGTGCCAGCAGCTCATTCCCCTCTGTCTGTTAAATATTTATATTATACCTTAGTATTCTGCCTTCTTTTGCCCTCGGGAGGGACTCGAGACGCTGCATTGGTGGCAGCGGAAAGCAAACCCGACTCTATAGGGTTTCTGTCTCGATCTCTACCGCCTAAGAACGACGTCCGCCTTCGGTATTTACCCATCTCCGTGTTCTACAAGAAAGCTATAAATAACTGAAACAACACTAGCCATGGACCATCTGGGATGGTTTCGTTCCGGAGATCACTCTTAGTGCACTTGCTCAAGAAGATCGGTGTGCTAACGTCTCCCTACAGAATACTGATGGACGAAACTGGAAGTTCAATTGAACTGCCAAGGGAAATCACTGACGCTTGTATCAAGCATTGCCTCAATCGCGTCGAATGTTGGCGACTGGCATGGTCAGTTCGTAGGTACTTTTTGCAGCACTGATTGCATTGTGATGGATGACGCAAAAGATGTATAAAAAGTCGCGTCGGGGACGACGCTCGAAACAGGAAAGTGGCAATGTACCGCTTTGCTTGATTGAACTGCCAGTTCCGGTCAGGGACAGAGGTAGCCTCAAGGCCATGCCAGCAGCTCATTTCCCTCTATCTGTCTGCTCTAGTATTTTGCCTTTTTTGTCTTCTAGGGAGCCTGAGGACGCTACGCTCATCAATGACACGTGCAAATTTTTCGGCCTAATGTGTTTTAAAGTTAGGCAGCAAAGCTCAGAGTAAATGCCTATTAAGATCGGTTTCACTGCCCTCTAATACCATTGTAGAGTCTTAAAACGCATTTAAGACAGTGAAATAGACAGCGATTATTAGCCCTTACATGCAAGAAAACAAAACCGACTTAAAATTGCTCAACCAGCAAAGGTACAGCTGAATTTGTAGTACTTTATTTGTTTGAACTACAGGTTTCAGCCAGGATCACGGAAATAATCGTATTGCCCTGGCTGCGTAGGCTGGCCTTTAAGCCATGCCAGCAGCTTATTTCCCTCTGTCCGTTGAGCATATATATTCTACTCTAGCATTCTGCCTTCTTTTGCCTTCGAAGGAGCCTTGGGACGCTACAGCCTTGTCACGTGCAACGAATCGTCGTTTAATTGTATATGCTCTTTATTTACTTTTGCCTTTTGTGAAAAATAATCTTTTAAGTGTCCGTCACTGTACCTGATTAGGGTGAGCCAGTTTTTTCGTCCTGGTCAACATATACGACATACATTTTGCCCATCAGGTAACCCTCTTTTCATCTATGAAAAAAAACAACAATGTAATGCAATTTGTACGATAAAAATTTGGTTAAGTGGATGCCACTTCGTCCTGAAAATCAAATGCACAATGCGCTTAAAATATCTTTTTAATATCCATTAAGATTGTACAAAGCTGCAATTTAGATGTACTTTATAAAAGTCTTCATTAAATACGCAAAATTCTAAAGAAAATCTTTGCAATTATTATATGACCTATTCACTTTCACAGCATGCATTTTTAATGTACCATTTCAAGGACGAATCAGTTTTGATAAATTTCAGAAAGTGTGTTTGCGCGGGTCGGGAAACTCATTTTCTGCCGACTTATGCATATTTCTCTGAATTAAGATGCCTAATTTGAGCAGAAAAGAAGAGCTGGAATTAAAAAAGGCTAGGCTTGCAGCGCTAAGGGAAGAAAGACTACAACGAGAATCGCTCAGGAAAAATGGCCAACTCTCTGGAAACATCACCCCAATCCCTCATGTAAAAGGTGTGGATGCTGAAAAAATTCTAAATGACCTTGGCATTGGAGCTAATGGAAAGAAGACTCTTGCACCGAAAGCTTCCAGTGTTTTTAAATCAAAAAGTTCTCCCGCTTTGGATTCTAAGTAATGCATGCTTAAGGTTTTCAATGCTCCTTTAGGAATTCATCGAGGAAGCCTCTAAAACTCGTTACTTCTGGATTAAATGAGTGTTCGTTTGAGCCAGTTAATGAGGAGAGGTATTCCAAGGAAACACAGACAACAAACGAAATCCCCTGTGAAACTCCGTGTTTGTTGAATTTGAGATTTTTCCTTTATCTTCCATTTTTAGCAATTACCACTGATACATGGCCGGAAACACCATCAGCGGCAAATGGACCTGCTTCTAGAGCGCAAATGAGTTTGGAATGGGATGATGAACTGTTAGCTGGTACGAAATACATAAAATGTACCGACTTGGTGTTTTAAATGTGAATCTGAATACTGCTGATCATAAATTTGCTTTTTGAGTTTGTGGTTTTTTAACACCTCTAGGTGTGTGTGAAATGTTTAAACCATCTTATTTCTTAAAAATATTTAACTTTTTGTTTTTTTTCCAATGAAAGTGGATGGAGATGACCCATTAACTGATGTTGAGGTCCCACCTATTTCCAATCAGGTTGAAGGCGAAAAGCATGTTCGATTAAAAGACGCTACTACACCATCGCGAAATCAAGGTAAAAAGTTGAGTGATTTCTACACTCGGTGAGATCCTGTAATTCCATTTATTTCACAAGCTTATTCATCGATTCATTAAAGTCTTTCTCTTTACCTTTTTTTGTCAAGTCGGGTGAAGCTAACAGGCACGAGTTTTCCTTGATTAAATACGCATCAAGATGTAGAATTTGATGCGACAACCTCTCAGCTACGTTTGGTTGGGTTTTAGTGAAGGAACTGACGGACGAGGACAAGGAAAACATACTGTCTTCAGAGGAATTCCAGGAGTTTTTCTTGCGTGCCTCCAGTATGGTTGAAGGTGCCTTGGAAGAGGACGAACGTGACATTTTTTTTGATTATAGTGGCGCTGATAAGGAAGAAGAGTAGGTTTTTCTTCTCTCGCTTTCTATTTTTTAATCAAGATCATTTAATTTCCTAGAAGCTATGTTAACTGTCGACTTTGTAATATTCCCCTATTTCAACAAGCCGTTTGATTTAGGTGCTACAAAACCTAACGAGTTATAAACTACATGTTCTTATAAATTTTAAAAAGCTAAAATCCTTAACGTTTGTTCTTGATGCGGCGAGAAATGAATTACGGCGCTCATTGGCTAACTCACTGTGCTAGCCAACCTTTCTGTGTATGCAGTTGTGCAGTGCGTGCGCATGTGTTGGAAAAGGGGGTGCGTTAATTTACATAACCCCTGAGAGTAGATCCTGCTATTTGCTGCACATCAGAAATATTTACCAATAGCTCGAACCTAATTAGGCGTCTAAATGCTTAATGTGGCTTCAAAATTTAAGATAAAAGCTTCAGAATGCCTTTCATCGAGTAGTCTGGTGATGAGCCCTATTTTGGGCATCTAAACCCATTTTCACCAATAGAATTAAGGGTTAGCAACACAATGTGAATGTTAGTGAGAGCTTCGCTTAATACTTTTGGAAGCTTTATTGAGTGCATGCTGTCATTAAAAATGACTGATTTTTTGAGCCAATAAAGCCCGAAAAGTTCTGCTTGACAATATGATTAAAAGGCTTCATGATTGGTTGGCCGCTTACGTTCGCCATGATTGGCCAATAGGCTGGCTAAGGCTCAGCAAATGCTGACTGAGGACTGCATATTCTTCGACGAATTCTGGACGTCAAAACGCGTGGCGACAGCTCTCGACTGGTCGCCCAACCATCCAGAAATCGTTCTGGCTGCCTACTCCCCGATTCAGAGGGAGGAACCGGCTCTAACTCCTGTGACTCTCTATGCCGCAGCTGCGACCGCTGATGGTGTCTGTCTGCTGTGGAATTTGAAGTCAAAAAAATCTGAGTCAGCACCAGAATCGACACTCAACTGTCAAGCGCCTATCACCACTGCTATCTTTTCCGATTTCCATCCCAGCCTTATTATTGCTGGCACATATGTGGGACAGATTGTTATTTGGGATACTAGGTATGCGTTGCTATCTACTTGTTTTGTATATCAGTAACCCTGCCTTCTATCTAAGGGTTATAACAATAGGTTTTCATTATTTGTTAGAGTGAATCGAGAAACCCCAATCCAGTGGACCGGATTGAGCAATAACTCGGCTCATTGGGAGCCAATCAGATCGATCGCTGTGACAGGAAACCAGAATGCTAATAACCTCGTCAGCGTTAGTGCTGACGGCAGGTTGTGTGGCTGGAGTCTGGATATGCTCGCGAAACCGTTCCAAACTATGGAACTTATCCACAAGCATGCGAAGCTTGTGGCACCCACGTCAGTGGCTTTCCTGCGAGATTTCGATGACAGTTTTCTGATTGGTGCTCAGGATGGATTCATTTATGGTGGCTGTCGGTCTGGGAGGTAAATGATTGTCTTTTTGTTGATTCATGCTACTTAATCGAACTTCAGCAGCTTCAGTCCGGAGTGATTTGAATAACAGTTAAGGGTACCACTTTTTGATTTCATGCATATATGGTTGAATGCTTTGGTAATGGTCCAGTGCCCTCTTGTAAAAGGGCATGCCTCTGCAAGTGTAAACCTGCAAGTAAGTAGCCAAGCACGCTACTTATTTGGGTCAAGTTAGTAGCAAATGTTGTGCTATTTTATTACCGCTACAGAAAACAGTGGCACTTCTCTGTTACTTATTGTAAGGCCATGTGTGCAAGGCACCCCCATTGAAACTGCATTGTTGTTGGTCGTCGCTTTGCTTTTTAAATTTATTCATCTTTATCCTTGCGCAGCATCCCTACATGGACCATATTTGGTCGAGCGGTAGCTTGCCAACTGTCAAAAATGTCTTGATATTATGGGCATGGTCGTTAGTTGCACTCTCAGCGACTGCCTAAATGCAAAGTAAATAGAGGTGAAATGTCTTTGGGTAGTTTTCTATAAGTTGGCAGTTGCAGAAAACCCTAGTAAGAAACCATTTATTTCAATGACACCCGGCTTTGTGACTTTTATTTTTATAAAGCACTTCGTCTCTAGGCCCCTTCGTTATCTGTGTCACGTGTGGCTATGCGGAGCAAAGACGCCAATCACTTGGGGGAATATTGCTGCAGGGCTATAGGCGTAATTTCTCTCTCATCAACCCTACAGCTCAAACCTCCTCACGATTTAGTGCTGCTGTCCGGAGTCATTAGTTCTAACCGATACAGAAAAAGAGGTTTTCGCACGTACCTACATTATGATTATTTGGCCTTTTGTAGCGAGAGTCGCATCTACACTGTGACACGCACGCAACTTAGTCTTCTGATGGCAACGCCGTGCGTCTTTTAGAACCTCATTATAAGTTTCGTAACAGAAGATCCGAAAACGACATTGAGGCCTCCTAAGAAGTAGGTCTCTTCTTAGACTTCTTTGCGATCTCTCAGGCTGGGTTGATGGATTAACATTGAGGAGCTGTGTCCGGACCAAGCACTGTTAAGTTGACAGGTTCGAAGCATATTGGCGACTTCAGCTGGCTCAAACTCGCAAGAGAGGCAAAATGGGACATCGCATTTGCTATCGTATGCTGTTGAACTGGCGCATATTTGTGCTTTATGCTGTAGGCAAACGGCCGCATGGACCTAGCAGCACCCCTGTAAAATTTGCGGATGGCCACATGGACCTTTTGATAGGCTTCTTTAAGGGTGAATTTGCGTAGCAGAAGTGTTGTTTCCGCCTATCCTCCCTTTCATCTTACCTTACCTCATAAAATCATATTATTCAGTCAGGCAAGGTGACCGCGATTTCCTCATCTCTGTGTCACTCCTGTGTTTTATGTTTCCAGTGAATCAGGTATCACCGTGCAGTTCGACGGTCATCATCATGCTCCAGTGACAGCTGTGGCAGCGCCTAGTGCAGATGATCCCTTGAATGACCCTAACATCTATCTCACCACCTCCATGGATTGCACGGCTAAAGTTTGGTCAAGAATGGAAAAACATCCGCTGATGTCGTTTGAGGATCGGAACGACTACCTCCTCCACTGTGACTGGTCACCTTCACATCCCGCTCTCTTCGCTACGGTTGCCATGACTGGTCACCTGGACATTTGGAATTTGAATATGAATAGTGAGGTCAGTGTTGCTGCAGACCTTACGGGATTTGTATGTCTGAAAGTGTCTAACAGAAGCCTTGAGCTCTTTGTCTTGACTTGAGGATCTTCCTGAGTACTTTGTATGATTACTTTTCCAGCTATCCAAGTGAAAAGCGAGGGTACCTTTCCGATGAGATCGTAGACCATACATTGACAACACATCGGAAAGACATTCGAATCTTTTGGTAAAAATGCTGTTTGTCGTTAGCATTGGGAGATGTGGTCAAGAGGTAAACAATGATTAGCACCGAGAAAATGTTGTATTTATCGTTCTATTTTCGCGAAAACATTTACCGCCTCAATGCTATTCAGTCACCCATCATGGCTGTTCTTGGATCCTCGTAACACAAGGAATTGTTGGATTTTTTCATTGCTCGCACCACTCACTGGTTTCGTTGGTGCATTGTCCGTCGCTTCCCCTTGCGGATGACTTGAACTCATTAGTGGCCGTTTCTGCAAACGCAACCATCTACGGCTGATCCATTTCTCACAGATTAACCACCCGATCTTTGTGGCTGTTTTTCTTTCTAGAGGGCGTTGATGGTGTTAGACATCCCCTTAAAACGCTGTTATCGACAGAAACGGGCATAAAATCATGTTATAAGAGGTGTAAATGCGGAATGATCGGAGTTATGTACCATCGTCACGATAACTCAACCGCATGTTTCTGGAAAAAAATACCTGTGTCAAAACGAGGTCTGAATCTAACGCATTTCTTACTTTTTCGGGCAAGACGGAATAGTTTAATTCATTACTAGAATTACTATAATTTACCAGTAGATTGGCTGGCGAAACTCTTTTTCGGGTTGTTTAAATCATAGGAAGAAAGTCCCGACATTTTCTTAAATTTCTTGAATGTCCGGAATTAATAAAAAAAGCAATCTGTCCTATGGACATCACTTATTTTTATTTTTGGGGATTTATTTATTCAACAGAGTGCAACTTTGTGGAAAACTAACAGGATGCATCATGCTTTGATAATTTTTTACATTAAAATTGTGGATTCTACTAGCAGGACTTTAGCATCCAACCACTTTATACCGCTTTAATTCCTTATAAAGTGGCTGCCTTTTTAGGTTCCAACCGCATCCACAGTGTTGAGCAATGACGCAGCGCCAAATTGCTGCAAATTTGAAAGGAAGGGCTCCCACATTGCCGTCGGTGATGACAGCGGTCGAGTTCGCATCTTTGCCATTAATGATGTGAGTGCTGCTCCTTTTCCGACGTTTCATTGAAGACCATCTCCGCGTTTTGCTTTATGCGCCATCCTCATCAGGTTCTAGCCTTTTTGCACTTCTACTCTGGTCATTTCGATGGTGCTCATGGGTAGTAAGCGCACGCATGAGGTGAGTGGGAAGCCGCTAGTGTGACTATCTCCATCCCTTAAGGATGAGGCACAGAACCTCAGCGGTGAAAACTGAAATATGATATTTGTAGCTTACGTTTACATGCTACTCAATCACTAAAGCTAGTGGTGCGTTTTCGAAACCATCACAACTTCTACAAAGCATTGACTTTCACCACAGTGACGAGCTAAAGTTGAACAAACCTCTTAGAAGAAGTGTCATCATTATGCGGATTGTTGGTTGCATTTTTCAAGAAAACCGCATTTTCTCGTGCGGACGAATGGACGGTCTTTGAGCAACACATCCAACAACTCACAGAGACAGCGAGGCAAGAGGAAAAAACAGACTCGATGATGCGTGAATTCGATTTTTCGGATCTTTGAAACATGAAGTCTTGAATTCGCCTGCATGCTTTCCGAGGTGCAAAGGGAATAGCATCATTCTTAACTCCATTCGTTTATCTTTGGTGCACAGGACATTGCACACATCACTATTTATCATTTGTACTTCTTTTGTAATATTTTGAACAATTTTCTTGCTGCTAGAAGTGAGATTCTTTCAAAAATCTAACCCAGGTCATGGTAATTTAGTGGATGCGATTTGAAATTCCCAATGATGCATTATTACGCAAACTCTTCAAATCCTTTGAATTAATAGGTTGGTTCGATGGGAGCTTGTTTTTTCGTCAAAGCTAACGAGAAGTCTGAGTACTGGACTCTTCTCTCTCTTGGGCAACTGCGGCGACTCCTCTATCAAGAGGTTAGAGTTGATTGCCCATCCAAACAGGACAAGTTTTGCATGCATAGCTCCGTCGTCTTTTTACAGCTCCTCCGGTACTTCCCTAATGTTTTGATCGGTCTCTGGTGGCTGTGATCCAATTTGGCAAGACTGGAAAGCCTTGCAAAAATGACATTTCTTTGGATTCGGAGTCAATCCATCATCTTGTAGACGATCCTGCACCGAAGTCGAGAATATCATCGAGAGAGATTACACGGTGCTTCAGTAATGAACCAATCAATGCTCTTTGTCTCAGACGTAGAAAGTTGGTCACAGCATTACAGAGCTTAAAGAATACCCGTTTGGCAACATAAAAGCTGCCATTCTTCTGTCCGTTTCCGCCAATTTCACTTGCCAGCATAACGATTCTAAGCCTAGTGTGAAGAGCCACTTTTATCCCTGGGGGAAGTCTGACATATCGTTTAAGCAGGGTGATGGGAATGCGTCAAACTTCCCATAGTCAATGCACAATCGTAAGCTGCTCTCGTTCTTTGTCAGCGCACCCGGAGAGGCCCATGGTGGCTTTTATGGTTTTATAACCTCAACAAAAAACGTCTTTTCGACTGGATAGTATGCGCTTTTTTGCAGAGAAGTTGGCATTCACTCAAGCGGTTGCCAAATGGGTCTAACTTCGTAGGTATCTATCCTACGCCTAATCATACTCTTTCGTTCTGGTTCAGCGCCCTCCCTACTTAGTCAACAACTCACGAAATTCTTTCCTCTTGTTATAATTAATGTGAGACAAAGGTCATTTGAGTTTGTTCATGGCTATGGCTGCTGCTTCAAAAGGAGCGCTGCAAATGTCATCGCTATGGAAACATCTTGATTTGTTTCAGTGGAAAGGGTTCCTTCCGCAAAATTTAGGAAAGCTAAGGCTATACACAGAAAAGTAGCATTAGGGCAGGTATGGATGCATTATAAACTCTACTGTCCAGGTTTCTCCCTGTACAGACTTCAAATGACTTCTCTCCCTTTTACCACCGCTACCTATCCTTCAGCTGAAGGTAATCTTGCCGAAGGAGAAATGACCAAATCACGTAACAAAGAGTGAAAAAGACATGAAGACTTAGTATTGGTTCAGCTGCGCGTGAGCCATAAATGAGAGCTATTTTGGAACAAACAGGATAGGAAAAACGAAAGCTGACCTGATCTTGAGGTGTAGTGAGAAGGAGCATGATGCGATGATGCTGATACTGACCTTCTGTTGGACATGTGTTAAAGTGGGAACTTACAGGCTCCTGGCGTTCCTTGATTGCGTGCTTGACTAGCTGACTGCGTGAGTGGTGTTTATGTCGCAGAGCTGCTTAAAAATGATAGCTGATCCCATCCTTTGTATGAACCAGATGCTTATTTAGGCTAGCAACCCTGCCTGGAGGCAAACCTCGAAAGGCGCAGTCTGCAAAGTGCCTTAATTTATCGTCGTTGGCTTTTAATGGCAAAAAGAGAAATGTCTGAAGAAGATATGCTCACTCTAGTCAATGACAAGTTGAGTTTGGGTGTCACAGCATTAATCGATGTTAGTGTCGTGGGTGACGCTAGTGCCTATGGTATCCGTAAACGAACCGTAGGGGAAGATGTGATGGGTTGGGGACGGTCTTTAACTCTAACGATTAGGGTAAAAACAGTTTGCAAATTAGGACCAAAATTCGAGGTCGATGCCATCATTGAAATAAAAGTGATATCTTTCACTAAACATGTTGATCACAAAGGTAAGTTTTTAGCCTAGAGTTGGTCCGTATTAATAGAAATTTTCGGAAAGTCCGAATACTGAGACCTTCTCTCCCTAAACGAATTCGGACGACACCTCTTTTACGAGGTCACGGAACACGTTTACGCTACATAAGAACACAACCATAATAATGACAACGTTAAGTAAACAGTAGTGTAGTAAAGATGTTCCGCAAAACAAACGTCGCATGTAATTAATGTAGCTATGCATCGAGTAATCCACTGACAAAAAAGAGATAATTAGCAACCTTTTACCACCTGTATTCATATGATACGTTTCTTTTAGGAAAAAGCAATAAGGATTCGATGAAGACTTCTTAAAGAAGGCTGACACCCTCACCGCCCTTGTTATTAGAAGTCTGAACACGAGTCGGCGTCTTTATTATGGGTAAGAGAGAGGGCACAGAGAGGCCCTGTAGAAGGCTTCAGGAAGGAGATAAGTCGCGCTCCTCTGAGTCACCACGCTGCTCCGCAACCGGGTTCAAATTGTCGTCCCGCCTCTGGCCTACAAGCACTCTGCATGAAATGTTAATTCCATTCTAACATATTTTGTGGCATAAAAGATCAACATTATAGGCAAATTACGATGCAGAATTAGTTGCACAACTGCATCAATAAGCATGTGCATCTGTAAATGAATTTTTGTTTGAATGAGCATTTCTTCTAAACCCGTATTTGAGTGGCCGAGTTTGGCGATGGAGTTTGGGCATGGGGTCCTCGGCCGTCTGATTTGCTGAGAAACCAACAAATGGTACTTTTAGTTATGAATTTTAGGAAAACATACGATTCCTCGAGATTTTAATTTGGTGCCTAGTCTTGTGAACGTTCATTTTGTCGGTCCTATTGTCTTCTATTTTTTAAATTTTATTTTTTCCGGAGCACTAAGTTACTGCCTTCCTTTCTGTGATGAATCGGGTTATCTACTAATAATGTCGGCTTCTTTTATTGTTATTCGCTTGTAACAGAAATTACTCTCTTTGCTTCACTGGTTAAACTTAAGTACTTTGTTTTTATTCATGTAGTATGAAAATGGTTGATATTGAGTATAAGCGTGAGTTAGAAGCTAAACGTGAACGCGTTGAGGACATATTTGATTTTGAAGGATGTAAAGTCGGCCGAGGCACCTATGGCAGTGTCTTTAAAGCCAAACGCAAAGACGCAAAAGATGATCGTGAGTACGCGCTTAAACAAATTGAAGGGACAGGTTTATCTATGTCATCTTGCCGCGAAATCGGGGTGAGATTTGTCTATTATTTTTCACATTTTCTCATTTTAGCTTCTTCGCGAGCTAAAACACCCAAATGTCATGACTTTGCATCGAGTGTTTCTCAATCACACCACTCGAAAAATCTGGCTTCTGTTTGACTACGCTGAGTACGACCTGTGGCATATTATTAAGTTTCATCGTACTGCTAAAGTTAATAAGACCTCATTCAACGTTTACCCAAACATGGTCAAGAGTCTGATGTATCAAATCCTCAATGGGATTGATTACATTCATTCAAATTGGGTTCTTCATCGTGATTTGGTAAATGTTTTAATTCCATAATTCTTGTCTAATTCTTCTAGAAACCAGCGAATATAGTCGTGATGGGTGAAGGCAGCGAACGCGGTTGTGTCAAAATCGGTGATCTTGGCTTCTCCCGTCTTTTTTATCAGCCCCTCAAGCCTTTAGCTGATCTGGATCCAGTTGTGGTTACCTTTTGGTATCGGGCTCCCGAACTACTGTTGGGTGCTAGGCATTACACGAAAGCGATAGATATTTGGGCTATCGGTTGTATCTTTGCTGAGTTGCTTACCTACGAACCGATATTCCATTGCCGGCAAGAGGATATCAAGACCAGTACACCGTATCATAAGGAGCAGTTAGAGAGGATATTTCGGGTGATGGGCTATCCCACAGGTTCGTTTGCTTTTGTAGTCTTGACATTTTTTCTGCAACTTTTAAGGCATTACTTCTTTACAGATGAGGTCTGGCCGGATATGCGAAAGATGCCCGATTATCCTCAGCTGATGAGAGATTCTATAACTCGGAAGGCATATGGCAAGTACTATCTGGAGGGATATCTCATGGAAAAGAAGGTCAACATGGGACGTTATGAGATTTCTTTGGTGAATGTCTCCCTTATTCCCTTTTTGCTTTTACTCTGAGTCATTCAACTTATTTTTTCCCATTTTTTTTGGACAGCTGCAGTCGTTGCTGACTATCGATCCCCTTCGGCGGCCGTCGGCTGAAGATGCCTTGAAGCACGACTACTTCAAGACTGGGGAAAAACCGAACGATGAGTGAGTTTTAGCATTCTACCGAGATATTTCAGCTAAAAATTGGCGTATATATGGTGCCTTAAGTCTTCCCTTTGATGGTAATGCGCTGAATCATCATGGGACATTATTGATTTTGAGAAGGATCTGAATTCCTTAGGCTTCGTTAGAAGACCTTGTCTTTAAGTGGAGTACAACCTTCAGGGCTTGAGGGTACCCTATATCAATGTGATATGACGTGTGCCTGAATAATCAAACTACGACCTACAATATTTTGTCGAAATATTTTTAGTGATTTTGATCTGTTTCTGCATCTGAAATAAGGTGAATTGTTGCACGCAATTAGGCATAGCCTTGTAGCCGCACGCAAATTCGAAGCTAGAGATAATTAGACTTCAATAAAAGTTGCAAATCTACGCAAGTTTCTTAGAGTATTCTCCTCAACCTTGTTTTAGTAGACCAATGCAGATAGCTGGAATTTTCTATTAAATTGTTGATGTAAAAGCTGAGGGTGTTTGCTTTTTATTGAATACAAGAAAACCTAGTTGAGGTTAGATACTTTTCAACACAATTACATTTAAAATGCCCATGCGAAACGGGTTTAATTTGTTTTTTCAGCAAATTGACTTCAAAAGCGATAACATTCGGACCCTATCTCATTTATGGGGCTTCTCCCATTTAATTCTGTCAGGTTATTAACTCGATTTCATGGTTTGAGCATTCAAGCCAAGCGTGCAAGTTAGAAGCGAGGACACCTTAATTTTTAATTTTTAATTTGAAACTTAATCCCTTTGTGAGCAAAAAAACTGCTTCATCATTTATGGCTAAAGGACGTCAAATTCGACCCACGGAGTCTTAAATTCGGTTTTTACTAATTGGCTTTTCTTTGGAAACCGAAATCTCCGTGTTTTATTTACAGCAGTTTCCTTGGCATACCTCCAACTCTGAAATACCACCTTGAAAATAACACTCGCGCCTTGTTACTTTCATTCTGTATGTGGATGGAGTGCACTCCCAAGTGGAGAGTGAAGTGGTTTTCAACACCAACTTACTAGCCCATTTGCATGTCTGGAGCTGTTGGATTTCGATTAGTCCAGATTAGCCTTAATTTCATAATCCCATTGTCTCTCCTGTTAGTAATCCAGATCGCATCTCTTCGTGTACATTTTTGTGGTTCAACTAGCCTCTTTCGGACCCAGAACAAATGGATCTCCAACCCGGGCTATGTTTTTACTCACTAGGCATGGTGATTGGTTGGACAGATATCTCTGCTACCACAAAGGAAACCCATTCACCACGAAATTCATCAAACTGATGCCTAGAATTGGAATGTCTTAGTCATGCAATCCTACTTTGGTGTGAGTGGCTAGATATTGTTTTCAAATAGTTGCTCATTTGTTTACACCTCTAGAAGGTCCGCAGTTAGTGGCCGACATGAAGGTTTGATTCGGTAGGCATTGCCTTGATTAATAAGAGCGGTATGAAAATTAACCTTTTTCTTTTTGTCCTAGTAGCCATTTTCGAGCAACTTCGGTGCTTCAACCTTCCAAAACGCTTGGATGATAGGACTTGATGAAAAATTTGCTTTTCATTTGGTATCAATATGACTTCCTTTTCAGCGTCTTTGGTGGCCTTCCGATCCCCTACCCCAAACGTGAATTCATCACCGATGACGAGCCTGATGACAATAAGCAGCAGCAACAGCAACAACAGCAGCAGCAGCAAGGAACAGCGGCGAAGACTGGTGGTGTGCCACAACAACAACAGCAACAACAACCACAACCTCAGCAACAGCAGCAGCATCACCCACACCAACAGAAGGTTCAACAACAGTCCGCTGGCGGTGTTGTAGCTGGGGCAAGTGGAATGCACACAGTGCAGCATTATCCCTCTGCATCGGCCCAACCTCCTATGGTAAGATAGTAAACTACAAGTCCTACTTATTTAAATTCTAGAAGGCAGTGTTGTTCTGGCATGGTCTCTGGTTTTTATGCATTTTTGCCAAGTGCGACTTTTGCTTTTCATGCATGTATATTTATGTAGTCCGTCAATCTGCACAAGGTCGACAAATCCTTATGACGATTTTTTGGGATGCTAATGCTACCCGCAGCCTTCAATTAGCGTAATTACGTCTTGCAGTTCGGTTTTACATTCGCCTCATGCAAATTTTCTCCACATTGAATTTCGCTTTTCTAGTGATTTGGTCTTTAGTGTAATTTTTACTAGGAAGTGGGTTTATTCTGTAGTTGCTGCTTAAAAGAGCAATTTTTCAGCCACAACACCTATTAAACACAACTAATTATTGTTTTACTACACCGCTTCTGCTTATTCTACAATTCTTTGGTCAGTTTAATGACTTCCAAGCGCAGAACAGCAATTCATTAAGCAGTATATAATATGCTTTGCGATACAGTTCCCGCTAAGTCATTGTCTTTTTTTGCTGTACAGTATTTCGCCTCTTCCTCGGCTCTGCCACCTATGGTAAGATGAGTCGCTTCTTTGTCTCGAGTTACTAAATGAAGTCCCCATCCTCCTTAATTCACTTTATTTAGGAGGGCTTGTTGTCCCATTAAATCCATTGCTTTTCTGCTTGCGTATACTTTTATTACGTGTGCCTTTTGGCGTTTGTGTTTCCTTATTCTTGGTATCAGAAATGATCTGACATTCATTAACTTTTTGCAAAAGTAATACTCAAATGACCAGTTTCTCTAGGCCTATTTCTGGTGCTTAATTTCGTCATAATATTGGTATTTTCATTATCAATTCCCATTATATTTGATGACGTTTCCCGAAACATTTCATTAAAGTATCTTTAAGGTAGCTACTGAAGTGCTATTAATTGGCGTGCCAGTTTGCCTCGCTCTTCTCTAAATCACCATTAAATGGGCACGGAAATTCACCCACCGAACAAATGAAGCTTGCTCCTTGAGAATTAACATTCAACCCAAATGTTTTCGAACTGACTGTTGACATGAGCGTCATCCGGATCGTACTAAGTCCTTGGCTTTTTTTGACATAGGACTACCTTCCTCCGCCCGCCCAGCCTCCTATGGTAAGATAAATTCAGTTGGATTTTACAGCCCTCCCTCCACATCCTACCCATTTTTAATCAAAAGGGAAAAGCTTTTCTGAAAGAGTTTCTGCTCTTGTGCTTTAACGTGCTGTTTTCTGGCGTAACTTGAGCATTTTTTTTGTCCAGACTTGGGCAAAATGCTGTCGTTACCCACCGGCACTATTTATTTAGCGCCTCTTTTCAGTTGTGTATTGCCATTGGGTCTGCATTTTATTCCCACTTCTGGTGCAAAGCTTTACCTTTCTATCGTATTATTCATGCTTCTCAAGATTATTTGCCGTGCTTATGCAAATCATACGTTCGATGGTGGGTCGGCGAAAAGTACTAATTGGTACTGAATCCTGAAAGGCCGTCTGCTTAAGTTGAATTCGGATGCCTCTGATCAGTGATTCATAGAGTGAACTGGAAAATCGGGGCTGGTGGCTGTTTCAGATTTATTTCCATAATGCTCCGTGTTCCCTTTTACTCGGATGTCGCGCCGGCAACTGTTGAATGCAAATTGAGACGACATTTCAAATGTTAAAACATGGTTGTGAAATGGTGATTTGTACGATTACGCATTTAACACTATGGCTTGTCATTATCGCTGTATGGTGGAGGCATTGTTGGGGTATATGGACGAATCAATGAGTTTTACAGCTCAAATCTATTTGCCAAATTCGCCCTTTCTCTCCAAGCACCCTTTCGTAACGAGTCTCATTTCACATGTCATGTTTACTTAACAATGACTTGCAGAATTTGATTTTTATGGAATCTAACTGGATCAGAGTGCAACTGGAGTGGTTTATTTGAAGTGCATGTATTTAAAAGGCACACTTCGACAGGGAGCAACCATCTCATCTAGTCTTGAGCAATTGTAAAGCAGTAACTTTATTTACTTGATTTCAGGGCATGGAACTTCTTATTACTCATATGTGTGCTATTTGAGAGTTCAAATTTTGAAAATAAACTCGGGTTGGAGATTTAGTTGAAGGCGGTTTACCGTTCTATAACACGGCAGTGGAGCCTGCTGAAGTTACAGGTTTTTACTTATGGCTTAAAAATGGATTCTGTCCTTCATACGGCTTATGAAATGTGGATGCGCATAAGTCAATTATCCTCTTTGGTTTGCCGTTTCATTTTCAGAAGACTAAGCCAGCTTTGTACGATGTGGACTGCAGACGCCAATTTTCACTGCGAAGTCTTCACTTGATAGAAATTAAGCCTCCAATGTGCGCAGGAAGAACTTCAGAAACTTCCGAAGCAGGTTGGCAGTAGGTCAAAAGTAGCCAGCTAGATATGAACTTCAACACGGAATTGACTGAGACAGGTGATTATCACCTTTTCTTTGAAGTACAGTGTTGCGAGCTACATTGGACGAAGGATTTGGGAATAAAGTGCGATAGAAGCGGTGGAAGCTTGGGTCTGGTTTTTTGCTTCTTGACGAAATTTCTTAACCACATGCCTTCATTTGCTTATTTTTTACCGCAAAAGATTTGCTCAGAAGACCTTTGACACTGTAGTATTATCTATTTTGATTTCGAAGCTTTTGAGATCATTCTTTAACGGCAAGGCCTTTCACTCTGCGTTTTCTTTTCGATTCAACAAAATATGAGGATTCTTCGATCTCGCAGTACGAGCAGGGATGTTTTTTTGTTGATACGGAGACAGAGGTAGGGAGAGAGCCAGGGAGGGTCTTTGCGAATTATCCTTCTTCGGCTCTTCCTCACCCTTCTCTACCCCCACCATCGTCAACACCGCTACCCCCCCTCATCTCGAATGAGTGGCGCTACATGGGGTCCAATCATCCTCAGAACTATCGGTGCTTCTATCCTCCACCACCACTACCACTTTCCGTGAGATGTGTTCCGTTGGCTTTACTTGGTTCACCGTTGACTGTTGCTTCGCTGGCTAATTAGGTGATTCACTAGACGTTGCTTTTTTCCTGTTTTTGCGCTGACAATCCTTTCTGGGCTATCTTTTCAAGGCTACTTTTGTGTTGGCGCCAGGCAAAATGGCTCACCCTAAGCCATAAATTGCGAGGGACAAAGATTTCAATCGGAACGTCTTTATTGCAGGACACTGTGATTAGGCTAAAAGTGCTTGTGTGTGCCTAAACTGGCCGAACGGCAGGGACACAGAGTGATTTTAGTTTCATTTGCGTACTGTATTTTGACTGGCCTTTGCAATACAGTGATTATCGGCACATTTGAGGTGAATTTGCACATGATACTGGCCAATTGGAGAAGTCGAGCTGGAGACATCTTCAGCACAATTTGTACATCGAAGCTCCGGATATGAAATGGTCAAGTGCTTTAAGTGGCAAATCACGTTTTGCTGCCTATCTTTGCTCTATAAACGTGTTTTTCTGATTTGTATTGAGTTAATATTTTTTAATTGGTTGCTTAATGTTGCTCCTACGTTCTCTTTCTACGTTTCATTCTTCCTGAGTAATCTTTTTGGTGCCAATACTGAAGTAATGGGTAAGAATTTTGGTGTGGTCGAAGAGAGGCTTCTTCCACCTGTTGCTTTTCCTGGAGATTTTTATTTTCGATTGCTCTCATTCTGTGTCCATCGTTTTATTCTCCAGTTTATTGACTAAAATGTGGAGTATTTTTTTTGAAAGGAATGAATTGTACCTTTGATTTATGGCCTGAAAGTGATGCCGTTTCCCAAGACCCCCTTGGCTGCTTAAGCTGTTCTTGTTTCTCAATAACTTTTTTACGGATAAGCTCGTGAATGTTTATGCTGTGGATGGTGATACACGGAAATTTCGTCCTAGGATGGAAGAAGTCTCAATGTGAGTTTACGACGAGGCAAGTACGCCGACAGCTAGAGATACTCTGTCCTCTTTGACGATGCGTCGGCGCCAAAGCGATTGATAACTATGAGCTCTTTAATATATGCACTGATTAATGATATTGAGTTCCTTGTTTCAACAAATCGGCAGGTTCTAGTGGAGAAACCAAGCTGTGGACGTTCAGCCTGGCGAACTACTATCGTGAGAGGTGGAGAAAATGTCCCTCCTTTTTCTCGGCCTAGCTCTATCCACTTCAGTTCTTATCTCACTCCTATTTCGTACCCACCAGTCTATTCTGACGCCAAGACAAACGAATATCATCAATTAATGTTACTGAGGAGAATATGGATTATGGGACGGCGCCTCTCTTCTATCTAATCATAGAGTTCAAATCTTTTGACTAACTAACCTTGGGCGTTTCTGACCTCAGCCTTGATGGTTGGGTTTTTAGTACGTGCACAGCTCCTTTGACGATGCATCAAATACACATGAAACGTAGTGTGCTGAGCGTGGTGTGATGCCATCCCTAGCAGCGTGAGATGAACAATGTGTAGCTCGCTTGTGGTGGCTAATAATCGCTCGATTAACAAATGCCTCTCAGTGTCCAGTAGTTTTGTATGCCTTGGAATCAAGCTATGCTGTCGTTTCTCGTTCACTTTTTCTCCATTCACCAAAAGAAACCAAACTGCTGACTTGTTAACTGTCCATTTGATTCACTGCTTGATGGCAAACAAACCTCTTTTTAGCATGCAAATATAAGGGGCTATCCGGGCGGAAATATGGCACCCCCACCACCCCAACAACAACAGCCCCAACAGCACCCCAACTATCCGCGATATCAGTAATCTCGGATTTTCAAATTCATCTCCCTTTGCCCTGCTGTTGTATATACAGATACCCTTTTGTACTATCTTTGAAATGAAAAAGGATTTCGCATGCAGAATCCGATCTGTTGGGATAAGAAAGGCGTTCATGTTGAATGAAATACTTTATCCAACGGTGGAGGGCTGTTTCTGTTGATTGGCGCAACTATCTTTAGTCATTACACTCACCGCTGGCCGGGGTGGCAGCAGACGAGTTGGTGAATCCTTAACTCCCTTTAAGTACATCATGAAATGGTCTGCGTTCCAAGGAAATCAAGGTGAGCATCTATCACAACGGCACCGAAATCGGAGGTTTTCAGCCACTGTAACCGCTTCCATGATTCCTAATGACGTTGAACACCCGTATTCAGTGGTGAAGCGCCACCGAGAACAGATACATTTGAGTCCGCTACAAACACAAACTTTTGCAAAAATGATAATGCACAATAAAAGGATCGCGTGAGGTCGTTCATTCTGCTGGGATGACGCGACTGCACCAACAGGCCTTTAGAGGGTAAACACAAAATGTAAAAGAACCGAGATGTATCGACAGGAATGGGACAATCCGCGCGACGATGGTACTAACAAGACGCTTTTAAGTGACGGTGGAGGAGGGGGAGTCGAGTAGAGATTCGATTGTGATAGGGGGAGTTATGAACAGCAAAAAAGGGGCACAATCAGGGATGTAAACAAGTTCGGACAACAATAAAAGCCTCGGAAAGGGCTTTAATGGATACGGCGAGCCGACGAATCTCCTCCAGATCGGCAGTTTTAGTTAGCTGCTGCGAGCAATCAACAATTTTGTTGTGAAGAATGGACTCAACCGATTGTAGACTAATGCTTGACTCAACAGATCTGCAATTGATTAAAAAATCATAATCATTACTCTGTGCTTGGAGAGCAATTCTAATAAATTTCCAGAATTTGCATACGCATTAGTCGAGGGTTCGGATTTTGCTGAGGTTGCGGCAATTTTTCGAGGTGAAGGTGAAGCACCTGGGTCATCGCTAGGAGTCTTACTAGGAGTAGGTTTTTCGTCATTTGTGGACACCTCGACCTTTTGCGAAGGCTGAATATCGACTTCAGAGCAACCCACGCAATATAGGGCTCCGTCTCTGCTCATTAATAATATAGTCTAAAAGAATAGATTGAACTACAGTTTAAAAACTATTAAAGGAAAATTCAGAAAAGCAATGGTAAAAACGCACGTCGCAAACTGGACAACAGTCTTCGAGCATTCTCCAACCCTTAAGAAGATATTGTCCTAGGAGAGAAGAGATCTTGTCAGATCGTTGGCGCCTTTTATCTCTTTCAGTCTGCGTTTCTGTACAAGGTTTATCCATTCTCCAAAAGCGAACAAAAAGCAGGCGCAAAGGGGTAACGGGGAGGATTGGATGAGCCGCTTCGACCTTCGACGATTAAAACTACGGAGGTGCTTCTAAAAAAACCCTTGGGATCCAAGAATTACACCTACCTTATGAACATAGAACTTTATCAGTCTTATTTTGCATCTAAAATGAACGCTAGATGACAACATTAATTAAGGTCATTTCAAGAATCATCGCCATAACTTCCAAATGCACTTGGATGTATGTCGCAAATGCTACTGATGGAGTGTTGAATAAGCTCTAAGCAAAGCTGCCGATTAATTTAATAATCTCTATATTATTTATGTGCTGCAACCGATATGAATTGATAAAAGGAGCGAACAGAATTTAGACCACTTCAATTCTCCAAATATTTCCTACTGAGAAGGGTGAGTGCTTCCATGCATAACTATTTTCCTAGACGAGACGGTGGGTCCATAGAGTATTAAAGTGGTGTAGCGTCCCGAGGCTCCCTTAAGGCAAAAGAAGGCAGAATGCTGGGATAGAATATATATATTCACCGGACAGAGGGCTAAAGGCTGCTGGCATGGCCCGGAGGCCAGCCCACGCCGCCAGGGCAATACTGCCACCTCTGTGACCTTGACAGAAACCAGCAGTTCTAACAAACAAAGTACTACAAGTGGGGCTATGGAATGACACTGTCGAAGTCAGAGGAATCAACCCGCTACTAGATAATGAAGTCCGAGTTGTCTTCCCTCCTCTCGTCGAATAAGACGTATTCAAAGAAACACAAGTCTTACAATTATGTTATCTACACATTTGCACTATTGAAAATGCAAACTTTTCCGAACGCATGTAGGTGCCTTAACTTTTAGAAGATTTTTTGCACCGACCACTTTACGAGTCCTAATCTTGTTGCGTTTTGACGCCTTTTGCCTTCTGAAATTAATGTGGTTTCTTAGATTTGAGATAAAAGAGATACTTCTGATCACAAAGTAGCTGAATTATCTACTGTAGCCCAGGGGCGAGGTAGATATCAAGTATTGGGTAGGACTTTAGGCAGATGTTAAAGGTCGAGGAGCCGAATAATAAAAGATATAATCGGAATGACACAAGTTCTTGAAAGATCCTCGCTAGTAATAACTAATCGCCCGAGTGAATCCCATTAGAATCTGTCGCAAAATTCAACGCAGCGGAGTGCAATGCTGTGCATTCACCCGGGATCAGAGCCCTCTTAATAATCCTGAACTCAGCGTCTGGTAAATTTGGTGAGAAGGCTCCCAAACCAACCGCGTTGTGCCGCTAATTCCTGAGCCTAACTCACATCACAACCCGTATTGTACATTGCTACGACTACGCATCCACCTCTTCACACGCCAATCTGCATCATCACTTGCCCTCCCCTCCTTACCATATACATTCGCCCACTTCACCTCAGCAGTGCCTCCTTCCTCCCCGACTACTGTTAGCTATTTTACGCCCATGGAAATAGTTGATTTTACAATTTTGCTTTAAAGAAGCCAGTTCTATTTGCAATAGCTAAGAACACTATGAGCTTTTGTTCAACAAGGACAACAGATGTGATGCAACGGGTAGGAGTTCCTCCTTCCAAGTGGCTTTCCAACCCTGATAATGACCGCAGTCATCATCCTTCAGACTTAGTCCAATTCCGATATCTTCATACATCTGCTCAACTGCTTCTTCATCTGGTAAAAAAGAAAAATATTTATGCCTTGATTCATTAATCGCAAAAGAACGAGTACGCAGTTCATATACAACCATTTAATTAGGGAATGTCTTTGTACAAATTCATTTAGTAAAATGCACCAAACACAGCATTTTTAAGGATTTTGTGGAAAAAAAACCTATGAATAAAAAGTTGCAGGGAACATAGCATTAATTTCCATTAGGGTTAACCGCTGTATCTTGACGGAAACCACACTTGCTTTGAATTTCAGGTGTCTAAGCTGATTTTCATTTGAGACGAAAACAGCAGTTTAATAGGGGTTTCGTTGACTTTACGACTGAACACTGCACTAAGTAATGTCGTCAGAGGAGGAGGGATGGTGGGAATGATGAAGTAAACCCCTCTTACCTCTCTTTTCTTAAGTAAAACTTGTCCAAAAATCAGCGTTGAAACAAAGGCATAAGATTTTGTATTGGCTTACAAGGCTGTGGCATCCTTCCAGTCGGCCTGGTAGTTTAGAATATTTAGGCTGTTTCTCAAGAAGAGTTTTTTTGCAGCAAGTTAGAATTGAACAGAGTGGATAAATTGAAGCGATGGGTTGCCTATTTGCCTTGGACTAGTAAAAAAACCGTCACCCACACGCACACCGGAAGGGTAGGTATAGTGATGGCAGCAATGGATCATCTGCGGACAGTGACCCCTTCCCTCACCAAGTCGGTAGATAGGTTGATTGAATCAACAGCAAGCATTTTAGAGAACTCGTTGCATTCTTACAATGCGAATATGAAGAGTGGAAGAGAATGTGACAGCGCTTTGTGCGTATCGCTATTTTTGAAACCCATCTGAATCAACTGTAAACGATACGATTTATCGAGCACATGAATCACTACCAAGGATTGCTAGTAGTACGCCAATCTCGACGTATGTAAGCCAACACTTGGCGACTAGACAGTTGCCCTGCTGCGTGATTGTCTACACTCATTGTTTCCTCAGCTCAATGGTCATGCCTTGCAAACCTTCTGGACGCTCAAATAAGTATTCCTTCACTGTAGTATGGCTTATTACAGAACGCATGCTTTACATTGCACTTCATTAGTTAGTTGGTTAACTGCCGGTTTTAGTAAAGAAGTCAACTGTGTGGTCCAGTTGGCTGATCTCTGGGCCGTCAGTAGCCCTAATACCTACTGCGTGTAAAACATCGAATGAGCCCAAGAATTGCATCTCATTCCAAGTTCAGTGTTCAATATTTCACCAATTTCATCGCACTTACCAATCGGAAGAGCCTACCTAGATCCCCACAACGGCGGGTAACGTTTCATTCAAAAAAGCCGCATTTTAATTGCCGTTCGAGTTAATCGGCGCCTTGGTAAATGCAGCGTAGTATGCGCAAAGTGTTTCTCGTAAGCATCCCAAGTATGAATAAAAAAGGCGTCAACTGACCAATCATTTTCCGGAGAAAAAGGTCCAATTTAGCCGAGATTTTTGGATTCAGATGTCCACTGCCGCCTTTTTCTGCGTCTGATGCACCGTCGTCGGAGACTATGAAATTGCACATCACTTTCCCAGCCAGAGCTGCCGTTTGCCAATTAATCCCAGCATAGACGCTCATTATATCCACCATCCTAAAGCATTGTGAGTGAAAAAAATACCTCAGTTTTTTTAATTTGCCCTTGTTCAAGCAGGTTGAATGTGGAATACGATGAAATGCAGGAACGGGATCAAATGGCCTCATCGAAAGTCGTAATTCAGCAATCTTACCCACCAAAACAATAGCCTTAGCAACTGTGAAATTTTCCTCACCTTTTAACTTTGAAAGGATTTCTCAGAATCCGCTGGGAATGGTTCTTCTGTTGAGATCAAATAAGAATCAATCTGGGTGAGCTAACAGTGGGTACAAGATATTTTCACTAAATTCAAAAACATTAGGGGCATTCGTTAAGCCTTTGGACGGAAGTTTTGCTCATAAGTATCACCAAGACTGCCCCTTTAACACATTCTGCACGACTCGAAAATGGATGACCTCTAGATCTCTTGATTCGAATCCTTAGGGGTGGCCTTCTGGTCATGGCTAAAACCTCTGATCTTTGCTTGCGATTTTAGAGACTCTGAACTCCGCATTGATTGCGTCTTGATGTCTGCTATCAAGAGCATGGTGGACGTGAATAGGGATCGGTTAGAGGATGAGACAGTCTAGAACCTGTCTCGAAAGTGATGGTATTTCTGGAGCAAGGACAGTTCTCTAATATCAAACGGACTCTTGGTTCCAGCTGTCATGATCTTTATTTACTCACTTCTGAAATCCGTCCCGTTGACGAAACACTGACAAGAAGGCGGGCTCCAGCATGAGGTTGACAAGAACTCCCAGCGTGCTGTAAACAATTTCATCGCGTGACTTGAGTAGACTCCAAAAACGGTAAATCAGACACGGGTCATCAAGATTTGAACTGATAGTGCTCACAATAGATGCTCGGATGACTGTACTTCGAGTCAAATTGCCGAGGACTCGTACAATGTTTAGAGAAATTTCTTCGATGTGGGGAAGCTTATTCAAAAGTTGGATGCATTCTAAGAAGAGAAAAAAAACCATAATTTAAACTTTAGTTCTGTTGCTTATTTGGAAAGATCACTGGTTTGGAATGAATGGATAAGTTCATGCATCATTTTTTCCCTTCCTAGAGACGTTTCTTCTCTGGATGTTAAGTGGTCCAGCACCAGTTACATCAGTTTCTGGGCAAGGCGTTCAGTTTACACGAGATTATGCGATTGCTTATCACCAAGAAAAGGTGACAGTCAACAATCAAAAGACTAACGAATGAAGCTGTAACACAGTAGGAAGTTTATCATCAGATCCTTGAACTGTATCTTATTAAGCAGATGAATCCTAGTTGTGACTGTTGTTTGGCCTTCAGGAAGAAAATCATTCATACTAAACAGCTACCTCTGTCGAGAGCCTTAAAATACCAAGGTCCCTGCCCCGCATAAGCTAGGTGATTAGGACGTCAGCAGAGAGCCCCAAATGAGTGACATGTTGTGATAATTCGCGTGGTCTTTGGGGTTTATTGCACGTTCTTCGGACGTGAACAAACTTGCACCATGTCAAATCCTGCGCATTCAAGGATGGGTGATCTTCCTGAGCGTGACACCAGACTTGATTGTCAAGCCAAGTATTCACGGTCGCGGAACCGAGTCCGTGGAACTCAGCCTAACCATTAACGTGAGTTGTGCCAAAAAGGAGACAAACATTTCAAGTCATTAAATATAAATTATTTTTATGAAGTACCTTGACCAACTTCGGTCTGAAGAGCGAGTAGTTCTGTGTTCTCTGTAGTCATGTAAAAGGTGACGTTATTCAGGCCAGCTAGGACATTATTTAGAAGCGCATCATTTGTCGATTCGGTAGTTGTTGGTATCTCTTAAAAGAAAACAAAAAATGCAGCACTTTTTATAAATTCATTTTAAATTTCTCCTAAAATGAGACGCTAAATCAATTTTCTCAACAATCAATCAGAAATCGGCTACAGCAATCACTTTAACAATTGTTTTGTCTTGATGATACGTTCCTCCATTTAACAATCGGTGATATAAAAAGGATCTTGGGTACTGCAAGTCATTCATTCAGTCGTTCCGTCAGTCAGTAAGTTGGCATAACTTGACAGATTGTGACCCCCCCCCCCCCCCCCCCAGTTAATGTAAGTGTAAACGAACACCAAAACAGCGAAGTTGTGCGCGTGCGAATCATTGGGGGGACAAATTCCTCTGCCACTCTCCTCAATCGTCCTCTTAAGTAATATTCTGCATGTATTACTCAGGCAAGTTTAGTTTTCATCTGCCCATTGTTCTATTTTTCCTTTGTAGTACGAACAAACAGAAAGGGCGTGAAGTTAAACGGGAGACGTTGAAGAGCTCCACAATGATTGGCGCATAGCTAAGCATGTAAAGAGCGACATGATTTTGACAAGTTCCTACAACTTGCAAGAAGACAATCGGTACGTCAATAAAACGACTTTGAAAGGCTTATATTCTGTTCTACCGGTGGTCTACAAAGAAAATTCCAAAGCCTTTGTGTGATACAAATCATGAGAAGCGACTGCAGCAATGCACTTCTCTTTCAACAGAAATATATTTTCCGAAACTTTTACTCACTCAATAGCCTAAGTAACATGGAAGTACATTCGGGTGTATTTGCAGCCAGGAGGCCTCCCTCCGCCCCCACGCAGGCATTGGCAATGACACGAGTTAGCTTGATTAACAGGTCATAAGTTGAAGAGTTTGGTTTTGCTAAAATTGAGAAAAGAATCTAATTTAAAGCTAAATTACGGTGGAAAATTATCAGGTAAACGCAAGCAATTTTGCCAAATTCGTCTCATTTTACCAAGCAGTAAATTTAAGACTAGAAGACCACATCAACTTTGTAGGGAAGCAAGATATCTTTATTAGAGCATAAGCTCTGAATTTATGGGTATTTCCCATAAGATGCTTTTTGCGGAACACATGCACATGCTTTCGACCCGCTAGGCTATGTTAGAGTTAGCATTTACTGACGTCAAACAGCGTAATTACTGCATATCTTTTAACAAGGTTTTCCTTTAAGAACATTCAAGAGCAATGACAAACCGTTTGGAAGCGCGGCAGCATATTCTTCACACAACATGCACACTTGTGTAATGCTTTTCTTAGAGGGAAAGATAGTCATTTCAGCGGTTTCACAGCGCGCTGCTACGTTGCCCAGCGCATAAGCAAGACGTAGAACAAAATCCTAAACAAAGAGTGAACAAACATTTGTACTGCTTTTATATCAGTAGGTAGACCACAAGCCACGTACGATTTGGTCTTTGTATAGGAGAATTAGCTCAACGAAATCTCTGCAGTGAAATGAGGAATCTTTCTCTCCAAAGAGTAGACAAACGAAGCTATGTTCGGTCGCATGTGCAATGGTTCTTGACCAGTTCAGGAGAATCCGGCAAAAGTCAGCAGAATTTGGCAAGACAGAAGGTGAATACAAAGTCCGATGTGAAAGGGATTTCAAGACGACTTGAAGAATGCCAGTCTCAACAATGCACATTTTAAAGTTGTTGGGAATTTCAGAGGCCGAAGCAACACAAAATATTTCCGTTATCTAAAAATTTAGCATTTATGACTTGGAAGTAATTGACACACAGCAGAACTATTAGTTAAAAAGCTCTTTAAAAGCTGTAACAGGAAATAAATACGACCTCTAAACGTTAGAAATATTCCACTGATAACGGTGGTTAGTGTGTTTAACTGTCTATTCAAACCATTCTACAGCATCGCAGAGGTTTCACAAAAACTCTCTTTTTAAGGACTAACATGTTTGCCCAAATGATTAATGTTCTCATAGAACTCAATCCAAGCCAAGAAAATGAGAGATTGTTTTTTCGTTCTTTTGTTAGAAAGCAAGGCGCAAAGGTTAAAACAATTTTTCAAAGAAGAATTTCAGCTAAAATAGGAATGTCAAGACCGTTCTACACATCGCACTCGGGACACCTGGGCGTGAATAATTAAAAACTACTGATAACCCTATTATACTAACTAAAGCAATGATTTAAATAATCTAACTTTTAAGCCTATTAATTTGGCACGTTCTTCTCAATGGCATGTCAGTGGATCCGTGACTTGAAATTTTTTACCTGTAGAAGCACATGATGAATTGTCTTCCTCAACGAGTCGTCTCTATCGACATCAGAACGTGGGTTCAAAGTGCAGTCGTATGAGTCCAGCGCTTGGTGGATGCCACCCAGAACACGCAACATCTCGGGAGTACAAAGTGCTTCTCTGGTGATTGCTGATGCCGTGAGAAATTTCAATGCGCCACACGTGTACAAAAGACTCTCCAATGTCGTAATCATTTGAGCCGTGCTTAGGTTCTCCAGAGAAAATGCTGAATCGAGTCCAAATCCACTTAGGAGGCGGACAATGAGACCTGCATGGGAAAAGTAGAAACAAAGTTTGGCTAGCTATAAAAGTTAGCAGAAATAATGTCGCCTAAAATTTCCACTCTTTAATGCCAAATAACTCTCGGATGAGACATCAATTCACTTGATTTTACTAGAACCAAACTGTTCATTGAAACTATGCTGAGATCAGCAATGGAGGAAATTATGAAGCATCCTCATCTTACCGACGAAATTTTTATCTTGTAAGAAAAGTTCGTCGTTTTTTGCATCTTTTGCAATCCGATAAATAATTTTGCAGACCTTCACCAGGTTGGCACCTTTTAAGCCCAGCTTTGGAGAAAGTGAAAAGAAGTGTCAATTTTTGGTGGCAGAAAACCAAGTAAAAAGGATTTAGCAAGTATTTTGAAGATATCAGAGAAAGCGAATTCATTAAACTTCATTACCAAGATGCCTAGATCAACCACTTTGATGTGTATTCTTGGATTCTGCAATGTCGCCGCCTGTAGCAGCGTTTGCATGATTTTGCCTTTCAGTTTGTTGGTGGAATGGATAAAAGAGTTGTTTGTTAGTAGCTCATACACCTCGTCCAGTAGCTTAAGTAGTTTTTTAACAAAGACGGAGGCATCAGCTCCTCCCTGTTTGGCGCTTGACTTATCAACCGACCTTAATTTGGAGGTGGCACGGTTTAGACTATTCAGAAGTTCATCAATTGTCTCCTCAGTGCGCCCTGAAGGCGGCTGAGCGAATGGCTGGGTCACTTTCTGAAAAGAAAAGTGGAGCAGGGAAATATGCAGTTTATAGCCACCTGGTTATCTAAAAATAACTGCGTTGATCTTGCAGATAAAATTGCCAAAAGGTTTTCCTTTTCGTACTCCTGTAGTAAGGCTTCTACATGAAATCCCATCAACCTTCATCGACTCTTCACGTCCAATCGGTGATAAAACTCGAGGTCGACATTGACCGAGCGATGGGATTCTAAATGGGAAAGAAAGTGTTTTAATAACGTCCAAAAGCTATTCGCTTTTCAAAATAAGCAAAAATAACAAGCCTACCGTGACAGGGTCAGCTTTGCCTTTATAGTTGGTGGCTCTAAAAGTTAATTTAAAAAATTCCCTTTTTTAAAGATAGTGAGACAAACAAAATGGGACAAACAAATAAATGGATTTCGACTTCATGAAATGAATGGGAAATCGTACCTTTATGCAAATCACCGGAGTAACCTGTTTTAGTCGCCCCTTCACCGTTCACCTAGATAAAATTCAGTAGCAGTCAACAAGGGACCATTTAATAACTCGGCCTTTAGTTGTGAATTTATTTACCGAAAATGGCACTTAATCGAGCGAATGAGTGCATCGGGCAGACATTCATGTTAATGATCTCGATCTGCTTTGAATGAAGACGCCACTAGGGTCACTTCATGGATCAGACGGTAGAAGAACTTGTCTAAGGGCGACGTTCCATAAAATCCTCACCTTTCACTTCTCAACCTGACACCACCATAAAATTTACACGATTACACTTTTCTATGAGGCAGTACAATCTCTGCGACAATTTTCACGCTTAGGCATGCGACAAAGAAGCTGACGCTATATCAGATCGACTATTTCTTGGCGTCTGGTGGGAAGAAAAGTGGCGTCCACAAGCAATATAGGTCAGGATCTTCAATTGACGACTGGTTCAAGTGACTCATCTATGCCTTTAGTCCGCAATCACTTAAATCTGAAGACCTTCAGCCAAAGCAGGATCCAACTGCCACTCTCGATGCATTCATTGATGCATTCTCAATGAAGCGCAAACGCCTAGCCAAACTGCAAATTCATGGTGATGCAGACAGTGTGACCCAAGAAAATTTAGTCCATTCGAATCTGGTTCATGTCGCACTAACCAGCATTTTGGAGTTAAAAAAAGAAGACTCCGTTTTGCCAATGCCACTGCAGGGTCCGACGACACTTTGTTTAATTCTTTCACCGACACAACAATGTCAAATGAAGATGAATTACTGGTTCCGCGGATTACAGTTCTGCCTTGGTAGTATATCGTCCCAGCTACCCCATGATGGGTCTCAGGACGACCCGGAGAGCCACACTGTTTGCATAGGCAGGAGAACTAAAGCGCGTAAGGAAGGCGTCTTAACGGACAGATGAAGTTGCAGAAGATTCACGGCGGAAAGGTAATCGAGGCCACACTACGGTTAGCATTCTTACAGGGTATTTTACACTACACTAAAGGTAATTAACACCTCGAGCGGCTTAAAAACGTCCATTATGGGACAAAATGTGGCAAGAGGGAGATCCATAGGAAACTAACTCCGTAACTCTGTCTCGCAATACACTTTGATAAATAACAAAGAGTACATATGATATATGCTCGATATAGATCATCACCAGAAGGCCTGTAAATTTTAATCTTCCAGTTCAACTCCAAAAGTGGTGGATCAATGAGGAAGAGAGCGAGGATTTACTTACCACCCTTTTCTAACGCATTGAGAGAAATGAGGTTTTATTTAAATTTGCAAATAACTTAGCAGACTGCTCGCCCTCGTGGTCTCTGTCTCCGTCTAGGTAGTGTGACCTTCAGATCCTTTAACCGTTTCACCGGACACTTGGAAAACATTTCTTACTCTTTGGGGGAATTAAATGCTTGAATAAGCACGACGCGCGAATCTTTTACAAGCAGTGACTGATGGGGCCTAAATGGAACTCGGAAGAGATGGAGGAGGTGTATGGAAAGTGATACTGTCTAACTATGCCATGCAACACCAACTGACCGGTGAACCGAGTGCTGTTATAAACAAAGAGTGGCAAAGACGAATGCCGTAGAGAGCACATTTTTACCTTCAGTCCCTTGATTGCGCTACCTCAGCTAATAGCGAATTGGTAAGGAAGCAAGAAGTTGGGTATTAAAATTTGAGTACAATTTTATGTCCACTTCTTGACCATTCTTGAGTTTTGTCGTCTTTTGGTAATAAGATATTCAAACGAATAAAAAAATGTCATCGTTGACTACTGCTTCTATTAACATCAGCATTGCAATTTAAAAAGGCATCTTTGCAGGTGTTAAATACAGTTCCAACGTGATTCGAACGGATTGTGCTTAAAGCCAAGCATAATTATCCTGACCAACAGGCATAGAAAAAAGGTAAAAGCGCTGTTCGACGTCAACTGCATTCGTAGCAATGACTACTAAGTACCTTAGTAGAGGCATTGTGCATCTTTTAAATCCATTCCAGAGTGCACACTGTCTTACGGAGAAGTTGTGGAAGACATGGCGTTAGGTTTATCCTACCAAAATATGATATTATTTAAACTGATTCACTACCTCAGCTGTTTTTTTTGCAGTGGAAAGGCGAAATATATGTAGGCATGTCTGTCTGCAGCGCTCCACTATACTGAAAGCGATGTAGTACGTGCCTTCGAAGTACGTGGATGCTAGGGAGTGAAACGCCTGGAATGCAAGAGCCGTTCATATTCACATGCCAAGTAGACAATTTGTTATCAAATAATCTGGAGGTGATAAGGAAAGTTAAGAACAAAAGTTAGTTTTCAAAGTATGGTGTCACAACTTTAGGAATTAGCCAAAATTCCACCACTTTTACAGCTGGCTCGCGTAAAAACAACTTGTCCCCTCGTTTGTCTTATATATTATCAGTCTTATTTTTGACACATTGAACTGGAACGTTCTTTTGCCTTAAAATGAAACGTATGTTTCAAGTTCCAAGACCAGTCATGTTTGCCTGAATGGGATGTCTGTCTAATCGCTTTTTTGACAGAAACGGAGGTCAGCTGAAGGTCTAGTATCTGCAGCTGATTCTCTAATCCACTGATTTTAAAAACGTGGATGGTTTTCGTACGACTAGCATCCAACATTGAGATGGCGAATGCAAAATCCAAGAACAC
The DNA here is from genome assembly GCA_036345935.2 of Taenia hydatigena. Taxonomy (NCBI): domain Eukaryota; kingdom Metazoa; phylum Platyhelminthes; class Cestoda; order Cyclophyllidea; family Taeniidae; genus Taenia; species Taenia hydatigena. Next base: position 23,107,275 of record JADWOT020000003.1, read on the forward strand.
ACTTGCGTTAATTCCCCGTCATTGGAGACGATGGTGGAAGCAGTGGATGAACGTGAGTTTGAGTCTTTAGAGTGGATGAAGAGACAACGTGTCCCCGATCTCGGTGTAAATGGACGCCGTGTGCCAACGGTCCGCAGCCAATCGCGGCATTCACGAACCATCGCTGCGGGAGTGATCTGCTTTGACGGCGGCAAATAGAAAGGCCGTGGAGAGGAATGAGATCTGGCCCTTTGGCTACTCGGCACTTCCATTACATGAAAATAATTTGCTAAAAGCAAGAAACGTAAAAGAATGGCAAAAACCAGATGTAATTTACGTCTTTATGCTAAAATAATTTAGAAATAGCAAAATGAGATGCAATAGTCGTAATAATCGAGTGAATAAAGAATATTAATGTGCACGGGGTGCAATGTTATTTCAACTACTAACTAAGATTACAGTAACTAAGAAAGAAGGGGGCGTTTTCCTATTTTAGTAAGACTTGAGCTGGAAATAGAAGAATTAAGGAAATATAGCCACGGAAGTTTCCAGGATGGGTCAGTGGTGTAACAGACAACCATTTTTTGATGTGCGACACTCTCCAACGTAAGGTTTAGATTTTTGCAAATGTTCGCAAACGATGTGGTAGGTTTAATATAAAACAAAGGGACGGCACAAGGTAATGCATTAAATCGAGCAGTGCATTTTAAAATACCGCCTTGGATGGACTATCTTTAGTAGTGTGATTTTCTTAACATTGTCATATGAAGCTTGACTAAAATTATGGTTTGGCAAGCATTTTAGCGAATTATACTTTTAGCTGTTGACAATAGTGATTGTAACACTGCTTTTACAAATTTCAAGGTCGCAGTTGCATTTTGAACAGCTGTTAAAGTTGTTGTCATAAAAGCAAACCTCCATTAAAGGCAGTATTTATTTGGGCAATATTGGCTCTAAATTGTCTTAATTATGTTAAGATCTGCATGACCCTTTTTGGCACGTGTGGCACAAAGTAGTCAATATCAATCTTTTAGCGTGTCCAAATAAGTTTGTTAAGGTTTTCACTGATGTGAAACAAGGTTTGGTTATATTCTTGTTCTGGGTCATAGCTTATCGTGGTTGAACACCACCGCCCAAATATTTTTGTGTTGTTGTTTTTTAGGGGATGGCTATCAATTTTACGAAGAAGGCCGGGAAGTTGTGCTGTTTAAATGCCCTCATTCAATCATTTCTGAGCTCACAGTATGATTCTACTCAAGAAGCTCCAAATTTTGTTCTCAAAATGATGCAAAAGGAACTAAATTATGATAATAGGTATTAAATTATCTCTGTTTCTGATGTTGTCTTCTTAAAGTTGAAGCCTTTGCACTCTTTTTCTTTTATAGCCTGGAAGACTTTGAATGGGTTTATCTAAAACTTTGTGGAAACAACGCTTTAGAGACAAACTGTCGTTTGCAGGATCGTGACATCACCCCCCTCTGCGCATCATTGCTTAATGTGCCTGTCATAAACAGCCTAGACTTGCGTTTCAATCAAATTACAGACGATGGCGCCATTGCCCTGGCCAATTATCTTAAAGTAATGTTTGGCTTTTCTTAATTAAGCTTTATTTTAACATATTTGTAAGAGCATGCGTTTGAATTATAAAGAGTTAAGACAAAGTACAATGCCTGCAAGTCAGTAGCATTCTGTAAAGTTGATATTGTAGTCTACCTATATTAAAATAAGATTCTCGGCTCAAATGGGTTAGTTGTGGTAGATACAATCTGCGGTTCCTAAATTACTAAAGTATACATGGATGTGGTAAACTTTTGCAATATTCCGTTGTTTGGTTGTTTTGATGGATAAAGTTGCCTCTGCTGTAGAAAGATCGATGCTTGAAAGAACTCAATTTAACTGGGAACAACATCATGGAACGGGGTGCTCAAGAAATTGGTCAAAGTTTAAAGGTATTCTGTGATAATTATTATTAATAATTGCAGGACAAATTTATTGGTAAAGCATAAGAATACACAAATCGTATCTTTTGTAAACAAACGGAAATACAGCCACTTTATACCGCCACTTATCCAGTACAAATAGGTCTACTGCTGATGGGTTTCAGATGAATCGCACATTGGAACGCTTGAAATTGACAGGTAATCCAATTGGTCGTGAAGGTGGAATCGCTCTGGCGCAAGGTCTTCTCCTGAACATCACAATTACGCAGCTAGATGTTGGTGAATGCGATTTGGTTAGTGTCTTTTTCTCCACTTTCTAATCTTTTAAACGCGTGCTATTTGTTCACTAATTATGCACTAGTTTTATGCACCGGTAAGCACTTGTGTAGGAAATAAGATGTTCTTTGCGTTTTTTTCTCTGTTTTTATTGAAGGGTATTTCCAGTGCAATCGCCTTTGCAACAGTACTTCGAACAAACAAATCCATTGACTACTTCAACATGGATCGCCTCATCCTCTTCACCCGTCAGGAAGAACAGACGGTCCATATATGCGAAATGTTACGTGTGAGTTGTACAAGTTATTGTCTTTTCACGTCTTTCTATCACTTAAAATGGACTGATAGAAACGACAGTTGAGGGTTTAATCTTTTTAATATAAAGGCTGAGCAGAATTGTATAGGTGGATTATTTTTTTCCTTTATCCCAACAGTGCAAGACATGGGTTTGAAGAGGACTTTAAAGACTCTAAAACGTCATCCAACTAAGCAATTCTTACCTTACTTTATGTACGATAATTTTTTCGCTTTGGGCAAGATATTCTGGTCATATCACTGATCGGTTACACAAGCAGCATGCCTTGAGAGTCTTCTCCACTTATTTACCTTAATTAGCCAGTTGCCTTCTGCTTCATATGAATTAAAACTGTTGGATGTTTAAATGTATCACTAAGTCCGTGGGGATAAATTACACATTATTTCCACGAAAGCATAGGTTCTTGAACTTGACGTCTGTGCGCGGACGAGCTACTGTCCGGACTAGTTCTTTTTTCCCATTTCGGTGAGTACTTTAATTCGCCTAGATGAATACTAATTTGAAGGAGTTGCACTTGTCCAGATGCGATATGCGCGATCACGGAGCAGAACGCGTGGTTGACGCCCTTGAGGTGAATAAGACTCTTCAAGTCCTTGACCTCAGTGCGTAAGTCAGCCGAGATCCAACTTCATGACCAAAAAAACCTTTATCCGTTTTACCCATTTCAAACCAAGATTTGAACTTCGAGTACCTAAGTGGTAAGTATATTTTGCGTGAAATTTTAAAACAATGAACTATTTCATGTTCTGAGTGTCCCAAAGATTAGGGGTGAGTTGGGAATGCTACTTTATTTGTTCTTGATTTTATAAACTTTGGTGGCACGATCGAAGACTCTCTGTTTTTACTGTTCGCTAACCAGGGAGGCGTAAAATAGAACGCGAATTTTCTGACATTTTAAAGCGTTTTGAGGATTCGGCACATTAAAAGGAACTTGTAACGAAACAAGGCAGGAACGATATTAGGGATTGGAGACGTTTAGCAGAATATTACAGCATGGACCCCATTTCACCGTCCAAGTGATACACGGCGCGATGTCTTAAAAGGACTTGGATGGATTGAACGATAACGAAGTGACTCTCTTCCACAGGCATCGTCACGTGTTGGTGAATGTAAATGCAAATGCAACAGTATCGCGCTCACATGCTGAAGATCAACAAGGTTTTAGGAAGATGAAACAAATTTTTTCGAAAATAAAATTTAATTGGTCTTAACATCACCCTTAAATCTCATGCCTATTAGGGTGGCAGCATGCCATCAAACTTTACAGCTTGCTCAGTTTTTTGGGAAAAAACACTTCTTAACTAGATTTTGGGTGAGGATAATCGAATCTTGTATTTAAGACTACGAGGTGAGGCCTCGGAGCGATTGAATATTAATTTCAGAGTTTGTTATGAGTCCAAATAGATAACCAGTTTTTGGTCCTCAAGTTACCGGGCGATTAACCCATGCGTCAGTAAAAGTGGCCCTGCTTGTCGCAGTATAAGCGAAACTTTGAGTCAATACACTATGATAGCGTCTGAGTTGTCTCTGAAAACGCAGTGGTAAGGGTCACTTGGGTCTCACCCTTATGTAATGCAGGATGGAAGTTATTAACTAGGCTAATGCAAGCTACTAACATATACCCCGTTTATCTAGTTGTCTCTGTAAAGTAGTGATATTAACTTAGAGTTTTTTATGCAGAAATCGAATTGCTCGCGATGGAGGAAATGCATTAGCTCGGGGCCTTAGTAACCGTTGTTCATTAACCATTCTCGACCTCTCCTGCAACCGGGTCCAATGTGAGGGCGCTGTCGCCATTGCAAAAGCCCTGAAAAAAGACAACAATCGTCTTGTTGTGTAAGTACATCCATCCAATTAATGGGATCATTAAAAGAAAAAAAGACATTTATTGCAGCGTTCATTTGGTTCCAATTCGACAAAATTTTTTGTAAGAGTAATGTCATGAGACTCGTTAACGTGTATGTCATTATTTTTTGAATGGCAAAAAAATCCGTCAGGTCGTGGGCAATGAGTCTAAACTTTTGTGTGTGCTTCATTTAGCCTCTACTTAACCTACAACGAAATTCGGGAAAAGGGTCTCTGCGCGCTAGCCGATGCGCTGCTCTACAATGATAGCCTTCACTACATATACCTATGGGGCAATGAAATCGGTGAAGAAGCAGCGGCTGTAAGATACCGCTGTAAATTTTACCAAGTTGTGCCGTCGTTTGCGCCCTCCATTTTATAATTTTTCTCTAAAAGAAAATTGTTTATTGCACTTATTTACTATCAGTAGGCATTAATTTTTACTCAGGCCTGGGCCCATCTACAAACAATTGGACGAATTCGCCAAGATTCGACTGACTTAAAGCCCTATAAAGTGGACGGTGTTTTGCGCATGGCGCTGTTCAGAAAGAATGACAAACACTGTAACTACCGGTACGACATTCCTTCATGGCATGGACAGGCTCCAGAAGGTCGTTCTATTGCTTTATTCTAGAGGCACGAAAATAGCTTTAAAAATTTGTTTGAATTATGGCTTTGGGAGGGCTTTCAAAGTTGCAACATTATAAGCTAACAACACAACATTATATCAAGAAAGCTGGCATGTTATCTTGATAAATTGACCTTTTTGCTTTGCTGACTAAGTTTGCAAACCCTCGCGTACAGGAGATTGGATGTGGGAAGTCATCTCATATGTTGTGGATTAAAGAACCTTAATAGGATCCAAGTTTCTTGGGTCATCAGCATTCGTAACCGCCGCAAAAAATAAGTGACGTCCATTTAGTCACGAAATTAGTCTAATTTGGCTACTAGTCACTTAGGGGGCATCTCTGTGCAGACCTGTCTCACAATTAATTCGTTAATTTAGGACTTACTAAGGCGTCCCGAGACTCCCCTGAAGGCAAAAAAAAGCAAAAATACCAGGGCAGAATACATATATATATTTAACAGACGGAGGAAGATGAGCCGCTGGCATGGCCCTGAGGTTAGCCTACGCGGGTGGGGCAATGCGGGCACCTCTGTGACCCTGACCGAAACCGGTAGTCCAAACAAACAAAGTCTTACACTTAAAACATTTAAGCCTATGACCAAAAAGGTGATTTACCGTTAGGAGCATTAGAATAGTGTCCTCTGGTACAAGGTGTTTCATTACATAGTAATTCGATGATGGACACGCGAACGTAAATGTGCTTTGAAGATCTGTTTTTACAGATCTCCTCTTTTGTAAAAATTCGGTCTAACTAGAAAAGAGTGAATTTAAAGGATCAAGAACTGCCATCTCGGCACATATTTGCCAAAAAAATGTGAAAAGTTAGCTAAGCACATGCGAGTTGGGTATTGTCAAAAAAGCTCTTTAGTCAAACCTAATGTTCAACGAGAACACCGAGTAGAGCGTGCAAGTTCGCTTTCGTCCTTCGACTCCGTATCTCTTGATCACGTACTGCCACTAAATAATTCAAGTGAAAATCACGTAAAACGCGAAAAAACTCTTCGCTCTAAAAGTTGCCAGATAGAAGGCGTCATAGATAAAGAAGGGCTAAACCTAAGACTTAAATTCTGAATGAGTAATGTGTACTTGATGTCAAAATGCTTCAGCTAAATGCTAAAAGAACAGAATATACAAATGTATATTGCGTCGTCTATTACTAATTTTGAAGAACTTTGGTTAATAATTCTAATTTTAATCAAAAATGTGCATACTTAACGAAACATGTTTTTTTGGACTTGAAATCAATCTTAAGGGCAGATGACTAATTACAATAATCAATTACCTAATTTTCTACTAAAATTAATAGTTGATAACGCGTTTAAGCAATTGAAATTTTTTACTTAATTGAAATGTGTTTAAACAATCTGATTTAATCCCATTTGAAGCAAATTGATCCAAAAGGCAATGGCGATTCAACGATCTGATTGGTCAAGCCGTCTAGGCCATTCTCGCTTCGGCTGAACATTTTCAAAATTGGTCTGACTATGACATGAGCGTTATGCAGGCGGGAATATGAAGGGATGCGCTTATTTTTTCCTGTATATACTCTGTTTCTTGCACTCCCCATGTGTCTTTGGGCTCCCGTTAGTTCAACCAGCCCTAGAAAGTGTAAGTGATTCAAAATCGACTTGAATGTACCTCACTTTTCATTCTGTTCGCCACAGCTTCTAAAGCGTTTTGATTGATGCAACTAAAGCTCTAAATTTCAATAGCATAGCTCGTTATCAAACTAGTGCAACTTCGTCTTTTTGCATGCAGTTAGCTTTTAGTGTTTTCGTAAACGTACATTTTGCACGTGAATGGTGTTATTCTCTGCAAACAGAATTTATTTGCCTTCTTGGTTTGACTACTCAGACTGCTAATTTTTTGTCTTAATTCCTCTCAGTCTTATTAAATGTACAGCTTGACACCACAATAATGCTGACTAATAATATGCCCGTTTAAGTAGAAAATTTGGTTCCCTTGCGACTTTAATTCTATCCTATAGTCATTTTGTCGAGAGATTGCGCTCTGATGCCAACTTCAATCGCTGGACTAGAGGAGTCACACACGAAAACTCTCCGAATCGATGATCTCGAGAGTGGTGCCATCATCTACTCGCATGATCTCGAGTCTGGCTTATTGGCCAACACCTCATCTACCATTTTGGGACAAAATTACTACGCTCATTATCCTCTTGCTTTCTCCTGCGAAGTTGTTGTTCATGCGCCTCTCGATAATGGACGGATTATGCTCACTATCGAGTCCTTTTTTATACCTTCCAGTGATCAAACCTGTAAGGACGACTTCCTCTACGTTTTTGACTCAAATACAGCCAGATCTAAGGCCATGGTAGGAATTTACATTTATCTGATGGCATTTTGTTGCCTAACTCCTCCACCTTTTGCACCGTTTTTATTATTAAGTCTTACTCCTGTTATGATTAAATATCCTCATGGTTACATCATCTACTAGGTCATATATTTCTGGGTTCTATTGTTATTTGCATCAAAATTACCACTTATCTTCTGGTTAAGAATTCTGGATGTGGGCGAGTTGAGGCATGCCACTTTATCTTGTCGTGTCGCATGTTAGTAAAATTCTAATAAGATCTATTCCCCCAAACTCCGACTGCGTGATTCGATTTTGAGCTCCGCCACGTTTTACTAACTGAATAACAAGGTGATCAAAGCTCTTAGTGCTGCAGCATTTGGAAACTGACGCACTGAATATCGCATCTGGCATCTCGTCTCTACGTCATTTCAAACACGCGGAAAGAATTCGGCTGTAGTATTTACAGGTCATTTCTTTTCTTAATTTTTATTTTATAGCCTGAGGCTGGTGGCGAACAGGGTCTCTGCTTATCTCAATATCCCAAAATCCCGGTTTTCTCGTCCAAATCCTACATCTGTATTGCATTTCAGTACGTTTTTTGTTACTATTTTTGAATGACCTTTGCAATATTCTGAGTCAGATGTGCGTTGCTATGGTTGCCATTCTAGTTCTTATTCTTCGAAAAAAGAACTGTTGCGCACATATGAGCCATTTCGTTGAACTAAATAGCTGGCCTGGATACCGTGAAGGGCATATAAATGATGCACCCTTCTTTCATGTCAACGCGTCTTATCCAAATTGAAATATTTTTGTAAATTTAGCTTTGAGACTAAGATTAAGGTGGGGAGGACTTATCATCGCACTTGCCAGAGTTGGCATGCCTAACTCAAGTGGTATCTCTTGGTAGCTTCCGAGCTTCTTGTGAGGCGCCGTCAAAACTGTGCATTTTACTTCAAACGTAATTAAATGTTGGTGTCGCGTTTGCTTGCTAGAGGATTTCGCTCTTATTCAATACTTTTTTTCGTCAATGTAAGGCTGTTTTGCTGGTTGTCTCAGGGGAAAGACCACTATATTTTAGCTAGAGAATATTAATGTACTCTGTCCACCGCCTAATCCGTGGTCTCCTTGACTTGAGAATTAATTCAGGCAACCGAACCAACTTAGACTTCCCACTATTATTTACCCCAACGCAATGGGATTTTTGATGATTTGCGGGACCTGCTTAAATATTACTCCCAAAATTTGGGAAAATTTTTGCTTAGACGATGACTTGGCAAAACAATATCTTAGGTGATTTAGAGGATGCGTTTTGCGCAGTAGCTAAGTCCATTTGCGTTGTATCAAGTTTTAGAAACAGTTGACTTCAATGGTGCATGCTGATACTTCCTACATCGTTTTAGAATTAACTTCACTCATTTTTGTTATCCGGGAGGTTAGCCCGGGATATAAGTACCCACGAATGATGTCATGGAGATATCTAATAAGTTATTAATAGACTTTTTGGTGGGTTAAAGTGAACCAAAAGTCAAAACATCCTGATTGTCTTTACTTTTCGTCCTTTGCTTTAGTACATCGAATTCTCCAAGGTTTCAGGTTCCAGAAAGCGAAGCGATAAAACCCGGCTTCAAGATAATTGTGACAGCATTTCAAGAGAGTACGTCTACAATGATATTTGCCTTCTGTCTCCTTTCTTTGCTCGTTTTTATTTCATTTCGCTTTATCACTTCACTTGGTAGGCCATTCTCAGACATGACTCCGTACTTCATGTCCCTTCATAACTCTGTCGGGATTTTTGTCGAGAATCACGCTTCACGGTACACCCTGAAGCCACCCTAATTGTAATAATCCTTGTGCCGAATTCGCATGATTCGGTGATCCACATTAAACGGCTTTTGCCTACTATATGCATATGATCCAAGTTGGTCGTATTCTTTGCAAGAGGTAAAACGTAACTGAGCATATCCCATCACGTTGCCATCAATTTAATGCCTAACTTACCCCAATTAGCTCCAATTTATTCCAGCAATTTGGCTGGCCCGGTGGAGAGCTCAAAATGTCCACCTAAGCGCATAAACTTATTTTCATCGTTGCAGAGGTATGTTGCGGCATCTGACCGTACATCCCACTAGTGCGGTTTACAGTCTGTCTTCAAGAGGAGAACTTTACACCTCGTTTATTGACATCGTTGGCTCTCTCTCCCTCTCTGCCTCCTTTTTTTCATTTGCTTGGAGGTCTTCTATAACTCTTGTAACGTCAGCTGACGTTTTCACTGTTCGTTCATGTTCATGTGTGTCTGCGTCTAGACATGTTTATCGTTTGCCCCCGTGCTTCTTTTTATCCTCCCTACCTGTGGGCCTACTTTTCCCACCCAATTCCTTTAAAGGCGTCTTGAATTCCATGCGAATTGACTTCAGAAAACACAATTTTTAACAAAACACATGCTCTTACATGAGCTGAAAAGTTCACTAATTAGTTCACCTCTTATCTACTCCAGAAATGCTACTAGTCGCACTTCCGAGTGGCAACTTACGAGGTCGGCTCTATTGGGCTATTAGGAAGTCAAATTTAAATTACTACAGATCCGTTTCAATGTCCAACCCATTTCCAAGGCTAAGAAATTGCCAAGTCGGGCCGAAAATCGCATCGGTCAAATATTGAGTCTTCAGAAAGAATTAGTGCAGTTTTCTTGCCATTCGTAGCTGGAAAGACGCCTTGTAAGTCTCAAAGACTTATACAATACAGGTCGTTGTGTATACGCTCTGTAAAGCATGAATACACATCAGCACTCATTTTATTTTGAACCATCGTGTGATAAAGTACCATTTAGGTATCCAGTAAATGCAATCCAACTGCGTGTCTTTCGAAGTGAGTATGCAAGCTAGCTTCCCGTCAAATCTGGCGTAGAGCAGGAGGATTCCCTAATCTGGGAAAAGAATGGAGGAATCATGATGCGTTGCTATTGTCTTAATCGGCATTCAACATTAACAATGCCAAAAAAAGCTTTAGGTGCTGTCTGGTGTCCATTGGCATCCACAGGTGTCACCGGTTCATCCTCACACCAACTAGAGATGTGTTGTAAACGAAGTAAACGGGCCTCACCCACATTTCGTGTATTGACAGATGAAAATGATTTACCGACATGGCCTGTGCACTTCCACCTATGAGTTGTTCCAAAGTGTCGTAGACTTGGGATTGTTCGGTGCGTCACTGTTTGGCTAGCTAAATGGATGAGCTAATAGCTTTTGATGAGAAAGGGCTTCTTGTATTTCCATGCCTGTTTATCGAACAAAAAAACGCCATTGGTTATCCCTTGCGATTCACTCAGTCGGTTGTCCTTCCACACCTTCACAGCACTTACCACTCCGTCGTCAGGAGACCGATGTTTGCTTGCCTTGTGTGTGCGTTTTGGATGCGTCGCACACAGAACTACTCAATATGGTTGGCCTACCCGTCGAGAGCCCACTGCGATCGAGATCAATCCATGCGAACCGACAAAACTTGAGGATGTGAGCAGCGAAAACAGTCGACGGTCGACACATTATTTCGCGCAACCGACTAGTAGGAATATTTTAGTTTGGAGTGAGATCCACCCCTGAAAGCACTTTTCAACTATAAATCCGGCGTCGACTTAATCTTTATGATGCGAAAACAACAAACAGCGTTTTCATGAGGTGCGGACTGACTCACTTGGCCTTTTTTCCCTTTTTTTCTCACAATCATCGGTGAATAGGCAAGATGCATTGTTCTCGTCCTTCATTAGTTACTTCGGCTTTAAAGCGAAGGAACGAAACGAAGGCCCAGGAGGCTTGTTGTTCCTAAAATAATGTAGTACTTTTTATATCCGATCACTAAGGGCCGAAAAAAGAAGAAAAAAGGGAACCAATCGAGGTATCTGTAGTGGAGTTTCAGCTAGGAAAAAAGATATAGATGTTGAAGTGCGGACACGCGCTTCCCCTGTCAAGAATTGGTCAAGAGAATCACAGATGAATGAAAATCAGTTCTTGATAAATTGACAACGCCACTAACGGCAACGATGATAACAAGTGAAAACAACGGGTCCCGCAACAGTTGTCAGGTCAAATCAAATGTACATAACAGAGTGTCCGATGATCGAGAATGAAACAACTGCTGCATTTGGGTCGTTAAGCAATGAAATGTTTGAAGTAAGTGGAAGATACTACGTTGGAGGAGTTGGTGTCTCTTCTCGATCATTTTCTTTCTAACTTCTGCGAAAACCGAACCACAATCATCTTCCCAGTCTTCTGTAGATTTGGTAGAGTTCCTCTATAGCGTCCCGTGCAAAACTTGGTTACTTCGAAGAAGGCAGTTGTTTGAACAAATCGAGTGATTGGGCATCTGTTGTGGTGGCCAACAACTGCAAGGATGACTTTAACAGACGGGCATATCCCTCTAGTGAGCCAAAGGAGCAATTTTTCCGTAAATGAACCTGACAGTTGAGAGGAAGATTGACGGCCAACACTGTGCATTCGACAGAGTGACTCATTTCGTTGAGAAATGAGATCCAAATTTGGTGGGAATGGTCCATTTGTAGGCTGGAGTGCCGAGATGCTGTTTTTTTAAAAAAAGTAAAGTTCCTTTAGGAGACAAATTCCACTTCCGCCGGGCGTTTCAATCCTGGGGACTATGAACTAAAATCTGGTCCCCACCATCAAAGCTTCTACGCCTTTGTTCCTGGGTCAGCAGGAGATATTTCAACGTCAGGAAAAGATGATAGCATCGTCTAGGGAAATACCATCAGAAGAGTATGAAATTTGAAGTTTGGGGCCCCAACATCCCACTTTAGTTGGCTGTTCAACGGAACGTGAGAGGTTGAGTTGCCTCTTCACTTGCTGGCTGTCTTCCCTCTTTCTGGCTTCTCAAGTTGTGTCGCATCGTGTGGGTTGGTCTCAGCTGCAGTTGGCCTTCAACAGGCGGCCGATCATTGAACCAACACACGCAAGGCGTCATGAAACGACCTTCGAATTATGGGAGAGCAGCGTGTAAATGGGTAACTGGCCGACTGACAATGGCAGTACGTCTGTACTGTATAGTGGACGTGAACAACCGTTTGTATTTTATGCGACCTCAGAAGTTATAGGACGCCTTTCCAGTTATGGGTGGCTGAGAAAAGCACTGACTTTGCCCGGACATCTGACCTCCTTTTCGTCTTCTTTTGATTGATGTCATAGCCATCTGTCCATCATATAAGTCTATTAACTACTGGAAATTTTCTGTTTTTTTGTTGTCCCTCTTCTGACTCACGCTCTGATTAATACTTTTCTGCCATTTAATTAGCCACCGAGTTCTTTCCGCATCCTCGTAGATGCACCCCATTGGAGGGGGGAGAGGAGACCCATTGGTAGTATAAGGCAGTCACACCCTACACTTGTCAGTGTACTGTTTTAATCGATGCAACTTGGATACGGTGTTTTCTTGCATTTGGCGTCAAAGTGCACTTAATGTGTGGAGTCGTTTCATAGCCTGTTTCATCGCCCGAATACCATCTGGAACATGTGGTCTTTTTGCACAACCCTGTTCCTTGTTGTAAGTTGAGTGCAGTTCAAATCCGGATAAGGCTGTTGCTCTGGTTTCAGGTCAGACATCGGCTTGTCCAGAGGGTCGTTTCCACTGCGGCAGTGTGGAAAATGCCGCGTTTGGAGGCATTCCATCGGTTATTAACTACAGTGGAGGTAGTGGTGAAAGCAGATCATCCGTTCGTCTACCTTCTATGGGCATTTGTGTCTCCGAACGAGTTCGTTGTGATGGGGTTTTCAATTGTCCCGACGGTAGGGATGAGCTCCCCTCACTCTGCAATCACTTTCAAGGTGGGTGATTGGTCCGTAACTGTCCAATCAGAGGAGAAATTAAATGTACCTATCAGTAAAAGTGTGTAAGTCGTGTTATTTTTACTTTTTCAATTTTTAGCTGCATCAATATGCCTTTGCCCCAGATTTTTTGTGCTATTCCAAAAAGGGGTGGAACTGTGAGGAAGTTGTTTAATCATCGAATTGGTTGAAAGGGCACGAATTTGGCATCAAGGCACTGTCTCCGTCGGCCATTTGCATTCCATAAATGAGTTCTGGCGCAGTGCCAAAGTTTTTAACCTCAAAAAGGTTTTAAAACTTACTTTAGAAGTGATATTGCCCAGCTTATTGCTGTTGGTGTTCTCCCAATGTACTTAGTAAGCAGGAGGGTAACTCATCCCTCCGCAGGAAGTAATCCATTCTACCACATTTCAGTTTCTTGAAATCTTGTTTTATCACTGGTATCTTATTGGACAAAGACAATCAATAGAACTCGTAAAGTAGTGAATCAGCCACTAAGTCTCGCCCAAGGTGTTGGTGATGCTATCTTTCAAATATTTACGAATTATCGTGATTCATGTTAGTACAGCTTCCGAATTAGCCATTCTTCGTACGTTGCTACCAAAATGCCTTGGCTCTGTCATCCTTTACAGGCAAGATGGTGCAATTGATTCTTTTATACCCACATAACTTCATTACTTTGGGTTGATTATCTTCAAAGTTTCTTGTTTGTATGAAGGAGGACAGAAAAAGAGGATGCAGATATGCTTATTGTCCAAACTGAAAGTGACTTTCAAATTATGGAACGCCACAATGACATGCATGAAAGTGTTATGCGAATTGGCTGTGAAATGTCAACCGACAGGAAAAAAGTGCTCTATGCCACAGTAAATGAAATCCCATCTATCCATTTACCTTTTTTTTCAAGGTTGACTCGATCACTGAACCTGTCTGCCAGTCGTTTGTGGGAGTTCATTATCTCTTTCATGGACCTCGGGGATAAATTCGGGGGACATGGTATTTTATGGAAAGCATCGGCTGATTTCTTAGGTCTGCTTCTAAGGGATGTCGATTCTTTTTGTTGAATAGTGAGTTGTCCCGTCAGTAGTAGTGGAAATGCTAGCTTGTTCCGCTCCTTTGGGTGATTAATTTGCCTAATTTCATGGCTTACGTTGCCGTTTAATCGTTCATTCAGCAGTCTCATTCCTAAGGCCGCAGTAAGGGCTAGCAGTTTAACACCAGTGTGTGGAGAGCCGTGGAACTGAGGTGACGGCGCAAGCCCCGGCAATTAAGACTACGTAATGAGCATGAATTCGCGCGCCTCTGGATGAGTTTGCATTTCGTGGATTCCGAGAAGCAGCTATTTATTATTGGGGGATGTGAAGCTGCATATTGGATGATGCTCTTTTTAATTGCAGTTCTCGTGGTCAAAAATGGGTCGTTTTTTACTTACCCAGCTCTCATGGATTGCTGTTTTAGACCTGAGGTGGAAGTGTTTATGCTAGCAGTAGCGCTGTACTGACTAGCTACGGGAATGATTTCAGATACGCACCCATTCAGTCTTTCTCATTCAATTTCCCCTTTCTCTCTGTGCAAAAAGTGGAAATGGGAAGAGAGGTTGCCTTCTTCACGGACAAGAGAATTCTCTCCACAGAGTGGGGTTGGCAATGCTTCATTGTTTCATAAATTTTTTTCCGAATCTGTTTTTCAATGACAGTTTCTCCTCTTTTAAATTTGGCCTTGAAATTGAACTAGTTGTGAAAGGTCAGTGCGACTCCAGTAGGTCTTCCGTTGTAAGTCCCCGAAGGTTCATCTCTTCATAGCGTGGCTTGGCTTTGTGGGTGTCTGTGAAGCGAGCAGCATTTCACCAGAACTAACCGACTTATTTGCGCATGAACATTTTCCGAAGCCTCACTTTCGTTTTGAATGTTATGGAACAAGAAGTGATGCCAATTAGGGACGAAAAAAGTGGAGCGGTGTGGTCAAGGCTTACTCCTCGCGGGAAGATTAACGGCTGTCCACTTTTGGTACCCACGCCCTACCTACATGAGTCACACCGTGTCCTCGCTTCCTTCCTCTACATCCCATCCTATTCTGCGTCCGTAGACGATGAAAGTTGGCTGGCGCAGCGTCGTATTTAGTAAACACACAAACGCGCGTCGTGGCCGCCGTCAGCCAGCCGGCTAAGTTGTAAATTGATCCGCTCGTCAATCGCCCGTCAAAATATGCTAAGTCAAGCCGTGTAAGATTGCGGCAATGGCCTTTTTTCTGCTGATCCGGTTTTCTATTGACTTGATCTGATTGACACGGCTTTTTTCCGGCATTGCTCAATGAGCGAACTGCTTGTATTGTCGATTTGTGGTGTGCCAAAAGTCCTGTTTGTGCCAGTCAGGTGGCCATTATTTACGTCAGACAGAGCCCTTCATTTTGTGAAAGTGCACTTTAGTGAAGGCTACACCCTAAACGTGGTAGTCCATGGAATTCAAAACGTGGGGGTTAAGGAATCGAGGTTTGGGTATAATTGAGTCATGAATATTTTCGATCATTCGCTTCCCGCCTGGGCAACTATCTCGATTCTGTTCATTATGAATGTTAATTACCTCCTTTTAACATGAAAGCACATCGTCTGCTGAGGAATTAGAAAGGTCTGGTGATGTATGAACTAGCGACAATCTCAGGAACTGGGTGTTAGAATTGAACCTTTTCTGAGGGATCTAAAGTAGATATGGAAACTTATTTTGTGTGTGAGGTCATTCATGTCAAATCGGAACTCTTTAATGTATGAAAGAAAAAAAACTTTTGAAGGAGCATAAATTAAACTTATATTTCGCAATTGATTTGCCAGTGGAGCTGAAACACCTTCTGATAGTTTGCCTCCCTTGACATTCATAACGCACCAACTTCCTGAAATTGCAAGGATTTTGTTGTGTTCATTGATTCAAAAGTAAGACTCATTTGTGCAGTTTCACGATAAGTAATAAACGCGTCGAATGTTCAGATGAACGACAGCTGTGCCGTGGTCTAGGGCCCACCATGCCGGATTCGTAGCCGACAGGCATACGATTCAAATGTCCAACTGCTGCGCTTGAAGCCCTCCGCGAAAATAGATATGTGTAGGTCCGGGTTTTGCGCCTTTGGTTAGAATGCTTCATCACTACGTGCTGTTCTATGTATTCACTAGCACTATCGTCTGGAATCCTGATTAACGGTGTCTTGTGCGGGCTGCTCCATGATGTATGCACTAGGCACCCTCTCCACTTGCTCCTGTGTGCGGCATCACCGCGTCAGTACTGTATTTTATGGCTGCAAATTCAAGAGTGCCGCATTGCTTTTAAAATCTTTTGTATAAGGTCTACTGTGTAGTGGATGCCGTTATCAAATCGAATTGGAAAGATTTTGGTTTATTATTTCGTAGATGGGGATCCAACGGATCAAGACACTAGCTTCTTGGGTCAATTTCTGTCTCTCGGATTAACCACGTCAGTATCGATTGTGGTAGCAGCAGTGCTGTTCATTGTTCTTTGCCTCGGTTGCATCATCTGTCTCTGTTGCTGTCGGAATCGTTCCAACACAAGAACCACCAACTCCTCTGCACCTGTTGTCAACACCGTCTTCAACGGAGTCAACCGTGCATGCAGTGGCGAACTTGTTGTACCTCATGCAGATCCTTCCTCACTTCTCAACGGGGTTCGCAAGTCACCTGACGCCTTCCATTCTCAGATACTTCCACCTCCACCGCAGCAACAACAAATGGTGCTCCCGCCAGCAAAGTCCATGGGCGATCTCTTCCACCCACATCAGCTTCCACCCAGCTCCCCAATGCTCAGGCACTTTCAGGAGTATCCTTCATCGCCTCAGCCGCCACCTCCAGAATCATGGAACACGCAACCCATTTGCTATTCAACAGCTCATCACGCACAGTGGTTTTCCCAGCAGCAGCAAAAACAGCAGCACCAGCAACAAGTCAGTCAACGATTGCCACTTTCTTCGCAGAAACAAGCCTCGAACCGAGTCTCTGGTTGGTTGATTTTATAATCCAATCTTCCTTATCCTGCATGCTTAGTCGTCAGTCTAATCACTTATACACTAGGAGTTTTGTGTACCTTTCTAGTTATTTCGTGGATCCATCAGTCAACCTAATTAATATGTGGATCTAATGTTTTGTAGGCGCTACACCTACGAACGTTCCATCCTGTCCCCAACAATCACAGCAACAATCCCATCTGTTGCATTCAACTCGCTTCCCTTACCAACATCCTGAAGCCTCCCCACTCGTAGCTGACGGAGGAATAGTCTATCTTGGTGAAATTGGTGGCGGTTCCGGAAGTGGAGGCTCTCGTCCAGCCACGGGTTCCAGGCGTCCCAGGCGTCGTTCCGGACGCGCCATGGACACCCAGTCCTCGTCCAGCATTGGCTGCGGTCCTTCCACGCGTGGCGCCCAATCAGCTGAGGGTGCACCGCGCACAGCGAGCAATAGCTCGCATTCCATCGGTCCTTCCTGGTCCTCCAGTCGTGGCACGACTGCTAATAATCCCAGTGCCAACAGTAGCGTCAATATTTGCCCCCATCATCACCATCACCATCACCGTCGACGCCGTCGACACGGTGGTAGTGGTGGTAGCAGTGGAAAGCAATCAACACGGAACCACTCCACCAACAGTAGTGAGAAGATTGCTTTCCCTGTGGAATTGTAGTCGACATCTAGCCAGGGTACCAACACCATCACCCATATCCGCAACAGTGTCATCATCACTTTTTCGTGAACGAACAATCAGTATTTGCATCCCCCCCCCCCCCCCCGTTACTCCCTTTGGTTCTGTGTAATCTTGCCACACCGCGAAATGAATAAATGACTTTTTGTTCACCCCGCCTTCTACTCTACTTTTTCCACAATGTTTGAAATTTACCTTTTTTGCCTTTTTAGGCATGAACTCTGATGTGGCCGCGTGTTCAGTGCTGCTTCTCTGCCTCCTTGTGATTCATAGGAGTTTGCAAGGTGAAGCATCAAATATGACAGTGAATATTGAGCAGCAAGGAAAAGAAGCTGATGTAGGTGTTGGAGGAGCATTTGAAAATGTTCTCAAAAAGGAATATTTAGGGCTTGAAGCGGAAGCATTCCTTCCCCACAGGGCAAGTAAGTAACTCACATAACGCTTTTTTTTTCTCGAACATGTATCGACGAATCTAAGTTCTCGAACTAGGAACTAGGCCATTTTTGATTGGATCACTGACAGTAAATTCACTTATCACTTGACTTTGCCGTTGCCATGGTCTGTCTGAAGGAAAAATCGTTTTTCGCTCTCCACGACCGAAATGCTTCGTTGCCCTGCCGTGGGAAATCTGCACAATTTGACGAATGTGTAATTGTGAAAATGCATAACATCTTGGCTACAAACGGGTTGCTTTTTTCCTCCCCCTCCATGGGAGGGTTTATTTACTCACAAGTAATCCTACTCCCGGATTCGTCGGCACGCCATTTTTATCAATCTTTTTATCTAATGGTTTTTGTCTCCCAATACCACTTCATGAGCGTTTGGCAGGGCTTTTTGTCTGGTTTTTATTTCATAATTTCTTAACAAATGAGTTTTTTCCATGGCTCGGTTCCAAGAGCCTGAAATGATATTCTCAGGTAGTGTGCTGTTTCCCCACTTTAAAAAAAGGGCAGACGAATGGAATGGAATGCCCGAGATCATTTCTGTGGCTCCCTATTAGGTAATCAAAGTTTCACAATTTTATGACTTCCATGGGCTTTCAAATTTCGCGCAATATTTTTTATACGCATTGCCAGAGCATAGCCATCAGTTCATTGGCATGGGACTCCCTATTGTGGTTCATGTGCAACTTTCTCGCAAAAGATTTCCGTCATTGAGACAGGGTGCGATAGCGAAATTAGTGACCTGAACTGCTTAAAAGGTGATTCTGATGACTCCAAAAAAACTGTGTGCGTGTGTGTGTAGTGGACCGAATGCGGACAGGACTGTTTACTATGCCTTTCTTGGCGAAGGCCGAACAATTGCGTCAGTGGGGTGAAGGTCCAGATTCTGGCAAAACAATGCAATTGTCCACAAAATTAACTCGTAAGATGATTCACACTTCAGAACGGAAGGGAGGTACTGCCTTCTCCTCGTTCTCATCCACCCTGGTCAATTTATGATTATTCCTCTAAGCAGTGGCGGCCGAGCCTAGTTTCCTTCGTTTGCGGAAACATCGTCCAAAAAGACCATATGAATTCCGTGTTTTTTTTTAATCACAAAAACGCCCGCAATGTGCCAAATATCAGAGGCCCATTTCGTCGAATGCACACTGTCACTACATGTTCTCTTATATGGAATTTTCTCTGCTTATTTCCAATGTTTTACACGGGTGGGTTTCAAGCCGCGTGCCATCTCAGTTATTGCTGTCAAATTTCGTTACCCTCATTTTTAACTCAGAAACTGCTAAAATGGAAAACCATTTGTGCAATAAACCTGGTCGCATGTCGTCCAATCTCACTCTGTCTGTGTCCGTGACTTTCCATGCCATTTCGATTTGTCTCACGCAGCTTCATAGAACTCCAGCTCCTCTTCCATTCAATTCTCCCATCTTCCTAACAGGCAGTCTCTAATGCCTTGTCATCGGCTTGTCAACGTCATTGGACCTTTCACAGCATGTCTCTGAGACAAACAAGGAGAGGAAGGCAAAAGCATCCACTCTCGACTGGCCAACACTGTGCGTGCGACTTTGCTCAGCTCACTTTTCACTACCCCTCGGATTAACCCCAAATTCGACGCAAACCTCATGAAAAGCAACGGATTGTGTTTCCCGATCCATCGTCCCCTTCCTCATTGCACATGGGTGTGGGAACAATTGAAGCACGTCCATTATGAGTGCACCTTGAGTGTTTTTCAACTCGCTAAAAGCGGACTATTGTGTTGCACTACCTTCCAGACGAGGGTAGACTTTGATCGGTCGGTTGGTCGGTCGGTAGATCGATCCACTATCATTTGCATGTCTCCTGTGGCACCGCCTAACTCTGCAGATCCTCTCATTGCGTATCTTTTTGTTTCTCCCTAAAAAAGATACACACTTTGAACTTTTGCGATTATTTTAGTAAATGTTTGTTTCGATTTGGTTTGAGCCTTTTTTTAATGCGGTGATGTTGTCGAGAAAAGCTGGCATTAAAACCCATCTGAGATCGTTGAAGTTGGCAATCTAAAGTGGCAATGAACACATTTATGCATTCTACCCAATTTCTATTCATTTTATGTGCCTAGGTAAATTCTCGCTCGATAGACATAAAATTTTTCAAATTTCTCGCGATGCTTCACTAATGGTGCAAAGGTAAGTTAAAACATGAAGTAGCGCCGCTTTTTTCCACTGTGCTCCATCACCTATCGCTGTCGATATGTGCACATTGCCACACGGGAGAGCGGGTTGTTAGGGTACTGCACCTTTGATCACCAGATTGCATCTTCTAGACTCAAAATATATGAACAACACTTTTTCTAAAAAGTCCTTTTCCCTTTTGTAAATAATTTATTTAGTGTTCGTAGAGTGCATAAATTGGTAAGAATTCCTATTTCCTCTTTACTTGTTCCAACATCTATTCTTTTCCCTTTTTTTTAGAAGCGAAACCTCCAAAATATAATGTGGTAAGTCTGCGCCGTTGATATGCAATTGGAATTATTGTCCAGAGCTTTTGATGCCTTTTTGACTTTTGCACCGACTCTGTGGGAATTTCCGGTACACATTTCCAACCTCTGGTTTAAAAGAGAAACAACTTCGAAAATAAAATGAAATTGGACCATAAAGTTATGTTCATAAAGTGCACTATTTGGTTTTACATTATCACTCAATAATATTGCCTAGTGTTGAGCCGAAAATGCATTTATGAATGTGTATTCATTACGCCTG
The DNA here is from genome assembly GCA_036345935.2 of Taenia hydatigena. Lineage (NCBI taxonomy): Eukaryota > Metazoa > Platyhelminthes > Cestoda > Cyclophyllidea > Taeniidae > Taenia > Taenia hydatigena. Next base: position 23,128,269 of record JADWOT020000003.1, read on the forward strand.
TTTTGACCACATGACTGGGTGATAAAAAGTGTATTGCGAAATGTGGACCCTGCGTCTAGCAGACATAAAGTGGTGAAGTACGCAATAATTCTGCCATATCCACTCTATTGTCTACCTTCACCCCCTCAATGTTGTCTCGGGATGAATTACCTGTTCCACATAGATCTGTTTTGTAGAACTCGAGCCCACTTTTAGAGACCAATTCACATCTACTTACGAACTCATCGTCCAATCTCTTCCCGAGTCGTGAGCAAAGTGCTACAAATGTGTCACTGATATATGCCACTCACTTGTCCTTGTTTCGATTCGTTCACATCGAACCACTAAGACTAGTTAATGTTTGTGATTGTCCAAAAGCCACCAACTGAGGTGGTGCGAAGGGACCGTCAGTGGAATTACCTGGATTCGCCGCTCAATCTAATTCCCATTCCCCACGCCCCTACACCAACCTTTGGTGAGGTCACCCCACGACCTCAGATGTGGCACAGAGGAGACACCTTCTTCCTTGTCCTCCCCAACGGCAACATCACCGTCCATGGGCCCTCCAACTATATTCTTCAGGTGAGTAGTGGCACCTTCACAAAAGCGTCTCTTCAATTGGAGGTACTCGCGCCCATATGTGTTAAAGCTTGTGAACGCCTCAAAACAACTGCAAAGGTTTCGAGCGAACTGAAGAATCCTTTACTTGGCAGGATTCACTGAGATGATCACAGCTGACCGGAAATTGTGAGGCTATGTTTCGGTTAGGAGAACGGATTTGTAAAACGCACTTCACTGTTTGTATGCTTCCATCATGAGGGAGAGCAATTCTTACTATTGGTGATTACGAAAAGGTTATTCGAGAATGTCAGCTTCACAAACTCGGTTTAATCCTGTCTAAAACCTGCAGAATCTTATCGTTGGCTAGACTTGTTGTTAAGCTTTTGGCCAAAGCACGGATCGCAGCAGTGGAACCACTTCTTAGAGTTAATTTTATTCACTTGATTTTTTTTCTGAACCGCTCAGAGAGAGCTGCGGTGGAAGTTGGGCAACTGCGTTACACCTGAATGCAATGCATCGATGAACAACAATAAGCTTTAAGAACTTTTAGAGACTTTTGCTGAACAAGTAAGTGTATCATCACTGGTTAGCAAAACGACTCAATTACTTCTCCTCTTCCCATGCACATTTCTAGGGCACCTCCACTTCATTTTCCACCAGCCCGGCCGCTTTAATTGCACCCTATACTGATGGCATTGGTTAATTCTTAGAGGCCGAACGACTGCCGCTGAGGTTTTTCTACTCAATGCTGTAAAAAAAAACACTATTTGAGACATAGCCTTGGCTAGTGAATTAGTCGGAAAAGTGTTTTTACGCTTAACATAACAACAGCCCATATCGTTCGAATTACCCACTTAAGGGTCTTATATAACACCTAATGAAGAGAATGATTCACTCTCTCTGTATTCCCACCACAGTTACCCGTGTAATACTCTTATCCCTGTCTTGGCAACAAGACCATCGCTTGGAACATTAGTGGCATAGGAACCGATTTAGCTAGCACAGATAGATAGCTGTTGGGTCGGGAACTTTTTAAAATATCCATTTGGTTGGCCTATAATTATGTAATTCCTTCCCAATCACAGAGACTCCAGGATGGAGTTGGGAGATAAACTTGGTGCATGCATCTTTACACAAACAAAATGAAATACTGTTCAATAGAAATGTCGCTTTCCTTGACAACTCCCACCAGTTGTAACTTCATTAACAGTAGATATCAACAAATTCTTTGCTGAATTTTTAAAGACCTTCCTACTACGGTAGTCCAAGGTGTTGAAATCGGGAGCGAGGGAGGGGAGAGTTCGAGTCGACATGAGAAGAGACAGCCTTGCTGTGAAACACCTAAGCCATTATCTTGATCCAGGAATTGACATCCGGCTCTGATGTCTGTGCGCAGGTTGGTGCATTGGTTCTAAGAAAGCGTGGAAATAGAAAAAGGAAAACAGAATTTAACTTTCATCTAAGTCATGAAAGTTTGGGTGTGGATGGAAGCGTGCTGTTTTAGGGTTTCTGTGGTTAGGGACTAAGGTGAAAAAAGTGTATGCTCTTTCCTTTTGTCTGTGTTCGACCTAATTCTGCAAAATGTTCTTCCTTCTTCCCTACAGAAAGTCGTCAGTCGTTATGAGACTCTGATTGGTAGTTGTACAAAGCTCTCCATTCATCCTCGTCGCCACATACCCCGCAACTTCAACGATGTCGAAGTCGATCGAAATTTAACTCGTATGGCGCAGAGGTACTTCAGATCCGCCCAATCCAAGCTTTCCTACCCGGAGTATCATTTAGCAGAATCGTTGGAGAAACACTTTTCCCAATTCCCCAGTTATTTAGCTACAGTGAACTCTAAAGTGGCTATTTCTCACATCCACTTGGGAGTTCGTCGGTTGGGAGGGCCGTGGCCCAACGCTGAAATGAATGAATCGTGTGAGTGACTCATTTGAACATTGTTTACTTCTCATTTTAGATATAGCGCCCTGAAAGAAGGTCTCCTATTAATCCACAGAATGGCTGTGTGAATGTAGGCATCGACACTAGGTTTTTTACTTCGGTTATAACGAGACAACTGGAGATGGTGATGCGTTCGCGTCAGATTGAAGCGCTGCTTATTTATGGTAGTGTCTACTGGAGTTATGGCTAAAATTTATGGTCACCAACACCAACCGAATCACTCAAAGTAAAAGTTATTTCAATCTGTGAGGGAGAATAAATTCAATTTCCTCTAATCGTGATGTGAAATCGCTGTGTTCGCAGTGAGATTACAAGTGTTGTTTGAGGGGACACATTCAAGTTGTTCAAATCTGGTTTTCTTTCAGTTATTGTCTGTCGCATTAAAGAATCTGGAGAAGAGGATGATTGCCGAAGGTTAACATGTTTTCGATAGCCCTTCTGTAGCTAGTACCCATGATTTCAACTATCTGTGGCATCCATCCAATGAAATATGGCGTCCTGTTTATTTAAACCAGCTTCATCTTCCATTGACGTTGACGAAAAACTGGAGCTATTATTGAAAATGTGAGAGAGGACGTTAAGCAACCATTTTATTCTGTCCCGGTCTCGTTTTAATCCATTATAATTCAATTTGTGTTTCCTTTTGTGTAGATTTGCTGATTGCAGTCCCCTCGGGCATAAAGATCCTGGCCGAGGAGGTTTGGGGTGCCATACGCGGCCTTGAGACTCTTAGTCAGCTTTTGTGGTGTTCTCCTAGTGGATCTGCGGTAATTTACTAGTTTTATGTCTTGTCTACTGATTTCGTTGCTGACCTCCTGGGTACCTTTTCTAATTTATGCACATTTGACGTGATTGGACCTATCGTGGACTATCGTTGGATTCGCAGCACATATTTTAGTGTAAAAAATTACCACAAAACGATTTACAAACATCGCTATCCCTACGACGAGTTCCTATGGTTTGGTACCGCAAGGAGACGTGTAAGTGAGTCTGACAAGACCGTTGATGAAGTACAATTCAGACGAATCTAAGGTTAACTTGATCATGAAGATTCTCGGGCAATAATGGCGTTCCTTTAAAAGCCCAGCGAATCTCTCAATTTAGGACTTGATAGCTGTCTGTCAGTGACTGGAGACAGACATTCAGTGTTTCTAGGACGTTAATTAATAGCATGCGAAAATACTCTCGCTGCCTCGGGCAGTCATTTTCTGCCTTTCATATGGGCAACCTGTCAGATTTCTTGTCAAAGTTCAAATTTCGCTTGCTTATTTACCTTTTTTCCTATTTTAGATATTTATTAACCAAACCTTCATAAGAGACTATCCCAGCTTTTCCTACAGAGGTCTGCATTTGGACACATCGCGGCACTACATATCAAAGCGCAAAGTTCTCATGAATTTGGTGCGTTTTAAGCTTAAAAATTCTTAAATCTCCACAAAAATAGGTATCATCGTTCGAGAATGACGATTTTATTTGGCAAAAAACAAAAAATTCGAATTTTTTTGTTCGTTAAATCAATCACTGGGACAACTACTATAAACTTCTAAAATTAGAAGCGAATTTGATACTTCTAGAAGCCAAAACAACTTAATTCGCACCAAGTCTTTGTCAATCTCATATTCATTTCCTAACCGCCTGACCCGTTTCCCTTGATCTGCTGATGTGGAGTGGAAATCGCCATTTATGAGAGAATGTAGCGAATGTAATTGAGAACTAGGGTAAGGCAGTACCTCCCTTCTCTCTCTCCCTCCAATGTCACGGCGCCAATCTCCTCTCCCATCAGCTATTCCTTGCTGTTTCTGGGGCAGTTTTTTGGAACACATTTGAACTCTGCTTTGCCTTTGCATGATTCGACTCCAGAATCGAGCAAATCGTTTACCTTGCAACTTCACCATCACCGAAGATAGTGAAGAGTTTCCGTACCTTTGCAAACGTATTGGAGTCCGTAACGCATAGCAGCTCTAGCCATAGAATGCGGAGAATGTGATGGAGGGAACAATTAAGCAATGGACTGGCCGACAAGTATACACACAAACTGACGCTCATGTTACGAATCGGTTCTCCTAACTGAACCGTACCAAAAATCGGGCAGGTTTTGTGGCCATTTAGCGTTCAGTTATGCTTGATAAGAACTGAGCACGTCCTCATTTCCACTTATTCTTTGCCAAATTATTAGCGACTCGGTCAGACCTTCGGTTTTTACCAGATAATCTTACAATGCAGCCTTTCGACAGCAAGCTCTCCAGGCGTAGCATTCCACCAACACTTTTCTGAGTGCATAAATGTGCACATACTTCAAATTTGCAAATGGAAAAAAAACTTTTCTGAGTAATGAACCCTCGAGAGTAGTCAAATACCACCTCTTTGCCTTTAAATTGTATTCACCAATCAAAGATAGGCAAATTTGTGACACGTTAACACAACTAGGAGGGCTTCGAATTCCGGAGCAAAAAGTGGACGTTTCGACCCGAAATGCAACACGAAGTCTGCTTTTTCAGTGGTTTCACATTTGCATTTAAAATGACAAAAGAGGTGCACTTAGAGTGAGGGTTATTCAACTGTCTGATGGGCTGGTAAACTGGGTGTTCGCTCTTGGCGTCGACCACTCACGAGGTAGTCCGATTCATGGTCCACGAGAAATAAAAAACTGGAATTCAAAAAGCAGAATATTTTTCTGACGGTGGATCCTTCAATTTGTAGAAATGAACTAGACCACCCCTAACCGTAAAGTTGCATTTGGCTTAGGACCAGGCCCCGCTTCCAGAGCGGTTGCGACTTGAACCGTTGACTCTAGGCTGACGCATTTCTCGAATTTGAGCACGGCACAACGATTGATATTATTAAATGGCACGAGGGCGAAGATGGTGTTGGAGGGCATTTTTCACTTGAGCATCATTTGGCCGCGAAACTCAATGAATCAAAATTCCAATTGGTTAGTTGTTTGACCAATTAAGGGTTGCGCGCCAAGGTGGACCAATGGGATTGTTGAATTTCGGCCACTTCAATGTCTTCTCCACTTGAGGGAGAGACTCGTTAAAAAGATGATAATTTTAAGTTGTTCCGTCACAGTTCTGTCCGAAAGAGGGGGTTCGATCATTTGGAACAAGGAAACTAACACACTCCTATGGACAAACGGCCCTCACAAATTGTTCATCGTAGACCTAAGAAACAGGAAATAGGTAGTCGAAGATGCAATTAGTGCGTGGAATGAAGCAAAGGTACGTGTGCATTGGAATTCTCTTGTGACCAGAATCGGCTACCAACCCCATACTGCGAACTACGAACTGGGATATTCATAGTCTCACAATTTCCGGTCAGCTGTGATCATCTCAGTGAATCCTGCCAAGTAAAGGATTCTTCAGTTCGCTCGAAACCTTTGCAGTTGTTTTGAGGCGTTCACAAGCTTTAACACATATGGGCGCGAGTACCTCCAATTGAAGAGACGCTTTTGTGAAGGTGCCACTACTCACCTGAAGAATATAGTTGGAGGGCCCATGGACGGTGATGTTGCCGTTGGGGAGGACAAGGAAGAAGGTGTCTCCTCTGTGCCACATCTGAGGTCGTGGGGTGACCTCACCAAAGGTTGGTGTAGGGGCGTGGGGAATGGGAATTAGATTGAGCGGCGAATCCAGGTAATTCCACTGACGGTCCCTTCGCACCACCTCAGTTGGTGGCTTTTGGACAATCACAAACATTAACTAGTCTTAGTGGTTCGATGTGAACGAATCGAAACAAGGACAAGTGAGTGGCATATATCAGTGACACATTTGTAGCACTTTGCTCACGACTCGGGAAGAGATTGAACGATGAGTTCGTAAGTAGATGTGAATTGGTCTCTAAAAGTGGGCTCGAGTTCTACAAAACAGATCTATGTGGAACAGGTAATTCATCCCGAGACAACATTGAGGGGGTGAAGGTAGACAATAGAGTGGATATGGCAGAATTATTGCGTACTTCACCACTTTATGTCTGCTAGACGCAGGGTCCGCATTTCGCAATACAGTCTTTGTCGTGTGGTTGTTTGGTGCAAAAATTTTCCAAATGGACGAATTTTCCAAGTCACATAAAACAGTGAATGGAAGTAAAATTCGTAGACACGCTTTTCGCAAGGTTAGCACAGTTAATTTATCTGTCTGTACCGTTTTTCTATCGCAATGCTTTTTCGACCAAATATCTGCATTTTTTGCAAAACCAGGCTAACACAAAACAGATAGTTACTAAGTAGTGCCGAAGTTTCAAAGTGTGTATCTTTTTTGGGGAGAAACAAAAAGATACGCAATGAGAGGATCTGCAGAGTTAGGCGTTGCCACAGGAGACATGCAAATGGTGGTGGATCGATCTACCGACCGACCAACCGACCGATCAAAGTCTACCCTCGTCTGGAAGGTAGTGCAACACAATAGTCCGCCTTTAGCGAGTTGAAAAACACTCAAGGTGCACTCATAATGGACGTGCTTCAATTGTTCCCACACCCATGTGCAATGAGGAAGGGGACGATGGATCGGGAAACACAATCCGTTGCTTTTCATGAGGTTTGCGTCGAATTTGGGGTTAATCCGAGGGGTAGTGGATGCTTTTGCCTTCCTCTGCTTGTTTGTCTCAGAGACATGCTGTGAAAGGTCCAATGACGTTGACAAGCCGATGACAAGGCATTAGGGACTGCCTGTTAGGAAGATGGGAGAATTGAATGGAAGAGGAGCTGGAGTTCTATGAAGCTGCGTGAGACAAATCGAAATGGCATGGGAAGTCACGGACACAAGCAGAGGGGATAGACTTAGCGTGTCAGCGTTTTTGCGAGAATCCTTCGATTTTCATTTGACATTCGTATGAACCCCTCTCTTGATGGCTTTTTACAACCTTATGGTCAGCACTCTTGTTTCTTTTTGTTTTCTTTGCACAATTATTTAATTTTTTGTATTTTTTTGACTCCGAACGAATCGAATTTTTAATTCCATTAGGCGATTTCTTTTTGTCCAACGTAAAACGAGTGCGAGGATGGAAGCGTAGAATTCTGCTTTCTCTTTCTTGCTTTTTATGTCCTTATATCCGATCAATGTCTGATCTATGATCGTCGGGTAGAAAAAGGCTGTCGACACTGATGCCAAACCTTTTTTGTTGAGCAGTTTTGATGAAAAGGTTATTTCGTGCTCCATCTTTCCTATATTTTGTAGGCTTCCTTCTCTACTATCATGCATATTTTACCCTCAAATCCGTTTAACTTGGTAGTTGAGCCTTTTTCTTGCTTTGCTAGCTTTCTTTTAATTTTAGGAAGCCATGGCCTTTAATAAACTCAACGTCTTTCACTGGCACATCACCGATGATCAGTCTTTCCCTTTTGTCAGCAAAACATTCCCGGAACTTTCGAGGCAGGTTAGTGGATTTAGTTTAAAAGAATAATGGGTATTTAATGACATATTCAAGTCAAGCAGGGGATTTTTAAGCTTTCATAATGAAAATGGGTGAAAATTATCGTAGCCGCTGGCAACTCATTCTCAGCACTGTGAGATTTGTCGGTGTAGCTATGTGCTGTTCAAGTGGTCTACTTCGTTAGTAGTGGTGGATCGCTGATCCTCATTTGGTGTTTCTTCTTCTATCCTCGTTTTAACTCCGATTTGAGGTGATGCATTCATATCCCACTACATGGCATTGCTGCAATTATGAAACTCTTTGGAGCTTTTAATACGCGTTAACGCAGACCACACATGGATGGACTGAATGTTCCGCTATACCCTACGGCAGGACCGGAGCGCCATGACAACCATGTGGCATTATACCCTTGAAATATCCACGCTTTTCAGATGCCATACTGCTGAGCGGACAATTTTGCTTGAGGTCTTCTGTAGTTGTGGGTAGACATCCATCAATTGCGCCTTCATGCCCTCAATACCCAAGGGCGCTGTACCCATGTATTCGCTCCTACTGTTACTCTTTCATCTTCACTAACAGTAATGTGAGAAGAAGAATAAGCCTCAGTTTTACCTCTACACCGATGTCAAAATTCCTTACTTTTCTACTCTTATTTCGTGCGGACAGTAACAACCAAACTGGGGAAGACGGACCTTTGGCCAATTGCAATTAACCGTGATGTGTAGATAATTTGGTTCGGCAGTTAATCAGGCAAAATCATACAGTTGGTTATTTTTAACTTGTAAGCTTGATTGTGGAAAAAATGAAATTGACCTGATTGGACTGCTTCCTGATTCTGCCCTTAACTTTTGCTCTTGTTTAATTCATCTTCCTTATTTAAGGCTGTCAAAAATCTGGGTAGAGACAAATGCAATGCTTACTTCCAATAACTTCCAACCTGTCGAACCAGTGTTTGTCAGTTCTCAAAAATGACTTGCGAGATTTTTAGTTCCCTATTCCTTGTGGTGGTGTTGACGGCAGCTGTAATTCACCAGAAGTGCAAACGTCTCTGTATTTACTGAAATCCCAAAACTCGCCATAGGATGTAAAGCTGACACCTCGTTGTTCATTGTTACGAGGAACTTGGCTCCTCTTTCCTTACTGACGTTCAAACGTAATCCTTTAAATGTAAGGAGAAAAACTTTTCTTTATTCGAAAGTCCTCTTTGAATTGGCAGCCTAGTCGTGAAAAAGAGAAAAGTTTGACGAATTCTTGAGTTCCATTAACACAGTTTTACAAGATATCCAAGGGCGCGGTGCACTACTCTGTTCTATTAGTTATAACTAGCGTAGCTCCCACTATGGAAGATTTACCATTAATAATGTCTGAAAGGTTGGGCGCATAACCCAAACTGGATAGTCAAAGGTGCTATGAAACAAAGGACTATTGGAGATAGTTGGTTTATTTAAAGTTACTGCCCACACCACTCCTACCTGAATTGAATGTCTCGTTTGTTGCAACGAACATTAAGCTTTATAGCAAGCATTGCTTACACGAAAGTCTTTTTCGCTTCGTTACCTGCTTAATTAAACGAACCGTACTTATTTATGTCTTTTTTTGCCTGATTTGCTACTTTTGGCTCAGTTCGAGCCCCTTTACTGGTGCTAATAATCTTTTGTAGTAAAGGCATGTACGAATGTAGGTTTCCTAAAAAGAAAACAATGGATAAGCAGTTTTCGGGTGGACATTTTATTTAGTGTTCGAAATGTGTGTGCGTCTTCGAAGCATAAGAGTGGATTGACAGGGTTTCACCCTTTTTATCGCTGTCAGCGGCGGTATTCGGGATAGCTTTTTTGGCATTTGTATACTACTAATACGCCCATAAGTAGTTTGATTAAGTAATTGATTAAGGGTACCAATTTTGGCGGGAAATTATTTTCTAATCACAAATTCGCTTTTTTGTAATTCCACTTAATTAATGGGTCATAATTAACTTTTGCTCTTTGTTTTTTGCTACATAGGCAGCCTATAATTCAAAGATGGTGTACAATCATGATGACGTACGAGAAATCGTCGAATTTGCACGGGTTCGCGGCATTCGTGTGATTCCTGAATTCGATATACCAGGTTAGACATTGTCATGAGCTTTTCAAGGCTACCAAATTCAAAGTATCTTCTGGAACCTTCCATTAGATCTGTTTTTGTAAGTGTTTCCAGGTGTGATTCCACAGATTTGCCTCTTTTCGCCCTGAACTTTATTTTGGAAGTCTGTTCAATGAAATTGCGCGTATTACTTGGTTAATCACCGCCATCTTCCATTTAGTGTCTTTATCGATTTCTTGAGGTATTTGGGTAACCATGACGTCTGTGTGTTCAGTAGTTTTGTATTAGACTGTTTCAGCAACAAGCCAGCTATCACAGTTCAAGTTTTTTTTTCTACTGTCACTGATTTTTCCGACTATCAAACGGTAAGATTGTAACCATCCCTGTCGCAAGGGCATCTGCTACATCAAATTCACTGCTTTAATCTCGACCAACCTACTTGTGACACACGCTTTGCTTGTTTGTGACACTTGACTCAAAAAAACGGGGCATTATATATCGGAATGTGCTACTTACTGAGTTGGGATTAAAACAGGATCTTCACAACCAGGGATCGCTCTGGCTGCTTTCAGGATTTGCAATGGCGTCTGGGGACTTGGGTTTTATCATGGTGGATTATCTCCCCCTGCTGAATGGTCAATTTTGGGTACTTTGTACGTCTGAGTGGATCCGATGTAAATGAGGGTGATTTTTTAGTTAGACTCCGGTTTGCTCATTCCATTTAAGAATTTGAACACGGATGAAATGGCAGTGAAGCGTGCGAAAATGAACCGTAGGTCTTGAAGAATCTTGAAGCTAGGTTTATATCAAATGGTTTAACGAGGCTCAGATATGGACATCCAAAGTTTCACCCTTGTCGTATTTCTCGCGGAAATCGTGCATCCAAAAGGAGAGCTTAACAATTTTTCATGCTGGATATTGAGGATTGCAGCAACGCTTGTGGCAATGTTTTCCTCGGATTCCTCTTCCTCAACTTTATCTACCTTCGCAGAACAGACTCTTTTGGGCGTCAGCGTCAGCGGAAGACTTTATGCTGAACGTTTGGGAACTGAATGTATGCCATGAATACAAGAAGGTCTGCCATAGGTTTTGCCCCCACAACCTCTAGAGGCGGTGAAAAGGGCGACAAAAGGCCTGAGTGATCATGTCCAGATTGCATTAAATGCTCCACTCTGGGGTGGAAAAGTTCAGGAATCCGGTGCATTAATTGGAACAAATCGGTGGGATCCGTGTTATGTCATGCGCTGGGAAGATACAGGGCCCTCCAGATGCATGATTAGTCGCAGTCACAACTGAAACGTGTCTAGAGCAGTGATTTTATTTAGCCTCCATTCCAGCCAACTAAATACGTCAGTTTCAAGGAATTCAATAACCCTTACTTTGGTTCAAGAAGTAGCCTTGTTTCGGCAAAGACTTCATGCTCTTGAAAGCCTTAACGTATGAAATTCGAAAAGTGCATTAACAGAAGAATGTTTTTTGCATCTTTCTTTTTTAATCATGAATAGGACACACTAGATCGTGGTCTCTCTCACACCCAGAGATCTTCGCAAAGTGCTACAACGCAGAGGACGAGTCGCCCTTCTATGGGGGTCTAGATCCGAGTAAAAATGAGACCCTGGAGTTTCTTGCAGCTTTTTTTGAGGAAATCTTGCAACTCTTTCCAGATAACACTCTCCATATGGGTTTCGATGAGGTCGAGTTCAACTGCTGGTCAGTGCATGTGGCGAAAATGAGTTTCTCCCAAGTGACCAAGTCTTGACGTACCTGGTTGTCCTTATAGGTCGTCTAATCCTGATATGAAGAAATTTATGCTGGAAAGCGGAATAGAGTCGCCGATAGATATCCTTAAGATATTTACTGTGAGGTATGTCATCCATTCAATTTTTTAGTTCCCATTTTAATAATTCGACAGATTGAAAGTTTGTTTTCTCCCAACGATTTTCAGGCTTTTAAATAAAATCCAGGAAGCCGCTAGACGTGTAACTTTGACAGGTCAGAGAAGATTCATCTTTTGGCAGGAGGCATTTGATAATGGTCTCAAGGTATGCTTCAACCACTTTTTGTGGAAATTATACAAGTATTTTGGAGAACCTGGTGGAAAGATTTTGATCTGCATCTAGGTGCCCAACAATTCGTTAATTCACCTGTGGAAGGGTTTGAGTTCCATGCCTGGCTACTTCGGATTCCAAGTTATTGTCTCCAAAGGCTGGTATCTCGATTCTTACCTCAAGCCTTCCGAATGGATTGGATACTATGAGAATGAGATCTACCCATGTAAGTTTTTCCTAATGTGTATACCTGTCCACAGGTAGAGCTGAGGAATTATTACAACACGGTGTTATAACATGAGTCTTATTTTGTTATAAAGTGCATTGACAAATGTTATAAATTCGGTTGCCTGTTTCATGATTTGGAGCTTCTGTGCGCGAGTTGCGGTATCCCACCGAGACCTTCAAGTAGGCATGTGATAAATGAAGACTTCAGTCTGGACGTCTTTGTTGACCGGCATGAAGTGCGCATAGTGTGGGTACAGTCAGGGTGACCATGGAGCGGACTCTATCGGTGAATGAGTCCGCCTCTGAGTTGCCCTCAGTGATTCCATTTGCGCGCACTTATAATAGTAAATAACCTTCGAGTATTTGCTAGGAGAGATATGGTAAGTTCCTGCTGGATATGGGCCATTTAGACAGGAATGAGTAAGGTCGCGGCTCTCTATAGTATTTGGAAGTTTGCAGTCGCTTAAAGCCGCCAAAAAAATCAAACAAAACACATTTCTGTAGTCGCAGTCGTTCGCAGCACATAGGAAATATGTATCTGATCCTTTCTATATTGTAAATCTCCCAACTTCTTTGTAATAGCACGCTTCTATCCCGATGCGTACGCCAATCTTGAACCGAAAAACGTGATCGGCGGAGAGGCTTGCATGTGGATTGAGTGGCAGTCGGACGAAACCGTAATTCAACGAATATGGTAGGCCTGTCTGGAACAACTTCTACTTAAGTGTTTTAAGTGCACCTCACCCCTGAATTCGTAACTTCCCAGGCCTGTAACTAGTGCAATAGCAGAACGGCTTTGGTACTATGGTCCGCCGAACCCAGACGAATTCGGTCCGCGTCTGGAAGAACAACGTTGCCGCCTTCTTCGGTGATCTAGTCTTTTAATTCGCCAATATTGTCCTAATCTCTAGATGACGATTGGCTGCTTTAGAGTGGCACAGTTTCCAGCTCATTAAAATTTTTTTTGCCTATAATCGTTTGCTGTTGAATCTTCTCATGAAAATAGGAAGTGCATCCATTAGTTAACTGCATCCCCAGCATAAAAGTTTGATTTGTCTCAATGTATTCCTCAAAATATTTCACTCAATATATTTCCAGCCGACCATTAACAGTCGAGGCATGAGACTAGACGTACAGCCAAAAATCACTATTTTTGGCGATTTGCGTTGCAGACGTGGCGTTCCAGTGGGCGTTGCCAGCGGTCCAGGCATGTGTCCATTGCCCTCAGGTACCGACAGCGGCATCTCCCCTTTCAATAGCATCGAGTTCAAAGGTATTGGCACCGTCGCCAGCGGCGAGTATATTCACCGTCTGGAGATGCCTAACGTCCTCCTTCTCATCTTCTGTGGTCTGATGCTCTTCACCATGGGCTACTTCGCTGGACGCCAAGGCCTGATAGCTCACATTTCCTGTGTCTTGAAAACGATCTCTACCAATAACGTTGCTATTGCTGGTACCACCAGAATTGCTCGATTTCGCAGATGTATATTTATTGCTCTTTTCATCTGTCTCTCGACGTTTATTGCTATCCTACTTCTCGTTTCAACTACGCCCCACATTGGTGAACTGGTGAGTTTCAGCTCCCCTGGTTAGACATCTGTTTCCCTCTACCAGATTTGCATTGTTTGAACCATCGGTGGAGAGCTGCTATTATTTTTGAGTTTGGTACATCTTGCAATTGGGATTGACCGCTGACCCACTTACCCATGACATATCTACGCCCCCTTTGAAATATATGCATGCAATGAATCCTTTCACCCTGGGATGAACTAATGGTAGTTTGAGCGGGACACCCCTGCATGCTGAAAAATATGGGGAACGGAAAGACCAAACGCAGCTCTCAGAATCCATCTTAATGACAAGAGCCCAGGAAATAGTAGAATACGGTTGTTCAGTAGGAGGCTGAGCTATTGTACCAATTGAAAACGAGCCCTCCAGTGACGCATATTACAAAAGTAGGACCCAAACTTTACGAACGATAGGGCAAGTTTAGGACACGCGAGTTGCCGGTCATGACAAATTCGGAGATGACCCAACTCCGTAACCAATAACGTAGTCCAGTGGAAGCTGTTCCACGAGGATACCTGGCAAACCCCACATGGGTAGCTCAAATCTAACTTCGCAATCCTGCACGAGAGTCTAACCACCAAATTAACTCCTGTCTGATCAACTACGTTAGCAAAAATACAGGCAAGAATGAGGCTAACTAGGGACTTTGGGGCAGATAACTTTGCCTTATTCCTGAAGACCCCGGATAGCGAGCTACCAAGGGCAGCTAGACGATCTGAGGCGTCGACTGAGCTCGTTCCCAGCCTTCAGCAAATTCAACCACCAAAATCTACAATATTCTCTTGCAAAACATTAAAGAATGTTTTGCCGTCTACAGGACGACAGTGAACACTGCGACTGTGTTAAAAGCGTTTTGGGAAAGAAACAGCCTGATAGCGAGAGCAAGGCGGATGTCGTTGCTGAGCTAGTGTACTGCGAAACCCCCTCTTGTAACTAAGATTAAAAAGACCCGCTAAAATAACATGCTCCCTTAAAATCACGAAAACTGAATGCAACGCGATATAAAACCGAAAAGAATCCACCGCTTTCGCGGAACTTACCCATTATCAATAATGGGAACACCTCATTAGCCACTAAGTGACCCATTCGCTTTCCTAAGCACCAAATGGCGAATTCTGCTAGGTGATATGGAAGCTAACTCACCATCCCGGGGGAATCTCGAAAAACGCAGAGTCAGTGACCAACCACCATCAGGGATGAGAATTGGGAGCGCCTCACAACAATGACAAAAGCCACTATTCTCGAGTTTATATGCTAAGACTCCAGATCCAAGCGCATTTAAGCTCGTAAGCGAAGATGATCTCGCGCAAATATAAGCTTCCCACCCACCACGCAAGTGTCTGTCCATTTGGTGTGAGGTCATAAACCAAGGATACTACCGAGACGAATGACCGAAAAATACCCCTTGGGTAAATTTTCTCCCCGTATAAGAACGAAAACCATTTAAATAAGCAGCTCGATACAGAAGACCAAGTTGAAAAAAAACATGAGTTTTGAGTACCAAAACAACCATGAGATCGAATCATGCGCCCATTTACACAATGCTGGGTTAATAAGCCGCTTGAACTTTCGTGAAGAGAAACCAAAACACAGAAAAAAGCAGCCTGAACCAGAACTCCACGATGTAACGATAAAAAAAGCGTCGAATTCGAAAAAACATCAACTAAGCAGCCAAATCGATCTAAGGAGAAGAAAATTCCAGTACAAATAGACATTTTACTTATGCAATTAATTCATAGGGGAGAGGTTGAAGGGTAACAACTGGCTGAGTACGAGTACGTACAAGATGCGCGGGGCGAGGTCCAACAGGTTCACGTTTAAGGCTGTAGCGGACACCCCTTTCCTTTGCCAACTTCCGCTTTTCGTCATTTTCCTTCACTCGCTTGAGAAACTCAAGCCGGCACTTACTGGGGCGAACATGCTCAATGCGCACATTGATGCGCTTAGCAATTATGCGATTCCTAATGTAATTCAGTTTAGGTGGAAAACGTACCCGACGCGTTTGTTGACAATCACACCAACGGCATGCTTGGTAACGTTGAAGACGCGACCCGTCTTCCCATGATAGCTCTTATGGGGCATACCCTTTTGTACGCCACCATCGCCGACAATGTCAACAATATCTCCACGCCTATAGACGCGCATATATACACCCGTGGGCAGAGTTCCATGTTTTCGAAACTTCCTAGCAAACATATATCGCGTGCCGCGACGATAACCCTTTGTGTTCGTCATTTATCTGGCGCTAAAGTCAGCAAAACGCAAACCCAACGTGCCCGTATTCCTTGAAAACTGCGCAGATTGCAACAAAACGAAATAAAACAAATACGAATAAATAACATTCCAATATCACTTTTTACCTATTAGACGCTCAAAAAGCGAAAAATTTAGGAGTCATAAGCTTGAAGAAGTTTTGATTTTGTGAACCGTTATGATGACTCCAAGCTTACATATTTTAATATGATCATTGATGCCCATTTTGCATCGCACTTAGATTTCAAAACTTTTTGTTATGGATATTTTAGGTTAAGAAAGTGCATAAAATCTTGCTGCTTCGAATTTTTGCGCACAGTTTTACGTTCCTTAATAGATTAGCCATTAGATTAATATGAATAGGAACGGAGGCCTTTTGAATAAATGTGTAATTTTACTAGTCCACCAGGGAAGATACGATAGCGTAACATCGTAGTGACCATTTTACCACGATCGGGAGTTGAATCCAGTGCAATGCGTTTCCTATTTTCTAACTCTAGGTTTCGATTGCGGGTGCTTGGTCGTTGTGGCTTCCTGAGGCAGAACATGTACATTTTTAGCAAGCTGAGAAATTGGACTAATGGCATGATCCCATGGCGCTAGCCCATCCGGCTAGCGCAATATAACCACCTAAGTGGCCAAAATCGAAACCGGCAGTCTGACAAATAAAGTATTGCAGCCGTACTTTTGCTGGTCCAACTGCTTCTGCATGCTAAACATAGGTATTTTGTTACCAGTACTATTTCTCATTTCGTCTTCAGAGAAGCCTTAACACCCTTCATTAATGGGAGCGGAAAGCGAATCATACATAAAGGGATCTGGTTACGAAATGCTTGACTAGAACCCTTTTGATGACTTCAGTATTGGAACCACAGCCTCTCTCCCCTAACAGTTTTGCAAAATGAAGGACCACAGCATTCAGTTGGTAGTTGACATTAAACACATTTAAAGATGACAAAAGCTGTAGCATCTCGAGGCCCCTTGAAGGCAAAAGAAGGCAAAATACTAGGGCAGAATATATACGCATTCAAAAGACGGAAGGAAATGATCTGCTGACATGGCTTTGAGGCCAGTTCACGCAAATCAAAGCCATACGGCCACCTCTGTGACCCTGACCGAAATTGGCACTCCACACAAACAAGGTATTGCATTGCACTTCTTTCCTTTCGAGCGTCTTCCCCGACGCGCCCTTTCCTACACCTCACACGTCAGCCACCACAACGCAATCAATGCTGCAAGAAGCATTCACGAACTAACCATGACAGTTGCCAACATTCGACTCTATTGAGGCGATGCTTGGCACCAACGCCAGTGGTGCCCCTCGGCAGTTCGATCGGACTTGCAGTCCCGTTCGGCTTCGGAACAAAGTTCAAAATAAGAGGTCCTGCCAACCATCGGTATGTCCGTAGAGAGAGCGTTAGCACACCGATCTCCTTAAGCAGGTATACTAAGGGTGATCTCCGGAATGAAGATGGGTAAATACCGAAGGCGGGCGTCGTTCTCAGCCCTTCTGCTATACGGTGTCAGGGATACTTCCATCTGTAGCATATGCATTACTTTCGCAGCGCTGCAATATGCCACAGGCGGTAGAGATCGAGAAAGAAACCCTATAGAGTCGGGTCCGCTTTCCGCTGCCACCAATGTAGCGTCTCGAGTCTCCTCAAAGGCAAAAGAAGGCAGAATACTAGGGTAGAATATATATATATATATATTTAACAGACAGAGGGGAATGAGCTGCTGGCACGGCCTTCGAGGGAGCCTCAGGACCCTACAACGGTGTGAATATAATGATATATAGGTTAGACAAAATGTTTATTTTTTTAAGAGATAGAATTGAACAAAAAAGGCGTTTCCTAAAGAAAATAAGCGGTAAACGAAAGGGCATGCCATGTTAGAGCTCCTTGAATTGTTTGATTCCTAAAATTATCTTTTAATGAAGATGAGCTCGGCAAATGCACTTTAGGTCGGCATTTGGTGCGTAGAATGCAGGCTCTGCTAATGCAAAAATTTCAGCAAAGTCTATTTCAACGCAGTTTAACATAAAAACGATACCTCGCATTAAAGTAAGTGGGATTAGTTAACGAAATGCGTATCAAGCGTTCTTCAAATTTATAAATTTAATTTGCTGCCCTAAAGGGTTTTGGTGGGTTTTATAGGACCAAAAATGCTGTAATGTGTCGAACGGAAGAGTTCATACCGTGTGCTGAAGATGTCATTCTCTAAAGCAAATCGCTATTCATAGGAATGCCTGTTTGAATTCAAGCGCTTGTATGTCAACTTAAGTTGCATAGCTTTATGGCCAATTCCATTGTAGCGCCCCGAAACTTCCATTAAGATGTCCAGCTTATTTACTTATTTCTATCAAAATATAATGGGGCATGTGCGGAGGCTAGCTCACCAGGCTACGGGACAATTATCAAGACATAAGGTAATCCTTGACTGAAACCGAGGGTTAAGCAAGCACCCAACGAATTACGGCTTCGGTTTCCATAAAGGCCCACTTGGTTGCCCATGGTACCTCCAACGGATGGGCTGGAATCTGAGCTGTGTTAGTAGATCTTGTCCATTCTGCAGACCAAAAAGTGCTACAATATGATGTCTTATCACTTCTTTTGACTACTAACAGACCTTTTCAAATTAAGAGTTGGCATTATAGCACCCTTGAGACTCCCTTGAGGGCAAAAAAGTCATAATATTATGACAGAATATATATTCATTTAATGGAGGGACAAAGCTGTCGGCACAACCCAGAGGCCAGCTCACACGGCCAAAGGTAATGTGGCCACCTAAGTGGTCGAAACCGAAACCGGCAGCCAGAACAAATAAGTTATTACAAGCATTGTTGTTTGAAGTATTTCAGAACCTATTTTTTGGCTCGCCAAGGAATGCGTAGAATTCGGTCAACTAGGTTTTCTATTTAACAGGTAAAGTAAGTGAATTAAAGTTATGGCCACCTCGATTGTTAATTGAAATTCCACCAAGCACATCCTTTAAGACAACCCACTAAACGCGAAAGTCTAAAACATTAAAATCATTTTTCCGTTTGGCTGTAGGCAAATCAGGATGAGTTTTAAAATCACACATAATAATTGCTACGACACATATATTGTTTTAATTATCCAAGTTTCAACAGTGTGTCTTACTTCATTAGGTTCCTTCGAGGGATGTCTGCGACCGACCAGGTACGGAGTCTCCTGGATGAGCTGATGGGAGCCGCCAGAGACGGTAAGAATTAACAAAATAAGTTTTTTTTGTTCTGAGTCTGTTTTGCTCCTGCTAAATATGCAAGGGTTCATGCTAAGTGGAACTAAGGCAAGGCGTAGAATTCATCGACTGTTACCATTCGGTCTCTCTTACTTTTAAGGTGATGCCATGAAAGTTGTTATTCGGTTGACTTCCAAGTCATGTAAGTAAATGCCGACTAGGGTGTGAAAATAAATTTCTGCCTGTTTTCTTAACCTTTGCTTAATTGAACACGGTAAACAGGAGGCGAGAAGCGTATCGAATTCGACGATCCTCGGGTTTGTAAAAGCTTCCTCCTCGACTGCTGCCCACACGAGATTTTGGCGGGAACAGTACGTCGTAATTTTATCCATTAACCTCAAGTCTAGAGAATGGATCTAGGCGAATGTCCCTACTCCCACGAGGTCGGTCTCAAGTCGGATTATCGCCGGGAAGCTGCGAAAAGGCCATACTACTACGAGATAGACGTGAGTTTATCTTTATTCCCTAGACATTTGTATAGGCTTTACGACATTTAGAGACTTTTATCGCTGAGAGTAATCGTCGGACTGAGCATGCCAAAGCCAAATTAAAGGAGACACAGGAGGAGTTGACCGAAGAGGCTGCTGTACAGGTTGAGAAGATCAACAAATTGAGTGAGGAGATCGGTACAACGTTGGCAAAGGCGGAGCAAAAAGGCCATGAAGGGCATGTGGAGGAGTCTTTGGAACTGATGAAACGCGTGGAAGAATTAAATGCCGAGAAGGCAAAACACGAGGCGGATTTGCGGAACGCCATCCCGGTCAGCACGTACCAACAGCAAAAACTGCGTGTTTGCGACGTCTGCTCAGCGTACCTCGGTGTGCATGACAATGACAGACGTCTGGCGGATCATTTCGGTGGCAAGTTGCATCTGGGCTTCATCACAATCCGAGAGAAGCTGGAGGCGTTGAGGAAGTATGTGGAAGAGAATGATTTGGTTAGAAAGCAGCGTGAAGATTCTTCGCTACCACGGAGGGAACCGAGACGAGATAGTCGAGATAGGGAGAGGGAGCGAGATCGAAGTCGAGATTGGGATCGCGATCGAGAGCGAAGTCGGGAGCGCAGGCGACGACGCAGTCGCTCTAGAAGTCATTCGCGGAGTCGTCGACATGATAGACATCACAGATCAAATGGCAGTAGACGCCATCGAGACGACAGTCGTGAGAGAAGACATCGACAGAAGAGTTCACGAGCTTATGACGATTAGGTGATGACATTGATATGGGTGTTTGTGGCACTTTTGAGTAATTGTTTTTTTGTACATAAACGCCGATTTCGATTTATATGTAATGTATATCGGGTCAATACAAGTGCCACTGTTCCTTCGGTTTCTTGATTGCAGGTATCGTGGTTTTGTCACTGCATGTGACTTCTCTTGTGTCGCAAGTCATGTTTATTGCATAATATGATCGCGTGCAAATTGCATCTGCTGCAGAATCTCGGTGAATGTACAGAAACGCTGATTGGCCTGCGAAATAGAAGTAATTGGGTATGCTACTTAGCTTTCTGCCACACTTCCTCCACGAGCATGTTAATCAGTATTCTAAACCGGAGGGAATATTGTTCTGTTAGGTACAAAAACTACTCAGGACTTCGCAACCCACTTTACAATTCCACCATTGAGCCCTCGAGCGCTTTTTGACTAATCTCATCGAAATAGCAGGCTCCTGAAAAATCACTTTAAGGGAGCTGGGGGTTATTAACAATAAACCCCCAGTCCAGGTGACAAAATTTATGGTAAACTGAACCATCTGAGTGTTATCGATACTATTAACAAGTTAAAGCCTTCAACGCTGCTCCTTCCTCTGGTTATATCATTACATGGTATTACATGGCGCTCTAGTAGATCCGAAGGTATCCGTAAGCAAAAACTAGAGGATTTTGAAAGGTTCAAATCCCACCTCAAGGGTCGTTTTAAGGGTCTTCAGTTTAGCCTTCACCTTCGGCCTTTAAATGGCAGCCAAACTTTATGAGCATTTACGAAGTGGACAGTATCGGCGAAATTGCGTGACAGTAAGGGGATGGCCTTTTGTTTTTTACGCGAATCATCTTTACGTTATTCGGATTCCCAAGAGAAACCTTGCGGAATGTAAGATGCTATTTGTGCAGTGCAAACCACCTAAATTATAATCGCGATGGGCGCCAGGGAGAGCATTTTCTAACAGTAAATGATTCTAAAGGGGCATAGCCAGTTTTAAAATTCTATGGGATAGTTTTGATACAGATTTCTGCCCTTATGTACCATATCTTGTACCAACTTGCCGAATGCAAATGCACAATAGTCTTTGGCACCATAACTCGTAGGCATGCGCCAGTCATCAGTGCAGTACTCCTCACCCCTTCCTTTTTACCCATGTCAAAAGGTGAAGTGCAACCGGTGATCGTGATTCCACCCTGTCGGCGTTACGAATTCCATTTCACCTCCAAAATCCCCATAGCCTCTCGTGAGACTTGTCGCATCTCATTGGCGAAGGCGCAACATGTGGCAGCAGAAGGCGGCGACCACTCAATTCGGTTGACACGTCTGACAATGAATGCACCATACTCAGGAAGAGCCTCCATTGGTGGTGGTGGTGGTGGTGGTGGTGATGGTCACTCATGTGTCACCACTACTTTCGTTTGTGTTTAACGCAAATGACGGAGCACCCTTGGTCGTATCCACGTCGGGTGAGAAGGGGATGTCGCGGTCGTGCATACGAGGTGAATGAGTCTCATCCACATGCCATTCACTTGCGTGTGATAGCGAACTGCAAATTCACCAACGTGCACCACCACATGCCTTATGCAAAAACACCACTCATTCCAAGCTCTGCCTGTCGTCTGTTCAGTGGTGAAAAATGGCCTTTGCATTCCAACTTCTGCTAATCGTTCATTGCGCACACCGCCGAGGCATTAATTAGCCCAAACTCACAAGACTCCGTCTCTGCTTTAAGCGTGTGCGTGTGTGTGATGAACTATGGACGTGATCGTTCACCACAAACTGGTCACTTAGTGAACTGCGAACGTCTTGAGTCGATACAGCTCGGAGCCGACCAAAAAGTAACCCTCGCATCTTCTTGCCCTTGCAAGGACAGCACATCATGTTGTGTCGCAGTGAATAGAGAATATGTTTGATTAAGCCAAAATATTCCCCCTTCCTCGTTACTCCTTGAGAAACAGCTCAAAATGAAGCAGTAGAAATTGCATCTGCTTTATACAAAATAGCAAATCGATGTAAAGATATAGAAGGTATTCAATGTAAATCACGCCACACATGCAGCACCAAAATCTCCACAATAAGCTTCAGCACTGACATTAAGTGAGTGCGGTAGAAGTTTAAAACCATCGCATTGACGGATGAGGTGGCAGTCGCTGAACTACCAGAAGAAGGCGCTATCGCGGATCCTGAGAGATTACGGATGGAAGCCTCCATGCTATCAGGGCTACGGAACACGGCTCGCATGATGAAGTCCTAGAAGGCGTAAAAGATAGGTAATTAAGGCCTCCCTTCTTCACCAAGTACTTACGCATAACCTCCAGGAAGGCTCAGACTCTGTTGAGACTTCGGCTAGTGAAACACCTTCCACAGGCTGTTTTATAGGTGCCAGTATGGTTCGTAAAAAAGAGGAGAATTTGGAAATGGCTGACGGGGATTGTTCGACTTTGGTCTCCCAACCCAGACGCGAGAATTGTCTCTGAGTCTGTCGAGATGATCCGCGCTCGCGTCTCCATGAGATGTGAATAAGGCCTTCACGGAAGGAGGGATCAATAACCACTAGATGCGTCCACCCAGTAATCGACTCAATTGCACCATCGAACAAAAAAGCAACCATTTTTCCGCCCCTGGAATTGAGGTGATTCACCACAGAGGAGGCTAAGTGTTCTCCACTGATGTTTAGCAAATCTAAAAGCCTTGGATCCATTCGAAGGAGGTCCACCTTTAGGGGTGCTGAGTTGACAAGGTCCTGGAACTCTTCACACGACAATCCACGATGCGCAGCCTCAGGAAAAATGAGAGATACAGCCTCTTGACCGATTTCATCGACTTCTTCGGCAATCGATGGAGGTGGCGCTGGTGAGAGAGCAGGAGAAAGAACGGGAGGAAAGTACTGGGGGTCGAAGAGGCGATACCACAAGAGGTTCTTGTGACAACTCAGGATGGCCGAGTTGATAATATGAGGCATGCTGAGATACAAAGCTTGGTGCACGAGTTTCAGGGCGCGTCGAAGCTCAATTTGATGTGAGGGCCAGACACCCAGGTAGGAGATCTTCCACCGAAGGCCCGGATCGTGTTTAAGGACTGTCGCTTCTCCTGAGGTTGTTCGAGACATGGTACTTCGACCTTCACCATGGGTGGTACCGGTAGTTGATTCACCAAGAGCAAAGACATTTAGCGAAGTGTGTCGACAGCGTTGATTGCTGGCCAACGACAGTGGGAGGGCCAAGGATGCGTCGCCTAGGGTAAAGCGAATCGACAAAACACATTGTAAAGTGTATTTTGGGGAACTCATAGCTATCACCAAGCATGAAACATTATGAGACTCATAAAAACCCAATTCGATCATAGGAGACGATTTGATTGAAGCATAAAACTCTGCGATCGAGAAAATCGTGGAGAATTGATCAGAATATGCTACTGAAAACGTCATTTCCAAATTCAAACTGCAATTTATTCCTCAAGGAAATCGTGCAGCGGCGGAGTGGAATATGTGCGGAAAACTACTTTATCGCATTCCAGCCCCAACATGTACCTCTAAGATTGTAATCGTGGGGCCGAAAAATGAGCTGCCGAGGACATTTTAGAGCTGACCTGCAAGAACTGGGGCCGTTTCCTGACTGCCTGAACGCACAAGTTTTGGCGAGAGAGTGTTTAGATCCTTGTCCGAACTCAAACCTGGTCGAATTGCTGGCCATTGGACGGGTGTTTGGTGCTACAGAAGAGGGGACGCACTTTAAGCACAGGAGTATAAGTCTTACTAGTATCTGAAAGCCAACTCGGAACCGATGTAATGAAAAGTGAAAGTGGAACTACTGAATTTGGTTGGCTATCGCAAGCAGTATGACAGCTGCCTTAAAAAATTATATTACGGACTGACTGATTGATCAAATTCCGTTATGTATTGGAGGGGAGGGGTGGTTGAAAACACATCCATTGTTAAACAACCTGGAAATGTGAACAATCGCGATTGGGAACAATCACATGAAAAAGACTGCAATATTTATTAGCGAAGCCGGATAGAGACCTAAGACAAAGTTGCAGAGCTAACAGCATGCTTAGCAGAATGTGGGAAGTCAATTGTGTCCAGCGAAAATGCAGACATCCACTGCTGATCACAGAGGGATTCCCCCACGACTGACTCATGCAGGGTTATGGAAAGATTTCACAAAGGCTGATGGAATATACAACCTGTAGATTTATCTTTCGCGAGTAATTAGGAGTTGGCACTTATGATTTGAGCGTCGAAGCGTGTTGTGCTTAGTAGTTATCAAAACTGATTATTTATCCTAAGCATCTCAGCGATTCAAAATATCATACATGGAGGTTTCAGTTGAAATGTCTAATGAGAAATGAATAAAAAATGGGACACTTAAATCAAATCGAAGATAAATAACTCCGTAAACGTAAAATCAGAATCTCGAGAAGTGTCAAAATCCACCTGATTTCGGTAGCGAAAACGATATAAACAATTCAACGCGACTACTTCTATTTTTGCGTTTATTTGATGGGTGCGAAATCCTATCCACGGTGGGTCAGAGTGCATCGGAAGCTTCCGAAAGATGTGGGAAAATTTATTGCAATTCTGAGAATTCAACGCATCCTTATAGGGAAAATGTCTCAACTCTCATGGCGCGGTTTCGTAACTTCGCCAACAAATAAGGTGGAGAAGGGAGATTAACTCAGATATGACCCAGTATAACCTTGTATATATGTGCAATTCTTCCGTCTTTAGAATTTGACTTAGACACTGAGAAAATAAACCAGATGCCAACAGAACAAACAAGAAGTAAAGTGCAATTTTATCATAGTTTAATGACAACGTATTTCAGTTGTCAATGCATGATCGGACAACGAGAAACGCATTAAAAGGGAGGGAGAATAAGTCTTGGTGGAAATTTATTCGGCTTGAAGAACAAAAGAATGTCCTGTGACAAGCACTAAAAATAAAGCGCTCAAATTAACCACTCTCATGGGGCAATTCCAAATGCGTAGCACCAGGCTACTAAGCGTAGTCCATTACAGGAGTGAGAGCACATCGAGAGAACAATACAAAAAAACTCGCAAATACAACTGATAGGATAACGGTTTTCTACTTACAGAGCTGTAGAACCTCCTACGAACTACCTTTATGAAAAATAAAATACATATCATCTGGAGTAAAAATGCATAAAAGATATTTATTTAGGTTGAATAACATAACTGGATGATAGCCAATCAATGCAAGAACAGGAATGCAACCAAGGGTAGAGCAAGTCAGCAAAGTTCTAGCGGAAGAGCAGCAAAACTCAAAAAGCAGCACCGAAGTGAAAATTGGACAAAAGTTAGGCATAGCCCAAACTTACTGGTCCCTTGAATTCTCTCTTTGTCTGGTGAATAAGAACAAAGAACAGGTAAAAAAACAGATGCATAGTCTATCGGTTCGTCCCAAAATATCTAACTGATTAGCAAGTTCGAACCAGCAGGGCACTTGTAAAGTCAGGTTATAACATGAGGCATTGAAGAACATTTCAAAGAAAAGATCCGACGTAGTGTAAAATAGCTGCCTACTTTTGGGACGCAGTTTTAGGGCTAAAAACGCCCATATTCAAGAAACAGAGAAATCATGCACCTTTGTCAACTTGATTATAAATTCACTTTCATGTGTTACCACATGGGAATAGGGGGGTGAATGGGTTTAAGATCAACATTCGGAATTTTACTTACCGAGTCATTAGGCAATTTCCGCTATCAGACTAACGAAACGGTTTATGTTGACTTACTATAACTCGCGCCGACTTGTTCAACACATTACAACTCGTAGGCATGCATAAGTCATCAGTGCAATACTCCTCACCCCTTACTTTTACCCATGTCAAAAGGCGACCACTCAATTCGGTTGACACGTCTGACAATGAATGCACCATACTCAGGAAGAGCCTCCATTGGTGGTGGTGGTGGTGGTGGTGGTGATGGTCACTCATGTGTCACCACTACTTTCGTTTGTGTTTAACGCAAATGACGGAGCACCCTTGGTCGTATCCACGTCGGGTGAGAAGGGGATGTCGCGGTCGTGCATACGAGGTGAATGAGTCTCATCCACATGCCATTCACTTGCGTGTGATAGCGAACTGCAAATTCACCAACGTGCACCACCACATGCCTTATGCAAAAACACCACTCATTCCAAGCTCTGCCTGTCGTCTGTTCAGTGGTGAAAAATGGCCCTTGCATTCCAACTTCTGCTAATCGTTCATTGCGCACACCGCCGAGGCATTAATTAGCCCAAACTCACAAGACTCCGTCTCTGCTTTAAGCGTGTGTGTGTGTGTGTGATGAACTATGGACGTGATCGTTCACCACAAACTGGTCACTTAGTGAACTGCGAACGTCTTGAGTCGATACAGCTCGGAGCCGACCAAAAAGTAACCCTCGCATCTTCTTGCCCTTGCAAGGACAGCACATCATGTTGTGTCGCAGTGAATAGAGAATACTCAACATTTCATTATATTTACTACTCAAAACCACATGAATATGCTTGGTTAAGCTAAATATTCATCGCGAAGCAAAGCAGTCGAAATTTCATCTGCTTCATACGAAACAGCCAACATTAACCAATTCGTCAGAGCCAATGCAGCACGCCATGCCCCAAACCACCCTGAGACGCCTTGCCTTTTGGGCTAGGATACGACGAGGAGAAGATTCTGACCTCACCTCTGGACTTCGCATTCCCCTGATGATGTTTTGCAAGGTATACTTATCACACAGTCTTGACAATTGCATGTAAAATATGAAAAAAAAAATGGAAATAAAACCGATACGACAATTGCCCTGAACTGCAGGGACAGTCTAAATGCTGGACAACGGTTATCACAAGTCGTGCAAGGACAGGAGCATCTGAGAGAGCATTGCATCGTCAAGGTCCTGGCCACGGCATCATAGACCTTAGCCTTGATAATGAAATAGCCGTGGTGGGGAGGAGGCGCCCATCGTATGCGAGTGACTAAAAGGCTAGTAATGCCAAAGAAATAGTCTCAAAGCACACATCGTTATTGTGCTCTTTGAGCTTTCAGTTTGTGGAAATCTGGCTAACATACAATAAAATACCTCGTTACAGCAGTATTTATCAGCATCAGAAGCCGCTCTGAAATTGCATAAACATTAACAATAGCAAATCTTTAAAAAGCACTAGAATCGACAGAAGCGTGGTTTGTGACTTACAGGATCTTTAGAAGTTTCCTTTGCCTTTTGTGGCAAAGCAAAAAAGAAAAAGAAGATGAAAACCTCTTTTAATTTTTGAAAATCTGGCCAACACGATTAGCCTAATAAAGCGGGGTCATTTTATTCTTCGTAATCAAATCAATACACAGAAAAAGGCAATGAAACTAACATGAAATAGATGCAGAAACGATCCCAGGGGTTAAGGAAGCATTCAAAACGCCAACAGAAGAGCAACACACGCTCCAATTTCGCGAGTAGAATAAGACTT
Organism: Taenia hydatigena; assembly: GCA_036345935.2. Lineage (NCBI taxonomy): Eukaryota > Metazoa > Platyhelminthes > Cestoda > Cyclophyllidea > Taeniidae > Taenia > Taenia hydatigena. The sequence goes on from JADWOT020000003.1 coordinate 23,156,227, forward strand.
TAACGCACATTTGCTGCCAGAATCAATTCTGAATCAAACCAATCCTCATTTTTCAACTTCGGCACCATTCACCCCTAATTTTCTTTAAGCCTTCTTAACCTGATGCATTCGTTTAGTAAACAAATGTTTCACGTTTGTGATGCGCGGACCTAGATACAAACATGTGTGATCGCGATACTCTATGCCTCAGGTGGGCAATTTCTGTTTTTTTGACACTGAGTGGTTGTGTTCAACCACCTTTTTGACAAAGTCGTAAGCATTTTAAGAGGGTGAGTCTTTTGACTGTGAACAGTGCAGATATCCGAAGGCATCAACGAGCCAAAGGCCAGGCTACTAAAAGAAATTTAGATGATAACTTGCAGGATCTCGTCCTAGAGAAGCATTTAAGTTTGAAAGAGAATTTCGGCAAGAGAGAGACGTCAGTCGAAATCGAGGCAGAAGATAATGACGTTATGAGCTGAAAACATTTTTGTTGTTGATAAATTCGACTGCAATGTCATGCAAGTAACATCAATTTTATGAAGAAAAATTCAAAGTCCAAATTGTCTTGGAGGCCATCACTGAGTGATTCTCTCGACTTTTCAATAAAGACCAAAGTAATAGACACTTAGTCGAGGAATTTGGTAGCGTCCGGGGAGGGGGGTCAATTCACGAGAGGCGAAGGTCCGCACAATCGTACATAAAAAAACGGACAAACTCCATTACCTAATTTGAGTGTCACTATGATGCTTTCTGGCCACAAAGAGAATATCTCACCACATAAATGAGCTATCCTTCTATCGAGGAAGTTTGCATAAGTTAATTTTGCATCCACGTTTTAGTCGTGGGACATAAAAAAAACCATTCCAGTTCCGACAGACCTCCCGCTCAAAAAAAACAGCACATTTTAGGCAGTGACAAGCTCCAATATAACAGATTTCTGCATAAAGTAGATGGCACAAAATCGCAAACACTGTTTCATTTTACGAGCTCAAAAATATTCTCTACCACAGTCAGGAAAATTAGTTTACTTAGGAAGCGACGCCCACCTCAGCAGATAGTCCATGTGGCAGAGAAGAGAGTCGCGCCCGCGGAAACCTCCGGCATTGATCAGTGAGGATAACAAACACTGAGATACCGATGCGTCGCGGCGCAGTCGAGGATTCCACAACTTCGATCGACGTTGATGGCACTGCTGCCTCTTTGTCGAGATAAGCTGCGCAAGCCAAAGAGAAGTGCTTCAAAGTGGGCAATCGAAGCTGTGGGACGAACCGCGGAGTGGAGCCTGCAGCAGATGTTGAATGTGGTGGACGAGAATGACTGTGGTGGTAAGGTCGTTGTTGAGGGGTGGGTGGGGTCACTCCCTCCATCTCCACCTCCGTCGGCGCGGCTGATTTTTGGGCTTCTACGATTCCCATTTCTGAGTCAGAAGCGGAAGAGGTAGAGGTATCGTTGTCACCACCAGTAGGGTGGACGGAAAGCGATTGAACGGCATCGTCCGAGGTGATAGTTGAGGGGCCACGGGGGGAGGAGAAACTGCAAAACCCGAAGCGGGCGTGCGTTGGCAGACTCGAGTTGATGCCCAGATCGAAAGCCTATTGAACAAAGGGAGCGAATTTAACTGGCCATATTGACAAATTTCCTAGTCTAAGGAAGTGTTTTAAATCCCCCACGGTTCGGTCTTGACCTGCACCATCAGGTGCCCAGCACTTTTAAGTGTTACTAATAGAATCATTTCTAGACATGCACGCCTTTCAACGTCCGCAAAGATAACTCTGGCCCACAATTGTGATAGCATAAATTGAAACTTATGCAATTTACACCAAGAAAGTGTATGTAGTGAATACTTGAAATGCCAGTGACGCACAGCATAAGAGTGTTTTAGAAACATGACAACTATCGGCAATCACGCCAATAGCACATACTTCGATGAAGCTAATAATTAGTGATGTGACACCAGAACTGAATCCATTAAAAGCCGAGGCCTACGGCAACACCCGCCCATAACCGTTACATAGACTGTGAACAGTACCTAAATTAGAGGAGTAGGGAAGATGAATGAGTGCCCTCGTTTTTAAGCTAACAGCCCAACAAAAAGCGAATGATACATCAAGTGCTCCTCAAGTTATGACGACTGATGCAGTAGAGTACAAGCTAGGAGCGGTGAGGTCTATGCTCAAATCAAGACACGGGCAAAAGTATGCATTAACCTCAAAATCAGCGACATGGACTCTTCCTCATTGAATGTATTGTTAATCTCGCAATTATTTTGGACTCATGTGCCTCGTGGGATCCAATAGCTACAACCGAATCAACGCCGACGTCATTAAAGTGTTAAGATTGAAGGTTTTTGCTTACCTTAAAACCATAGGCCTGTCTTGCCTCAATGAGGTGTTCAAACACCTGTTCGGGCTTGATTCTTGCATCCACAGGAAGGCACATGGGTAGACGTATAAAGGTTCCACGAGCGAAAACTGGCGCTAATGGGATAATACGAGCAAGGTCACGAAGAAAACTCACAATCGGGTAGTTAGCGGGCAAGAAGGGGTGCCGTGGAGCCCCAAAACTACCCCCACCTCCACGTCGCTGGGCTTTCGATATCTGGGGCAAAGCCCATGTCAAACTAGGCACTTGCAGTCTTTGACCAATGAGATCCGATTGAACTAAAATAAGCATTGTTACTTATTGATAGTTAGCAGATAGGCTAGCCAGTTATCCGTGAAACATACGTCTTAAGAAGGTATCCACATTCCTAAGGTAGAAGTCATACAGGAAGGAGTGCAGATGCACACAGTCACAAAGACCACTCGATTCCTCCCACTTGACCACATAAGGGCTGCTGGCAATGGATGATGAACCCGACGCTGAAGCAGCAGCATTGGCGGTTGTTGTGTTGCTGCCACCACCACCAGAAGTAAACGAAAGTGGATCAATCATAGCAGAGGCGATTTTCACAGCAGCCACCGCCGCCGCCCGCCCAACCACATCTGCCGCTAATGGGCCTGTCAATACCGCTCGGGAGGCGGCGCGAGTCAAACGACATAACTCGATTGCCTTTAGGCGCACGCAGAAGATACAATCACGAATGAAAATCTGGAAAAAAGGTCATTTAAAACATCCTCCACTGTGAGTCGATGATAGAGATCGAAACAAAAGTCCAGTTTTATTCCCATCCCCCACAAGGACACACAAGTCACCGAAACGTAGATAGATACGAAAACCTTACCTCCACCAGATGGATACCGGCCATCTTAACGGACCGTTGAAGAAGAGCGTAAGGATGATCCAACTTTGGAGTCTCAGAGTCCAGAGTGGAGAGAATGACAGTAAAGTGCATCTGGCGAGTCATGTAGGTCATAAACTCCTGTAGGAGACAATCTGTTGCTTCCTGCATCCAAGGGGGTGGATCTCGTGAAACGCCAGATGTCATGGAGAGGGGGGATATGACACCAGGACGGCGTTGGGCTGCTGTTCTGGGCTGCGGTGAGGATTGCATGCCGCTCTTCAGCGGTGTGCTAAAAGGGTGATGGCGTTGGACATGGGAAAATCTGGTTGAGGCAATAAATTGAAATCAAAATGCATTCAAGTGAATATGATTTTGAGTTTTCTTCCCTTTTATACTCTACGTATCACTATTGGTTTGGGTTTCTCTCAATGCGTAATCACGAGTTGTAATAAAATCGGCGTAAATGACAGAAACATTTATCAGAGCGTAGCATACATTAAGTTTAAAAAAATGACTTAGATTTGGTGTAAAATGCTTGTTGTGTCTTCTCGTTGCAATGTATTTGCTTCTTCCGAGAAAGACGCGAAATCTGCATTTATCTACGCCACAACCTATTCAGTTTTTACTTTGGCATGTTTCAAGATGCATTTGAAGGATCACAAATCCCTCATTTCCCGTGATTTCTCCAAAATTTCAAGTACCGAAATGCAGCGCTGAAGTCAGTTTTAATGACCCACTTCGGACAACTCAATAAGGTCAAAAAAGTGTTAAATTGGACAGGAGTGTTTAAAAACCCAGTTTCCAACGATAGAGCAAAATGAAAATCAATTAAAATCCCGCTAACCTTGACTTATCTGTCACGACAAAGGTCTCATTTTGTTTCCTCCCTTCTTCCTTCCCAACATCCTTTTGCTGCTCTTCTTCCTTCGCCAGATTACGATAGCCCTCCTCTTCTGCAACCTGTTCCACTTCCCGCAGTCGCAATGCATCAGTTCGGGCACTCGGGCAGAAAAGGATGGGTGAACAGACAGTGTGAAGAGTCCGACCGTACCGTTTCACAGCCGAGTAGAACGCTGTTAGTGGGGGTGTTGTCGTTGGGGATAGAGATAATAAAGCCTGACTCTGGAAATCCATGGGAGTGTATTGTCCCAATTCAAAAAAGTCACCAGCCATCCAGGCCTTCAAAGGCGTTGTAATGAGGCGCAAACGTTCTGCACGACGCCAATCGTTCTTGACCGCTCGCAGGGCCTGATCCACGTGAAGGTGTACCACATCAAGATACTCCACTCCAGTCAACGACGTGTTACCAAGAGCTGGAACTTTGGAGCAGTTCTGTGGGAGAAAGCGATAAGCTAGAGTACCAAATTTTGCAAGCACGATTTTTGTACTTGACCAGAGGAGCTACCTGGTAAATCCTTGTAAGATTTAAATCCTGTGAGTCTCGTGAACTTCCCCCGCCAACCTTAAGATGCTGCTGAAGGTATGAAGGTTGAGGTTTGACAAGATGGGGAATCGTAGACTCAGAATTCGGCGTAGCAGGTGAAGTGAAATGAGTCGAGAGACCTGCCGAGGCATTCGATGGAGGGGCAGATGGTGTCGGCGGTTGAGGCGGCGTTGGGATCTCAGCAGACGAAGACGTAACTTGTGAAGGTGGTGGAACTGTTTGCAATGGAGGTTGAAGAGGAGCCCCACTACCAACCAAACCTTCCAGAAGGCGGCGTCGAATACTTCGCGATGGCATAGTAGCGGCCGGTGTCGATGCTACAGTCGAAGTAGGTGTCAGTTCGGGGGGGCAGGGGCGGTCACCCAGATGAACGGCCTGTTTCAACAACCGGAGGTGGCTGGGTGTGCGGAGACAATGAAAGAGACCTGTTTTCTGCAGAGACAAGCAGCTCAACAGCTGAAACACAGGAAGAAGGAAAACACCTATTTACCAATAATGATATAGCTATAGGAGGCAAATGAGTTGACACCAATGCACCTGGAATCTTTGGTTGTACCAAGCGACAAGACAGTCGATGCGATGAAATAGACGGTCGGCATCGTCTCGACTCCAATTGTAGAGATAAACACTAACTTCACGACCTCGAAGATGTACGAGACATAAGGTCTGTCGTGGTACTTGTAGGAAGACACATGGACCTGAAGCATCGCTATCTTCAGTGGCGATGGTGGTGGTTGTAGCAGTGGAGGCGGATTCCTCGATTACTGGTGATGTCGATGGTTTCGACGAGCGGAAAAGGAACTGAGGGAGACACAACTGCATCTCACAGAACTCAGGGACGTCCAAAGCTGTGGCAGGCGATACTGAAGCTGTAAAGAAGTGACGAAGAAGTGAAAAACTATCCCCATGAACGTATGCCGTTTTGAGATAGATTTTTCCCCCTATGATACATTGGAATAAGCTTCACAATGTGCACCCGTCAATGTCAATAATGATGAAGTGAAATCCCCAAAATTGCATATTAAAATATAACACAGTACTAGCTGAATAGGTTGTAGGGTGGAGAAATGAGGTTTGCGCTTCTCTCTCGTACCTGACCTATGGCATCTTTAAGTTAAATCGGTTATTGCTCGAGTTGCTGATAGAAAATTACAACTTTAAAATGCTCATATTATCTGTTCAGAGCTGAGACATTTATATAGAAAAGAGAAGACACAACGAACAAATCACACTAATTGTAGTATGTGGCACACTATGATTAAGCGGTTCGGTGATTTGCGCCAATGTTTATTACAGTTCGTGACTAGATATGGTGCCAAACCCAAAAATGATGATATCTCAGGAGTTTAAGCCAAAGAGTATGAAATTAGATCTAACTAAACAAGCTTCGGGTGCATTCTAAAATCAATGCTATTAAATCAGACACAGCGTGAATTTACGCAAGTTGATTAGAGTGGACGATGAAGTGTCAAAGGAAGTATCCTCCAAAGTCATCGTCGATTCTATGGACACTTCAGCCAGGAGGGGTTGCATCTGAAGCTCCAGAGTCTGGTATCGTTGAATTGGAACACGACCGGACCACGAAGCAACTAGGCCAAAAAGAATGGTGTTTCTACAACTCCAGTCCTTGAAAAGACAATTGGAGGATATTGGAGGTGCTTCTTAACATTGTAAGGCTTTTTTAGTACATCAAAGAGTAAATTCTATCAGACCTTATGGGATTTCAGTGAACCATGAAAGTAGGTAAACAATAACAAGACCATAAAAAAATTCCCGCACAGTCGTAATATCAAGAAGACATTGTTCTCAGAAGTTTAATCGTTGCAGAAGTCAGCGCCTCAGCGAAGATTACAAGATGAAGAAGGTCCACCTTTGGATAATCTAGTCCTAATGACAAGTATTCCTTCGTCAAAGCCTTGCATAATAAGGAAATGAACGTGACAGTGGACTCCGTCGAAGAAAAGTGCAGTTAACACCCCATGAAAAAGGATTTTCGATTAAACGCACAAGTTGCGATTCGAACATTACTCATAAATAGCATAAAGTAAGGTCCTCTGCAAAAAAGTTCTCATGAATCTTAAGCGAACCAAAATGTGCCAAATCTTAGGGCATCGAAACACATCCCAGAGTAGAACGAACTGTATGAGAAGATAGCGTACGAAAAAACCTACCCTGTTTCACGGGAATTTGGCGTTCTTCGTCAGATGCAGATCTACCGTTCCCACCCGATTTTCCCGGAGACGTTGTTTGCCCACTAGACGGCCAATTAAAAGCTGTCTCGTATCGACACATTGCATAATTCTTCCCCACAATGACAAACTCCCTGGGCTGGACAAAAACTCCGCCCCTCTGTCTGAATGGAAGTCGCTTCGAAAACTTCACCCACTCCTCTCCATCCGCATCCACCGCCTCAAAGGCAAAGAAATTGATGCATTGCTGGCAGGGACATGTCGTCGATGCTAACTTTTGTTGCATCGTCGCTGACTTGATTCGTCCACTCCTATTAAGAGGTGCTGATGTGGAGAGGAGAGGGCACTTGAACCAATTCGATGGACGACCTATTCTCTCTTCGACGAGAGAATTTAACTGATGAACCAGTTCACCAACCAGGAGGTCAATACTCTGCAATGAGGCTAGCAGCATTTTCCGTTCAATCACGGGAGGTAGCTGAGTGGACGTAGTAACGCCTAGCCAGGGAAGGAGGGTGTGAGAGAAAAACCCAGGCATGCGGATGGAATCCGCACCAGTCTTTGTTGCTGGTTCATAGGGCATTTCAGAGGTGCGACTCTTGAACACTGGGACCTCAATCAAACACACCGGGAGGCTAAGTAAAAAGTACTCCATAATGAGGTCATAGAGAGCGTTTTGCACTGCGGCGTAGAGTTTCTCCGTTAGGAGCTTCAGATCAACCTCTCCACGTTCCCAGAGCCGTAGACGCACAGCCAGACGGTCTGGAGATGATGACGCGGTGTCGTGCGAAATCTGAAGGTCTGTTAGACAATTTACCAACTCTGATACATTGGCAATGTCTACTGCGTTTTCACCGGTTTCTCGATGACGCAGCCATTCTTGGAGGCCGAGGCACGAAGTGATACAGAAGGGTTCCAGAGTGCCTGCTTGAAGGAGATCTACCACGGCTGTCACTAAACCAAATTTAGCTGTCCCAACACCCCTTCGATGGTAGTAAAGCATCACCTCAACACAGCCAAAACGGTTTCGAAGGGTGGAGAGAACTTCCCTCTCCGGTTTTGCGGCAGTCATGAAAGCTAGGAGATTCTGTTTGAGGTACTGACAGAAAGGAAAGATTAGTGTTCCTCTAGGAACGTATGGAAACTTCGAGGAATCCGTGAGAAATCGTGGAAGCGTGAAAAACAACTGATGCCGAGGTTGATGTCCTCGACGAGCGAAGAGGAAGTTAAAATCATGCGACGCGAAGCGGAAGAGAACAGTGCGAGATAAAACCTGTTGGAGACACACGAGGACAATTTTATCCAACAGAGATTGAAGGAGAGTTCTAACAAAGTTACAGAAATGTCGACTGGGTGAAGATATTCCATGCAGTGTGGCTTGCAGTTGAATTCGATTGAGACTGCTCGAATTACTGCCTAGAAAGAGTGGAAGACTTTCTCGACGAGATGAGTTAGTAGGAGAGATTCTATAGGATGTCTCAATAGCAGGACTTGATTCAAGAGGTACCTCACGCAGAAGCATGTAGAAGATGCGCGGAATGAGGCTTCTGCGGGTAACAGGTTTCGCAACATCTAGAGCAGGCTCCGAGTCGTCGAAAACAAACATATTTTTCCGATTCATTACTGCAAAGTTCTCCAATAGGCGCCGAATTTCGGGAAGCACCTGAGTTCCGCGTTCTCCAGCAATAACAGCACGAGGAGAGACCTCCATACTGAAAACAAATTTGGGAGAACAGGCCAACGATCCAGGTGGATAGGGGTCTACTGCACCGGAGGTTGTTTCGTTGGGAAGAGACCTCTTCCGAAGGGCGTTCCCAGCCATCGGCTGGACCTCAGTGTTATCTGAATCTGTTGCTGAAGAAGCGGATACAGCAACACTACGACATTGGACATAGGGTGCTGTAAGAGGCTTTCTTTTGAAAGATGCAGAAGTTTGCAGATGTCGCGGTGGCCGTTGAGGTGGTTCCAAAGGTTCAGGAAGGAGGGCTGAATCACAGAAGCGATCGAGAACAAGTTGGTCGAGAAGAAGAGACTGACTAACCAGCCGTAAGATTGATCGGATGTCGTCCAGAGCGCGACGGAAGACTACGCAATGCGGACAGGCATCTTCTACAACCGAGGGTTCACGATGGGTATCGGAATGATGAAAGAAGGCCTGGATGGAGGCACTGCCGACACGAAAGATAAGCCAAAAGGCGGGGGGGCTGGGACCGCTTGCCTGGTGGGTGAGTTCAAGAGCATCCTGAGGAGGAAATTGAGATGCCAAGGGGAAGCGAGTGCCGTCAGTCTCAGCGTCAGTGGTAGTGGTAGCGATGTTTGGTTGGTGCTCCAGCGAAGCAAATGATGAGGCACGGGTCTTTGAAGTGAGGGACTCAAACTCTGCACTGTCGTCACTTGCCTCAACCCTAGGGTCTAATGAGACAAAGTGTAAAAGCAAAAGGTGTTGGTGAACTTTGTTTTACTTGAATTAATAAAGCTAAGATTTTTAGCCTTTCTCCAAAAGACAGTCGGTGAGGGGTTTCAGCACGCATAGTCAGTGAATACGAATTTTTTGAGGTAACCAAGTATTTGTTATTTTATCACAAAAAGGGGATTTAATTTTACAGACATCAAGTTGAATGATGCCATGTTGACAACAAAAGTAATATTAAGTGACTTTTCCTTGCAAATTGGCCTCAATGCTGATGTCGCGGATGGGTTAGTTATAAAGGTGTCAGAATAGACAATTGTATGATCTCTCCATAACATGCCTGCCTCGTTTTTGGTGCCAATATTTCAGGCCCTTTGCTTGCTTTCAAGAAATTCGCCTTTCGCATTACATGACTGCAGTTTCTTCAGTGATGAACCAGAAGATGAACATAGTTAAGATGCATTTACGAGAGCTCCAATTTCACATGACATTATGAAACAAACGGGGACCTTGGGTATTAAACAACTTCAATAAAGGAAAACTTACTGCTCTGAGCTGGCTGCGGAGCTAATGGTAGAGACATTGAGTGCGAAGACACCTTTTCAATTTCGGGAGCATTCGGCAGATCGCAGACTCTAAGCTGCCAAAACCTACTAGAAGTAGGTTTCGGCTCGATTTGCTCGGAAATCCCCGCTTCTGAGGCACTTCTTGAAAGTGTATATTGTTCTTGTTTCTCTTGTTGGGGTGACGATGACAAAAGCGGTGGATGTGACGGTTCGGCCCTACAGACCACATAGTAATCTCCCATATGATTAAGCTGCGCTTGTGCATAACGGAAGGAGATGTTCTGCAGTCGGTCCACAAATCGTGGAATCGACTTTTCCGATTTAACAATAAAGGCAAGATCCACACTTTCCCATCCAATTGCTCTCATCAGGTCTAGCAACACATCAGATGCGTCAGAATTAGCCTCCTTTTCACCACGTATGCAACCCTTGGACAAAAGCGCATATGAAGGACTGATATGGAAGGGCATTAGTACAGAAGAAGATGGAACAATGTTCAATAAAAGGGACTTGGTGTTCTCCATGTGTCGAAGAACCGCCTCCACTGTGGAAACAAGCAGAGGTTGCAGTAGACGTTGTGAACATACCACCTCGTCTTGAAGGAGCCATCGAAATATCTGTGTGGTGCGCCGCAACGATATCCACTGTTCGTTGTCAAGATATCGAAGGAACTCGGGGTTACCGAGAGCCCAACAGATATTACATGGACTAGCGCCTTCTGAAACTTCCAAGTGACACTCACACCAGTGCAGAGAACAGAGGAAATCACCGTCTTCAAATACCTCGGATGACATAGAGGCAGCACGGCGGGAAGGATGGATTTTTGATGGTAGGGGCGGCAATGAAGGTCGAAGGATATTCGTGCTAAGAGCGTTATCGCCCGCTTCACTAAGTGCTGAGAGCTTTTCACTATCTGAACCACCGATACTGTCGGAGGATTCACTCATTTCTTCCACGGGATCTAGGTATCCACCTGGGCTGGTGGCGGCTGCAGGAGATTCCTGGTAATTTGGAGATTCAGCACTAGCATCGGAGGGAGACATCCCAACTTTCGGTTTCCAAACGAGGGGAGTAAAAATAACGGAGAGACTGAGTTCTTGAAGATTCACCTCATCGCAGCTGGGTAACACATCCAGGACGCATATTGGAAGGTTTTCAATGGGAAGCTTGACCTCTTCACCACCATACTTTAGCTTCAAAATAATTTTCAAAAAGAGAGGTTTCCTGTAGGGCATCAGTTGCACCTCATTTGGATATAATAACGCTGCAGCTGTTCTATCTCCTTTTTTGTCTTCTACTGCTTCGGCGCGTTCTTTCTTGACTTCCTCAGTGTCGCTTTCAGATCTTGAAGAGGTAGAAAACATAACTTGTCGACTAACTGACACTTCAGTCGACTTCTGACATTCTGGTGAAGAATTTTTCGGGAGCGGAGCGAGGATGTGCGAAATCGGTCTAGGGATGGATGTAGGCGAGGTGTCACAGCGTTGCGTAGTTGTCCGATGAACGTGGGACCGCGTTGCTTCTTCCCCTCCACAGAAGTAATAGAAGCCAGGGAATTGTGATATTGGGGAGAAGTATTGATTGAGTGCAGTGGAGAGGCGACTGCGAATCCGTTCACTATCGTTTGGACGCAACTCGCACCCCTCAGATCGCTTTTTCTTGCATGGGAACGATATAGGGTTTTGAGAGCCAGAATTACTAATCTGATTTCGAACAGCATTGAAACAGTGCGAGCAGGTAAAGCAGAGAAACTCCGTTGCATCAACAGTGATGGAAGGAAGGGCGGAGCAGAACCGCTCTGAGGTGAGAACACGCCTTATGGCTGCCTCAGAGACCACAAAATCATGCAACAGGGTCCGATGCGCACATTCAACGAATGCCTCATCACAGAGGTCCAACAAACCCAAAGATGCATCACGCAGACGCGCCCAGAGAAGGACTAACTCCTTGGTTAGACGAGGGTTTCCTCTAGCTGCGGCGAGAAAGCTGTCCGGTGGGTTGGAAGTCAATTCCTCGCGACAGACAAAACGTAAATCTCGCAGGGCAGTATCCGAAATCTCTTTATCCTGCTTAAAGAAATCAACGATGAGTGTGTCAGGATGGTTGTAAGTCCATCTATCATCCAGAGGAAATGAAAGATAGGTGTGAGTGCAAGAGTAAATAAAAATGGGGAAGGAGGGCTCATAACGATTTGGATAGCCCAGCCGCTGTCTTAAGTTGTCCATCAAGTCCTGACAAAATGGCGAAGTAGCGACTTTCATGTTAGCAGGAAGGATGAAGAAAGTGACTGGAGAGGCGCCGATTTCCGCACTACTGACCTCAACAAATTTCTCCCTTGGTAATGGGTGCAAGCATTGACATTCACTTTGGCTTTCACCACCATCGTCACTCGACATAGTTTCAATGAAACTAACTATGGTGGCAAAACACTGCCATTCGACTGATCCTGACTCTAGCAAGGCACGATTCAACCTTGATGCGTTCTCCTCGGTCTCTTCCGATACTAAAAAACGACTAAACTGATCCGAATCGATGGAGGAGAGTCGAATAGGTGTGATAAAGGGCATTCGGTGGGTTAAATTTAACACCAAACGAGTGATAACGTTATCAGACGAGAAATATCTTAACGCTGTAGTGGTTTCTTGAACCAGAGAAGCGTCTAAAATTAGAGGATAAAGGAGGCACAAGCGTGGGCAGACCGCAGTGATGTTAGCAAGATTGAAGGGTAATGCTGCAGCAGGAGCAGTCGAGGACAACGAACTAGAAGTGGTAGTAGCAGTTGAAGATTCTGTGGGGATGGCTTGACCTCCATTCGAAGTAGGTGACGCTGATGGTGCGGCTAGACGTTGCAGTTCAATCATCCTGAGTAAACACGCGGTCAGGATCTTCTCTAGAGTGCTATAAGCTGCTAGACAGAAACAATCAAGCTGAAGAATCCGCTCCACCACTTGAGTATACGATAGATTAGCGAGATAGAGAGCTTCAGTTGGTAAGTCACTTGCATGGCCGTGTTTCGGCTCTATCCACACCTCGGTAGCTATCTGAATTTCTGAACTAAGTTGGGCAGAAGTAAGAGCCTTCAGTTGGTCGACAAACGATCTAGATATGTCTTTCGTCAGAGTTGTATCTAAAACTCGTTGAACTGCCTCCGAAGCTATCCGCATTTCACTCATCCCTCCAGATTGATCACTCCTTGCTGTTTTAACTCGGAACGGGTAAAGTTGGTACTGAATGAGACAAGGCTGTTTTACAGCACCCTCTGCTGCGGAATCAACCGAGAACATAACCTCTCGAGCCATACTGACAAAACCGGGTTGAGGTCCGCTACGCACAAAGTGGAAGCCCTCTTGAATCCGCAGATTCATGAGAGTAGAAAACATCTTCGCTACACAGTTTGGCGACTTTGACACCACTGGAGCGACCCAGATACACCCTGAGGTGCAGAGATGCTGACGTAATAGCGCTGGTGCCACCTCACACCTCACTTCAGCCACCGTGGCCTTGAGAAAGGACTTGGACATCTGGAAATTCGCCGAAGATGGTAGGGTAGCGGTACGGTAGTTCTGCCGTCGACTACTCATCCAGGTACCGGTTTCAACAATCAGACGATCAAGTTGGGAGAGAAACACCATGCAGCAGGGGGTTTCGCCCCAAGTTCGTTGAAGTGGTGGCACATGGACGTTTTCAGTATGACTAAGTGAAAAGGGGTAAAGGGGGCCAAAAACACCAGATTTGTGACGCGATTTTGGCACCGCTTGTCTCCCTCGAGGTAAGAAACTGAGAACTCTAAAACGGCGTGAAAGTTGTTCTAACGTTGCACGGCGATAGTCCGATTGGACACCCGCAGTGAAAGCGACACGAACCCGGATTTCTGGGAGCTTCATTTCCAATCGAACGAGAGTGAAGTAACAAGGCACGCAGGGGGAAGCGGCAAGGGACAATGCTGCTTCGGAAGTTTCTGGACCATCGAGATCCTCAAGAGACTCATTAGTAGGATACTCCAACCGAATGTAGGTGTGATTTTCCAACAGCACAAATGTGCACCAATCACTGAGCATACTGTGTATTCTTGCAAGCGATTGGCGACATGTGAGGAGGTCAGTTACACGTCGAGTCGGAACGGGGATGAACAGATTTGTAGGCAGAGGGGAATCATGCTCAAGGACAACATATAAGGTTTCTGAGTGCATCCATCGGTAACAGTTAGCAATATCAAGAGTTAGTAAGCGACCCCAGTAGTAAACGAAATTGGACAGCGACTTGTCATGCTCCATTTCCTCTGCTGTGTTACCAGAGAGGTAAATTTCAGACCCACCACTGGCTCCCTGTGCTGTGATGAAGACCGAGCAAAGGCCGTTCTTATACCGCACAGGTACAGAATAGATATCCGGATTGAGGTTAAAGGAGGAAACATTTTCAAGGTAGTCATCAACATGGTTGAGTAGCCGAAAATGGAAGTCGAATTGGTTGAGGGTTGAGGCCAAATAGGGACTCGTTACCTGATCACGGCGCTGCTGAGTTAACGCACGTAGGAGGGAACAATTAGCACGAACGCGGAGGTTAGCAATGCAATAGCGTCCAGGAACGACTGACTCATTTTTTGGGGATGTATTAGCAGCATGAAGGAGGTAGTAAGTAGAAGAATGAACGGGTAATTGCCCCGTGGGGAGGAGCCACTCCCCTGCTAGAAAGAGACGAAATAAGACACCAGGTTTCCAAGCGAGAGCTAATTCAATTTGAATCCAGGAAGAAGAGGTAGCTGAAAAGGCCGAGTCTTGTTTTGATGGAGGTACCGACACTGAACGAAGACGATACCCATCCTTAAGTCGAGAGGCAAGAACGTGGTTGAGAGCTGCGTGAACGATGCGAGAATAGGGCTGAATTTCATTGATTGCCACCCAGCCCAAATCACCCTCCTTCTCTGGCGTGCTTTCAACATCGTCCTGAAGTCGAAGTGCTAACAGGAGCTCATGGATTTGGTTCCACTGGGAGGAAGTTTGTCTAGACAAGCATCGCCAATCCGTGGAGAGGCCTGTTAGGCAGAATCCGGCAGTAGCATGAGCGATAAATTGGCACAAATCTACGTGCGGAATACAGGGATTCGATGATATAGCTCGAAGGAGGTTTCTTGGTGTCATTGCAGGAGCAAAACCAATGGCAGTGGAAGAAGTGGCGATAGTAGAGGGAACAATAAATGAGCATCTGATAGCCGCAGCTCGAAGGTGTGCTAAACTACGGTCGAGTTCAGCCATATCCAGCGTAGTAAAACAGGCATCAGAGATTATTATTAGGGAAGCAGGGGCCCAATCCGGCATCTGCATAGCAAGAGTTAGTACTCCGTGACGTAACATATCCACAAGAGCAGAGGCGGGAGAGCTCGAATAGGACTGAGCAAGAAGGTTCGCGGTCTCCAGCTGATAAAGGCGCTTATTCACAGCAGCTATGACTGATTTGATGCCTTCCAGAGAGGCCTCCCAATCGTGGATAAGGGTGAATGATTGCCGGTTGGGTACCACCCCAATGATACTGATGAATAGAGAGAGGGGTGTGAGCAAGGAGTTGGGAAGGGGGAGTGGGAGACCAGAGGCAGGGGGAATCAGTTTATGGAGAACAGATTCGAGGCAGAAAACTGCGTGATGGAGAGCGGAGAAGCCAGATGAACAGGGCTGCAGCATAGAGTCGCTGAGATCGAGGACAAAGGTGATGCGGTGTGAATGAGCCAGATACTTGACTGTGGTGTGTGAATGGATGCAGTAAGTAATAGGAAAGACAGAAGGGAGGGGAGGGGAGGGCGAGGCGGCCAAGATAGAAAGACTGGACCAAGCAGCGGGTGCGCAGTCTGCGGGCCAATCAGGGAGCTGGGCGCAGACGCCGCTAGCAGGAAAGACGATGCGGCGGTTGACGTTGCCGATGAACCATTCGACACGAGTATTGTGCGACACCTTGTGGCCCGGTTTGGCCAGGATATAAACCGTGTCGGCGAGGATTTCGGCCTTTGGTAATGCATTTGAGGTCATTATTCCACCTGGACAGAAAAGAATCAATGAAATTCTTTTACCGTCATGACTAAAGGCAATGATTAAATCAGTCACCTCAGCACTCACTAAGTTTTTAAACGAAAACATAAGCAACAGTAGGAAACAAAGGAAGAAATTCGCAAAGGTAGGATGGATATATAGAACATCAAAAAAGCGAACGGACGTTCAGGAGTAAGGTACGAGACTAGTAATATTCTGCAAGCATATTCTGCAAAAAATAAATAAATACTGGCATAAAGGTGAGTTAAACGGTAATTCGGATCACGTTTAAAGGACTCACAAGTCACCTATTGGAATCAGTCAATAAACCCAGCTACCCACTAATTCAACCTAGAACTATATCTTTGCATGCTAAAAGGAATCAATACTGATTTTGAGCCAGAAGGAACAGTAGGATTTCCATGGTTATAATAGGAAGGAAAACAAATGACACTGAGCTGAGTTGATTCATTTGCAATGAAAGATCATGAACATTATGCAGCACTAATGCAAATTCAAGATCGAATTAAAGAAGAATCATTCAAAAGCAAAGTCACAACTAACGAAACAAGAAATTTCAATTTGGTTTATCACATAGGCACATAACCCTAACCAAGTTTTGCTATTCTCAAAGCCACACTTCTGAGTACGAAATTTTAATGTCCTGTATCAGCAGCATAAGCTTCAAGGTCCATAAATGTACCCAAAATTCCAATGGCTTAATCAGCGGAGCGACAAAGGCAAGACACCAAGTCTTATAATAGCATTATCTTGGGGTTTCTAAGATTTTGTAGTTCGAGATCCGTTGCTGCAAAGATTTCCGGGCTACTAGAGTAGGATCATATGCCAAGGTCAAAAATGTAGCTCAAGTTCAAAAGCCGGTAACTTAGGTATGTTTATATCTTACTAGGCTTAACCTGCATTTCGTGCTACCGAAAGGAGAGCACTACATAAAACCCATTTGTGCAAATGCGGGAATGCGCAATAGTTTCCTACAATTTTCTTTAGGTTTAATGTCCCCATGCGTAATTGTTATCATGCCGCCAAAATTTTGTATTAAAGTGCAGACACAAAATCTTCTTTAAAACATTACAAATACAGACGCAACTTATATTTGCTCAAACTTTAATACAACTTAAGTTGCCTACGAAACTCTTCATTCTTAAGTTTCATAACATAAGGAAACTCTAAATCTAATTTATAAATTGTAATCCATTTGTTATTAAGTAAATACAGGTATGTGAGCTTGCCTTTGTATTAGTTGGATTATTCCGCGCTCCAGTTTTTTTCTGGTGCTGCAGGTTCAAATGGGTTCGTCTGCAGAGTGGGCTATTCCGCCGGAGAACGTGAAGAAGTATGAAAATCTATTTGAAAGTATGGAACGTGCTGGCGACAAAGTGTCTGGTGAGGTCATGAGCAAGGTGCGATCTTCTTCATTTTTGTGGGGAAGCGCAATTCGGTTACTGTGTTTTCGTTGGAGTACTTATAGTCTTTATCACTTTTCGGTTCTTTTCATATTCTTATTTGAATCGTTAGGTAAGATCTGTACGTGATTCTAAATTCTTTTACATATGTGGTCATTTTCCTGGTCCGTTTACTGGTCGTGCTTACCTTATATCACTACTTATCGGGCTTTTTATTAGTTTTTAGTTGCAGTATTCTTTACTTTTTGGCTCCTGAGGTTCCTTCTTAAAGATTATACAGTGCCTAAAAGTGCTGATTCTTCTGCCTTTTTGGTCTTAGTATTCTACCTCTTCTCTTACCTACATTCCATTACCGGTTCTTTATCTTTCCTAGGGTTTTATCTGATTTTTTTAAAACATCATATTGCTGTGTCTCTTTTGAAATACCTCCGTTTGATAAATAGCGGTCGCACTTCATATTCCATATGCCTTTATTCCCTAAATGCAGTTTATCGTTGGTCTCCCACTTTCCAGTTTCTTCGTGATACTAAACTTCCTATTGAGACACTTCGGATCATTTGGGATCTTTCTGACCTCGATCGAGACGGCTACTTGGATCGATTTGAGTTCATTCTGGTAATAAAATTGTCCCTTCATAGCCCTTCTTAGCGCAAATAACAATAAGTATTTTTCTTTTAGACGATGCACCTAGTGTGTCTTTGTCTGGAGGGTCGTCCTCTGCCCCAAACCCTTCCTATAAATCTGGTCCCACCGAATAAACGTGGGGGTATCTCGGAACCCCTCGCAATCATGCCGCCTCCCTCTCTGCCTCTCTCTTCCTCTTCCGGTCTCTCTGATTTCGGGGTTACTTCACCGACCCCGTCTATGCTGGTCAGTTGCGGTTTTTTTCACTCTTCGTCCTTTGAGTCGGCGCGGATTATATTCATCTAGGTGATAGAATATTTCATTTTGAGTTGTAAAATGTTTTATTCCTCGTTTTCAAAATTGGTCATTGGGCATTGAAGTCTTCCTCCTCGTTTAATCGTGACTACGTGTCGAATGTATTTATGGTATTATAATTTCTCTTGCTGTTTTTTTCTTCCGAACTTTAAACCTCCGCTCGTGAGCTTTAGCCTCATTTCTTAGCTTTTAAGCATTTACAATATTTTGCACGCGGGTTCATCATCCTAGTCTTCCTCGTTTTTTATTCATCATGATACGGATTATATTAATTCGATTCCTTGTCCTTTTCCTGTTTTGGAATAGTGTCTGTAACTTTGCCTTCTCTTGATAGTTTGAACTTCGCTTCCGATCGTCAGTTACAGAGGATGCGGCCTGAGTTGATTTCTTTTGAACTTGATTTACGTATTTGCCCTTCACATACCCCTTATAAGGAAGAGTCCATGATGGTTTTTCCTTCTTTCTGGCGTGGCCAGCATTTTCCTGTTTACCGGTTGCCTTTTCTGCGATATCTATTCCTAAATTTTACAAAGCGTTCATTCTGGCTCATCTGCATTGGAGGTAGTATGCCTTGTTTTTACTTCTGTTCTCTATTTCTTCGTTCTCTCCTAATAAACTTGAGTTTCATGAAAAACGGTGAATTTACATGCATTCACTTTTCTCCTTGCCTCTTTGTGAGGATATCTCAACTTATGCTTAGTTAATCTACCCAACTAATGACGGCTCTGCATGATTTGGTCGTTTCCTAACTCATTAATTGTTTTTCAGGAATGACTGATGGACTTTTTTCGTATCCATAACATTTCTAGTGGTGTTTTCAGTTTCCTCGCGATACACTTCCAACCGACAAATTCTCGTTCCCTTGAGTTAAAATTTTACCATCCTATACATCGCTCCAACGGAGTGTTGATACCCAAAGTGGCGTGAGGAATCGCTTCTTCTTGTTTCCTCTATGGTATGCGAAACTCTTACTTTAGTCTCAAGCATTTATTTTTCCACTTGTATTCTTTTATTTGCCTGATCAGAACGCACGCTATTGTGTTAACATCAATATCTTTTGCTTAATGAAAGTATGCCCATTGGTAAACTGCATTAATCGATTTCACTATCATCTTTTAATTTTAAACTATTTCCCCTCTAGTTTACTTTTCGTGAAAACGGCTTTGAGTTTGAATTATGTCTAATTCAGCTTTCTTAGCCTTATTCTCCACGCATTAATTCTCTTTCGAAAGACAGTGGTGTGGGTGAATAAATATTTAACATTCATTTCCTCCCTCCATTTTTTCTTCCATCCCTCCTCAGTTTCATTATTTAGCCTGTTCCTTCTTCATCGCAATCCACAGTCGCTGCTGTTATTCACTCTGTCGAGCGACTTGGCTGCACCGTTGCTTATTCTGCCCGCTCGGTTTGTAGCGGCTAAAATACTTGTTTGGCAGCGGTAGTTGCATTTCATTTGAAACATCATATCCACCCCATTTTGACACCTCACTTCTTGTTTCTATTCATTTGGCGTCATTCTTTTTCGCAGAGAAATCGTTCTCTGCTATTTCATTAAAGACATTTTTCAAGCACAGATATTTCCTGTAGTCGGCCTACTTCTGTGCAAATCGTATGATCCTACTAAACATACACCTGAAACCACGAATACTATCAGTCGATAGGCTGAATTGATGGAAATAAATGATTACCTCAAACGCTACTGTGTTGGAAATGAACCTTCGTTTTGACATTTATTTTACGGCTGTGTTCATGGTCAACTTGCTACCAGGAGTTTTGTGCTTCCTCGTCTGATGTCTTATCCAACCTCCTAACCAACACTTGTTAATCTTCCAAATATACTTCTGAGTTGTGTCAAAGTCCCTTTTTTACGCCAACGTCTTTGGATATTACACAGTTACGGAATGGCTGTGGAACTTATGGATTTGGGGATTTTTGTGTGCTGGAGTCGCTATAAGTGAGAACACCCCCAACACACAAGTTCATAAAGCGTGCGGCTATTCATGCATTTCTTTATACCGGCGACAGAAATAGTTAAAATACGATGAGCATCAATTGATCATTTGGCTAACCAGAAGCAATTTCATTCGAAGCGCACCTCTGCTCGAATGAATTCCCACTATGCTTAAATATTTCTTTACACTTGCGAACTTTCTTGTGTTTTGGGTGTTAGATAGCTTCTTATTAATAATCATGATTGGCTTCCTTGTTTTTTGTGCTTTCCATAACTAAATGGAGGGGCTTAGCTTTTTGTTGTCATTTCACCGTCTTCAACAGGTTCTTTAGTTTTTTTTTTAAATTACCTCATGCAAATTTAATTGACCCGAAAGGTTATGGATGGGCATGGGTCGATAAATAAACGTTTTGAATCTGTTCAAGTTCGTTAAGTGCTTCTTACAACTTTAATTAGTGCTATTCTGGATTATCATTTTACCACGGTGTTGAGTCAGGCTAGCTCTGCCTTCTTACACTATTCCTACAATGGACCATTTTCCTGCTTATCACATGAGTATGAGATGCTGACTCGATGATTTGGGTACCTATTACCGTCTTCACGACCACAAGTTTTTGGTCAACTGAATTTATCTGCAATTCACATTTCCATCCCTCTCACAGGCCAATTCTGGCCTAGGCGGGGGCCCACCACCACCCATGCCTGATTGGGCGATCAGCAAGGCTGAGCAGGCGCAATATTCAGCAGTCTTCACCAAATTGGACAAAAATATGGATGGCATGGTCACGGGGGCTGATGTTCGTGACTTCTTTATCCACTCCAACCTTCCACAGAAAGTGTTGGCGCGAATTTGGGATCTTGTCGATCTTCAACGCACTGGCTTTCTGAATCAGTGAGTTCGACTGATTTTGCGCGCATATTTCAAAGTGCGCTATAAGATTCAGATGTCGTAGGCTTGGTTCGTTTGTTGTCCGATTTGTGGAAGACGTGCTAAAATCAGAAATAAGGCAGAAGTCTGTTTAATTCAAATGACAGAGATTATTTGTCTGGGTTCCGATGGGATCCCTTATTTGCCATCATTATCTAAAGCTGAGCGATGCTCTAAACCGCCAGCTATTCGCAGAATTGCGTGTCCAAACGCAAGATTGCTTTATGAATCGTAATATTAGGTGTTAATTTCGCATGCGACGTTTTTGGCTTAAATTTGGTCTTACCTCACTTTTGCTATCATTTGCGAACTCGAGGTCATGGTAGGTGTCTGGGACTAACGTAGCCCCAATGCCCTTTCAGCTGCAAGTTTTGGTTGATCTTGACATTTGCGGCAGATGGCTTAATAAGGCACTCAGCCATTCAATTACGAATCGCCATTCTTTCGGGATGAGTTCGCCAACACTGCCGCTACTTCAGCATCCAAGCTATTGTTAATGCGTTAGGCTTCATAACAATCCGAAAACAGGTTTGTTGCCAATGTATACAAGTGTTGGGAACCAAGTAATAGATGAGATTATCAGCGTTCCGCGTCACTAACTTCGTCAATAATGCGTCAAGATAGCTACTGTTTGCTCTCCAGCTTGACACATTGTACAGTTACTCACAGAATGTACCACCGAATGATTGACGGAAGTCAGTAGTATGTTAACCGTCCAATTCCAATTATAAGACCGCTCCTCAGAAATCTTAATTCCGTTTTTTTCCCACAGTCGGACACCACATATTAAATAGCCAATTATAGGAGAATTCGATAGCATATTTTTCCTTTCAGAGAGCAATTCATAGTGGCAATATATCTGGCTAATGAGCAGATAGCCTCGAGGTGCTCTCGAGATCTTCCCGCCACCTTGCCACCAGCCCTCATTCCACCCAGTCTACGACCGGTCACTTTGGACAGTAAGGAATATGAGGAATCCAACAAATTGCTGGCAGAAATCGATAAAATTCAAAAGTAAGTTCAGCTGGTGGACAAATTTGTTTTGTTTTAGTGGAATAAAGGGAAAAGTGGGGAAGTCTATTTGGTGATTTTTTATACTTAATGATAAATCATCTAAAATTAACATTTATAAGGCTTATGCAGGAGCCTACTCTGTTAGTAAATTGCGTCATTACTAGGAAAATCCACTTTTACTAGTCACTGAATAGTGGAGAGGGTACTTCTTTCATAGTCCTTGAAAACAATTTGCTACTTTCGTGGTTCTTCAGTTTATAGTTGGTAAACCACTGGTTTGTATTGGTCGAATGGCAACTTCTCGTGGTGTTACAATGAAAGCAAAATCGCAAAATATGCATTCTTTATTTTGTTGGTTGGAAATAAGCTTAATAGCGTGTCTCTGCCCTTTGTGTTTATTAATCTACTTTTCTTAACCCCACTGGCCCAAAATGTCGCCAAGGCTACACCCCAGTTAAGTGGCTGATTGAATTATTGCTTGAACCAATAAGTGATAGGATGCTTGAATAAGCGACTAAGGTGTTAGACGGGTGACCAATTTACCGACTAAATGGACTTTTTCATGTACTAGTGGTTGGTAGACTTTAATTGAAGTCGTCGGGACTTCCTGTGGTAAATCGCTCTGACTGTGTTGTCCTGATCAATTACAAACACCGAAGTTGTTTTGATCCCACAGAGTGAATGAACGAGTGGTTGACCGAACAAACGATTAAAGGATTTACCGATAGAGCTACTTCCCCCCTTTAGTGTTCGTGATTTTTGATAGTTAGTTCCGTCTTCTTGCCAGAAACTGATTGTGCACCTCACAAAACTAACATGTTTTGCTACTTCATGCATGTTTAGTCGCTGTATCCCCCCCCCCCCTCCCCTCCTGCTATCCCAAAAGTACCGCAGAATTTCTCTCGTACCGAGTGACTGAATGAATGGTGAATCAAAAAGGGGTTGGGCCGGTTGGGTAGGTGTGCAGGTAGGAGTTTTGAGTCATTAAATGACAGTGTCTGAGCGGGGAAGAGAGTAAGTGAATTAGCCAGTGGTCGGACGGGTAGATTCGTTCAACCTCAATTTCCCATGCCGATTGGTCGGATTGTCGGTCAGGTAAACAGGCTCTGCTCCTTTCCTCTACACCGCAGGGAGCGCCAGTCAGTGGAAACTCAATCGACCAAGCTTTTGGGCGAGGCGAGTCAGCGCTCAGCTGAGCTCTCAAGCATGACTGAGGCGGCGGAGACGCTGGCTCAAACGGCGCGCACTCTCACCGCACAGCGGGCCCTTGCTGAGCGCTACGTCGCTGATCGCTCCGAACGCCGCGTTGCCCTCCGTCTCCAGTTAACTGAGGTGTCTGAAGCTGTAAAGGAACGCAAAGCGACCGTGGAGACCCTCCGGAGTCAAGTGGCCTCCCAGCAAATCTCTATTCGAGTGGGTTCTCGCTCTCCCTCATTTCGACATGATGCAAACTACCTTAAGCTGTCGTAGCCCACTTTCTGATTATTGTCATGAGCAGGCTAGATGGCTCGTGAGCGATTTCAGGTCCTATTTTTTGTAACCTTTTTTTCTCTTCGAATGGATATATTCTGCTGAAGCTTCGGTGTCGGAATTCTTCATCATCAGTGCATGAGACAGTTGGAGCAGTTATTGGCGGTATCACGGGTATTTGCTGCGTTCTTGTGACACCCCATTAATCGCATTACCTTTACTAGATCCTACGGTTTTTCCACCGTCGTGTAGGTATTTACTCTTTTATTTTCTCTTATAAAGCGGGTTCCCACTTGTAATGGCCAATGATTCCAATTTCTCCCTGTGGTGTGGGTCTTACCGAACTCCAACCTGATGACCAGTGTGGGATTCAGAACAGACGTTTTCATTGAACGACCCTTGCGAGTTAGCAAAAAAATATCGCAAATGCGTGCGAGCCTGGTGAGCGACTAGTGGAGAAAGCCAGAAACCGGATCTGCGTCCGAGTCTGTGGTTCTCGTTACGTGTACTTTGTAATTAGCTGACCTTGGACCTCGAGAAGTTATTATTATTCTTAGAATGCTTAATATTGAGTCAATCAGGGGACTGAGAGGACGATTATCGAATTATCGTAGACTGACCATTGATCGAGGATTTCGAGATAGTAGGATAAGAACGTTTTCTGGGGTTGCAAGTATTACCGACAGTTTCCCTTTTCTTTCATACATTGTACCTATGATATGCTGCTTAGTGTCCATAAATTAAGAACAAATCGCATCTGAGCAAAAGTAGCTACAGTGAATGAATACGAGTATCAAGATTGCATAGCAAGAGGTATTTTATGCCTTCTATCTGCTTTCCGGTAGTTTATCACTGTGGTGTTCATTCAGCCGTGATGCAGTTCCTCTGTCAGTTTACCGGGGAGCAACAATGTAAGGTAATCGACCCTCTTGGTTTTAACCTTATGCAGTTAATGTGGTCGAATTTGAAAGTATATTCCGTCTATTGGAGCGTTTCGGCGCGTTAGTTTGTGGATTATGCTTATGGCAGGTTAGCAGCTGAATAGGGTCTGTCTTTGACTGCAATCACCACTTGATACTAACTGAATAAGCTTTTTGCCCCACCTAGACCAGTCAGACACCTGCTTTAAGGCCACACTGATCAGACTTTATCTTCTACCATAGTCTCAAGTGGAGGAGGTAGTTCAACTCCGCAGTGCCATCACCGATCGCAAGCGGGAGGAGACTGCATTGCTTCAACAGGTCGCTGAGCGTCGAAGTCGTGCAGAGGCTGTGGAGACAGAAAATAAGGCTATCTCTTCGCGCAATGACTTGGTGAGTAACGTCGTTTACACTACGTACTTGGCTCCAGCCTGCAGGTGGAAATCCGGTCCTGTTCTTTACTTGTCCAGCTCTCCTCCTTTGTTCTCATTGTGTGGTTTTATTCAGTCCTGTATTTTTTATCCGAATTTTGAAATTACATCCTTGTCATTTAAGCCTTCCTTTACTCCTGACCACATTGTAGCTACCTGCTCGAATCTCTTTCTAAGTAATAGCTTCCACCCCATAGTACAAATACCAATCGTTATATTGTCAATCTTTGCGCCTCTGATTGGTATCTCAAATAAGTCTACTTTGCTCCATTCATTGTTTCACCTTGGCCTTATTATACGAAGATAGGATAAGAGGTCTCTGGATAGCTGCATTGTGACGGTGCGGTGTGATTTTTCTGGAGCTTAGCGTACAAGCCTGTTATTGTTTCTGAACATTGGTGATTCAAGCAGTTCTTGCTTTAAGTACTTTCTTTACCTCCTCAAGATGACTATTCTATAGATCTGGCAAAAAGTCGATCCTTTTTTGGAAGACTTTTTGCATATCTGGTCTCGCTTCTACGTGATGCCAAGTGTGGGATACCTATAAATCACAGGGTCACACGGAAAAGCACGCATAAACTGCTGTAGGCAGTAAAGGATACGAAGTGGAATAGTTGAGTCTCTGTACTTAATTGGATGTTGATGCCTTTAAGCATCAATTGAAGATGAGCTAGAGATAATACTTCATCCTCCTTTGGAGGATCAAAGAGCGAGTTTATGGAAAGTACGATTGTTACCGGAATGGTAAATGGTTATTCGATACGGAGATAAGGATTTATTATTTGGGCCTCATGACAACCGTATGCAATTTATAATTTTCAGCTTCTGGTGATGTCTTGCAACGGGCTTCCTGCTTAGTTAATTGTTTTTTTGCAGATGGTCTTTGCTCTCGTCGGACAAAAGTGTTTTTCTTAGTAGCAGAGATAGGGATGGCCTCATATTGACGGTGCCTAAGATATCCAATTTGGCTAGGAGGTCGAACGCCAGGCATGAAGAGGCCTTGATATTCCCAAATGAAATGAACTCTGTCTGATTCTTGTGCTGAAACACGTAAACCTGCTGTCATGTCTAGGCAATCCTTTCCTATATTTGGATCTCGACTAGCTCATTCTTTTTGTAAATGCTTGTAGCGTTTGGGTGAGAATACCAGAAAGTCATAATTTTGAAAGTTGATAACGCGAACACCCATCCTACTCATCTTTTATTGTTCCTATGCGCATGAATTTTCTGCATGCTCATGGAAAC
Organism: Taenia hydatigena; assembly: GCA_036345935.2. Lineage (NCBI taxonomy): Eukaryota > Metazoa > Platyhelminthes > Cestoda > Cyclophyllidea > Taeniidae > Taenia > Taenia hydatigena. The sequence continues at coordinate 23,182,380 of JADWOT020000003.1, forward strand.
ATAATTTTCATTAGCATTTTCATAGTTCATCTTGTGCAGTTCCGTGGTAACTTATGGAAGGACGGAAAAATTCTTCGTCACATCTTCAAATGTTCCCACTTATTGTCACACCGGTTCAGAAACTATTGGAGAACCAAATGGGCTTGTTTTTTGCTTTCTGAAGTAAGCTTACTTTGAATTTCGAGACACTGGTTAGCTTCATTTTTTTTGTTAATTTTTGTCTTCCAATTGTCTCAAGCCAAGAACCAGTGATAATAATTGCTTTGGGAGAATGGATGGAGTGAAACGAAGATGAGGCAGTGTCGCTTCCTCATTTTAAAGTGCAGTTCTTCTCTTTGTACAGTTTTGTTTTTCCACGAGCTGTTGGGTTCTTGGTTGCTATAGGAAATTAAGAATACGGCATTATTTCTGCTGATTGACTGCCTAGTCCTGGTGCTCCTCAATGGCAAGTTTTCTTGCTCGCATTTGAGTTGAAATAAGTTAAAGTGAGAAGATAGATTTTGGTCGTAATCGTTTGACCCACATCCCATGATCAAGCAAGGGTCCTTATCTTCTTATGAAGTAGTGCCTTGGATGTGTTACAGTGAGTGGGATTGGTTGGATACAATTAGTAGTGCGTTCGTTTGCTTGACTAATTTTGGAATGCAAAAAACATTTCTTATCACAGGTCAATCAATCAGTTAACGAATGATGCGGAATGCGTGGCGCCTTAACGCACACGAAAGAGAAGAAGTTGCTGCATGTAGTATCCACGACTATCTTATTTTATGTGAAAATGAAGGCTCGTCTCGGCAATCATGCTAAGCATTACGTCCAGATCTTGCCTCCTCATCATCTTCAGTATCACGGCGCAATTTACCATGGTAAAAAACTTGAAGTCTTTTTGAAAATTGACACCATCTCCCCCTGATCTGTACTAAAAATTGCATAATTTTATCAAGCTAAATCGCGAAACCTACTTTCTTTTTAGCCATCTGATGGTCCTACGCAAGGAGCCTAACTTCATAATATCACTTTGAAAACAGAAAAGGAGTTTTGCGCTCTCATTGTATTTGTTTATCTACAATTTTCTGCTTTGTCACTTTTTTGGGTAGATTTTACAGTGCCAATGTTTCCGATGGTAAAGGATTGTTAAGGCTACTTTTCCTCCGTGGAACCCATTATTAAGGACAACAGATGCAAACGATCTGTCGATATTTGTGACTGTTGCGGTTCCAAAATAACCGACTACTAGAGAGAACCTCTTTTTACTGTCTAGTGCAAATTCGAGACTTTTACTGTAGTAAAAGTTTTGCCTGTGAATTGCTATTGAATGAGCATGCTTATTTGCGTCGTCCATATCCCTCTTGCTTGTGTAGGAGGCGAAGAAGATATCCAATCTGGAGTCCATTCGAGAGAAACTGCTTTTATCCCTGGATCAGTACGCTAAACTGCTCGCTGGTGACACCACCACTGTGGAACCTGAAGAGGCGCTCATTCAACAACTTGTGAGTTTCACTTTGCCATATCCTGTTTCGAAAACTTTCCCCGTTGTCTTCGCTAAATAGTTGCCCAATGAGAGTACAGCCTATGCATAGTACGCAGACATTTCTTTTAAAGAAATGTTCGGGAGAGCATTAATTTTATTGGTCTGAAAAAATTTACTGATGAGAGTAACCGGGATGAATGCTGTTTTCTCATTGGAGAAAATAATAGCCTTTTTCCAACTTTTCTGTTACTGAAGATGGCGGCAACAGCAGCGGAGAAGGAACAAGTAACGGAAGCTGGACGAAGCTCGACCAGTGTGAAACCACTGCTCCAGACGAATACAGACGAAAACTTGGCCTCCTTTTTTACCTCTTCCATCTCTGAAAGTGACAAAAATGCTCCATTTGGAAACGATCCATTCAGCGCTGGTGAGTAAAGAGCGGTTGACGACAACTTCCATACGTGATCTAGTGTTTCTATTTGAAAGTCTAGAATTATTGAAGCAATTGTTGTAAGTTGACGATTTCACGCCCTTTTCCGATCTGGCTAATGGATGGGAAAGGGCCCATAGCTGGACTCGATATGTTTGTGAGGCTTGAAAGCAGCTGTTTTCTCCATGCATTTATTGTTGGATTTACTGAGAAAAATTATTACATACACCGAATTACGGCATTTGCGTTACCTGTAAAGGTGTACGAACTCGGAAGTTATGCAAGACTTATAAAGATTGTAGCGAAACACACAAGTTGAACAAATATGACTTTGTTACATAACTCCTCCTCTTCTCGATTGCTCTTCTATCTTGATCATACGAGGGTGGGGCTGAGTAAGGCGCAGGGATCTTTGGTTGTAGCAAGTATTTCAAAATAGGCAGTGGTTATTCATCGCATGGATTCCAAAAGTCCGCCTTGGTGGAATATATTGTCGTTGGAGCGTAAAGCAAATTCATCTGAAAAAAGAAGAAAAGATTTCGAAAAACTAGTGCGTTTTTCCATGTAGTCTAATGCAATATATTATAAGGTATGGAAATGCATGGGTGCACCAATGTGATATTGTTTATTATGGCTTATGGATGTGCTTTAACCTTGTCTGCTCTGCGCCCCTAAAAGTCAGTTCTTCAGTCTTACCTGCGGAAGGTTTTTGGCAGATAGATTGTAAGGCGTACTACCAGGAGATGACTTGAGGAAGCAATCTGTTTTTAATGTTTGAATTTGCCTTGATCAAGGATGCGTTGCATTCAGGACACCCGTTTTTTTCCCTTGGAAATGAAGAATTATGCATCACTGTTCACAAGCAATGTGTCAAGAATGTGAAGGTTTGAGACGACTGATATGTCCTGTGTGAACAGGAGGCCAGAGAGAAAATAGCCTTATCAATATCCTCCTCATTCTCTCGGTGGTATTTCTTGAGGTTAAGATTATGCGCCTAATAGGACAAGCAACTGGGATTATGTTAATGACCAAGGGCATTCGTGTTTCTGTTGATTCAGTCGTCCACGTTAGATTCGTTTGCGCCATAGTACTTAGGTGCTCCGTATAGATCCACGTCTTTGAGGCGTCAGCGTAAGCCGTTAAAATGCATATCACAATTTTGGAGGCCTGACAATGTGATGTTGGCTTTCCATATCGCAAAATAAGGATTTTAAGCGCCTTTTTAATATCGAATCATATGGTGCATTCTCACACTGATTTCGCCTTTCTTTTTTAGGTTCTATGGATCCATTCAGTGCAGGTACTGGCTTCGGTGCGTCGGCGGCAGCTTCGGTGGATCCTTTCATGCCTGCTGCCTCAGATCCCTTCTCACCGGTAGTCAAAGGTAATTGGCTCCATTTTTTGTTGCATTTGTCTACTTGTTCAATCCGATTAAAGAGAGTCGATTGAGTTATTTGTCAGGGAGGGACACACGGAGTCGCCAATTGTATCAGTGTAGTTTTCTCAGCAATAAAAATGAACTCGATTTTGTTTTGAAGCAAGAATTTTCCGAGTTGCCTTCACTTTGGGTACCATTTTAAATTCCCAGAAGTTAGGTAGTATTTGATGCGATGTTCCGTTGAGGAATAGTGCCTGAGTTGTCAATGATTTTGGAATTAGTTGCGGAAATCCTGGAAGTTTATAGGTCTATACGGGATGGTCACATTGTAATCATAAGTACCGTGGAGGTCACGGTGCAGACCATGTGCGAAAGTTCAGAGCGTGACTGAATTACCTGCACTCTTATTTGACCCTTTTCTCCCGTTGTTTCAGCCTCCTCCGATCACTCCGAATTCCCGTTTGATCCCAATAAATTCGACGCCGTATGTTCATCAGATTTGCCTTTTATGTTTAAATTATTATAGGATTTCAAATTCCAAAAGTAAATTTATTGCGTTTAAGATACTTGGGTCATTTTTTAAGGTGTGGCAAAACTACGTCTGGGCTTGGTGATTGATTTGTAGAAAGCGGAACTGATTCGTCTCTGGTATCCACGTGAACATTAAGCCAAATTATTCAAAACAAAGGATAGGTGTGATTTCTTGGAGGTCCCAGAAAATAGTTTTGCTTCGAGTTCCAAATCACCTTCCATTCTTCATCGCTCCTTGGAACCTCTCTGGGTTCCACTTTTCTGGACAGAAGCAGTTCCTCTCATGTGTTAGAAGCTTAAAATTATTCAGTTCGAAAGTGGCACTTCCAATTTCTCTTTTCTTCCTCTTATGCGTAAAGCAACAGCGAGTTATTCTCGATTCCCAACCTCTCCTCTACCCAAAGGTGACTTCAGTAGGATATAGGCGTGGTTTCCTCCATTCCTTTCGAGTCTTTGGTTGCATGCTAAATATCGTCCGTACACATGATCAGTATTGTTTGTTTGTTCCCGTTAAAATGGTCCGTGCTGCCTCAAACTCCCGAAATTGTTCCTCTAGCACAGAACTCCCTCTTCTTGGTTGGAAATTGAATTGTTTTTTGTGGTAGCACTTACCTTTATTGTCTATACGCATGAGTAAGGCCAAATTTCATTCTCAAAAGTGAATCACTGCACAGCTTTATTTACCTCATCGTAATGCTTGACGCTTCAGTAGTAATCACTCCCTACTGGCGAAACCGATCCTACTTAATAGCGGTTTAGATATCCCGAACTATGTCCTTATCCGACCCGTTTATCTACAGATCTTTGGTAGCGCACCCTCTGAATCCACCGACTACCCTTTCTCCTCCGCGGCTACAAACGCCAACAATGGAAGTGGTGGTAGCAGCGGTGGAACCAAGAAAATCCCTCCTCCGCGACCTCCTAATCAGCCCAATGTTAACAAGACCGTGAGTTTTCGAATAGCTGATTGGCACTTCAAGAAGGAGGCAATCACTGAGGCTGATTGTAGTTATTACAGAAGGCCAGTAGCGTGGCAGAACCTTCGTCTCGCCACGGTGATTCACCGAAAAGTCGCTTCCGCGGCGCTTTCGACAAGATTGGAGGCAACGGAACCTCTTCACGCGGTCGCGGCGCATTTCGTATCGCTAGTGGCGGAGGCGGTGGACGAGAATCAGCAACGGCTGCGGCGTCAATGAATGAGGCAGAACAGATGCGTTGGGCCACTCGTGAGAGTCGGCGGGCAGCGCAGCAGGAGGAGAAACTACGCGCTCAAGAAGAGGCCGATTTGGAGTTGGCTCTGCATCTATCGCGTCTTGAGGCGCTGGCTCGAGGCACGAATTAGGAGATGCTTTATGTCGAGAATCTACCAAATTATTGATGCTGTTATTATTGTTATTTGTAACTTTTGAGGCGCACTCGAGTGTGCATTCGATTCAAAGTGACTGATTTGTGACATTTCAGTCAAACTTTCCACCGCCCCTCTATCCTCCTAAGCCTGCCTCCATCTACTCCTTTAACAAATAAGCAATTTGACGAATTGTGTTGCTTAATACTATGGTCCAATGATCTCTTGTTTGAATCTCGGGCTTAACCTATTGTAGGAGAAAAGAGACTTTGTGGCATGAAAAATGGCTTGCAACAGAAACATGAAGGGTGGACACTTGTTGACATTTATGCTTTCGGGTATCAGCATCTACTGCTTGAATTTGCTCGGCTTTCGTCTCACTCTGTTGCTAAACGATAAATCCCAAGCCCTTGGCGCTAGTATCTTCCGTGTCTGGCGTGACACGGTGACATGTGCTCGTCTACTGGAGAGGCGTCAAGTAGGAAACTCAAAAGTGGCTTCAGTGCGGTGGCATCTCTGTAGTGGCGCCTGATTAGTGACTAATGTACGACTTGCTTATCCATCGAGGTGGGTGAATTTTAGTTTTCTTTACTGCTCGACTCCCTCGTTGCAGATACTCGGTTTGGGTATTACTTTCACCAACAGCATAGCTTCCTATTATTAAATTTGAGCAAAGAACCCGATTTTTGAAACGAAAGCGATTATTGCATGCAGCGAGCGGTAGCCGAACATGTCAGCATCCTTGTGGCCGTAATCCTCCCCACTGGGTGACAGTTTACGCTACCGAGCCCTTGCTTTTAGTATTCTGCGGTCTGTCACGCTATCACAAGTAAAGTTTTGCACATGTAATCGAGAGTTGGAGGCGCTTAATCATCTTGGCGCTTTGGAAATGGCTTTAACGACTGCTAAGACAGTTCCACACACATGTGTTTTGGTGGTTCGAGTAACACAAATGGAGTAAGCATTCTGGAATCGCCTAATTAAGTGCATCACACATTTTGGTATAAAAATTTTTCGAGTGGAGACATTTTATTTTTTTTTACGTCTTAAGGCTGCCCTGAAGTCGTTACAAGCCGTATCAGTGTCGAGGTTATCCATCTAGCACAGAAAAACCGAGAGGATTTAGGTGTGGTTAAGGCGCCCTGCCGCAAAGCGAACGTAAGAAAAGGGAACGGTTAAGAAATCGAGTTGATTGACACACTAAAGGTCTAACTACCGCTGGACTCCCAGAATCTTTACCGGTGCCCAAATCTTAAAGATACTTGGGAAGGAATGAAACTTCCCTGCTTCCACTGGTGTTGCATTTACTATTGTAACCCTATGTTTGTTATGACGGCCGATTTCGGTTCAAGTCACTTAGGTGGCCATATTGCCCTGGCGACGTGGGCCGACTTCTGTGCCATGCCAGCAGCCCCGTTACTTCTGTTTCTTGAATATGCATTCTGCCCTAGTATTACAACTTCTTCTTTTGCCTTCAAGGAAGTCTCGGGACGCTACAATCACTCTTAGGAAAAATTACGCAAAATTAACGGCTCCAAAGAGAAGTAAAGCAGGAGACAGTGGTGATCAGCACAGTTGGTCAGGGACATTATTGATAGACAAGGGAAGTGACTCATCATTTATTGTTTTAAGAACTCCTAGTTAAACTAACATAACTATTGAATTTGGACATGCTTCACAAGTAAGTGGCCAATTATTTAATTTGATGAAGTGAGTTTAGAACTACATGCAGAAGGTTCCTCCTCTTCCTTCTGGTCGCCCTTGTTATTAGAAGTCGGGACACGACTCGACATATTTATTATGGAGGGAAGATAGTACAGCGAGGCCTAGTACGAGGGTTTAAGACGAAGCACATTTAAAGAATATAAGTATTACACAATATTTTCGAAAAAGCACTTAAAGCTGTAGAAACTTGTAGATGTTTTGAAACTGTACTGCTTCAAATACATAAAATATGAGAGTTTTCAGATTCTTATAACTATGTAGCCTAGTTTCCAAGGTCCATACAAATAAAGTATAGTTTTCCTGTGACTCTTTCCCAAATGTGTGATATGCATTTTGTAAATCCTGCATTCAATTAAAGCATTTTCGACCACACAACGTGATCCCCACGTTGGGCCAATAGTCACACACCGTGTCTCACCTCTATTTAACTCGAGATAATGGTGTTTGGGTTTACTATGTTACGCCCTGTCCTCAGGCCGTCAATTTATTCCAGATCCTCATTTCTCGTCAAGGCAATTCAACAGACTGTATCGGTTACACTTAATGCATCAGCAAAGGCTTTTACTGAACCATTTGTTCGATCGTTCTCTGGTGAAGTGAACCGTGCTGAATTTGAGGAGCGCGTGCTCAATGTTTGCAAGGCTTATGACCGTATAAATGCTGAAAAGGTTTGGTAAATTATTTTGGTATAATAAAATCCTAAAGCTGAATCTTGATTCCCACTTTATCAATGATTTGGGCTTGGATAGTTTGGATCATATCGAAGTAATTATGGAGATTGAAAATGAATTCGGTAAGTTCAATCCAGTAAAAAGTATAGCTTTGGTACTCGTAGTTATTCTCATATTTTGTTCACTGAGACTTTAGTCTCATTTTACCACACCCTTTATGAGTGTACGCATTTGTAAACAAGTCTAATGGACTTCTATGATATTTAAAAGCGACTGCACTTAACCGATTTGAATCTAACAGAATGTCTTGAAATTCTGATAGGTCTTGAGATTCCCGATGTCGAGGCAGAAAAGCTTATGACTCCTGCACAGATCGTGGAAATGCTCTACCAGAAGAAGCTGCGAAAGACCAAGGTGAATTAGTAACGCTTCTACCGGACTTTCTTTTCTGGCAATTTCTAGCACCTCTGTTAGTACACGGGTGTTGTACATGTGAATGTCAGTTTTATAGTCGGATTATCTTTTAACCTTTGCGTTGCCGTTGGTCTTGATTCGTTCGGAAACCCAGACATGTCGGGTTGGGTCACATTTCGTTTACTTGTACACTCGGCAACGCAACATTTCGTTGCGGCCCTTTGTACCCTTTGATTTTGAATGTTTAATTTTGTTATGCATTGACAGTATTGGTGGGAATGACTATTGTTTTTTCGGCTTGGGATATTCGAGTTTTCGAAAAAACAGGCTATCGTATCAGGTCTTTTGCCCTTCCTGATTACTTTTATCGCTCTCCATTTCCGTTGTGGTTTAGGCACATTTCTTGCACTTACTAGCTAAAGTCTGTCATGTCTTCTTAATTAAATGGGTTGCTGTTGTTTTCTTGGTGTCACGATAATTATTTTTAAGCATTTCAAAGTTCGTTCTTTGCATGCCTTTGCCTCCCGCTGTGCAGTGGTCTGGGCCGTTCCCTCCGTCATTATTGCATGCCTACACTGGGTCCACCTGTCAAGTTTTTTCCTGTTGCGGGGTGGTTGTGCGTACATAAATGGTTTGCCCTTTCGAAAGGTCGATGAGAACACTAGCCAATTTTTATTATTTTTCGTGGATGAACAAGAACCTTTTCTCTGTTACATGGGATTCTGGTCTCTACTCGTAATGTTTTGAATCCATAGTCGTCTGTAATTAAGTTTTGACATCTGAGGCAATGCCACCTTCCAAAACGAGATGTCGGCACCGACCCCTCAGTATCGATCATGCTCGCTGACATGCCATGATCACGGCGATGCGATTGAATCTAATCCGCACCCCAGCTGGTTCAGTAGCTATCAAATAACCGTTATTGAATGCGCTATGCGCCAGTGTAATGTTTAGTCGGGCGCTCACGAGACTCACTTTCTTGAAACCTGATTTTCTTGAAAAAGGAAAGCGAAGGGATGAATCTGTTTTGGTTAAGGGAATTTTAGCTCAGCTCACACGTTCATGCGGTCTCACTTCTTTAAATAACGATCTCGTAGTTGTAAATGCGCAACAATCATGATAATCTACCGATGCTTCATGTTCAGTAGGCCTGTTTGGTACTATCCTAGGCATAGATCGATACTGTTAGCGACATGATCAGGTAGCAGTTGGAAAAGCCAAACTGCTTGATAACAAATCTCCTCCCCAAACAAATACATAAGCATAGAAATCGTCATATTGAAAATTAATGTAATGCGAATAGGTATAATCACAGTCTGTAGGGTAGAGTAGTTAGCTCGGATCTCATCAACGGGGCGACTTCACACCAAGGAGTATTTTCATCTGCCGATTTTGCGTCGCCATAGTGTCCGAGACACGCGACAACGCAGGGTCCATGCGGTCTAGCTGTTGGTTTTGCGCCTTCAGCTCTGCATTCATGGTCGTTGCCATGTCGCGCAAACGGGCCATTCCAGACGACATAAGGTCCATGTTGACGTCGAACTGGGAACGTGGCTGAGTGGTCTAAATAGAACGCAAGAAATGATTCCTGTCTATCAGGGATCCAACTATGGCTGTATTTTCAACGACGCTTGACTACTTTCAAAGCACTCAAAGCTTAGGGTTGGATCGCCCAACAACTCGAGTCATCCACGGAGTAAGAAAGTGTGCAAAAGTGCCTCTAGTCCAGTGCTCCTCGAGTTCGCTTTCCGGACTGTTATGCCTCTCAGAGGATTTTGGCAGACCACAGAGCAGGGGTGAACCGAACTTGATGGTGGAAACACGTCGTGAGTCATAGATGACAGTAATGTCGTTCATTTTGAAGTGGCATGTCCTCTCCTGCATCGGGAAGAAATTTGTCTGAGAAGTGGTGCTTAAGATTAAGTGGTGATCTACAGCAGGTGCCCAACACTTATAGTGACATGTAAATGGTGTAGCATATTAAACTCCAGTCATGCTTCACTACTTGTCTTTGGGTAGAAATTGAGATTGGGATATTTGCCGAAATTAGCCGCAAATTCGGCAACCATTTAGTTATAGCTCATTGCGGATACAGTGGCCCACCGCGCTTTCTTGAGGCGTCCAGAAGAAGGCGAGGTTATTCACCACCATCAGTTGGATGGTAGGGAAAGTATCTCCAGTTTATTTTCAAATACATAAACACCACCGAACTAGGACCTTAGCTGAGATAAATCACAATGTGATGTTTGTGGAAGCTCGGTGTCATTTGGATTTCAACCGGGAACAGATTAGCATTTTCGTGAAAACATGGTATATCTGAACCACAGGGGACATTTGGAACTTAGTCTCACACAGTACTCACAAATGCTACTTAAAAGTTGGCAAAAGATCATGGGAATAAGAGCCTAAATGCATTGGCAACCATTCAAGGGCCCAACCTCTCATTACTCGGTGAAATGATAATGTTTACTGCAGGAATGAGCACGAGACAACGCCGATCGAGTGGTGATAAGGAAGGTATTCCAAGAATAGCCATTGATCGTATGAATTAGGGTTTCAATAGTGGTGGAAATGAAAGAAAAGACCGGGTTCACTTGCATCCAAATTAGGATAGTCAAATTGAGTAAGTATATTTCTACCTGAGATTGAAGAAATGACTGGGATGATGGAGTTAGTGCCGACCGGGCGCTCTGCGAGAGGTAAGAAGCTGCTGGAGCAGGTCGTTCCTTCATGGCTGGTGCCGCCGCTCCTAATTTGGTTGATTCAGCCGTACCACCAGGTGTTGGCCTTTAGAAAGGGCAAATCAAATTTCTTGAGAAAAATCTCAACATACAAGTACATATTTGTATCGTCTCTACAAAACAATTACCTGCAAATTGATTTTGGCGATGAAATAGGGAATAGAAGGCGCTTAGGAGGATGAATAATTAATCACTTAACACAGCAAAGAATTGGCCATAAAGCAGGCATTGTTAGTACCAGAAAAGTCGTCCATGAAGCGTAATCAACAAAGTAATTTTAGAATCTGAACAAGTCAAGCGTAGAGATGCTGCTCAAATGTTCCTAATAAAAAGTCACAAAAAGCACTAATGGTGTCATACTCAACGCCTTTTGAAGCCAATTAAGAATTTCGCACACTTATATAAGAAAACCGGAAAGATTGCGTAATTCACAGACCGTGAACTAAGTAGCAGTGCCTCTGTTGGTGACAAATAGAACACCGTTTTTTCAATATCGAATCTTCAGGCTTCAGTTGAAATCATAAGATAGCATTTGGTCAAAACCAGGGCAGAAGTGACACACAATAGAGTAATTATTGATGTCAAGTAACATAACTATGTAAAGTTAACCATCAGAGGCAATAGCATTGCCTTCCTGAGAGCTCTCTAATGGGAATTCATTGTCAAATCTTTGAAAGAACAAAAGATGAAAACAATTTCGCAAAGCTTCCAAAACGAGGAAATATGCACACATACTCAATGCTAGATGTTAATCACGTGAACTACAAAAAGCATTCTGAGACTGATAGCGAAGGACATCGAAAAGAAACTTTCTGGAATGAAAACAAAGTAGAGCGGTAGTTCCAAAATTCCGAATACACATGAGCCCAATCGACTTCACATACTTCTTTGCGAACCAACTCCTCCACCAACTATTGAGAGCATTGACACTTCTCTGGCTGTCCTTCTGCAATTCACCAATTTGATGAAGACGTTGTTCGGCGCGATCTAACTTTTCACCCTGCTCCGATAATTCCTCCAAAGTGCTGATCCCAATCTGCTCTGAATGACTCATGCTGTCTAGCGCCCGCTGTTGACTGGCAAGCGTTCGAGACTGTGGTGTCGCAAAAGTCTAAAATTTTTTGAAGAATTGCTGTCCGTTGTGTTCAAACTAATATGCGAGTTGCATGCATCGCGTATTGAGGCGCAAAAGTATAGAATTTTAAAGCGCTTATATTAACCAGAGCCTTACTTACGAGGTCGTTGTCAGGAATTCCATAGTTACTAGCAAAAGGATTCGTTGAGCGAGAACCAGAATCCCAAGCAGATGGTTCTTCATCAAATGGGTTTTTCGGCATAACCCTGCTGGCTAATTTGGAAAAAAGTGGTCAACGAGGCCAATTAAGACAATGGAATCAGACTTTTGAAAAGCTCTGTCTGGCCACGCATCCTGATTAAGGTGCAATCGGTGCGTTGCATAGCTACAAAATCATTACTTCTTAAAATTCAATTGGTGTTTCTTAAGACCAAATTTTTTAAGGCATCGCTTGATAAGTCGCGAATTATTCAAAATCGAAAAATTTATGCTGCAGTGCCTTAATTGTTCAAAAATTAATTGGGTTAACATCTCATCCCATTCGATTTTTATCCATAATGCTTTAGAACATTGTAAAGCCTCGTTCATTTGGACTGCCGGTTATGGGCAAGATGGCAGAGAAGGCAAAAGAAGGCAGAACATATATATTTAACGGGCAGAGGGAAATAATCTGCTGGCATGGCTCGAAGGCCAGCCCACGTAGCCAGGACAATACGGCTACCTCTATCCCTGACTGAAAAATGGTAACATAAGCAAACAAAGTACTATATTGCACCTCTCCTCTTTCGAGCGTCGTCCCCGTCGCGCCCTTTCATACACCACAACGCAATCAATGCTGCAAGAAGCGCCCACGAACTAACCATGCCAGCTGCCAACATTCGACGCTATTGAGGCGATGCTTGGCACCAACGCCAGTAATGCCCCTTGGCAGTTCGGTCGGACTTGCGGTCCCGTTCGGTCTCGGAACAAAGTTCAAAACAAGAGGTCCTGCCAACCATCGGTATGTCCGTAGAGAGGGCGTTAGAACACCGATCTCCTTAAGCAGGTGTACTAAGGGTGATCTCCGGAATGAAGATGGGTAAATACCGAAGGCGGACGTCGTTCTCAGTCCTTCTGCTATACGGTGTCAGGGATACTTCCATCTGTAGCACATGCACTACTTTCGCAGCACTGCAATATGCCACAAGTGGTAGAGATCGGGTTAGAAACCCTATAGAGTCGAGTGCGCTTTTCCCTGCCACCAACGGTCGGACTGCGCACCGTGCAGCAATGGACCAACCTAGATATCAGCACCTGGCAACCGCAACGAAACCTTTAACAAATCACTAAAATATTGCATACTTTTCTTAACTTTTCACCAATTTTTAAGCGCCCTTTATGGTCATCATATTACGTTAGTCACCACAAGCCGTTTGGTGCTTCCACTGCGCCAGCAGCCAATTTTTTCTACATCTGAGTCAATTTTTGGCCGCAACTTCAGACCTTTTCTCATGCAGCTTCTACTGGATCTGACGAAAGTCCACTTTGGAAGGCTAATGCACAATAAATTACTCATGCTTGTCTTGTTTGAAAACCGTTGTCTAAAAGGCAGCCTTTTTTGGAAAATTATTTACATGAAATAATTTGGTAGAAATAATTATTTGCGATTGTTCCACTTTCCTATTTTCCTCTTCATTGATGTTTTAGCTACATTGGTTTGGGTTCTCTTAAGCCTGTAGAGTGTTAGAGGGTGTGCCCTTTGCTTACTTGTTTATTCCCTTCATACATTTACCACGGGCAATAGCATAAGAACTTTCCTAGATGGATAATATCTACATCCAGTGTCTCTCCATTTACTGGTAGTACCCCCTCAAAACACAGGAATGTGGAGATCGCAGGAGCTTAACTCCATTTTACACCATTTTTGGATTTGTCACTGATTGTTTTAACCGCAATATATGTCCTTCCTTCGTTTAAGGATGCAGCTTTGGAAACCAGGGTATTTGAGTTTTTGGGGACTAGATTTCCGCTGTCAAAATTTCAGCGCTCCAAGCAAGTCCTATAATTGGCCAAATTACTAAATGATGATGAGCTGGAGACCATTGACATAGGCTAAAGGCCTTGGCGCCAAGCAAAAGTAAAAAGGCAGAGCTACGAATGGCCGCAAAATTAAAACGTAATCATGCACACTTTATGGTGTTAACCAATGCACAACTCTAGTGTGGGATCTTATTTTAGCCATTACGTTAGCAACTATGTTTTTCTTTTAAATATTCGCAGAAGGAGATTATACTAAATGATGTTCCGCGAAACTCATGACCTAATTGATTGACCATTAGACTGTCTGCTTGCGTGTCTTCTACAATTTATGGATGTAGATACACGAAAGCAGTTAGCCAAAAGCCGTTTTTTGTCAGATTCTGGCGTTAAAGTTACATGTTAATTATACTTTCGATGCTTCTTCTACTGCTTTCGTCTAGATAGCCGTTAATAATGTCTTGATAAACATCGCCATGTTTCAGTCAGATTATGAAGGTAATCACCTTAATCGAAGCGATAACTGTCCTCCTGAGAGTGAATAATGTAATGGAATTAAACAAACTCGATGCAATCCATGGGAACCGACCAAAGACTGTTTTAATGACAACAATAAAAAGCATTGTTGCTGTCGCATCATTGCATGAGAGCAGCGCTAAGGGATGCGGCAATAATCCTCCATGTGATGAAACAGCATGTTAAAAAATGACACGTATGATGCAGAGAAGGCAAAAATCAAAACATACGTCGTTGTTGTTTTGAGTGTAGCACATTTACCAGGCCAGAATATGATGAAAAATTCTCAACGTTTGTTGCTTTAAAGCAAGCATAAGAGGTCTACACGAGCACGTCACGAGTTGAAGTGTGCTAGCTGTTATGGCAGGTGTAATACTTTGTGTGTTTGGACTGCCGGTTTGGGTCAGGGTCACTAAGATGGCCATATTGCCCCAGCTGCGTAGGCTCATTTCCCGCTGTCTGTTGAATATATATACATATATATATTCTGTCCTGATAGTTTGCCCCAAGAAAACCTCAAGAGACTACATTGGTCGCGGCGGAAAGCAAATCCGACTCTATACGGTTCCTATCCCGGTCTCTACCACTTGTGGCATATTGCAGTGCTGCGAAAGTAGTGCATGTGCTACAGATGGAAGTATCCCTGACACCGTATAGCAGAAGGACTGAGAACGACGTCCGCCTTCGGTATTTACCCATCTTCATTCCGGAGATCACCCTTAGTACACCTGCTTAAGGAGATCGGTGTTCTAACGCCCTCTCTACGGACATACCGATGGTTGGCAGGACCTCTTGTTTTGAACTTTGTTCCGAGACCGAACGGGACCGCAAGTCCGACCGAACTGCCAAGGGGCATTACTGGCGTTGGTGCCAAGCATCGCCTCAATAGCGTCGAATGTTGGCAGCTGGCATGGTTAGTTCGTGGGCGCTTCTTGCAGCATTGATTGCGTTGTGATGGCTGACGTGGAAGGTGTATGAAGGGGCGAGTCAAATGTGAAGGATTCCTTCCCTTTCTTCCTTTTGCCCGTACTATTAGGAGGCTGAGCACGCTTTGACATCATTATTATGGACAAGAGAGAGGGTATAGAGTAATAGTGTAGGAGAGTTAAAGACGGGGATATGTCGCTCTCTAGGGAGGAGCCACGCCGCTCCGAGACCAGGTTCAAATTGTCCTTTCATCTCTGGCCTACAATGCACATTTGAAGAACATAAGTGTTACAGTCGGTTTCGGTCAGGGACACAGAGTCGGCCATATTGCTCTATCCGCTTGGCCTGGTCTCAGGGCCATGCCAGCTGTTCATTTCCCTCTGTCTTTTGAATAGATATGTTCTGCCCTAATATTTTGCCTTTGAGAGAGCCTCGAAATCTACAGCAGGAATGCATAAATAAATAATCACTTATTACTATGATCCAAAGAAAGTACATACTTCATCTTCTAAAAATAAAACAATACAAAACTAATGCCGCCCTAATATTGACCTTCAATTTTCATTATAGTGCTGAAGGTTTAGTAAATATGGATTTATCCTTTTTACGACACTTTTCAAGTGCACACAATTCATGTTTATTGCGTTTTTACGTTGGATGTTTATTCCTTACGAATTAATTTGCAGGTGTTTAACCTTTTTGCTAGCAGCACATTCATACTTGCCTTTTTTTACCGGATAAGCAAATAAGGGGAACATTTGTCGTTTCGTGAAAGAGCGCTTGATTCAGATTGTTCAACTAATTAAGAATGGACAACAACGTTGGGGTTGGTTTTTCCCGTATACTTTCACGTTCAACTTAGAAGCCCTTCGTTTTTCCTGTGATGAAAAAATCTATAGAAGAGTTGTTTATGAATGGAACGGCCAGCAAGGAGGATATAGAAAGTTTTCAAGAAAAGTATTGGGAACAAATGGTGCCGAATTTCAGCCAGGCTCTCAAAATCCTTGACCTTCACGATGTTAGTCGACACAGTGTTCTTTGGGTAGGTTTCAGCGTTCCATTTTATTGATCGTTAGAACATAAATGATCGCCTTTTGGAAGCTGTCAAATCCCGCATCCAGGCGAAGGCCGCTGAGGGTGGTGATGATAAAAAGCATCAAAAACTCTGGCAAAAGTTGATTCGTACTGGAATGGCCTATATCCATCATCCGTACATGCGGTCAGCCATTATGATGGTTCGTCTGCTTTCTAGGTACTTCTTACTGACCTTAGGTCCTTGGACAAATGAACTCAATCAAAAGTCGTCACGTTTCATTGATAGTTGACAACGACTATTTGTATAAAGATGCTCCTCTCCCGGTCCTTCGTCATATTTGGATGACTAATCAGAACAAGTGGGTTTCCCTCCAGGCTCTTACTCTAATTCCTTTATAGATTTAAAGAGGAGATTACGAACGTTTTGCACGCCTATCAAAGTGCGATGTCAGAGGCACTGCTTGATGCTCTGCTGGCTTCCATTACCTCTGCCAATGTAGACACCTTGCCTATTCTCTACTGGCCACAACGCCGGCGTCGGAAGGACCCATCTTTGATGAAAATTGTCGAAATGATAGGGGAAAACGAAAATCTCTATGAAAAAGTAACCCAGATTAAAAGCCTCATCGCTTCGTTTAGGCCCTCGGAATTTTACGGGAGAAAAGTGTGAGGTACCAACAGCTGATAAAGTCCACCACTCGTAGAACAACTTCTACTAGTGAATGTGCCAAGAAGTTCACGGATAGTAAAGCAGGCAAAGGAGGTGGTAGTCAGAAGAAAGAGGAAAGCGTTACGCCTCACCACATCTTCATTTCTCCCGCCCTTCTACCAGCCCCGCAGTCTTTGGCGGCCGCACTCCTCTGTACCCTTCGTTTTGATCTCCTTATGTGCTTCAACGAGGCCAAGCTGGACAGGATTTGCGTGACAGATCCAATACATCACTTTGTTTGGTGCATGGACGCCTGTATCAAGAGCAAGAGAATCGACCGTCGTCACGCCACTGAGCTAGCAGTGCATTTGAACCGACATCGTAGGTACCATTCCAATCATCCGTCTCTTTCTTCCGAGATCGGACTGGATCAGGATACTTCTGAAGACTGGGTTCCCGACTTAGATGAACGTGGAGTTCGAAAAAAGTCAATGAGAACTCCAAGAGCTGGCGAGAAACACGCGTTGGAGGATGTGGAGGTGGACTCAGATGAAGGGTTGTCAAAATCGGATCAGGGAGCTTCAGCTTTCGAACGGTTTGCTTGCTTTTGAATTCTTATTCCGCATTTTAGGGACATACAGATTGTGTGCCGTGATCCTTGGGTTGTGTACACTGTATGCTCCTCCCTCCTCAGGGTTGTTATAACGGGTTTGTATGATGATAAGTCACCTAAGGTAGGTGACTTCATATCCTCCTATTGGATTATCAATAGAGCATATCTGAAGTTCCATTTCTCGTTCATTTGCTGATGCGAGGCTTGGAGAGTGATTTGTGCCCACCAGAGGTAGTTGTGAGCAGGGAGATGTCTAAATCGGAGCCGAAGAATAAGCGGTCCCGTAAGCACGTGGCTCATGAAGAACCACCAGCTCCGCCACCAAAATTGAAATCGGACCCGGCGACGGTTCTTATCACTCAAGTTCTCCCAGCCGCAGCGCAACTCCATCTCACCACTTGGCGTAGCCAGGTTTGCGAAGAAATTCGTAGCATAGCGAATCGAATCTGGCCCAAATCCAGTGGTGGTGGAGGCGACTCTTCCCATTTGCGTCCCCCTGCCGCATGGCAAAGACGTCTCGATGGTGAGTTTATGCCTCTTAGAGCTCAATACCTCTCCTCTAGCTGTTCAGCCTACGAATGTTGCGATTTCACCCGCCTATTTGGCTCATCCCGTTGGACATCTTTTCCTACAATATCATGCCCTCTTTGCACTGGAGCGTCGTGAATGGACGGTTCTTCGAGCTCTGCTCAAGGCTGCGGCAGGAGCTGCTCAAGCAAGGCCTTCAAAATCACCCCGTTTATCGAAAAGTGCATCTTCACCGACACCTGCGTCTGTAAGTCAACCCACAATTGGATTCCGCTGGCGTCCAGAGTGTCTGCAAGCGATTTCGCTAGGGATTGCATCGCTGCCTCTCTCTTCGGAGGACTCAACAACTGGAGATGGAGCGCCGGTTCCAACGACGCCTGCAACGTCTGAAGGAGGCAGTAGTAGTGGATTTATTTCGGAGAAGTCGTCCGTCGGCGCCACTGACCCCTCCTCGGCTTCCTCCACAACTGGTGCGACTTCGCCCCTTTCCTCTGCCGTAGCTGTCTCCTCCACTGCTATTAGCACTAGCGCCTCTATTGTAACCCGCGCGGAGTTAGCTAGCCTACTCCGCACCAGTTTGCCTCTTCAGAGTGATCTCCAACTCCTGGTTCTTGCACAGTGCGCTAAATTGGTCCCTGCAACACCTTCCACTCCAACCACTCCAGGCTCAACGGGCGCTGTCACTCCGATGCCTAATTTCTTTGCTACTACCGAATTGACGGTGTCTACGAACGTCGCACCTCGGGGTGGTAGTGAAAGGGAGAAGTTGCTCAATGCTTTATCTCGGCACGTGGAATATCCATCACAAGAAAGTAGTAGTGGTGCGGGAGAAGATAATTCTGTAACCTCTCCTCCTCTCACGCCCACGGGATTCAAATCGTCCAACGCAAAGGTTGTGGAAGCTCTAGAGACCCTTCGGCGGGAGTTGGAACGATCCACGGTGAATTGAAGCATCCTTATTATTTATTATTATCCCAAACCAGTAGGTTTATTTATCTACTTTCCCTCATTAGTCCACAGGGACGATTCCAATGATGGGGACACTGAAGCCGGCTTCTGGAATGTCAGCAACACCTCTGAGTCCGTCGAATAGTGGAGGAACAGTGCCGCAGCAGCAGTGTGGAATGGCTTCACCGAGCAGACTGATGCCGCCTCCAATGCGTTTCGCCCCACGGTCTGGTGGAGCTCGCTACGGGGCAGGAATGAACGCGTTCCCTATGGCAACCCCTCTAACCAATCCTGGGCTGTCAATGCCTCCACCGCCACCACCACTAGCACCCCCACCTGGAAGGCTTCTGCCGTCGCCACCGTTGGCGGATTATCGACCGCCGTCACCCAGTGCGGGCACATCATCGGCAGTTGTTGGAAGCAGCAGCACTGGTAGTGGTTATCCGACCTACGCGACTCCAATGGTAACAGATATGGGGGAAGGAGGATGTGGATTGGGAAGCTACTCGGTATCATTGTCACCAACCGGAGATTTAAGACGCTATGCTGCTCCAATGGAATCGCATTCGCCGACCCCACCGCCGCAGCCACCACCATCACCATGAAAATGAATGTTTACTATCATTGTTGTACAGTCGGGTTTTCTTAATTTGGGTTTTTTTTTTTTTATTCCGATTCTAGTTTTTTTTGCGCAGGTACTCTTTTGGGTGCGCTTTGGATTAAAGTATTGTTGTCTTAAGCATAGGCAAGGAAGTCGTGTGGCAGATTTCACTAAGTATTTATTGAAGGCGTACTTACACATATTTGAGGCTGAAATATCGGTTTAAACGATGCTTCTGATTGTGGGAATTCGACGAGCTTTTTAGGACCCTGGCTTCCCCAATCTCTACGTTTCCTGTTTGAGTCGGGTAGCCTTATTCTCTAGCCAGAAACAGCTAGTTTTTAGTCTTTTGCTCCGTTAAAACTTCTTTGTAAGAATACGTGAGGTGGCTGGGGCAAGTGCCATTGATCCTGGAAAAGTCAGCTTGGTTTCGTCCACCGCCAAACAACGCTATGAAGGGGATGGACTTTTGCAAATCTCTGGACCTGTGGAGTCATAGCAGGAGTCATAGTGCGGCTATTCCAATCCTGCTCCATGGGAAGGTTATCAGCAACCGACGTGAATACCAGTGAGCGTGCCCACTTTTGGTTGATAACATTCCTCACACGGAGGATAGCAGTTTTCACGAACGAACGCTACTTCCTCGAACTTTTTAGAAGTAGAATTGAGTCAAGATGGCGAACTAGTTACCACTAAAAACGTGGTGGCGATGGGGAGTAACGACTAAATGTTAACGCCATTAGGTTATTTGAATCCATTCTTTTGTCAAAAAACCCTGGTCATGGGCCTACGACCCTAGGAGCAGCCTTGGGAGTATGAGTTGGGTTCTAGCCTTGAGCGGTGTGATTCAGCTTAATTTTTAGCCCTCTCCCCCACATTCCTCCCAACCATGCGACCAAGAGGGTTTGACCAACACAACGCATCGCTGACGTTAAAATAAAAAATCGCCATTACTGCGACAGTATGACTGGCAGCGTCCCAACACAGTGGACCTTTTCTCGACAATCGCCTGTTGTAGTGATCACGCAGAAGTTCGACTAAGCTGAGAAAACGAAAGAAGTCTCAAAGGAAGATGGTATGTAGAAATATGCCGTTCAATTTAGCTTTGCTTATAGCTGTGGGATCTCAGTCTCCAAATGATAATATTTAGCCCCGAATTGAGGCAATAATCCTAATGTATTGTAGGATATAAGTGACTACAACAGAAGCCAACATTTGATAAAGTTAGTTTTAATAAGTTAAGATATTTTTGATTCCTCAAAAAGAATGGAGCTTAATTGTATCGGTGCACGCCGGTAAGCGTTTTGTCAACTGTGGTACACTACGGTTGAGCACAGTGTACAAGCGCACTTGTAATACTTTGTTTGAACTACCGGTTTCGGTCAGGGTCACAGAGGTGGCCATATTGCCCTGGCTGCGTAGGCTTGCCTTTGGGCCATGCCAGCAGCTTACTTCCCCCTGCCCGTTGGATATATGTATTCTAGCCTAGTATTCTGCCTTCTTTTGCCTTCGAGGGAGCCTCGAAACGCTATATTGCCGCCTTCTGCTCAAACGACTCATGTTATGCCAGTTCTTAATTTGTATATCATTAAGTCTCTGTTGCCAAATTCAAAGCGGATCGATCTCGCGAAATTTTGAACTTACAAATCGCTTTCTGAATCAAGGCATTCATCTCATCAAAAAATAAATAAACTTGTTCTAATCTAGCGTTTTCACAACAGAACATAATTTGGCCAAAACATTTAGTAAAAGCTTTTTATTTAAGCAAATACTGTGACAATTATCAGTTTTTATTTAGTGGTTCTTTTTGTTTTAGCGCTTTATTTTTATCCTAATGTTTATATGCTTGACTATAATCGCGTCAGCGATCTTCAAATCTGTTTTCTAATGTTTTGAAGTTTGATTCAAGGAATTGTATTTTTCTGAGCAGTTGGAATCAAATACAAGTAGGCTTTGTTCTAACGTTGCCTAAATATGTTGCTGCAATCGCTTCTGTGCATTTATTAATTTCAAATTACTTCGGTTAAGTCAGTTTAGAATTCATTACTGGCTGATGGTTGCTAGTGTTATAGTGTGACCTCGATCGTGTGCAGGAGTGAAATAGCATGCTTGAAACATTATGTGAATCTTTTTTGCCATTGGGTGTTTTACATTAGTGTGATTTGCCACAAAGGGGAACCGAATATAATTATTCTAATAGTAATAAGCTACTTACGTCTTTTTTCGGACTTAGCGTTCCCACCTGGCGGTTGTCATGTTTGGGAATAACAATAATTGTAATAATGGTAATAGTAGTAATCGCAATCTTGCCACAAAATAAAATAAATTTTGTTCAAGCCATCAGCACTTTAGTAGGGCATTCTTTGTCACATTTTTGTTGTACATACCCATACTGCTTGGTTATTCCTGACATATCTTTGCTGCTTCATTGTAACAGAATACATTATGATTTCCTTCAACAAGAACACGATGATTTCTTCACCGCATTATTAAAATATGCACCATTATATCAGTTCAAAACAATGATGTGGTCTTTTTTCAAAGATATGTGTGAGAAATCCTCGTTAATACGCATTTCTGCTAGTTTTAATCTCAATCCTCTCTGTGCTTTCGATTGCTTTTTCAGTGGTCCTCCTTATTGCTATTTTTAGTAGTTTGGTCGTAGAAATGGGGAGTTGTTATTTTTTCTCGAATTTCAGAGATGACATCAACCTCAAGTGATATTGTGGCCCTGGGAACTGTTATCAAGGATCGGTGGAAGGTGAGCAAAAAGCTTGGTGGCGGGGGTTTCGGTGAAATTTATGAGGCGTTGGATACTATGACCCAACAAAAGGTCGCCATCAAGGTAGAGTCCTCGCAACAGACCAAACAGGTGCTCAAAATGGAGGTTGCTGTTCTCAAGCGTCTACAGGGGAAACCACATGTCTGCCGTTTTATTGGGTGTGGTCGTAATGAACACTACAATTATATCGTCATGACTCTGCAGGGTCGCAATCTCGCTGATCTGCGGCGTTCCACAAGACGCGGTTACTTCTCCATCTCTACCACGGTTCGATTAGCACGTCAAATCCTTACTGCCATTGAAAATATCCACTCGGTGGGGTTCTTGCATCGTGACATCAAACCTTCCAATTTTGCTCTTGGAAACGGTGTCGGACCCGGCTCTGTCAGTCCCAGAAGTATTGTCATGCTTGACTTTGGTCTTGCACGTCAATACACCACCACTGGCGGTGATATTCGACCTCCTAGACAAGTCGCTGGTTTCCGTGGGACTGTGCGCTACGCCTCGGTCAATGCGCACCTTAACAAGGAGCTTGGAAGGCAGGATGATCTGTGGTCGCTCTACTACATGCTAGCCGAGTTCATAACCGGTGAACTGCCTTGGCGCAAGACGAAGGACAAAGAACAAGTTGGCATTATGAAGCAGTCTTTTGACCAAAACCAACTCCTCAAATTTATGCCTCGTGAATTTCGTGCCTTCCTTGAGCATATTCAGAGTCTGACGTACTTTGATAAACCTGATTATCAGTATCTTCAGTCGCTACTCAATAACTATATGGAGAGACGCTCTATCAATGATAGTGACCCCTTTGATTGGGAGGTCACGAATGACCACTCTGGTGCCATGAGTGAGACCAACCAGCATCATATGAACCTCCCAGCTAATGGCAATGCAGAAAATAATCGGGGGACCACTGACGCTAAAGCTACTAGGGGTTCAGGTTTGGATGCTAACGGGGCTGTTGCTCCTACGGCCAGTGGTGCCGGTCTGGTGGTGACCAGTGGTTTCTATTCTGGTGTTCGGGCTATGGCCTGCTCTGCCAAAATGCAGACGGACGCCTCTGCAGTCACCAACGGTGGTAACGTCTGTCCTGGTGGTGCTGGCTCCGGTTTTGGGGGCTCCTCTCCCAATGTCTATAAGCTTGCGGGAGGCAGTGGGGTTGTTAAACGCTCCGTCGAGGACGCAGTGATCAATAACAATGGGGACCAGACGCGCGCGACTGCGGCAGCTTCATCAACTGCGGCAGTTGCTGAATCCGTCGGTGTCCGGAAGATGCCATACTCTTCGTACTTCCGTTCGGGTGGTGCTAACAACGCTACGACTCCACGTTACCTGAAGGAGGTGAAGGCAGCCACTCGAGCGCGGGATCAAAAGACCACACTTTCACGGCCCTCCAATTTGAGTAAATCGCGTGAGGAGGGGGAGAGGAAGCCGCCTTCTGACGAGGGTGCAAATAACAAATCAATTCTATGGAGTCGTCGACCTATCAGTGCTAGTACCAGCAACATTCGCAGCAGCATTGGACCTGCAGGCAGTAGCGCCAGTCTCACAAACATCGGTCGAAACGACACTAGCTGCACCCATGCCGTTGTGGTGATGGTGGACCAAGAGGGCATCCCGGACGTCACTCGTGCTGGGGCCTATACCTTTGCTAGTCAATGGGGTGGCACTGGTGGGGAAGGAGAGAGTGATAATGATTCCAGGATTTCCGAGGACGAGGCGGAAGCTGGTGTTGGAGGTGGTGGTAGTGGTGTTGCTTCCCTTGCCAAACGCCTTCATGGTGAAGGCGCAGAATCAGCGGAGCGTCATCTGCTCTCTCCACCACTATCCCCTGGCGAGGCCAACGTAGACGAATGTAATAACAATCATGGTCTTACTTCTGGGGCACCGAAATCTACACTTCCACGTCTTTATATGCCATCTCTCGCCACACCTGCTTTCACACCGCAACTCTACTCTCGCTCACCCTCGATCTCTTCTCAAGGGGGTGTTGGTCGCAAACTCCAGACTGTATCGAATCGGCGTCGACGTTTAAGCTCGGACATTCGAGCCAAGTCACGGACTCCGGAAACCGCCTCCCTGTTGCCTCCGCGTTGTATTGGTTCGTCGGGCTCTATTGTGGCCACTCCGGGTAGTGAGAGCAGTGGTTATCACTCCTCCCATCAGCATCAACATCCTCCGATGCCAGAATTCTCATTACCTGCAGGGCATATGCGCTCCTGGCCGCCAGAAATTGTGGCTCGTAAAATTTCTGGTCTAGGGTTGAGACGGCCCGCAGGTCTTTTACCGACAGCGCGGTTTCCAACTGTCCTGACAAATGTGTCCACGTGTCTGGTCACCACAGAGGCACCGCGAGAGTTGGTATCAACTCTGGATTCTTCTTCTGTTGTTAGAGAGGCCTTAGAACCACAACGAACCACGGTAGGGGCGGAAGAGGTGTCTGTCGTGACAGCCATCCCTGCACCCTTCCCTAATAAACCTCCACCTTGTCAGGACCCACTGCAGGAGGTGCTTGTGCTCGGAGGTGAAAACGCGGAGGAGCAGGAGGGAGAGGAGGAGGCCAAAGGGCTTATAGTGAGTGAATGAACTTAGTGTTCGAATTCTAGCGCATCAATTATTTGAGTTAGTTTGTTGTTTTATCTTGGCTTTCGACACTAAGCTCTTAGTTCTTGTCTTTTACGTGGAAGGCGAAGTATTGCCAATGGATCTCCTCTGTTAGTGCTTGCGTCCTACTTTTTAAGGTTAAAATTTAAATTTGGCTCCCTTGGCACACCTTTATCTAGCTTTGTAAACTTCAGGTTATTATCTTTTTTCCTGAAGTTTGTGGACCTTTTTTTGAAACTCATTACACATTGTGTTGGGTTGATTCAGCCAATAAGGGTAATGAGCAGCTGCCTTGTGAGATTTTCCTGAAAAGTTGTCCTTTCTCGTTGGATATCAGTCTCAGGGAACTTAGTTTAACGTGTTTTAACTCCTCTATTCCCCCCATTGTTTCCTTAAGGACGTTTTTCGTTTTTCTTTTCAAAATGATTCGGTGACAATGGAAAATGCGCATCATTTTCAGTAAAAATCGTTATTTCCTCCCTACTCTTTTGTCTTTTTTCTAATCTTTTATCTGATGATAGTAATGTATCTATTTCTAAACTTCCTTGATCGGTAGAAAGGCATTTCGAAAGTTGAAGCTAAAGATTAGCGTTTTTGATTATGAAGGTAATCTACGTAGTTCTTTGCTCATGAAGAATTTTTTTCAACGGCAGGTTCTTTTTACTTTTATTGCTACAGTTATTTAAATTTACACAAGGCTGTTAAAACTCCAAGGTCCTTTAGTGACTCAAATATTTTTTTTTTGCATCTGGTATCTCTCTAGCTTTCTCGATTGAGTTTTGCTGCATTTCCTTGCTTTGTAAAACATCCAATTCCCTCTAAGCAAAGAAATCGTCCCTTATTTAAACTAGTCATCTGAAAATGTGCTTTGCTGCACCTGTCCTAATCCTGGGTTTGAGTTACCCTGAGTTCAATTTTCGTGGCAGCGAGTCAGTTTGGGTGTTAACCGGCGGGCCACAGACATACTACCAACCTTTATCCATTAATTCCTTCAATCACGGAGCAACTTATTTGGATGCGTCAATTAGCTCTAGTGTTTTCAAAAGTTGGTACGATCTCTTGTACAGAAAAATCAAATTATCGGGGGAATTGTCGAAATTTTTAATTTTTTTTACTTTTTTCTTGTGTGCATACGTGCTGAACACTTTCACACCTTTTATATCATCTTCATTTTTAATGCATCCAAGTTAATTTGGTTGAACTGAAAAGTGATAAATTCATTTTAAAAATATCTCGAAGGACATCAAGGGCCATTTTATGGTGAAGAGGATACAATTCTGTTTGTTATGATTTACTTGTTAGGGTTATTGCAAATCATAGGCAAAAAATCGACTTCACCCTTCGTTTTATGAATCACGATGCTCGTTAGCAGTTTTTTTCGCAAGACAAAATAATAATCTTCGCGTGGGGTAAAATCGCGCGAATTGCAGTGCCTTTTGTACTTCGGTTTCTTTCTATGGTCACATTCTCAGTCCGTAGTTCCTCCGTAAATCAGCTTAAACAACGTGACGATTCGCGAAGCAAGTCTTATTTTGTCTTTCCTGCCGCACCCAATTGGCAAATTAGAAGCGGCCAACTTTGAATTTTTCACTTGGAAAGGGTTAAAAATTGTAAATAATCCACGAAACTGTTATCGAAACACCTTGATGATAGAAATGTCAGGGCACAAAAATGCATTAATCACTTTGATGCGGCCAAATCTGGTGTTTTCTTTACAAATGAACTTACATCGACTGGTTTACTTTAGGTTTTGCTTAAAGAATAAGCCTTAAATTTCTGTTCTTTTTGAGCTTGGTGTTCGTATCGCCCATACAACGGTCTATCGGTTCACTTTCATCTTTACAATCCCTGAGATATCATTTCTCAACCCAAAGGACCAATGTGTCATGCAAACATCTATTAGCTAAATACTGTTCTGCAATGCTTTGAGTTGCCGTCCCTCCTTATCCACATCATGCCTCGTATTCAGAGCCGTTGCAAAATTTCGACCTCTTAAATCTCGTTATTTTATGGCTCTTATGTCCATGGAGTTCCATTGGATTACTGATACCTTAGTCCTCTCTAACGGAGCATCCTTTCTTATTAAAAATTTTAAATTATTCTTTCGCCAATTTGAACAAACTTATTTGTTCTCAGATCTCTAACACATACATTTTACTCAATTATCGGTTGAGCAATGCCATTGCCAAATTGCATTAGCACCTGTTAATTGGGATTACCTCGTCGAGCCTATGGCCTGTGGCCTATCACGCGTTTCCCCATAATCCTCATTTATCGAAGGCTCAGTTCTCACAGGACTTCATACTTTCGCCTGTCGGAATTGGGGACGACTCAGCTTTCGGCAACTGCCCACACGAAGCACAGTTAATGGTCTTACGGTGATACAACAAATTCACGCACGATTGCGACTTTTTGGAGTGCTTGCGAAAGTGTGAACTTGTCGTGAAAGTAGGTTGTCGCATGCACGGTGTCGTGATGAGGTCATGTGACGCCAACGTCAGTGGCCTGTCCTCTCCCTGGTGCATCCACTCAGCGCAGTGATGACTGCTTCTGGCTGTCAGTGGGTGGCGGTTTGTGTTTCACCGCTAACCTGTCTGAGGACCAATTGGTCGCCTCCTGCAGTTGCACCGGGGATGAGGAATCACGGACCACGCACTATGCCCTCGTCTTCCGTTGGTGCTGCTTCCCTTATTTGGACGGTTAACGGTGTTTTGGTGTTCCCACCTCAAGTCAGCACTTTATTTCAGACAGAGCTGAGCACTAAGACAATGCCTCAAAGTTCCACCAGTTCTACTATTCGCATCAATTTCGACGGTTCTGTCGCCCAAACGGAGCTCCACTTTACGAATTCAAAAGATCTTATTCACAATGCTTCCGAATCAATGACAAGGGGGTTTGTGTTCCCTTTTTTTTCCCCACTTTATTTCACATTTCGTATTGTGTGAACTTTGTGTTCGTGTGAATTTTGATCATTTTTCCGAATAGTGATTTTGCGTGTCGATTTCGGGTACTTGTTTCACACGTTGGCTTAGTGTGGTTACTTGATCATCGAAGTATGGTATACTTACACACTCAGCCTTTTCGTTGGTATCTGCAACGTTGTTACCTCCAACTAGGGGAAGGTAATTCGTCCTGTCCCGCTTCCATCCCATCCCTTCCCATCGCATGTCATGCAACAACAATGTGAGCAGTCGATTTGTCTAGGTGTACAACGTCGCAGACGTTTGATGTGACGTGCGAAGGCGACCGTCCTATTTCACAACGTGATGAGCCTTTCAAAGTGGTCATCTCACCCACCCCATCCCACATTTGCAGGCTGATGTGCCGGCGGCAAATTTAGCCAAATTGCTTGACCTTGAACTTCCTCCAAGCGACCAGTGTCTTTAACTCATTAAATGTTAAATTTGGCTGTTTATTTAAAACGTTTCGTGGTTTGATGTGATGTGGTCTGATCTGATTTGCCCTGTTTAACAGCTACAGACGTACAAAATGTGAAATGCATTGAGAAATATGGGGACTAGCGTAAAGCTGCTACGATGCTTCAAGTGCCCAAAGCTTAAGCTTGTCAAATTCAGTCTTCTTTCGAGAATCAATTTTTCACGACAATTTTCAAATTTCTAACCTTTTTGTTTGTCTAGGAAGTAGTTACAATGCCATCTGGGATAGTTTTAAGTCATTTCCTATTATTTGGCTCTTCATGGAAGCAAATTGGGATTAATGTTTTTGAGCTACTCTTCCTCTACCTGCCTCTATTACTTCCAGAACTGAATTTCTTTAGTTTGTCATCAAAACGTTGGACTTTTGAGGGGTAGGTAGATTTCGAGAATACCACTGGCTAATCCTGTTCATTTATTTCCCGAGATTATTTTTTTCCTACAGCTCTTCTTTTTTGGCGCTTGGATAGCCCTAGCACCTGTCACCGTTTCATTGGAATCGCACACATCAATCCCGAACCAACAGTGTTCTCTGCCAAGTCCGATTTACTTGGATCCTGGTACCAAGTAGCTGCTGAAGTGGCATGTATTTTATGAATCGAAAGTCTACATGAGAATCATTTAGTATTCTCATTATCTTTTCATCAAACTTCCTAATTGACATTTTGTGAGTCTTTCCACTTTTTCTGTCTTTCCATGCTTTGATATATGACTCAAAACCACTTAAGCTTCTCTGGATTGATTATAGCTTGTTCGTTAATTGACCAGGCTGGACAGTATCTCTGACCTCATGCCATTTTTGTTGTCTGCCCTTCTCTCATTAGAGGCCTCTCGGCACAACGATTCTTCCAAATCTGCTACTTTTCATTAACTTCTATTATTGCTTAATTATGGGAGAGCTTGCTTACTTCCTCATCTGGTACCTTTTGAATAAAGCACGTGGGTTTACTTCACGATGAATACTGGAAAAGTTCATAAGAGTACTTATTTAGTGGCGGCGATGGGTGTTTTAAAATTCAATTCCATATTTTTCCATCCTCTGAGAAGGCAAAAATTAAAATTGCCTACTTTTAAGATGTTTGAATAAGCAGCAATGGCCAAAAATTCAAATCCGTCTGAATAATAACCCGGAAACTTGGGAGTTCATACTAGGTAGGTCCCGAAGTAGTTCACATATATGCAGATTCTGCATATATTTCAGGATGAAGGAGGCGGACACTCTTTCTGCTCAACGCTTGATCGTCCTAACGCGGCTCCAGAAGCGGTACACTCTGGAACCTCCAATTCTGCGACTGATGTCGTGGAGCCACCCTGTGAAGCACATCAAAAGACCCTTCCAGCTCCCATTCTCACCTCCACCACTTAATTGCTGGGATCTCGCACTCCGTACCGATTTTTTGCTCTTTCCTTGTAGATATCCCTCTTATTCTATCCTCATTTATCTTCTTTCTCATTTGTACATCCTAATTTGTTCCCTTCCCTATCACACACTCGTTTACTTTATTTCACGTGTTGGAAAAATTTGCACTCACACTTTCACCGAAAAAACGCGCACAGAAAACAAACACAGAAAAAAAACACGTGCAGTTGCAGTGATAGTGACGAGCGGGTGCTTACTGTCTTTCATTTCTTTCCATCTCTTCTTCGAGTAAGCGACCTTCGCCGTCACCGTGAAATCAAAAGGTAGTCTCAGAAGCTGTGCTCATACCCCGCCCTCTTCTAGGTTGTTGATTACTTTACGCTTCCCTTCTTTATCCCCCAAACCGGAGTCTTTCAGTCCTTGGGATGACTGTGATAGACACTGAGACAGAAGTGACTGCTGTGTTGTTGGTAAATCCCATAATTCCTCTCCCTTCCTTCCTTCCTCCCTCTCTCCTTGTCTGTCTGTCAAACTCCGAGCCAGAAGGTCTTATTTTGCCTGCAGATGAGACTACTCTAATGTATTTCCTCTAAAAGTACATTTTAAGGCAGCCTTGTTTCTACCGTCGGCCGCAGTGCATGGCTGGAATCTTTGTGTGCGTGTGTGTGTGTGTGTATGTGTGTATGTGTCTCCCTTTATGTCTCTATGTTCTCCTGCCTCTCTACCTCACGATCACATACTTGAAAGCCAAAACACGCACGCACACTCGCCTTTCGTTTTAGGGATCACACTGTTCGAATATAACTACATGTTAGCTTGATAAGGGTTTAGGCGTATCCTCTTCGACTGTCATGCCTCTCAGAGGCGATTCTGGGGCGTACTGAACGTGTTTTAATCAGTTCGTACGGACTTCATTATCAGGGAGGGAGATTTATCCATCTTCCTTAAAGGATTGGGTGAGCACTATTACCACCAAACGGGATGATATTGTATCGCTCTTTATTTGAGGACCTTCTGATTCATAGGTTGGGAAGAACAGATGAGAGAATTCATCCCGATTTCATAAAACTGGGAGTATCAGTTGACTTTTCTTCCTTAAATTTTATGCGAAAAACACCTTTGATCAAGGAAAGAGATTTACGAGGTGATGTTGAAGGTTATTTTGGTTACAGACCGTAGGAACGCTAGGATGTGGGATTTCCATTACTGTAGGGGTGTTTGCTACCTGCGAACTGACCGAAGGTTGGGTTGTCAGCTGTTTTGTCAACTCTCGAAAAGTGTGTGGATGAGGGGGAGGGACGGGTAGATCTGAACCCTTCAATGGGCTTGGGTTAAAACAGGCCGGTCGTAGGTGGATGTTGGGAGGGTTCGATTGGACTTCTTTTGATTAGAAAAGATAGACCAGTCGATGCGTTGGAAGCCAACTCCTCAAATAAATCCCAAAGGCCAGTCTAGATTAATGGGATTACCATGCCTAGACGAGTGGCGTATGGCATCCTTGCGAATTGGGGTGTAAGTTTGCCTTTTAACGGTAAGATTTAACTCGCCAAATTCCCAGAGATAGTAAAAGGTGGTTTGGGTTTGCTACTTTCCATCAATCTCGATGCATTTTTGATTCTTTCATAAAAACGATCTTATTAGCGGCCCTGGGAATTATGCAGTCTTAGTTATTCCTACATTCTGTGACGCCAGAGTGCTAGGTATGCTAACGGTTTCACAGAAAGAGAAGAAGCAATAAAAAGCTACATGGTAAGTGCTCCATTTCTTTGCAGACAAAATGTTGAGGGGCCAGGTAAGTTGATGTGACTTGTTCCTCTTGATGGTCTTAACCTGGTGTCACCATATGAAGCGTGGCGTGGTAGCATGTCCATTGGGGATGGCTTTCCCCATCACCTTTCGGTTGCTTGTCGTTGCGTCGAATAGACAGTGGAATAGCGTATGCTGCGCTTCTGTTAACTCTTCGTGAAAGAAGTGAATAACATGCCAGGAACGACATTTGGGTGAGAGTCATTTGTCTTGGTCACTTCCACCACCACCTGGGCAAATTGATGCAGGTGTAAACGATTTGGCTGTTTCTGGCACATTCTTCTCGAATCATTCTGACCAATGGGGCCACGTGGCTCCGCTTTATTAAGAATGAAAAACTTATGACATTCCCTTTGGATACCTCACATTCCCCAGAGCCTATGTACATCTGGCTACAGATTTCCACAACTTGTCTAAAGGATGGGGCAAAATTCCATGCTCTGGGCTCATTTTGCCTTTGATGGTAGGAAGATTCAAAATGATGTGAAAACATAAGGAAACAAAAAGGGGACTGACTGACGTATGGCTGCGTTTCATAAGCAGTCACATCTCTTTCCCGAATCCCTTCTGCGCAATTCAGAACTACCCAAAATGCCTCATCAACTTTCGTTCACCCGAAAGTGAAGAAGTGACTTTTCCCCAAAATGGTCGACCAATTTGTTGACTGTCTTCTCGTCATAACCAAAACTCTGTGCGTAAATTATTTTCACGTCAATCCATAGAGAGTAGGTTTTTTTCTCGATGCAATAAAGTACGCATTGCTTACTAAGTGATAACTTGTCTTCTGTCAACCCTACTTCAGCGTTTTTCTCCTCTAGGAAACGAAATCTAGTATGAATGACAGCTCCACTGACTGCCATTCATGTCACCAATACTTTTCCTGAAGCTAAAGCAGCGAAAGTGAACTACACTACATCCAATTACTGTGTTTTTTGGACTTAGTAGATTGAAAAAAAAAAAAATGAAATTAAAAAGCAGGCTTTTTCTTCAGCTCAAACAGGGCTTCCTGTTTGGCCATAAAAAAGGTGAGCACTTCCATGACTGGGCACAGTTTCCCTTTTAGCCTGAAACCAGAAAAGGGAAGTAGAATTAATCAATTCGTTTCTCTATGAGTTGGAGACCAAGACAGTTTGGTGAGCATTCTGCAAATTCAGAAGATTTTCCCATTTTTAAAGTCAAGGAAAGCTCCAATAATCCGCAATTTTATCCGTCTTTTATGCTAATTAGTTTCCGTGGTTAATAGATCCATCCACGTCGACCATAGCAACTATATGATAGAGCATTTTTTCGCCTCACCGGCATAGTAACGCAAATTGCTAATTTGTTTATTGTGAATGTGAATACAAATCATTGGCATTGTCTACAAAATGCCTAAGCATGTTGACAGGACTGACCCCAACGACAGATCGATCAGGTAACCGTCACCGGAATTCACTTCTCATGCCCGATATCTACAAGGTCAAGTCGGGGTAAACACGTAGAACCGTCACTTGGGTAATGGCTTTCGCGTCTGTACGTGTTTGCGTCAGCTGTTGTGTGCGTGTGCGAATAGGCGAGAAAAAGAGAGGACGCCAGGCTATAAAACTGCGCACATTCATCGGATTTTGTGTCGTTAACAGGGCAAATGGGACTATTTTGTGTTCGACAACTCAGAGTTATGCATATATATACGTAGGCTGTGGCTTATAGCATTTGGATTCCTCATCTATAAACCAGTTCACTTCATTGTGCAATAATTTGTAGAATCAAAATATCGCAACACTTATGCGAAATACGTTTCTCTTAATGGTTATTAATTACCCGTAATTACTCTATTTATTAGCTTACACAATTTAATTAAATTTTATTCTCTAAAATGAGTAATCCTTTTCCAGTCGTAGCTTATTTGAAAGATGAAAAGTAGTATAATCACTCCCTTAATTTGATTAGTTAATCGATTTTTTGGAACTCTAGAAGCTCCCAACGATAAAAACCATCGATTTGGACATCCCGTGAAGTTATTGATTTTTCTCACCTCACAAACGGTCGACTTGTTTCACAAATAAGCCGCTCACATAGTGAGAGGGGACAAAAGGTTTGGTTTGCTAGCTATTAGGCATGGTGGGTTACCATTAAATTAAGCCTCAATCTCTTTGCTCACACGTGGAGCCTGCATTTCCACTATGTGTCATTTCTATATTTGGTCACCTGACCATAGGGGGTGGTACTTATCCAACACATGTAAATAATTCTGTCACCATATCTACCACACTTTACAAGCTTCAGTTTCGCCTGACGACGCGTATCACACACTAAAATCAGTGGAATGTTGCGCCTAGATTGTATTCACATAATCACACACGTAAACGCGTTTGTTTTTGTGGTTTCGCAGGCATCTCCTTGATTTTTGCGTAAATGCGTTGCCGCCAGCGGCTTTTACATGCTTGAGCACTATATATTGGCGTCACGATCTCATTCATTTACT
Organism: Taenia hydatigena; assembly: GCA_036345935.2. Lineage (NCBI taxonomy): Eukaryota > Metazoa > Platyhelminthes > Cestoda > Cyclophyllidea > Taeniidae > Taenia > Taenia hydatigena. The sequence continues at coordinate 23,216,441 of JADWOT020000003.1, forward strand.
TTTTTTAAAGTTGCGAAAGCTAAGATTTTGTTCCAGACCTATCAGGTTTGTCCTCTTCATGAAGGGGCATCAATGGTGTTGACAACCAAATCGTAGGAGCATACTTATAATTGGCAAAAATATGCCTCTAAGTGTTCTTTGAATCTTTGATAAAAAGCAACAAATTTCCAAGTTTTTAAGAAGATCCGTGACTAAAAGTGGTACCAAATTAACATTTGGACTAAAGTACATCCACCACAGTAATAATGGCACCACTACTAATTAACCTTTACGTTACCGTACCATCCGTTGATTATAGCAACGCGACAGATCCCCTTCTGATGTGGAGGACATGCATATCAATACAAGAAGTAAAGATCAGGGACTACGCTTACCCCCGTTGTTCGTAACTTTGACTGAAAATGTCCTCTTTAGTATTATTTTTCGACTTGCTAATTTCATCCAGTTCCACTGTGAACAATGCCAATTCAACAAACAGCGCTATACCTGGGCAACTCGAAAATCCCAAATCCAGGTCAAAAAAAACGCATTTTTCTTAATTGCGGACTTCATTTTGGGTAAAATATCGCTACAGAGAGACGATAAACAATTCGCACCTATTTTGCGGAACGGTGGCGATTAGTGATATGCGCTTTACATGCATTTAATCACTCGTATTCTATTGGTTCATCAGATTCGCCAGGTTCAAATGTGCCAATTAAAAAGCCCCTTTGGTCAAGCTGCAGTACATTTGCGCATGTTCAAATTTGAATTGTCTGTATTCCCACGTCCAATGTGGCCGCGCCACGTACCGGCATAATTGAAAGAGACCGAAATAAACCGAAAGTATTGTATTGCTGCCAAAATTGGAATAGACGAAAGCACACGTTATTGTAGACGAAATTTACACACATGCATTGGTTTATCGAATAAAAATAGGCTTAATAAAGTAGAGTACGGGGAATCACATTTCTGTGCATGGAAGCAGGCAGCCGCCGGATCAATTCGAGGTAGATTGGATTACCACGGCTAATGCACATTCTTACCCATGGTCTTATTTTCACAGGTTTTATCCAAAGAAAAAGAAATTGGGTTTCACGTCATTGGCTATGAAACAGGTTAATCCAATAATTGTTGTGCCTGAGAAGATAGGTTAAAAATGGGACAACGAAAGCAAGGGTGAGGAAGTGGGAGATATATTATAAATAATTCGATCAGAGAAAAAGCGATTTGCGTTGGAGATCTCAGAACCTGATTTCGCGAAATGCCTTGGTATTTTGCATTCTATTAGCCAAATTTCCTAGCAGATTTCATATTTTGCATTTGACCATACAAGGTGGTGACGATATTGTTTGCCTGAAGGAGTTCAAAGTCATGTTATTACGTACACCACACTACTACCACATCAGCCTGCAAATGTGGGATGGGGTGGGTGAGATGACCACTTTGAAAGGCTCATCACGTTGTGAAATAGGACGGTCGCCTTCGCACGTCACATCAAACGTCTGCGACGTTGTACACCTAGACAAATCGACTGCTCACATTGTTGTTGCATGACATGCGATGGGAAGGGATGGGATGGAAGCGGGACAGGACGAATTACCTTCCCCTAGTTGGAGGTAACAACGTTGCAGATACCAACGAAAAGGCTGAGTGTGTAAGTATACCATACTTCGATGATCAAGTAACCACACTAAGCCAACGTGTGAAACAAGTACCCGAAATCGACACGCAAAATCACTATTCGGAAAAATGATCAAAATTCACACGAACACAAAGTTCACACAATACGAAATGTAAAATAAAGTGGGGAAAAAAAAGGGAACACAAACCCCCTTGTCATTGATTCGGAAGCATTGTGAATAAGATCTTTTGAATTCGTAAAGTGGAGCTCCGTTTGGGCGACAGAACCGTCGAAATTGATGCGAATAGTAGAACTGGTGGAACTTTGAGGCATTGTCTTAGTGCTCAGCTCTGTCTGAAATAAAGTGCTGACTTGAGGTGGGAACACCAAAACACCGTTAACCGTCCAAATAAGGGAAGCAGCACCAACGGAAGACGAGGGCATAGTGCGTGGTCCGTGATTCCTCATCCCCGGTGCAACTGCAGGAGGCGACCAATTGGTCCTCAGACAGGTTAGCGGTGAAACACAAACCGCCACCCACTGACAGCCAGAAGCAGTCATCACTGCGCTGAGTGGATGCACCAGGGAGAGGACAGGCCACTGACGTTGGCGTCACATGACCTCATCACGACACCGTGCATGCGACAACCTACTTTCACGACAAGTTCACACTTTCGCAAGCACTCCAAAAAGTCGCAATCGTGCGTGAATTTGTTGTATCACCGTAAGACCATTAACTGTGCTTCGTGTGGGCAGTTGCCGAAAGCTGAGTCGTCCCCAATTCCGACAGGCGAAAGTATGAAGTCCTGTGAGAACTGAGCCTTCGATAAATGAGGATTATGGGGAAACGCGTGATAGGCCACAGGCCATAGGCTCGACGAGGTAATCCCAATTAACAGGTGCTGATGCAATTTGGCAATGGCATTACTTAAAAACGCCCAACCCATACTTGCTTTCTGATTGGTTGAATGTCTGGTTAATGCTTTCAATTTCCTGTTTTCCTTTAATGCTTGCACTGTTGAAATCCGTAATTTAGACACCTAGTTAACAGTAATACAGTCCATTAAATTTGTTATTTTTTGTGAATAAGTGCTGTAGATCAGTGGTGATTTACAGCCCAATTTCTTAAGTCACTACTTTACTTAAAATAACTACTCAATCACCCTCTTTTATCATCCCGAGACTTATATGAGTTTGCAAGTAGTTACATTAAGTCAGAAAATAAATTTCTAGCATGCAGAAGTGCTGAGCCTTCTGCAATGGCTTAGAGGTCATGCCACCGTGGAGAAGTGCAACCTGCGGAGATTCAAGTGCCTGCGTAGCCAAAAGTTGATTTTAACAAACCCTCTTAGCATTAAGAATTTCCTCAGTCAATCTTTATGTATAGCACTAAAGTTGTATCGATACATCTTACTTTAACTGATGATGTCGAGACACTTGTTTCGTTTAGAATATTATACATGGTAGGTTTCTTTAATGACCTTTTTAAAACTTTCTCCTTGTTCTACCTGATCATGGGTTGATTCACCTCTCCAGAACCTGTAACACTGTTGTCTGAGTAGACCTGTCATGTGACAAATGCCCTCATCGAAACCGTCGACCTCCCTGCGCAGCGAGAGACACCGATTCCTACAACAAAATCATCCATACGCATGCTAAAAGTCGTCTTCCTCCGGTCAACCTTTTCGATCTAAGGGAATCACCAGAAATGCTGCAGAGCCGTTAGCTTTCAAGCCGCTTCATTTGAAACAGAGTTGGAATAACATTTATGCTAACGACAGCATAAAGGAAGATAAAAAGGTATTTGCAATCCTCTTTGCTCGATTTCTAACAAATTACATTCAAGCATTTATCAATTAAAATCCCTTTATTGGATGCACGAAATGGGTGTGATTTAGTAGTCCACGTGCCCCAACTGATGTAATGTTTTAAAGCGCTAAAATTTACTCTGCTCCATCTCTGCGTATTTTGGTATTCCATTGGATTAATTGTATGGAAAAGGTCATGGGGTTGGAAGGTTTACGTTAAGGCAAAAGAACGGAGCGTTTTCCCTTTTTACAGCGAAAAAGCGCCTTCAGGCGGTGGCTAATTTCGCTGAACTAGTTGCAAATTCCCACACATTCCATTCAAATTACTCATTTTGTTGTCAAGACAACCTCTCAGAAGCCTGCAATTTGGAAATGTGCCTATCCATTAGGGTTGGGTCCCAGCTATCCAAATAGGATCGAAATAAATTCTGTCAAATTGATGGAGAAATTATCGCAGTACATATGTTCTTTAAATCTACCGTGTGGGCGAGTGGCGGGAGGACAATTTGAATATGGTTCTGAAGGTGCGGTTCGATTCCCTTTTGATATGGGCCGCCCTACCTGTTACGACGCGATTGACTGCTTCAGCAAGTAAAATAAAGTTGCCTAAGAATCTTCAACCTTCCCATACCACAGGTAATCAAAGGGAGAAGGAGGAGGAAAAGGAAAAAATCCTGCACTTACTTTATTTGTTCAGTTACATTTTTACCAAAATTTTAGGTATGAATGCTGCACCAATCGGACTGCTGGTATTGAATAATTTATTCAGAAATCTACACCTTTCAACTGAAAGTATCCAAAATTTTAGAATAAATTTGTCGGTAACTTTATAAATAAGTAAGGAATGTGAAAAATTTTAATAATGAAAACATGTGAATCGAATTAAGGATCTCAATTTAACTATTTCTTACTGGTTAATGGACTTTTTAGGACGAATTGCTCGGTCCACTTGGACCGCGGCGCCAATTAAGCTGCGATTTCACATTCAGAGTTATTTTTTTCCAATTTAGGAAAAGAACAATACACTAGTAATTTCTCAAGGAATCGGTGTGACAACTTATTGTTGTTTAAACAAAGAGTGACATTTCATCGACTAAAAATAGATTTATGTGTAATGGCGTGAGTTTATGCGTCGCTCACATGAGTTACTGTGTGGGAGTTTTGTTGGTAAAAAAGGAAAGAAAAAGTGGATAAGCTTGCGCTGTTAATCGGATTTTTACGATTTAAATTTTCAGCTTCGTTAACCCCTGTACGTGGAACCAACGTTACGCGCAATTTTCTTGGCATTCGTTTTGATCAAGAATCACTGAAAAATACGAGAGTTAGTCAAATTAGAAATGGATCAAGACCAAAACATCGGACTGCGATAGGCTAGTGTTGGTAAATTCTCCTCCCTCCTGTCACTTGGGAAGTCCCTCTGGGTCTAATCGCAGTTGAAGTGGTCATAGATTCATAGTAACTTTCTCCCATCCGGGAGGGCTAGATGCTTCAGACCTGCAATGTTCATAAGTCATCTGATTTAATTCCGTTATTCCATCTTTTACGCTCATATCCCATTCAATAGTAACTCAGACGTTAAAATTAAGGGAATAAAGTGTGCATGAACATACATTTGTTTCTTTTTAATTATTATCGGATAATAAAAAAAGTAACGGGTGGGAAAATGACCTCTGCTTTTGTTTTTTTTCAAGGAATGATTGAGATGAAATCAATCATCATATCGCCCCTTAATCTGTTCGTGTGATCTTTCCTGATTTCAAAATTGGCAGTGCGGCTTCAGATTGATTGATTGGCTGCTCGGCACCATCTTCTGCAAATCCATCACCACCGCACTGCTGTAGGTTCCGATCCAGCCACCCACGCTTCTATGCTTTCTTGCGTCGTTGGAGAGATGACTAAGGAGGTAAACCAGTGGCAACCCGGTGGGATGAAATTTGCAATTCTTGCTTCTTACAAAAAAATGTTGCCACGTTCACCGGTCCTTTGATAGAGGATTACGCCTCCTGCGTAGTTTGACAGATGTGTTATTATTTTGCATCAACTACTGCCATGAGGCAGGAAACATTTGAAATGAATCTTATGATCTGATGACATTTACAGTGCTAAAGACACTGTGAGTGAATCATCAAGACGGCTATATAAAAGAAATGCTAAAAGAAGATGAGTAAGGACAAGAACACTTTGAAGAGTGCTTATTACAACCCCCGTGAAGTCAGAAAAGTCTGCTCTTGTACAAAATGCCTTAGCAACAGGTTGCGCATCCATGAGTTTGGCACCAGGCCGTCCACAGTCCACGACTGGGAACGTTACGGGAAAGCATCCAGACATCATCACGTAGGGATATTTTAATTAGCTGTCCACAACTCGTTTGTTGGCACTGCACTTGCTACTTTGTATGTTAAGTAGAACTCAGGTCCATTGAGTTGCTAAAATAATCGAGAAATCTGCCGAATTAATGAAATACGAATAAAAGTTTGGAGAGCTGCGTAGCGTCCCGAGGCTTCCTCGAAGGCAAAAGAAGGCAGAATGCTAGGGTAGAATATATATATTCAACGGACAGAGGGAAATAGGCTGCCCACGCAGCTGGGGCAGTACGGCCACCTCTGTGACCTTCACCAAAACCGGTAGTTCCAACAAATAAGGTACTACAAGCTGCTTTAAATTCCATTCATTATTAGACACTTTACCCTTTTAAGTAAGTGGCCAAACCACAATCAAGTGATGCATAAACAAGAACTTAGATTATAAGAAATCAAAATAAACTTTTAGTGCAGTGTAACGCCAGAAAAGATTTCCAATCATTGGCGTTGGCTTTAGTGGGAAACTAAAGTGTGCTCTATATTCTTCGTCTCGCGGTTCATTAGACTGCTCCGTGGCAGACGCAGAATGTCTGTCTCCGGAATACGGTCCTTACATACTATGTCCATGGGAAGTGATATTGCATATTTTATGTCCAAACGACTCTGCTAAGCCGTCACTGTTTTTACTCCACCGAATTTTCCATCCATCTCTCCATTCTGCTTCTAACATGCCAATGCCAAAAAGAGGGGAGGAAGGCGCAGGAGGATGCGGGTACAGTAGCATGCTTATTGGGGATGGCCAACGATGTGCACGTATGTTTCACAAAAGTTATTCCTCAAGCGTTTTTTCCATCACTTTCTGCTCCTCTATCATCGAAAAGCGCATGGCGTACTTCCATTTACCCTCCGTGAATGAAGAGGAGGAGATTAGACCCAAGACATAGCATTTGGGAGAGTCATTCGTTTTGATGACTCCGATCGCGACTTATTCTAGGAACGATGCTCTCAAGTTGTTATGGTCCCTATCATCATCACTGGAGTATACTTCGTCCCGTGCTGTAAAGTCGTTTAGCAATTTTGACTACCAGCTTGAGAAACTGTGAAGCGCCGCCTGGTGGTAGCTTTGCTAAAACGTGAATGTACGAATGATTTGGGGAAACTCAAGTGAGCAATAATAACCTAGTTAAAGTTAGCTTTTTTGTTTTGCCTCATCAACTTTTGACGTGAGAAAGTACAACCCTGACCGAGTGACCAGCGTCACCCATTGGTCACGTTAGCAGAGACTGGTGACGATCTGCATCGGAAGTCACAACGTTATGGTAACTTAGACTGGATGCAGGGGAGAAACTTTGCGGCGGCTGTTTTCCGATAGGAAGCAATGGAAAATTAGGCGTCTACCCCCTTCTTTGTCCACATGCCTGCGCTTATCAAAGTCTCTTGAAGTTACCTTAAATCACCTTGAAATAAGTTTGAAAATGGCTTTTCCAAAAATACTTAGCGTTCCTTTTGTTGCTACCGTTGATTTGGGCCAAAGTATGGGGGCGTAAAATGATTTGTAGTTGTCGTAAGTACTACCTGGGTAGGCCATGGCACTAACACTTTACTTTTGAGGCGATAAAAAAGATTATTGTTTGTTGCTCAGCCTCTGTCACATAGCAGAGTCACATTGGACTCGTTTAAACAAGTCTGAGAATGTTTACGAACTCCAAAATAGGTTTCAATTTGAATGCTTTAGATGCTTCCATTGGGATCTCCTTCCTGCCCTAATTTAGACCATCGACGTAGGAGATACACTTTATGTAAGTTAATATGCCTTTTACCTCAAGGTGCGGTGCTACGATGGCAATCCTACCAACAGTACACTAAGTGCTCTTCAAACTGCTACACCAATACCTCTCCTTACCCACATCTTCACCTCTATGATTTTTCCACCTGAAGGCCTAACTTGCCTACGTTAAGGAAATCAAACGGCAGAGGTTGGCTTATAAAAAGCAAAAAGTGTGGAGTAACTTACGCTGGTGATTTATACACTTCTGTCATGAAGTTTTAAATTGAGCTACCGCCAGAACATGAGGCTTTCAATAAAGAGACTGTAGTGGCCCGAGGCTCCTTTAAAGGCAAAAGAAGGCAAAATACCAGGGCAGAATATATATATATATTCAACAAAGAGAGGGAAATGAGCTGCTGGCATGGCCCTGAGACCAGTCTACGCGGTTAGAGCAATATGGTCACCTCTGTCCACTACCGAAACCGGCGGTCCAAACAAACAAATTGCTGCGGAGACAATAATTTCCTTAGAAAGCTAGGAATCAGGATTATGCTCACGGAATTCGACTACCTTTGATTAGTGCCATTTCATGTGTCCTTAACTTTCATTCACGCAACAATCATAATCCAGTTATTCGAGGATGTTACCAGGGCCAGAAACAGTGGGAAGGTCGTGCGCATTTCGGCAGAACTGTTCCCCTCATGGAGGCATTACACGATGAATAATTTGATGATCAGAATTTTGGCCTTTAAGTCCGACGATAGAGCACTTCTGATTTACAGCCGACATGTGTAAAGACAACCTGCAAGTTCTTTTGATAGGGTGGCAATTTCATCCGATTTTTCATCTCATTCATACCACTACATAAATGCTTATATCTTAATGCATATTTTTCTTTAATGCTTTGAATTTGTTTAAATGTCTGCGTAGTTTTTAACCGATGAACATATTTCGTCGACGAAACAACCACACCCGTTTTTTACTACACCGGATTACTCAGAGCCTCATCCCTTAAATGACGGAAATACGCCTTAACCGTCCCCTAACCAATGAAAAGCCAACTTTAAGTAAGTAACTGCAGTTGATACATTAAAACGAAGTCATGCTTACTTACCCTCACATACTGAAAGAACAGAATACGAGGCTACATTTAAGATGTAGTGGAAGGACATGCCTGGCTTCCGTTTCGCACTTTTTGGATAAGTTCAAAAACACTGTGGAGTCTTGACGCTTGCTTGACCTGAAAGACCTGATGTTACTAAGGCACAAAAGAGGCAGAATGCTATTGGTATGGCCCGAGGAATACGTCACCAATTGGAAGTACGAATCCTGAAGATTAAAGTGCCGGCGTTGTTAAACATGCAGGCAAACAAGACCAAAGCAGGTGCTATTGGAAGGGCAAAAGTTCTTTCGGATCAGCATGGGCCAAACTTGGGTCAAAACTCTGTGGGTGACATGCGCTTTAATGAATAACTGATGTTTAAACGTGAGTTAGGTTCTTTAAAAACTGTTAACTGTTACCTTAAATTAAAGCACATAAGAAGTTCCTGATTTTTTCATAAAACCGCAAAGAAAATTTGATTGTCATCCGAGGGAACTAATCAAAGTTTTGTAGTTGTGGAAGACTGAATTAAACTCCCAACAGGCACGAAAAAGCAACTGTTCCTGACACGAAACTGACTTTATTCCTTTTTCTCTCAAAAAGGTTTAAAAATAGAAACGACAATTTCGTAGGCCTTCGAATTCCTTGTTTTACGACCCTAAAACTTTCAATATTTGTGCAATATATTATCCTTTAGTATAACTAGGAGCGAATTTCTGTTAAAATAACTGTTTTGCGTCTTTGATGGTCAAGTGTTATGCACCGGTTACCTCTAGGACTGATAAGGTAGTTCTAGTTCATACGATCTGTTTAGCTGTGTGTGGGACTATGTGTGTAGCGTCCCGAGGCTCCCTTAAGGCAAAAGAAGGCAAAGTGGCAGGGTAGAATATATATATTCACCGGACAGAGGGAAATAGACTGCAGGCATGGCCCGGAGGCCAGCCCACGCAGCTAGGGCAGTACGGCCACCTCTGTGACCTTGACAGAAACCGGCAGTTCTAACAAGCAAAGTACTACAATGTGATTTATGATTCCGCCTTGCGGCATAATCATCCTTTCTCGTCAGAGGCCGGTCTGACTGTGGTTTTGCCACGTCAACAGCCCACTACGACTACGAGGAGCTACCTTAGAAGTTTATTAACTGTGATTTGTCCATTGAATTCAAGTCATTGAATACCACCAAATAATTTAGGCAATTCTTTGGGATTTGCCAAAAATGAGTCTCATGATGTATGAGCAATTCGATAGTGCAAACTAGTTACATGGAATGAGTTGAAATTTAGTGGAAAATTTATAAGCATAATTCCAATGTATGTTTGATAGTATTTTTGCATCCGTATCTCGTTTGAATATTTAAGCAACCATTTCAGCGTCCCGAGGCTCCCTCAAAGTCAAAAGAAGGCAGAATGCTAGAGTAAAATACATATATTCAACGGGCGGAGAAAAATAAACCGCCAGCCCACGCAGCCAGGGCAATATGGCCACCTCTGTGACCCCTACTGAAACCGGTAGTACAAACAAACAAAGTACTACATTGCCCCTCTCAATGCTGCAAGAAGCACCGACGGACTAACAATGTCAGTCGCCAATATTCGACGCGATTGAGGCGATGCTTGACATTAACGTCAGTGATCCCTCTTGGCAATTCGATTGAACTTGGAGTTTCGTTTGGTTTGTGAACAAAGTTTAGAATAAGTGGTCCTGCCGCCCATCGGTATGTCCGTAAGGAGGCGTTAGCACGCCGATCTCCTTAAGCAAATATAATAGGGGTAATCTTCGGAAGGAAAATTTCCAGGTGGTCCATGGCTAGTGTCGCTTCAGTTGTTAATAGCTTTATTGTGGAACACGGAGATGGTGTAGATGTCTGGGGCGGAAGTCGTTCCTAGCCCATCCGTAGCGCATGCACTTCTTTCGCACCGCTGCAATATGCCACAGGCGGTAGAGACCAGAATAGAAACCCTAGAGACATGTCCGCTTTTCGCTGCTACCAATGCAGCGTGCAGAGGCTCCCTCAGAACCAAAAGAAGGTAGATGCTAGAGGGAAATAAGTTGCTGGCATGGCCCGGAGGCCAGCCTACTTAGCTAGAACAATATGGCCACCTTTTTGACCCCCACCGAAATCGTTAGTTCAAACAAACATAGATTTACATAGGCTGGCCTCAGGGCCATGCAAGCAGCTCATTTCCCTCCGTCTGTTGCATACATATATGTATCTTCTACCCTACTATTCCACTCTCTTTTGCCTCCAGAGAAGCCTCAAGAGGCTGCAAGTATTGCTTGTACTTAGCACGAAAACATAGGCATAGTTAATTAAAGTACACTTAAATAAATAAGGGGAACTTTATTAGTAGTTTGTAGGTAAAACTGTGTTGCATCCTAGAATGCGTAATAATAATAATATGTGCATGTAAAACAACTAAATTTAATATGTTTAAAGCTCAAGTACTAGTAGACCTAGGATTTAAAGCACTTTAATTTAATTTTAATACGCAATGATTAAACCTGCGATATTAATGATGATGGCAGCAATGGTTGACCTTGGGATCCAAAACTTATAGTTGCATTGAGAGGGTTTCCGTGCTTTAATTTGGTTATGGCGGCTGATACGCTGGAGCATCGAATCAAGTTAGGATTTTCCTAAATTTTAACGTTCTCTCCTAGCGTACCGAAAACACATCGCGGGCGTAAATTCCTCTCCAAGCGAGAGCCTCAAATTCATGAGAACGACAAACAGACATTGATTATCAGAGGTGGTCACACAGGCGAAATCGTAAATACCTTCCTGACAGATCTTGTAAGTCGATTTTTTATTAATTGTCTCAGTATTTGCTTAAGAAACCGCTCGTTTACAAGCTGAAATGGAGGAATCGCGTCCTACCTTTTGAGGATGCTACATTCATTGTAGGTGGTTGTGGTCTTATGACTTATTCAGTGACAGGAGCGTATGTGTAACAAATATGATTGCTCTCTCTTTGTAATGGGGATGCATTCTAAGAAAAGACCAAATAATATTGTCATTGGCCGGTTACACGATCATGAGATTCTCGATATGCACGAGTTGGGGATAGAAAACTACGTGTCAATGCATTCACTCGTGCGTTTGGATTTACATAATTAAACGCCACGTATAGGGTACAGAACTCCATCTTGGCGCGAAACCTGTTCTTATATTTTCCGGCGAGGCTTTTGATGAAGATGAAGAATCGCAGCTCCTAAAATCTATTCTCATTGGTAACGTTAAGCGTTTTACTATCGCTCATTGCGCCTTAGACCTTTTCAGAGGCCCAAAGGTGTCTTGCATAAACTCGTCAGGTCTGGAATACGTCATCCACTTCATAATGTCTTCATCGGAAAAACTCATTATGCGCGTACAGACAATCAAATTGGAAGAGCTTAAAAGCCCACCCAAAGACGCAGATGGCCATATCGGAGATTCGGAGCATGCAACAACCACGGAAGCTCTAAAAACCCCCTGGGGACCTTATGTTCAATTGGAACTTTGTAATTCTGCTCCTGAAGTTGATTTTGTTCTTCGGCGTCGTCAAATGCCCTCAGAGGTTCGTGACTTCATCATTATTATCTGCGAATGGATTTCTTTGCTTTTCTATAGGACAAATGGAAGCGCTCGTTGCGAGTTCCGTCCCAATTACGTCCAAAGAGGGATAAGCCCGCCAAGAACCGTAGTGTTGACGTTTTCGGCAGTAAGGTAGCCCAAATCCATCTACAGAGGGAGCATACTTTGGACAAACTGCGTCCCGGTCCATCCATGCGCACCGCACTGACAGGTCATGTGAAACGCGGATTCGAGCGACAACCGGAGTCCAATAGGGCTATGAGCGGGAAGAAGCGGAAAGCGGTTGATGGAAATATCACTGGCGGTACAAATGCGAAACGACGAAAAGTAAAATTATGAATGAAGGTGATGGTCTTTACGAACTGCACTCTGTATAAAATGCGAAACTCCGCATGTTGTCCGAGGTTATGTGCTGACGGTCTCATTTTCGAGTGTATAGGAGGACGTTTTTATTTGAAGCAAAAAAATGTCAAGTCGAAAGAAGGCCTTTGCATACGGTCTTGCAGCACTCTTATCACATATGACATCCTATTTGCTACAGCTGGTGAGTTGGCTCTGAACCAGTAGTCAGGTCGTCTGGGTGGTTACCATGATTTGGAGTGGTCTTTCGGTTTTTTTGGGCTCAAGATACCTGTATTGAAACCAAATTAGCGGGATAGCACTGACCGATCTGGTCTGATCACAATAACTGTTGCCAGTCTGGCTTTCTCTACTGTCCTTATAGGGTCGTGGGGAAGGGGGGGGGAGAGGGCTGCTTGGTGGTGAACAGGACATCTCGACCGTGCTTTACTTCTAGTAATTTAAAAGACATTCGTGGTGTTGTAGGCCATTTTTGTAGCTATGTAGGATGGTGTGTTGACGGGTCGAATTCTTTTCATTCGTGGTGACGAGTCACTTCGGAATATTTTGTCAGGTATGAAAATCTAGGAGTGGAATTAGTTCCCGGGGTGCCTGGACGCCTTATCGATACGAGCAATAGGAGCGGAGCTTCATTCTACTAGTATCAGGACAAAGTTGCGGGTGTCCTGAACGGTTCTTCTAGGTAATGCTTAGGCTGCGAGAGCTGTAACTGCCCATTATTCCGTTTTGCTGCAGTAGGGATGGGGTAGTGCGTGATACATGATGAGAGAAGGCCCCAGAGCAAAGGGCTCAAGCTTGTTTTGTTTACAGCGACGACTCCGCAAGTTGATTGCCTATCGAAGCCAACCTCTCATATGATTTGCTGGTGGCATATGAATCAAATGTTCCGACTGACGGCCAAGTTTTAAATTACAGTAGTGGCAGCAGACTCATGCATCGGGGGAAAAAAGGATTTGCTAAGGTAGACTTTCGCAAGTGCAAGGTGTATTTTGCGCGCTAGAATTGCAGAAAAGCTTGGAACTGTGTCTGCTAGGTCATCTGTTCCGATATTTGCTTGAAAAAAAGCAAATTTTGGGAACTTGCCATATTTCAAGATGAGAAAAGTAATCGCTTGGGGGGATTTTGACTACGAATTATATATGTGGAGGTAGGTTATTCCTCGCTATGAACCAATGGAAACGGAAATTGTCTGTGGACGCGGATACCTGATTATCACCTAGATGACTTGCTGGTTAGCAAGCTACTGCTGCAGATTCTTGAGAGTTGCTGGCCAAGAGAGGATACACAAAACGACTTACTCAGGGTTAGAAAGTGACTGAAGGTGATTTCGAAACAATCCCCATTCATGCTGGCAGAAGAGATAGCAGCTTTTCCTAATCCTCTTCACGACATTTTGAACTAAAGCTAGAGCTTAGAATGCAATTTGTTGGCGTAAACTGATTGCGATGAGTTAACAGTCATTCCGTGTGACTGTCTAACAACTACCTTGCTGGAAAATGGACTGCTCCGTTGGCTCCACGCACCCATCGGAAAGTGACCCAACTACGGAAAACTCACTGCAACCATAAGATAAGCTTGGACTATGTCCATTAAATTGCATGGCTAAAAAACCATCTTCCAGTTTCAACGTCAGTAAGAGTGAGTTGCATGAAAAATTGGAACCCATGCTCTTTGTAACAAACACAAAACCGTTTATAGGAGTTTCGAGGCTTTGATTCTACAGGATGGTTATGGAGTAGATTAGAGGAATTGACAAATTACTATCGTGCTCGAAGCAAATAAGAACGTTGCTTGAATTGATAAATACCTTCAAGTCCCGAAATGCTCGATGAGAACATAACTATTCATTGACCAAACCACACAGAAAGCATCGAGACTGTTAATCTAAAGCTCCTCTTTACCAAGACTGTAGGGAACATTGGGGCTCAAGAGATAGGGCACATAAGATCGCCAAACACCATCCTGAACTAATTGAAGCGTTAGATTCCACGACAGCAACAAAAAGACCCATGAGACGAAGCTGAACAGACCCTAGCGATGCTCTGTCAGGACAGCAGCACACGAGCACTGAATTCCTAAAGAAACTTCCACACACCATCCCCGAAGCCCACAGATGCAGGTTCCATAGTCGCGTCCACAGAACAGCAGATGCAGACCCGATGCATCAAAATTGTTCTCAACACCCAAAAATGCTCCGCGCAGGGTAAACGCGCAAAGCACCGACCGCTCCCTGTCACTCCCTCTCAAGGGAGGACCCCTCACCCTCGTTTTGAAGAGACAGCCTAGAAAGCTATTCATCGGCACAGACAGCTTATCGGACCCGAGAAAGCACAACATACACAGCGCGTTGAGAAGGGAACAATGTAAAGACCTCATCTTAATAATCCAGAATGACGTGACCCCGAGCCTTGCATTCAACAAGGGAAAGCGGCAGCAGCAGACAAGAGCCAAGTTTACAACATAATCATTTCAAGACCAATTTTATATTCACAAACATTTAGAAAGTGGTAAGAGGCCGCGCCGTGGTGAAGCGAGGAGCATGGAGACGACGATTTACGCGATGAGGTAGCGGGAACTTGAGGTTCTTGTCGTGGAACTGAGTTATGTGCGGCCGACGACATTTCTGATCGGGAATGACCTCGACTTTTATTACTTGGATAGAAGTCGCGCGAGCACGATGACGAGCTCCCATCTCACGATAGAGTTGCGTGACTGCACCCTCCTCGGTTAAGTCGCGGTACTCTTTGTACATGTTGTGAGTTCCAGATCGCGAATCGTAGCGGATCCAGATGCCGTAGTTCTTGACTGTTAGAGGCTTTCGAGGGTAGAGCTGAAAGACACAAATGCAAATGAGTTTTGTTTAAAGGGTGCCGAGCTAAGATAAGATGCAAATAGTATAGGTGTTGCGTAAGACACTGTGACACATACGCGTCAGATTTTCGCACCGAATTTAGCTGAATTGAATCTCAGCCGGTAAGCAGTGCGAGTTGGTCGTATAGATGTTCACGACAAGCAATAAAATTGCCAATCGAATGTCGATTTCTGCATGAACTTATCCGAAGTGAACCACTGCGGTCAGTGACCATGCAATAATCATGTATTAAGTGTCGCAAAATCTGCATTAGACTTAACTAAAGCACACTATGCATCCGTTTTTGCGTGGCACTTAGCTTCTGTTTAACAACACAAGCAGAAATCACGCAACGCCGAAAGCCACATAAAAAACACAGATTTACCCTCTTGCAGGAGACGATTTCGCCACTACCCTTCTTCATCTTTTTTAATTGACGGATAAAGTACCAGAACCGAGATTTGGCAGTTACGGAGTCAGGAGCAAAGATGCGCATGCGATAGGGAACCGGTCTAGGTTCTTTATCAGTGGGCAGTTTTCGACCGATAACTATGAAAAGCTTCAACTAAAAACGTAGGCGTCACATCCCAATACAACAAACCTTCCCACTGGCACGCATGTTCACAAGGCACCAAAAACGCTCCGCGAATTACACTCATGACCATTCAAACAAACAAAATCGTAAAGGAAGTTCCAGAATTTCCTAGAACAATCAACCATTTAAAAGTGACAAACAATTATTTTAGTGACAAATGTTTTAGCCCTTAGCCACATATCAATGCCTAAGGAGAGGCTGATGAAACAGGGAACAACACGCAAGAGCAAAATATGTATCCTACTTGTATATGAAATGCTTGAGCTGTTTGGAAAACCATTTTAGGGCCTGGCGTATCAATTAATAATTGTACAGGTTTTTCGGAATACATGTAATTTTAAAATGGCAAATCAGCGTTAAATAAGAACCCAAATTTTCTTTCTTCCGCAGCTTAATAATTTTGGTTGAATGCTGCAACAACTTTGGAAAGATTTAGTGGGTATAAAGTAACAATATAGGCTTTTCTTCCTTTTCTCCACCTCTGATAAGGGACAGTTGGATGCCTCTCGGTATCTATTATTGTATTACTTTGTTTGTTAAAGCTGCCGGTTTCGGTTTCGGTGAATGAGGTGGGCATAGTACCCTAGCCACGTGTGTAGCGTCCCGAGGCTCCCTTAAGGCAAAAGAAGGCAAAGCGGCAGGGTAGAATACATATATTCACCGGGCAGAGGGAAATAGACTGCAGGCATGGCCCGGAGGCCAGCCCACGCAGCTAGGGCAGTACGGCCACCTCTGTGACCTTGACAGAAACCGGCATTTCTAAAAAACAAAGTACTACAACGTGAGCTGGCCTCCGGGCCATGTCAGTTCCGCGTTCTCTCTGTTTAATGAATATATGTATTCTATCCTAGTTTTATGCCTTCTTTTGCCTTCAAGGATTTCTCTTGACGCTACAGTTATAATCAGGCAGATTTTATGCAGTCGCAAAGCAGAGCAGTTAAGGTGAGGATCTTGATGTCTCTAGGACCGCCTAGCTCGTCCGCGACCAGATTTTGCATGCCTATGTACCTTTCTTGATAAAAATAGCTTCTCTGCTTAATTGCATTTTGTTGTAGCGTCTTTGAAATATATTCTGGCCTAAGATTTGGTTTCTTTGTCCTTAGGAAGGATTTGCTCACTGTAATGGTGGCAGAAGATTGCAAGCTTGATTCAAAGGGACAACTATAGCTTCATGAAGACAAGCGAAGGCATGCAACTCGTCCAGAACATATACATATTCCACGAACAAAAAGAGAGTGGGTGTAGCGTCCCGAGGCTCCCTTGAAGGCTGAAGAAGGCAGAATACTAGGGTAGAACATATATATTCAACAGGCAGAGGGAAATGAGTTGCTGGCATGGCCCTAAGGCCAGTCTACGCGGTTAGGGCAATATGGCCACTTCTGTGACCCTGACCGAAACCGGCAGTCAAAATACAAAGTGCTGCAACATCTACGCCGGTTTCTACTTCCAAGTGCTAAATATTTTGGAAAATATAAACAGCGTGGTCTATAGAACAAAGGATTTGTAGTGGTTTTCAGGAGATTAATTTTACTTGACCTCTACTCTTAGCAGTCACCTTAGTCCCGAGTTATGATGCAGCACGATAAACAACTAATGTGGCAGGATTAGTATAAAATCTGGAAAGTTTGTAACAGGCTGCCTGGAATTTCTGTATGAAGAGGTCAAATAAGCGATATCACCACTACTCTTAAAGGGTCGGAGCCCTGTTAGGCATAGCTTAACAGCATCTAACTAAAATAATTTAGCAGAATGAAACAGACCCAGAAACTTATATTCGAATACTACTTTGAATACAACACTTCCCTTAAAAAATTACGCCTTTTACTAGAATTATTATGGCTAGCAACGTACTATTCATTCACCTTCCCCTCAATAGAGCACCCAATTCGACAAAACTGTCGATTCAATATGATTGCAATGAAAGATAATTTTCGCTGTCATCAATGTAATACTTATGTTCTTGAAACATGCTTTGTAGGCCAGAGGCGGGAGGACAATTGGAACCTGGTCGCAGAGCAGCATGGTCCCACTCTAGAGCACGACACATCTCCATTTTGAACCCTTCTACTATGTCCCGCTATGCATTCTCTCTGACTCGTAATAAAGACGTCAAAGAGTACTCTGTCTTCTAGTAGTAAGGGCGGAAGGAGGGAGGAGGAGGAACCCTCCACAATCAAGGTTGCTCTCAGTAGCACACAAAATCAACACAGAAAAGGCAGAAATGTGGAACCACTTTGTAGACTTACTTAAATGTACTTGCTACGGTGCAAAACAACTGTCCATGCTCTGATGTGTAATTGTAGAGCTATGTTTGTTTGATTACCGGTTTCGGCTACGGACACTTGGTTGGCCATATTGCTCTAGCTCGGTGAGCTAGCCTTCGGGCCATGCCAGCAGTCCCTTCTCTCTGCTTGTTGAATATATGGATATATTCTGCCCTAGTATTATACCTTCCTTTGCCTTCAATGAAGCCTCGGAACGCTGCAATAATGAGTTCATTGTTTTTTTTTGCAGCCAATAAGTCCCCGTATTTGACCTGGTTGTTGATGCACGTGGTAGGTCTCCCGAGTCTGAGGCTCTTTAGTCGTGAATACTTTGGCCCTGTAATAAAGATGGCTAGAAATATCCAACCTTCTCAGAGCAAGGGTGGGAGAAGAATAGAGGAGGAAAGGGAAGAACCATCTTCACTGGTGGCAGCGTTGGCGGACCTTCCCCACTTCAAAGAAGGCGTGAACTTTGGACACTGGATGAAAACCATGAAGTTCAACATCCACATATGTCCTCAACGGCAGAGAATCCCACTGATTCTCCGCGCTCTTTCGTATGGGCTGTTTCCGTCAGCGACAATGGCCAATGCTGCGAGACAATGGCCCAACTTGTCGTTGACCAGCGAATGCTTTCGCTGGCTAGAGGATTTTTTCACCGTAATCAAAAGCTGGGCGAAGATGGCGAGCAATGCGCTGGAAACCTGCAACTCCCAGCAGAACGGGCTTTTGGAGGTAGTCCACCAACCGGGTGATTGTTCAGTTCAGAGTGGAGTCTGATCACCAACCATCGCACGAAGCTTCACGTCATGAAGACCAACATTCTCAATCAGTTGGTCGAGGCCGCGACCAGGAAGCGTCAGAAACTCTTCTGAAGCCGGCGTCTCAGACGTCTAACCGCCTGTTGAACTCTAAACGTTTACGTTGGACTCCATCTCACCATGTCCCAAGAGCAGGTGAGCCGTACTATTCCTTATCCTGCCTACCCCCAAATGGTTCCCTTCCATTTATACGAGTCTCCGGCAAGCTAGAGGGATATCTATGCAGTTTCCTCTCTAACTCGGGTGCAGCCAAGTCAATAGTGAACCTCCAGGCTTTCCCGAATCTGCGCAGCAAGTTTCGCACCGGTCCTCATTCTACTAAACTACTCTCAGCAGAAGGGAGGAAGATGATGGTAAAAGAGGAGACGTCTTTAAAAGTCTCAACGTAGAAAGAAACCTGAGATGTGATGCTTAGCGTTGACTTCCTTCGTAACACCAAAGCGGTCCTGATTTTTGCAGCAGGCACCTTCGCGACCCAGCGGTACAAGGTGACAAATCCAGTCGCTTCTCCACCGAAAAAGGACGCGGACGAAATCTGTAGTGCTCTTTTCGAGGCTGCAAACAGTCCAGTAACAAATTAGATGAGCTTTGTGCACAGTTGACGCATGTCTCCGACGGTGAGAGGAAGGATTTGCGTCCATTGCTGAGTAAGTAATCGAACATGTTCTCATAGTGGGGTGCGAAACTCCTATGAACAAACATTGTCAAACACACAATAGACACCGGCGAAGCTAGACCCATTTGACAACCACCCAGACACATACCGCTGCCTTTCCCGTAGGAAGTAAACCGTCCAATTGAAGAGATTATCAAGGATAAAGTTATAAAGCCATCCAAGTCACCGTGGGCCTTCCTGATCTCACTGGTAATGAAAAGCGATGGTAGCCAATGGCTGTGTATCAATTACAGAAGGTTAAATGCTGTAACTAAGAAAGACGCTTTTCCTTTACCTCATATTAACGACTCCTTGGATTCCCTGCATGGATCAGAGTGGTTCTCCACACTAGACTTGAAATCCGAATACTTGCAAGTAGAAGTAGTTTTTTAAATTCCAGGCAATGCCTTTCGGACTCTGTAACGCTACAGCCACTTTCCAGCGCTTGATGCAGACAGCAATGATTGGGCTTTTGCCGAAACATCGCATAATCTACCTCGATGGGATTCCTTTTTTTTTTCGGTAGAGACATTCGCGAGTATAGCGCTAATCTTAAACTAATGCTGGATCGTCTGCAAGATGCAGGATTGATCTTGAATCCAAAGAAGTGTCATTTTCTTTGTCGTTTGGGTCATACAGTCTCGTTAGATGGGATGGCGATCACCAAGTGAGAACTCGGCCAACACCAACCAATCAGACGGAACTCCGCAGCTTTCTCGGTTCGGCGAACTACTATAGGTGTTTCGTAAAGGCTTTGCCACGGTCGCCAGTCCTCTACACAAACTAACCGAGAAGCAGGTGAAAAGAATTTCAAGTGGGAGAACAAACACGACGAAGCCTTCAAAGAACTAAAGCAAATGTTCTGCTCTGCTCCGATTCTGGCCTTATTAAACTTCGAGACCGACGCACCACCCTTTGAACTGAACATAGACGCCAGTGACGTGACCGTGGGCGGTGTGCTTTCACAAAGCGACAAAGAAGGCAGAGGACACGTCATCGCCTATGCTAGTTTTAGACTAAACAAAGAAATGAGACAGAAGCATGCACTGGAAAGTGAACTGTTCGCCATCTACACAAGGGTTCGACACCTGGGCACTGCCGGATAGCGAGACAGGTCAAGGTGAGGACAGACCATCAGGCGCTGACCTGGTTAAAGACAATGAAGGAGATCGACCGTTCGGTTGCACGCTGGTACGAGGAACTACAATAATGTAACTTTGCAGTGCAGCACAGAAAAGGAAACACACATAACAAAGTAGATGCATTATCCCGCAGACCTCCATCAGCAAAAAGGGATAGCGGTACAGTGAGTACGCTTTTTTGAGCGAGCCCACTAAACACTAGTGGAGAAACACGCATAGTACTGGTCCCGACACAGATCTGGTATACGGGAGTTTTCCGGCATGCTCGTATAACCTCACTGCGGGAGAGATGTACTCGTCCAGCAAGGCAGCCAGGCGGATGTGGCAACAGTGATCCAAACTCCTGCTGGAAGATAAGGGAGACGTTACAGGTTCTTTGATGCAAACGACCCTTCAAGAATTGCACGAGCAATTGGGCTATGCAGGCGAGATAGAGATGGTGAAGGTCGCGAACAAACGATACTGGTGGCGTGCTAGACTTCTGCGGAACCCGCATCACTTGCAGTAGTTTTTAGAAGCCTCACCCCACGGCAATTGCATCCATGCAACCCATCCCAATGGGGTTTCCGGGCGAACGAGTGAGCATAGACCAAGAAGGAAAACCGATACATTTTGGTTATGGTTGACTACTTCACAAAAGTAGCTGAAGTGGAACTCATGAAATCGCAAGACGCCGTCAATACGGAGTGCCTGAATCAGTCCATAGCGATCGAGGTCCTAATTTTGAAAACCGGCTCTTCGTTGAATTATGTAGGACCCTCGGAATTGCAAAGACGCGCACGACACCTGGGCATCCTCAGAGCAACGGACAAGTAGAAAGAACGAACCGAACCCTAATAGAACTACTGGAGGCTTTTATCAAGGGGACCGATCCGAAGATTGGGATTTAAGCCTAGGACGCGTCCATTTCGCCTAGTCGTTGACGCAAGTGGTAGCTCTCCTGAGCCTGAGGCTCTTTAGTCGTGAGTGCTTTGGACCTGTTACAGCATATCCGGCCTGTGCCATAATACAGATCGCTAGAAATATCCAACCTTTTCACAGCAAGGGTGGAAGAGGGGAAGAGGAGGAAAGGGAAGAATTGGCTACACAGTCGTTGAAGAAGTCTCGGGGAGCTGGTCATATTCCGCACATTTATTAATGCTCATCAAAATTAACTACTCATTTTGCTCCAATGACAAGTTTTGATTTAGATATACATTCATTTATTTTTCAGGCAGTGGAAACTATTTTAAAATACTCTTTAGAGTTAAGTTGCCAATTGCCTATTTAATTTGGTTGAGGTGTATGAAGCGTACATCGTGGGTTATTACTTGTGTCTTAGCTTGCCATATTTTGCAGTATTATTTTGATAACATTGTTAGTTACTTTATGCATCGTTACCGCAAACACTGATAGTAAGCCAAGCCTTTAATAGTTGTTATAGGTTATTGAAACTGTTTATTTTAATTACCTTTTCTTATCGATGCCTTAAATAACAATGACCTTGATTTGTTTTAATTTTCAAAATTTGTATAAGTTGATACTTTCACGGTTCCTTGAAATAGTCATTTTTCACTATGGATGTTAAAGCTCTAGGGGCGTGTTTCCAAAGCGCCTCAAAAATATCACAGACCGTTGAAGAATATGAATTTCTTGCGTGGTTGTCTTCTATAGTCTGTCACGACTTTACAGACTCACGAGACGACGTGGCTGCAAATTTGCTAAGCGATGAACTCTTGAAGACAATTGACTTCATATCAAAAGAGCAAGGCATAGTACTAACATCAAGTGCAGTTCTTGACTGGTATGGGATTGCTTCTGGAAGATTTTGCAGTTTGGCAATTTTTTACTGTTTGTGTCGACTAATTATTCTAGTTCTTTAAAGCTGAGCTTAAATGGGATTACCTGCCATGTTCTAACAATTTGTCCCAGCAGTCAACCTTTGTTTCTTTTGTGCATTCATGGGAAGAAGCCAAAACTGCTGCCTTAGAATCTGGTTTTCTATTTTAGGTTCGTATTCTACTTGTTCTCTCGTCGATATCGTTCAAGTAGCATTTGCGACATGGACGTTGCGAGTGTTGCAACAGTAAATTGCAACAAGCCTACACGAAATATATCAATCGGTGATGAGAAGAAGTTTTCTGATCGTTTGAATACACCAACGGCGTCACTTATCTGCTGGTACTTGCAAACTCTGTTATCTTTAGTAAAATTTGCCTACTTATTACTTTTTATTTTATTACTTAGGTTAGCATCTCGGCCTCTTGTCGAACAAAACTTGCAGATGTATATCTCTGCAATTCAACTGAGTATGTTTCCCTTAGATTGTAGAAATGTTTTCTAAGTAATTAAATAATCGCGACCTTATTTGCGTCACCGTGTAATAGGTTTTGCAAAGAAGGCAATATTTTTCTACAAGATCTCGTTTTATAACACAAGACGGTGTTTTGTGCACTATTGAACCCCAAATTGAACAATTATGCCCAATCACATCAAATTCTTATAGATTAATCGTTACAAGAGAGTGCATTTTACATTGGAGACGTGAAGTATTAACAACCGAAATTCCAGGGTCATTTATTTAACTTGTTAAACGTAATGAAATAGACGGGTGTGTCTCGTCCGCAACTGAATCTCTTGTGGAGAACGGCATTTTAAACTGGCCTGCGGACGAAACAATTTCTCTTATTACAAATTATGTTGTGTAAATGGCTAAAAAACTGTCCTTTGGTTCGTTTATGAAATTCCAAAAGTTTTTCTGTGTTACTCAATTGTGAAACATTTTGATATTTTATGGGCGATTTTCGGTAATCAATTTGCTTTCTTGTAACTTGACAGCCTTATTTCTTAGCCTTTATACAAACTTGTCCTATGGTTCGGTCAAAGTATTTTTTAAAAATTATTACTAGCTCAAAGCCATCCAACTGCTCGCAAACACCTGGTCTCTCATGCCCTACGCTGGTTGGTGTGTCGGTTAAAGAAGAGCAACCTTGACTTCAATGCCGGTTCACCATTGGTTCTGGGACGAGGGGGCTCCTTTGACGGCCTTTCGGAGGCTGGTGACCTTAGTTCAATCCCCGAGGCAACAAATGAGGAACAAAGTGACACTGTTTCCACGGAAAAGTGGGTCTTAACTGTGACGGAGTCAAATGGTGCTCTAGTTGAACATAAAAGCGGTCAAAAGGCAATCGATCAGTTGAGATATGCAATTGAAGTGAGTTTTTGGTTGAATAGGAGAAAAAAGAGGTGACATACTTGATTATTATCATTAACAAAGTGTAGTCAATCAAGACACCTTTGTAGCTCATAATATTGTCGCAAACTTGGCAAAACAATTAAGTATTCGGTAGGCGAAAGTGGTACAACTTGGTAAATCAATCACAAAGCCCCTGATCTAGCTCCTACGTATTGAATTGTTGCATTCTCATCGAAGAAAAATGAGGAATAAATAGCGTAGGCTGCTTTATCAATCAAGTGGTCATCGTGTGAAAATGGATCTTTTAGTGGCTACTGGTTGCTACCAGAACAATGAATTACCAATTCCAAAATGGACAGCGATCTGCTTTGAGCGCCCTTTTTTAAGGACAATATAGCTGCGCTAAATCAATTTCAGGAATGAGCCACACAAATTTTGAATCGGAGATTCAAACAAGGTGGATTTTTCCTCTCTTTCAAGTCTTACAGCAAAGTGCAATTCCTAGGGCCCGCAAATGAAAACCTATTTTCCGACATTATTGTTTGAGTGCAGTAACAAAGCATAGAAACGCCAAAACACTGGAAAATTGTTGAATAAACGCTTTAGCAGGTGCCTGTATCTCTCTCACCTTTTGTGGACATATCTACTCAACCATGAATTCGTCTTATTTTGTAGAAGGAAAGAAAAACACATTTAATTACCGATGTTTATGTGGATTTTGTCCCAAGCGAAATGATAGGCTCCATTGTTTTGTAGTGGCCCTAGAACGATACTGTCAGAGTTTGTTTGTTGCTATTGTGTTCCAGCCCAAGATTGACCTACTTTTAGCCATGCTTTAGTCTTCCCTCCTACCAATCGCCTCAGAACCGGCCTTGTTATGTACTCACCCCAATAAAAATGGAACAACTTCCCCTCTAAGCTTCTTTCCTCGTCTTAGCAAGGATCTCTCCATCCATTAAAGGAAAAGAAGCAGTCCAAAATTTTATCTCTCAAGTAAATATGGCATTCAGGGGGAGAGGGAGGGACCAAGGAGATCGACAAATGTCACCAGTTTACCAATGTCAATAATGCTATTTTTTTGGGGTGACTGACAAAAATTATGATTATAATATGTGATCAGAATACTGTCTTGTAGTTTTTGAGGATGACTGACAGATTTTGCAATTTCGTTTCCCTGTCATCCCCAATTTTGGACTGGTACCTTGTCTAAAAATAATTAAGCATATTTTGGCGCAGAGTCTCTCATTACTTAGAGGATTTCCTTTACTAAAATAAGTAAAAGGAAGAGGCAAATTCTTACCAACTTCCTTTATTTAGAAACTGATTTTGACGTGCATTGGTGATCAATTGGAGGAGGTGCGCAATTTGGCATTTAAACGTCTTCAAGTCTTCTTCGAAAAGGCTCCACTACCCACCTCTGCTGTTTTCTGTCTTCGGTGGATTGAAGTGAGTTACGGTTACCCTCCTCCCTTCCCTCCATTAAAATGGTCGCTGAAATTTGAAAGTTTTATCCCAACTCAGATCGTTAAAATCCGCTGGATTCATATGTTTTTTTGAATTTGATCTCTTCCCGAAAAGAGGAACGAAAAAAGGAACATTGAGTAAAAAACTAAAATTCATTCTTAAAATGCGGGTTCAAAGCTGCATTAGCCTTGAATGGTCAAAGTGTCTTGCTTAGTAGGTTACACACGTGACGTCGCGATCTTGTCCTCCTAGTTGACCCTCATTTGGCTGCCATTTGAGTTAATTTTTGTCGAGATATAGTGCGTACGGCGCCTGAATCCCACTTCAGCGAAAGTAAAGGCATCAAAATATATATTCTTCTACTCTGGGAAGGCCGCACGGGTCAATGCTTTCATTGTGGCAAAGAAGTAGATTAAATAGGGAAATTCCATGAGGTCCTTTTTTTTCACTGAGGTACGAGGCAAGTGCAAAACCTTGTTTCTCCTAGAAGCAAAAAGAAGAGAAATTATCTCCACCTGCATCTGTTTCTGGTCCTGCTCTACCTCCAAAATGCCTATTCCCTTTCTCATAGGATTATCAGGCTCTCTTGGCATGCTAACACCAGACGATCACTTGGTGCATGTCAAATAATTTAAGTAGACTGAGGTGAGGTGGTTTTCCGCTCTCTTCATAAGATACAAATAGTCTGATGAGTGGGTACTTCGCTATGAAATTTCCCACTGTTGGGGCAAGCACGGGACCACCTTCCGACTTAACAACTCATGATGAGTGTTTTGGGACGAGAAGCTTTTCTCACGTTCATTCGAAGTGTACCATATCGAGTGGGTAGATTGCGGATGTAAATTCAGGTCTGTCTTTGGTTCACACCATACATACATACATACACACTTAAACAAAACGACACATCTGAGACTGAAGCAGTGGAGCACTATTGAGCAGACTGTTTTGAGATGAGCGTCGATAGAGTCATTGTTGAAGCACAAAAGCCATAGTAATTTCGCAAAACAACAGACGACTCAAATAGAAATAAATAACCCCTGTATACGTGATCGTGAATTTCATATGCTTAGTTAGTTTTATCACGCCTTGGGGGCTGACGTCGATTTTGGCAAGTTAGCAAACATCATTAGAAGTCCTCGCCACACTAACCACGTGTTGCCTCTTGATTAAGAATAATGCGTTTCCCTGATAACGGTGCGCCATCTTTGAGCGATTCATCACCAGGATCTCAAAATTTTGTACACCAGGTAGACAACTTCCAACGTCTCTGATACCGTCAACAACGGAAAACTAGTAGTGGTTATCGAGGGGCTTATACATAGCTATGAGTTATAGCTCACGTAAACAATCATGTTTTTTTTCCCAAGTCCTTACAAGTTGCGACAAAACACTACAATAGACAAAATCGCCAGCCTCAGGAGTCTCTTTTGTATACGTGGCACTCACGCACCTATGAGAACAAACTAGTCAAAGAGTTGACATTTAAATTGATCGACTCGTTTGATGGCTATCGAAGTGATTTTTTTCTTTTTAAAAAACTCGCTGTATTGTATTTCAGCTATTTCGCCAGACGCCCCCTGCGAATTGGAGCAAACAAGAAAGCCTGTTAAAACGTAAGGCTTTTTGGAACCTAGATATTTTGTCACTACACAGTGTAGATTGGTAAATAAAATCCACCTCATTGTGATATGAATCCTAGAGTTTTTCTAAATTTCTACCGATAAGTACTTCCTTCCCACTGCTCAATCATTTTATTCCCTTCTTTTCAGTCATTCAAGTTTTTGTGGACAAATTGCGACCATCAACTGAGGAGCCGAATTACGGAGAGAAAACAGGCGGTCAATTGTTAAAACAGAGGCTCTCACTTGTGTTGGTCAATGCTTTAAACAAGAAACCGATTGCGGAGGGGGGTCCTCCTATGAACGACCGTAATAAATCTCAAATTATAGTGGGTTTAAAGTTCACTTAGTACACTCTTAAAAGTATATGTTTTGTAAATCCGACAACGACCTTAAAATGGTGGATGCATCCAAATTATCAGTTTTTTGCCAATGCACTCTCTGATTGGTTAACTACTCAAAGCTGCATTTTTACTGGACACCTGAGGCCGGCTACCTTTTGATTGGTGTTTTGCACAAGTTAGCATTACTATTGGATATTTGATGTCTGAGCAAAATTAGGATATTTTTGCATGATTTCAGTTTTTCACGCCGTTGCTGCATATATAGTGTGCGGCTTTACTAAACGTCAAAATAATGAACCTAAAGATGCCTGCTTTTACTGGAACATAAAGGAGCATCGTGACGCTATTTTATGGTTTTTGTTTCTTTATTAACATGAAAATCCCCTTTTTAATAAATAACTTGTTGTTTGGAGTTTGTAGAATGCCAAAAAAATATTGCAGTAAGCAACTCGAAAGGATCGTTCCATATCATTATCTGTCAAAAATATTAACCAATCAATGACTTCAGTTCTCCTCACATCGATGTAAGATTCGCTGCCTTCTCACATGCTAGAACTTACTTCTAAATTCTTCCAAAAGAAAAAGTGGTGCTACTATATTTATAACGCCGCCATAACAACAGAACAATGGGTTAATTTCTTATTCACTGGATGAATCAACCTTGGAGGCGCGGCCTAAATATCCTTTTGCATCAGCAGCTGATGCATGAAAAGTAATCCGTCCTTTCGTTCCTACCCACGATATAAATAGATTTGTGCTGCAAATTGGCTGGAACATCGATAACAATAGAGACATGTGTGGTGTTAAGTAACAGCAGTATTGCTTGCAATAAATCTTTTATCTTTAGCACTCTGATGAGGAGAACATAAAGAGGACTTTGCTACCCAAAATTCGAAATTTGACTCTGGGACAGCTTTCCAGTCACCGGCTTCCGATTCGACAGTTGGCGGTGTCAATCTACACAACCTGTGTTTCCTTCATGCATCCGGAGGTATTAGTGGAGGCCTTTTCTTTCAGCGTTTTCTTAGCACTAGATTGTCTGAACTCATTGTTTCATGGGTTTACCTTAGCTGGTGCAGTTTTCGCAGGCTCTGGCCTAGTAGACGTGTACACTCATGCCTGAGGAACGGCTCAGATGCTGGGGCCAATGTGCAAGGTTTTCGATCAACAAGTGAACAATTATTGGCAAAGTAGATCAAAACACTAGACAGAAAAATGTTGGTCGCTTTTTATTAGCAAGCCATCAGCTTGACAGTAAGTTAAGGACCTTTAGTTAGTAAAGTGCGATAGCTTCTACTTCATTAGCTAGGGGTGGCCGATCGCAACCAGCAGGAATTCGGCAGATTCGTTAAATTCTTTCCCCAATTAATTTAAATTAATCGTTTTCATTTTCGATTTCTCGATCAAGAGGCCAGCATTTGGTTATTAAAATTTTTTGAAATAATTTAGTCAATGTCACTGAAGCCTTAGGTCACAAAACTGGTATTAAGAGACAGGGTAGAGGACGGGAAGCATAAAGACTGCTTTAAAATTGTTTAGAGAATATTTTTAACTATGGGATGATGGTCAAATTTTTATATTCCTAAGAACCAGGCCAAAATTCTTGGGAATGCCATCGATACACTGGACCTCGACATCTCTACTCGGATGGATGAAATCGCAAATGTGTGTCAACCGACCAGAAACAAAGAAGTTTTGAGCTTTTAAAAAAAGATTTTCAGGTTAAGATATCCCTTTTTGCCAAAAATCTTCTTTTTACTTCTCCAGAATATCACAAGTGGGAAACCAAAGTTGAGCCAATACCTGGTCGAGAGCCTCACCATTCTCAGTGCTAGGATTACCAGTGTAGGTTCATTTTTTTATAAAAGGCACCTTTTAAAGAAATATGACTCCCGTCCAAGTCAAACAAGCCATGCCTGTGACCTGATCATTTGACCCACACCTTTAATGGTTGGATGCCTTTGTCAACACACCGGGGAAGAGGTTTGGGTATTTTCGTAACCAAGAGTTTCGACTTTTTATTTCCAAGTAATTCTTTCCCCACTACAAAAAGGAATAGAATAGAATGTTTGCAGATAAGCTGCGTAGGAAATTACTGAAACTGTTTACTAGACATCACTCAAGATAGTTTCTAACTTACCTTCTCGGTGTGTCATGGTAACAGCTTCGACTATCGTGTGTCACTTGTCATGTGATCTGAGCAACAGGAGGTAGCATTATTTAAAAAAGGGGAATAATAGGATGTTTTCAGGTCCCAGATACTTACTTGGAGCACATTTTGGCGACAGAGACGTCTTCTGTTTCGGTTTCCCAGCTATAATCTGCAAGAGGATTGTTAGGAGAATACGGAGGATGAGAAAGTAGAGGAGGTGAGGCGATATCTCTAACCCCTTCTCCCCACTTCTTCCCCCTTGAAGTACAGAGGTGAGTGTGGGGTCGATGGGTTGGGGTGAGATATTTCCGGTCTCACTCCCTTCTCTCCATAGATCCGTATGAGGCCCATGCGTTATCATCGAGGTCGGAGGTGGGGTTAGGAAAGGAGTTTTCGTTTTCGTGACCCTGACGTCAACGGCGGCATGGTCGTCAGGTCTTTGCATAAATCAACTATTGCTTTTGATGTCATTGCAGAGAGATCTGATCTTGGCTTACGTTTTCTGTTGTTTTCATCGTCCATGTAATATGCCCTTTTGTTTCGATGTAATGAAGAAGCTCTTTTGGATAGTCTGAATGGTGGTTTAAAACCTCTATCACGCATTAAACCATCTGGGAGACTCCATCGTCTGGAAGGAGCTCTTATTTTCTAAGTTTTGGGAAATATAACCTTCCGCGGTATCCTTTTCGATCCCGAGGTTTTGAGTGATGGTTCAAGTGACTATCTAGTGTGATGAATTCCCACTTTTTGGGCATGATAATGCACTCCATTTACGCACTTAGATTTGTACTCTTTAATGATCACCTTGACACGTGATCAAAATAAATCGGTACACGAACAAATGCAATGCTCTCATGCCATTGCTCCTATGGCCTCCCCAAATACCATTTTTTTTTTTTCATTCTTAACTCCACATGACCCCGATCTTGAAAGGCTCTTTTGGGGTGCTTCAATCTACTTCTCAGTGAATCTTCGGCGGATGACTAATCATGGGGGATAGGAAAGTTTTTATTTGTTGAGACAACTTATACAGTTTTGCACCCGAGTGGCGTGTTGATTGACATCCTACTTATTCGTTTGCACACCTTCGAAGGGGAGGCAGTGTAGAGAGTCGAAATTCTCCTCGAAAGACCTGGCAACGAACTGAAGATCCATAGAATTTATTTATTTATTTAAAAACTGGGTTAAGAATTTGATACAAAGAAAATTATTTTTGGATATTTCTTGGCTTATTAGAGACAAGGTGGTCACAAGTCATTTCAAAAAAAGGAAAAAAGAATCCAAAGCTTTTACTGTGTTACTTGTAGATGCCAAATAAAGCCTACTGTCACCTGGACTGGCTTCACGTGGCTTCACTCTGTGAGACCTTATTGAGTCACCCGTCGGCGCGTGTTCGCGATTCTGCAGCCGAACTCCTGGTCGCTGACAGTAGGTTTAAAGAAGATTTGGTCTTATCAACATGTTCCGAAAAACCACACAGCAGTTCCAAATTTAATAAGTCGTTTCGAATTAAAAGAGGCTCTGAGTCACACACCGGTCTTTCCCAATGGTTCAGTGCCAGAGGAGCAGTCCTGACCAATGGGGTGGACCCGCTTTTGTAGCAGATTTTTACCTAATCCTTGCATTATTCTACGCTAAAATAGCAACAAAACACTTAAAGATTTAGTAAGGCATTTTGACTGCAAATGCTCTCAAAACCTTATTCCACTGTTGTTAACAGCTGAAGATCAGGAAGGCAGTATTCATGCACCGTTTTAATAAAAACTGATAAAATTAAGGCTGCTGGCAACCATATTTTAGCGTTAATTACCCATATCAAAGTAAACTATCGCATATTATTTTCCGAGTGGGATAAAAATGGTGAGCTGGTAAGGTGATTGGGCAAAATTCATCTCTAAATTAGGCGATTTTCGCCTTTTTAGCCAAACAAGTATTTATTTTTCGCTAACACAGTTTTCTCTTGGGTGAGTTCATCTAGGTAATGGGAGTTGTGAAAGCTGGAAGCGAATATCTAGCAACATTTTTTTGCAAAATTGACACAAAGAGAACCTTCCAGCGGTCGTCGGGACAAAAAATAGGTCGTACTTTTGCTAGAGAAAATGTATCTTTTGATGTTGGCCTTTGTCTTTTTAAGAGAATGCTCGCAAATATCGGCGAATCGGCACTCCTACGTCAAGGAGCATTGGCACACTGATAATTGAGTGGAATCTTTGCGAACTTTTGACCTTTCCTTTTTTGGTACAGTCTAAAAATGGGAAAATTTTTAGTTTGTCGGCACAAGAACTCCGCTCAAATGGCACGTGCTCTTGTGATAGTTCTGACTCAGGCCTGGATATCTCGTCAGGATGTGCTCTTCAAGCCTTTCAGTCAACTGCCAAAATTGTCACAACATAGCCTTGAACAAGAAGGTAAAGTTAGCCTTTCATCTAATAAATTGACCTTAACGGAAGGCAATTTTCGGTTCTTTTTATCCTTCCAGTGGTGAATACGAGACCCATAATTAAGCCAGATTTTAAAATAAAAGTACTTTTTCTCTATTTCAGATAAGACCAGAGAATGCAAAATGGCCTGGCGTTCAGGTCATCTTGTGGCTTTTTCGAAGGTCAGCAAAGTACTCCTCGAGGAGTATCAAACAAACCTCACTATTCCGTGTGAGTTGACAAGTCAAATAATTTCTGAGTCTTTGCAGCCAGTTTTCTACCGGTGACACAAGATGTGTTTGTTTAG
This sequence comes from Taenia hydatigena, assembly GCA_036345935.2. Classification (NCBI taxonomy): domain Eukaryota; kingdom Metazoa; phylum Platyhelminthes; class Cestoda; order Cyclophyllidea; family Taeniidae; genus Taenia; species Taenia hydatigena. The sequence continues at coordinate 23,248,765 of JADWOT020000003.1, forward strand.
GCTACTGGTACGGATGTCATGGGGGAGGTGATATGTGATAACTTGACGCGTCTGTATGAAATCATCACTGTACGAGAGCCCCCTTTAAGTCGCTTTAAACTCCCCACACAGGCTGAATCCGATGGATGTGATGTGATTCGAGGCCTCGACGTCGGATCCTGGAATGCAAAAAAGATGTTCCCGTCAAAACTATGCAGCATTTGGTGGAGGTGTGGTAGTGTAAAGTGCCCACAAGAGATATTGTGTGCCTTTTTGTTTCTGGCCTTAAATTGCATTGAGATGAATGAGTGGATTGAAGCCTAGAAGATCCCCCTGTGTCAAAGCATGAGTATGTGCGCGTGGCCACTGACACCTCACTTCGCTGTCAACTTGAGGAGGGAAGCCTTCAGTTAATTTTGATGTGAGTGATTCATTTGAGAAGGGGGAGTCGAGAAGTGGAAAGTGCGGCGCCACCAAGACGTGTACTTACTCTATAGGATACAATCCGGGGTTGAATCCTGGAAGCGAAGAAGAATGAGACGATGCCATTCTTCACATTGATTATCTAGGCGATTACCGGTGAGCAAACTCAAACTTTAGAATGGGAGGAAAGCACAGTTTTGTCGGAGGGATGCCTATCACCCAACCTTGACATTAGCTGATCACATGATCCGACGACGAGACGTCTACAGACAACTGTAGAAATAAGTACGACAAAAGGTGAGTTTGACTACCGCAATTGTTTTTGGTTTCCAAAGGCAATACACTTTACAGGTGTGTAATTCACCACCATTTTGTGAATCGCTGGAAGATGGCAGTTGGACACGTTTGTGAATCGCAGATTTTTTAAGAAGAAAAACTACACTCAGTAGGTTTTCGAATATTCACTAAATCAATCCACCTTTAAGTTGCCCAAAAAAGGCTTGAGGAGAAATTTCTTTCCTTTTTTGCGTAATGAGATACGGCTAGATTCCACTATCATAATCTTTTTTAACGACCTGGAAGATTGAATGTCCCATTTCAAGGTTACTCAACTCTTATTTAAGGAATGCAACCTTTGGTGCTGAAGTCTTGTCTACCGGCATGAATAACACACCTGCGTAGTTCTTGTGGGGTCACGTGAGCCACAACAAAGTGTTTGCCATGGTTAGAGGTCGCAAAGCCTTTGCGGTGGGACCGTCACGGTAGCGTGAGCACATGGGCTAGTAAAGCCCCCTTTTTGTGAATGAGTCAATCAGGTAGGTGGTGGAGAAAGGTTTTGTAGATGCTTCTTCAAAACCACTTTATGAGTAAAAGTTGACGTTTTGGGCTTTTTTTGTACTTCACAATATTAAACGAAAAATCAATGCGCAGAACTTTTAAGCATTTGTGTTCGCATAGGAACGTTTATCTTGGAGACTCCGAACAATCAGCGTCGCCTTTAATCATTCCCAGTGCATTGATGCACAGGTTGATAGCACACTCTCAAGTTCCACTCCTTCCGATATTTCATCAATGCCGTAATGTCAGTTACCTCCTACTGATGTCATGTGATTGTGTTGTTCTAGTGGTATGGATATTTCACATCGATGCCAGGTGAACCCATCGGTGAAATCCTCTCTTTCAACCGAGGCATGTTGGATTGCCTTAGCGATTCTGTACAATAATCGCCTCTTCGAGTCAATCTCGGTGCCTTGGTGTGCGGGAGTGGGAGAGGATATTCTACCAGCGCATTGACTCGAGGGCTGCTTTTGAAGACATTGTCATTCACCACTTGATTCTCAGTCTATTTACTCTGCACAGCATTCTGGGGACCACGTGGAAGCCGTCACTTGTGGCACTTGTTTTCCCTGTCGTCACGCTACTCATCATAGACGGTCCGCATTGTACCTCCGATTTTGTGACCTTTTCAAAAGCCTTTCCTTTTTGGTCTAAATCAGCTCCTCCACTGAATGCAAGAAATTGAAATTTTTTGGCGGAGATGTGTCCCTTGTTGTGAGAGTTAAAAGTGGTTGACCTTATTTGACGTCGCGTCAAAATAACTGGGTCAGATGATTGTTCACTTCAAAATGGAGGCTTTTTTAACTGGGCAGAGACATTTTCCCCATTTATTTCTCAAATTTACACGCTTGTTTCTTTGTTTTTTTGTCTCAAATTTTATACGTAATTTCGCACACATCAAAGAACGAATAGTATAAATAATTGCGAGTTGAGTTCTTGCTAAAATATCCTTTCTTTCAGCAAAGTCGAGGAAATCAGTTTTTTCGCCCCTCCTCGATCCTCTCATTGGGCGCAGATTTACTTTCTCCTATCAAGTGAGTTTCCACTAGTCCCTCCTTCCATCTAGCTTTTAATAAAGAAAACAACTTTAATGCCTCACGTGTTTTCCCCTTCTTCGTAGAAGTCGAGCCCCGTTTTCCGAACCAGGTTAGTGATTTATTATCCTGCTCTACAAAAAAATTTGTCTTTTTGCTCTGCAGTCAAGAATTTCATTTCGACCTTCAGCAGTTCGAGTGAAGTCAATGAGGCAGCACCGCTGTTGGTGCGTCTGAAACAACTCGAAACAAATGAGGTAATTAGTAAAAAGAATGATTATATTTTCCTAAAATAAATGCGTTTTTTGGTGTCTTGTGAAACAGAACCAATTGCTTATTTGTACTAAATAAACCATGTAGATATAATCTGCCCAATCTTTGCTCCTTTTTTTCCTTTCTACTCCTTCTCTTGCCATTTTTAACCTGGAAAATTCGTCAGTTGAGTCTGATTTGCCTGGTGAAGAAGTTCTTCGTCTGATTTTTTTTAACGACGACTCATATTTCTGGATGATGAATCGTGTTATCACCTTTCCTTTTATAATTGAGCCCCCTTAGCTCCCTCAGTTCTTCTCTCCTGCCTTCGACTTTAAGCTCTTGGATCGAGAAGATTGGCAAGAGGAAGACCTCTAGTATGGTATGATAAGGACAGTTTTACCAGGAGGAGAGGGTCAGCTTCTCCCTCCTCCGTGGGAACCGATGACATCCGCTCAGCCACGGAGACGATATAATCTGACCGCTTGTCATCTAAACTATGCATTTATGCATTGCATATCTTCATCGTCGTTTTGAGCCTCGTACTTGTTGCTTCCCTTGAAGCTTGCTCCTTCAGCTGCTCTTTCTGGTGAGCTGCTTCATCCAGCTGGCATACAGACCTCATCTTCGTGTCCAACTGGCAGCATAATTTAATAAAGGAAAATTTTATTGCGGTTCACCGGGACTGGTTTTGTAAGTAGCCATGAATTGCAGACCACTTGAGATCCATCCTAACTTCAAGAGTGGTGGAGGCCACGATATTCTCCGGTATGCGGAAGCGGTCCACTAGATCTCCTTCTCAGACGTCATGCTGGTTGTTTTCCGTTCGGCATACGGCGGAAATAACCTATCGCGCCTGTGCCACATCGATTCAACGGGTCATATAACAGGCTAAGTGGTGGAAAAGTGGGCAGAGAAGACATAAACCTAGATTGGTCGAGTGGGGCATATCTACCTCAAAGCCACTATAAGATGCAACAGTTAATTTATGTGAGGTATATCGATGCCAGAACGTTGCTTTACCTTCATCTAATAGCGTGAGGTCAGTAAATTGTTTGACTTTCAATATAAGCACGGGTAACTATCTGATTTTGATCTGTCAATCTTCGATCCCTAGCTGCAACAAGTAATATGGAATGTGCGTTCAGGCGCCTCCTCAAAGGGTAGTCGTTCAGGCGGTTCTAGCGTCAACTTTGGGGAAAACAGCTTCTCCTCAGACACTAGCGGCATCACGTCTCTCTCTGGCCTCTCCTCAACTGCATCGCTCTCTACATGTCCGTCGTCCTCCTCCAACAGCAGCTTTCGAACCTGCCTTACTGTTGCTCTTCATGCGGCTGTTGAATGCACATGTGATATCAACACTTCAGTAAGGCATCTTGCCGTTCAGGTTAGTGGCCTGACCTCATACCCATTTGTGCTCGTGTTCTCCTATTTTTTCAGCAACTTTTATTCACTGTTAATGCCAAATCAATCTTAAAGCCGTGGACAAAATTTTTTCACCTGCTACGGTGTCCTGAAGTCTCCTATCCCGTGTTTGTGTCGCCTACAGTTACAATTTTTGAGCTCTCCTGCACACATTACCAGTGTGATAGTTCTTGAATCTCAGAGGACTGAAAAGTGTAGAGATCAACTTCTTCAAACAATCTGGTAATTGAAGGATAGGAATTAGTCAGCTTCCATAGTGTGATATGAATTTAATGATGGTTCTGGTCGAGAAAGCAAACTAATCTTAATAGGTTAATTGCTTTTTGTATGAGAATATTTGACATGTATCCATTTCCCATTCTTTTAACGAACTTTTGGGATTCTACTCTCCTCAAAGCTAGCCTTGCTCCTTCCCTAATACATCAGATAAGACTTCAGATTTGGGCAGCATGCAACCGTTGAGGCGAATTCGGTTATTCCCTTCTGTAGGGTGTCTCTACGGGTTTAGCCACTCGCTGATAACCTTATTCGTTTACTACAGCAAACGTGACCAGTCTGTAATATGATTAACTTCAAAGGTCAAGATTGATATGATCTCTGTACTATAAACGACTTTATTCGCTTTCAGACCCTATCGGAGGTGGCCCAGGTGATTGGTTTATTCGACCACACTCTCCTCGTCAACATAATCATGACGCATATGAGTTTTGAACCAACCATTCTCACCTATGGCTGTCTGGAGGTGCTGCTAACCATTCTCGTTAATTTGAAAAGTGACAAAGTGAGTCACCCAAAATGAGGGAGAGAGTTTATTTTACTTAAGTAATGGGTTATTAAATTAATCAGATGTATAATTTGAGCGAAAAATAGCCATTTTCTTTTGAGAATCTCCACTGGCTAAACGACAGCAATTTTGTAGTTTGCTTAGGAAAATACAAGTCGTGTAATTCGGTTTGCCTAATTTATAACTCTTGCATAGTTATCGAATTTGGCTCATTCTTAGTCCCCATCGGTCTTCATCCCATTTCTTCGTTTTTTGCCAAACGCCTTTCACATTCTTGATTTACACAACCTAGAAGATAGCTTTAATGAAAAGTTATGAGTAGAAGTTTGTTTTATGCTTTTATTATGCTTGGCGTCGTGTCTGACACCTACTTCATGTGGTTAAAATAATTTGTTACCAAAAAGTAGCATTTTCGATGCAGTCGGTCGACTCAAGTTTTAGAATAGGATATTTCTGACTTTCTATTGATCGAATTCGCCTGTTACTTAGGTGTACATAAACCGCCTTAATGATTGAACTCTTGTTAATTTGGAATATAATGTGTACTAACAAAGTATGAGTAGAATTAAGTGGATTACTTTGGTTATGCTTGAAGCTGGCGGCTACATCTATTTCGTGCGATTCAAACAATTCATTGATAAAAATTGGAATTCTCATTCTACGAAAATAGGGAAGTGATTTGACTGAATAAGGCAGTGTTAAAGCAATATTCTTCTTTCTAAGTTGGCGTCTCGACACAATGGTTGATTTTAAGGCAACTTAACAAGGCACTCAACCATTGTAAATAATCCATGACCTTCATAATATGGGGTTGTCGTTTTCAACCGGTATTTTAATCTTTGCCTGTCAAACTCCCTCTTTTCTGCCATTCTCGCGCATTCGCGAAGTTTAAACGATTGTATTGGACTACTCCGAATTTACCCAATTCCTACCTTTTTGCCAATGTTAACCTTCTCCCTATTTAAGCGTCACGACTTCTCATTTTTTACACAATCAAATTCATTAATAATGTCGTTTACTCATAATTTTTGCAACCAGTTATCCGTATCTTAAAAATCCGCGATGTTGCTTTTCTCGACTCGACCACAGTAAATATTATGCGTTAGTGGGTGGTTTTATGCTTATTAAAACTTTTCGCAAAGTTGATTGGCGATTTGAGTAAACAGGTTGGGATTTACACAGGAAACAAAGGATTGTGACGGATTTTTTTGACTAGGTTTTGTTTTTGGGGACGGAAACCTAACTACAGCTACCTCAGCCTTTATATTACTTATTTCTTGCCTGCCTACTTCCCATACGATCCTGTAGTTTACTGCTTCCAAAAAAGGTGGTCAATATTCAACAACAAGTTGCCTTTAGAATACGGAGGATGAAAGCGTAGGTAGAGAAATCCCCTCCCCTCTCAATCTCACCTTCCTTCTTTCCTATTTCATGTTGAAAATATTCGCCCGACTAAGTTTTTCTCTCTGAGATGTGTTGTTCTACGAGAATAAGACTTTTTTCCTCTACTAAAGTCAATCCTGTGTTGGGGGTTTTCGTATTTCCATTTTGTAGGCTGAAAACAAAAGTCTCTTGCTGCCCGCTTCAAAATCCTCTCTTCAGCTTTCTCCAGCTCTTCTCCAGGGCCTCCTTAACGTAGGACGCTCACGAGTGTGGCTTTGCTCATGCGCGCACTATATTGCTACTCGTGAGACCTTTGATGCAGTGACACTGAACGCGGTCCAAGTAGTGATGTGCGCTCTCACCTCCGTGCACCAGCTGGGACCACTTAGCGTCCGTCTCAGCCAGATTCGAATGGCCTCATCGACGGAGATTTGGAAGGAGGAGAAAGGAGAAAATGAGCATAGGGAAGGTCGCGAAAATAATGGAGGCTGTACTCATGGCTTTGAGGAGGACTCTAAAGATTCTTGCAATACTGATTCCGATATTCAGCTGGATTTAGACATTGAGGCTTTGGTGAGTTTGTAGGTTGCTGGTTTGTTTACTAGTACCTCAGTCGACCCACTTTCGTTAGGGGCATTCGAGCTTTGGTGATTAGAAAACACGAAACCCGGGTCAGTTCGATTACTCAGAGTTTGTATGACCTTTGGCATGTGAATTTTTTTGCCTGTTAGCTTAGAACCTACCTGGTACTCAATTGGAATAATAAAGTGATGAATACTTCAATACAGACGCCCTTACTTGCGACATTTAGACAAGCTGAGGGTACGGACTGCTAGCTGAATGTTGGAGGCACTGAATGGTTCTATTCTTGCGCGCTTACAGGAGCTAAAGCAATTATGCTCTCATTAATAATTATTGTTAAAGTAAAACCTATACTTACATGCTATTAGCTACTCAGGAGATTTGAACGAAAGCATAAATTTTAGGAATTTCTGGAAGTCTGGGGAATTAATCACAAAAGAATCCTTTTACATGTCTAGAGAGAAAAGTTTCCTGAGGTTTCGGGCAGCCAAAAAACTGCTTGTACTTTTTGCTTGTCCTATAACTTTCCGAAGATATGCCAGGCTATGCCCACATGAATTTGACCTTTTGGATTCCAGAAGAATATCACTTAATGAACAGTTAAACCAAGCTCTTTTCCACAAAAGTGGTTAACGAAGTATTTTTTGTCCACTTTTGCCTTAAGGTTTGTGCTGTTAGTAGTTTGGCAGCGGCAGTTCAGCGCCTTTCTTCGACAAACATTCAGCGAAATAAGAATGTTGATTTGTTTGGATGGATTCCGGAATCGCCAACAAGGTTAGGACTCTACCTATGTAGCCTATCATCAGAAAGTTTTATGCGCAATATATTGCTCAGGATGATTAGCAGATTATCATTTGATCAATTCGGCACTATTAACACTTTCGAATGGCGTTTGTATGTTGTTTGTTTGCGCGAAATTCGGGAAGCGTTTAATGGGCACTACAAAAACAGAATTACATGGCCTATTTTCTCATGAATAAACTGTTTACTTAATAATTTTAGTAGCACAACTTGACTACAACCTAATATTTTGTTCTGGAGTTTTGCTACCCAAGTGACCTACGTCGTAGCACGTCCAACTACGTGCTCAGCTCCTGTCTCACTTGTTGCCACAATTGAAAGGCTACTTTGTGCGCACTTCACTTGTTCCTATTGGCCCGTAGCGTGTCAGAGTCTTAAATGCAATTTACGGATGAAATGGAGCGATGTGTGCTGCTGCATAAAGCACTTAAAAGAAATGGCAGGGATGAATGGGCTGCTTTGAAGTTGACTGTTACTTATTACTCCACACATGCGGTTCCTTGTCGCTAAGTGGCTTCCTCGAAATTTTCTGCCCAGCTGAGGCTGGAATAAACAAAACTGCATAGTTAATTGCGTCAAGCATGGCTACATGTTGATTTTAGTAAGAGTTAATGCGTCACGTGGAATAATCTTCCCAAATGATTGAGCATATGGGGTTTTCTGAATATGTTACAATACATACGGTTGATTCGTCAATAGGGCCCAACTTGCTGAAAACTGATTTTGGTTGTCAAGTTCTGATACCACATCTTTTCCGAATATTCAACAAATTTCACAGCAAGTTGAGAAACCTGAGAGAAAGCTAAATTTGCGAAGTGAAGAAAGGTTCCAAAAAATTGATTCTAATAGAGAATATGAGTGGAATTTTGTACCAACAGGCTGATTCAACTTCGTGCCCTGTAAGATTTCTTGGCCAATTAGTTGTTTCCTGTTTGTACAAAATTACAGAAAGTGGTGTAATATTCCTTTTTCCCTAACAGAATAGAGTCAAGAAGAGCGATAGACGGGCAAGAATTTGTTTTATTTCCTATCAAACTAGACCTCTCAAAGTGATAAACTCATGTAGCCATTGACCAGAAAATGGTGCTTATTTCCTCATTTTAGACATCGAAGGAATGCCGACGGCACCGTCTCTGTAGCACCAAGCGCTGAGATTACTCTAGAATTCACCTACCTTCTCCTCCGTCGCGTAGAAGTTCCACTGCAAGCCTACACCTGCTGCAACTCGCAACGCAGTCTAGCTCAACTATCAAGCCACTTGCAACCGATAAACGTGGAGACAGTTGCGACGGCCTTGAGCAGCCTCATTGTTCCCTTGGCTACACTTGCCTTCGAAATCTTCATGCCCCAAATTATGCGCAGACACCAGGATAGCATTGATGGAGAGGTTGTCACGAAATATGCCGAAACTTTGCAAGAAAAATGCATGATCAGCATCCTTAACATGTGTGTATCTTCTACAATCCGACCTGCCAACGTAATCGTTATGTTGCTTATTTATTCCTGAAGTAGTTGCTATTGAATGGATTAGTCTCTAGGCTTGAGTTGCCCTCACCTTTGAGCAGTGATTTTGGCGTCTCCGGTCATTCTTCTCTTCCAACTCAAGACCGCTATCAACCATCTCCCCTTGACATCAAACAATTATGCACTAAAAATTGAGGCATGATAAAAAGAGCGGTGGATACGACTTGATATTTCATTGCTGGGACTCATGTTTTTCACAGAGTGAACCATTCGACCTTGTTAGAATATGTTATTGAGTTTTCACGGGAAAAAAATACACAAACCTGTTAGCCTAAAATTTTGAAGCGCTTTATTTCAAAACATTTAAACGCTTCTTTTTTGCATTATAATTTGCCGAAATGCAGAGGCAAACTTCCTACACTAAATACATTTGAATAGCAGCTTACTCATCCACTGTGGAGGAGGAGTCCTCACTTGCAACACGCCAGGAAAGCAATTGCATTTCCTGTAGCAGTTAAGGCTAAAAGATCACAGAGGACTGAAGGGAATGAGACTAACTTACGAAAAGCTTAAAATTCCAAATACTTGATTCCCGAGGATACATTTAAAAATAATTTTTCTTAAATATTGCTGGCTTCAAATGAATACCAAATTCACTCACTACCGTCTTACCATTTCGAAATTTCGTACTTCTTTTTTAAAGCATCGGAATCATCAGCCATTGTCTACCCAAATCAACTGTGTTGGGAATCAACACCAAAGATCTCTTGAATGACTCAAAAACTTCCTCCACTCTGAATTCCATCCAAGGAGCGACAAATCGCCTGGAAACGCAGGTCAATGGAGCGGTTCGAATGGAAGACGTCTGTGAAAAATTTATCACCGTGCTTAATGACATCTTCAACTTTGCTGTAAGTAATTTTCGAGACAACTCTTGAAAAACTCCTAACGCCTTCGATACTAATCCAACTGGTAAACAAAATCCATCCCTTTTGAAATCGGTTGATAAGTGGTTTGATATCACTTAACGCCTGATGGTGTTTTGGACTTGAGTTTTGCAGACCTTTTCTCTGCCATGGATCGACACCAGGTACAAAGTGAATGTCCAAGTTTCCTCCTTAACGCTGTATTTTTAGGCTCCTGCAGATGTATTCGTTTACGACTGACGCCTTCTTCGTTTTTGCCTTTCTAGTCAATAGATTAGGGGATACTTGGAGGTTGAGATTTAAATGGACGTGTCTCGATTTGCTTTCCCTCCAAGCGTCAAGGTAATATTAATCTTCCGTTTGCCTTTACAGAGACGCAATTTGTATCCCCAATCCTTCCTGCGTTGCGCTCACTGGTGGTGGATGGGACGGATGTGTTTGAGCCTTCCCAACCTCTGTCAGACCTCTCCAGGTCATATTGACACCTCTCGTCTTGTTGAACTCCTCTGTAATGAGCTTGCCGCTCTACAGGGGCGCCATCATTCTAGCTCAACCACAGATACTCTGGAATATCCAAAAGTGGATCCCAGACCCAACGACCAACGTAGACGTGGCGGACTCTCTACTTTTGCTTCTCGACGTAGTGAACTCAACTGGGTTCGAGTTCGTCAAGCGAGTTTTCCTAGTTCCAGCAGCAGTGAATCCGTTCCCGCTCCCGAAACCATTTCTCAGGATGCTAGTCAAGGCTCCGATACTCAGACTGACATCGAGGCAACCGATGATGAAGCATCAACTTCTACATCGCCGTCGTCTTCGAGTACCTCTGGGTGTGGTAAGTGAATAATTAAAAGCCTTAATTTCTCACGGCTTTTCTCTGAACAATTCGTTTCCTACTGCCCTAGATGGCTTGAAGAAGTCCAGTCGCCAAGAAAAGTAAGTTATTAATTGTCTGGAGGTTCGGCTCCATCTGACTGTTCCTGCTAGCCCACGTTTTACCATCATTGTGTCTAGGCGAACATCAGAAGTGTCGGAACCATCACGTCTATGTAGAACCGACTTCCCTCCTCTGTCGCTTGAGGAAACCACTATTTTGGTGGCTAAGTTGATCAAATGCAGTGATGCAAGTGAGTGATCATTTCCATTTCCTGTCCACTCAAGATGTGGATGGAAAAATTCCGTAAAAGCTCCTTCTTCTTCTGTCTCATCCACTTTAGAGACAATTGAACCGCTACAAAATATCATCCCTCGCCAGATCGTTGTCTGTGTTCGCAAGATGCTGGAACAAGAGTGCTCGGCATGAGCGCCAGGACATTGAGCTCGAAAAGGAAGAAAAGAACGCGATATTTTTGCATCTCTACATATTTTAAACAGAAGGAGCGAGTTTTACTAAATCACCATTCATAGGGGCTGGAATAGAAAAGGAAAAAAGGAAAAGTTTATTTAGCAACACTGACCGCTCTTTCTTGCATAATTGATTCGGTTTTTTTCTGTTGCTTGGTAATCTTTCCTTGAAAAAAAAGAACGAAAATGTCAATAAGAAACCATATTTGCTAATAAATTATTGAAAAAAAAAAAAACGATTTGTTAAAAGGAAATCTTTTGACATAATATACAAGGCGAGAATACTAACTGTAGACACCTTTGGTTCTACCTGCCTTAATTTCCTCTTGTTTCCGTTCGTTTGCCAACTGGCCGATCTGTGTTAAGGGAGGGGAGAGGAAGAATAGAATTATGGTAAAATTGTGCAATGTGGTAATTGGGTGCTGTAGTGTTTACTGGCAAAATTGAGGGGTCTTTAAAAGCCAAATTGTTGTGCCACTTTGCGGACTAAATCTGCCTCCGTGAAGATGAAAGACAAACTTAGAGGCTGACTGTTGTTTAAATTGGTCCTCACCTTTGAAAGTCAGATTTGAACAGGCAACCATTCAATTAAGCTGACAATTAAATTTGCAGATGGAAAGGGGCGAGGCTACAAAGGCAAGTGCCCATTATAAACAGGTAATACGTTGCTGGTGAGCACTTTAGAGGTAAGTCTTGCCCTACTATCACAGTGCGATATAATGTATTATGAGGGTACGAGGAACCCTACTCTACTCGTAAGTAAATTTAGCTCTTGTACTTGCCATACCTAAGTTGCCACCAAAGTTGTAAAAAACCAAAGCATTGTGGAAAAAATACTGTATGCAAACATGCGGCAAAGTTGGGAGGCCACTACAAGAGCAGATGCACGACAGAAAATAAAGTTTTTGCGCTATTGAGTTCTTAATGCAACCTCAAGAAGATTTTACCAGCCCTTCAATTTCGACGTTGCTAAATATTTGTTTTTGCAAACTGACAGATGTTCACCTTTTGATGGTTCGAATTGGTCTCAGATACGCCGCCCGTTTTAAATTCAAAGGCATCGGGGAATTTCCTTGTAGGCTTGGTGACTTATTGGTTAAGTCTGCGTTGTTATTTTTCTTTTCACTTTAGGTAAACAGGCGTTTTTAGCCAATGCATTCGAGGAGTCGTGAGGCCATTGTGTATGACAGAAGCATTACCTTCGAAGACGGAAGGACTCTTGGGATTTCCTCCCAATTTCTCACCCACCCTCAGTACGACGAACTCATTCAGTTACTTTACAACTTTGGTGGTTGCGCTGGAGTGGAGAACTCCGATATCCTAATTGACAACCTGTCAGAGGAAAACTTTTATACCCTATCAGATAGGATTCACAATTCCGCATATTTTATGCAACGCGCTGAATTAAATGCAGACGACACCTACTTTGTGGTGTTTTGTCCTCGAACCAACTGAACATTTGTGCATCACAGTGCTACGAAAGCATTAAAGTCGACCTCCTTTTAAAAGATTTTGCACTTTAATACATATGGAGTGAATGATTTAGGTGGTTGGTGCCAATGCGCGTTGTCTTCTTGATGCGTGCTACAAAACTGCGAAATTGGCGTCATCTATTGTGTGCTTGTAGCCGATTTTTGCCAAGAATTCCAAACGTCGGAATCGTGCGGAGAGATTCCGCATCTAGTGGCTGAATGGAAAGCTAATCGAGTTGCCATGTGCGCTTGGCAATGTAAATTTGGTGACAGATGTTTACTGATTCGCGAGAAACATAAAATCAGCTAGTTTATGCCGATTTTCACGGCTTAATTACAGATCACGTTGGGTTGGTAAATGAAGTCATATTTTGTGACATCAGACCAAATAGGGATAAAATGAGCAGGCATCCTTTGGCGTATCCTCGGCCATGTATTGCGTCTCTTTTGTTCCATTTACACAACTTAAGTCGGCGATGAGAAAGTTTTGAAAAGTAGGTGGAAGCATAGGCATGCAAATGACTTCGAAAGCCTGAGTTATTGAAGGCAGGCAGATCTTCAACACTTACTGACAACTTTGCGCTGCGATTTGCCGTCCCACAACGGTAGTATCCAAATTCCTCTTACTCTTGAAGCAAATCGCTTTAAGTTTTCATCTCATTACATCTGCTGCATTAGACAGTCAATCCTCCTTTTAAGCCGCTGGTGTCTGCCCTTAAAGGTAAAACAAACCTTATGTAAGAAATGTTCGACTGAAATAGGAGACCACATTTGCCATATAACTGATAAAATGGCCATAGCTGTGACCAGACGGCGATGATTTATTAAAAACGACAATTTCGGTGTTAACTTAAATTTTTATTGTTCTTACTAAATCTATTCTTTTGGCCTTAATTAAATGCAGATGCTTGCTGGCACATGGCTTAGAATGGAGCAGGGTATGCTTCGTTCCCTTTACGATTTCACCGATTTCCTTTTACAGTGAAAAAGAGCTCGTGTGAGTGCGTGACTGCTTAATTGTAACTGTCCCTATGTTTGCCCCTTTCTCTCTAGCCTTCGAACCCCTCTAGCGAACAGAGTGGTTTGGTAAGGGAATGCTTATTGGTAAATCTATGCTCTCAACTACCTCCTGCTCCAAGGGTATCTAACGGCTTCTTATTTGCGAGTTTAGTGCTCACCAACTACTTTCACCTACAGATGACTTAAACAACACATGCACTGCACTGTATTGTTCACGTAGTTTGGACGACCACTGAGGGTTAAACACTCCACTCTTTAATTACATATTCACAGCTAAAAAGTGATTTAGCTTGCACGTAGATGGTTCAGTTTTGAGGATTTTAGATGGATTTTAGAGACCTGGAGCAGAATTGTGATAAGGTCAACTACCATAGTGCATCCGCATTGCCTAAAAAGTGCAACAGAAGAAATTTTACGTTTAAACGGTTTTCCTACCCAATGCTAATGGTCAACAATGAGGATCAATAAAAAATAATAGTTGAACATTAATAAATAGGGATAATAAGCAGCAATCATCAAGCAATAGTGTGATATTAAAACTGCTACTTATTGTTGGTAGTAGCATCTGCTCCATTGATAAGCCAATTCAACAGCGGACTGCACTAGCCAAAATAAAAGCTAATGACCAGAAAATGCCTTGTTAAATTTTTTGTTAAGCAGCATCATGGCTACCTCTGTTTTCAGAATGGTTTTGACAACTCACATATAAAAATAATGCATTTCTGGGAAAGTACTAAGGACTATGATACACTGAATAGAAAGGTATGTTTTTTCAAGTAAGCAGATAATAATGCCCTATCCATAAAACTGCTGCAGTGCAAGTGCTCATGCATGCAATATTCCTTTCTTCATTTTGAAGGAAGACTAACAAATCATGCCCACATCTTAATAGAAAAGGGTGAAGACTATGCAGAAGAGCAAAATTTCAAACAGTGGGGATCAAAGCTCTTGCATGGTAAAAAATATTAGTAAATCACGAAGTAGTTTCCCTCTTTAAAGGGACGTCTTCCAAACCCTCTTTGATAATATTATTGCTTTAAAAACGACCCAAAAACTATCACCGGCGGTTAAGGGAACTTTCTGCACGTGAAAAGGCATTGGAGCCCTATGCATCTGGAAAATTCAACTGTATTTGCAATTCCCCTTACTTAATAACAGCACCAAGTGAGTAAGGACAAGGGTGTTTCTCATATATCCATAGATAAAATTAAGTAAATTTGCCTGGAATTCGAAGTTATGGACGACAGTTCTGCAGAACTAATGTAACTTTATCCTATCGTCTTCCCATTTTAGTGTCCTTTAAAACTCTATCTGGATTATATCCGGCTCGTGAAGGAGTTGAGGTGGTATGGTATCGTTGAACTTTTAAGTAATTCAAATCCAGTGCCTCCTCATTTGTAAAAGCATCCAGGCAAAAAGAGATTAAAAACCTACGAATTTGGTTTGTTTTTGACTCTAAGAGGGTTCAGCAACTTCTCCTTCTTTAATGGTTTAAAACCATTAAGTAAAAAGACCGGGCGCCAAAATTGGGCCTGCATAAAAATCCAAGTCTCTTCCATGGGTCAAAATTGAAGTAGGTTAAGCAGCATGGAGTCGTGCTACTTTGAATGGATTGCGAAGACAAGAATCATTATTTCTCAGATAAGATCCTTCCGTGATTATTCATCGTACGAAATAACGATGCTGATGTTCGATAGATGAGTCCTCACATAATTTGTTGTTCTTCTTGCATCTACCACATCCTTTCCTTTCACTCCACCAACAACGCATTTCGCACCATTTCAAATTTGCCCGTTCAGGCGATCAATGAATTTTCCATCTGCACCACGTAATCCATTCGCTGCTTATGATTTAAACCCTCAAAATACGCTTCAGCTTCCATTTATTGGAAATTCCTTTCCCCCACCTCCCCCCACTTTCTTAACCTCCCAGAACGTCGCGTTTTCGCTCACTCCCCTTTCACTGGCCGACATCACTCAGAGATGTACTTGAAGCGCTTCGCTTGAATAAGCTCATAAGCCACAGATCTATCGGGTACGATAAATACGTTTGATTGGAGGCAGCCTCAAGTCTCCGACACTCTCTATGATCCAGTCAAACGCCACGTCCCTTTGCTCACTCACACGTCAGAAAACGGGATTCCAACAGCAATCCGCCGTCTACTCTGCTGTCATTCAAAATTGACGAGAGGTCTACTCACGCCGGCCCTAGACGTCCGATAGTCAAAATAAAGGACAATGAGTCAGGGTAGATTCTCCTCTCTCAGTGCGTTTGCGTTTGGTGGGGTAGATGATATTCACCACACCTACCTTGCCACTTGTCAGCACCCTTTTTGAGCCTTCAAGGAAAATTTGCGCACAGTACTTTTTATCTCGCTGTCAACTACAACGAGTCTTGTTTTACACAAACAAACACGCAAGAATTACCTTTTCACAAAAACAGATGAAAGTTAACTTAGGCCAGCTTAACATCAAGGACCGGTACACAATCTGAGTGCATATGAAGTGGTAGAAAAAAATCCTGCTGTATTCGGTGTAACTTGTGAAATGCGGCAAATTCAAAGCATTATGAAGCACAAATAGACGTCGATTAAACAATAGGGCAAGGCTCATTATGTTCCCGGGCACTCTCCCCCCACTTTGGACCCCTATGACATAAAATGCAAGGAAAGGTGGGCACTAATTCAACCCGAATGAGATATTTTACTTTCAATAACTAAAAATTTCCAGATCACTGCACCAATCTTTACATGACAGTGAAACAGACACACTTCGCAGTGTAACTTTCAAATCCCGCATATTTCCCAAAGATGTTTTATGTATGATATACCGGCTGCGACAAAGTGGCTTTCGGGGAAGCCGTGCTTAAAGCCTAAAGCAGTTTAGCCTACCATTCGCGTCTCGCAGATCCTATACGGTGGGTGAGTTGCAAGGATTCGAAAAAGCTCTGCTCTGCCACTTGGCGGGTTGCTACCTGTGCTTAATAATGCGTAGAATCAGTCACGCCCTTTGATGCATAACCCACAAAATTTCCTGAAATTCTCTTCTACACACCGTCCAGAGTGAAAATATTTGAGTGTACAGGGAGAGGGAGTAACTTTCTTGACAAAATTCCATTTCTCGATTCACAAAATTATACCATATCTGCAGGCATTGTAGCCCAGCAAAAGAAAGAAGCCGATTATAACAGATTTTTTATAGATATTTTCCAAATCAAGTTATGGTTTGGCGATTTGTTTGCTCCGTAGTAAAATATGTGGATTAACTTTTACCAAATAATTCCCATTGATTAACAAGCGAACCTCAAGCAAAATAAACTTACAGCACACAAAGAAAAGCAATTACTTGGATGCCACCGATAATCCGTAAATATTACGGTGGTCAATTTGCATATGGCATTGTCCGCCACAGCAGCTATGGCTGTTCTAGTTAATGGAAGGAATGAAAAAATGAGTCTCAAATCTATACATTGACGCAAACATATGACAATTTCGGCACAAAATATGGAACACGGACGTGAGTACATCTGCCCGACATTTGCCAAACATGATGGTCATTAGAAGATTAGATGGAAAAAGCTATTGCCAGTGCCGTGACAACAAATTAAATGCGAGGGGGCAATTTTATCAGACCTACTTCATCAGCTTCTGTTTTCATACACATATTGCTTGTTCTGTGAAACCTCCTGTCGAGCTCTACTGTGCAACAACACTGTCATGATTGACGCCTTTCCTGCGACCTTTCGTATTTTAAGCCACCAAATCCTATCCTCTACCTTCCAGAGAAGGCATATGGAAGCATGCCAGCAACCATATTAGTGTGGCATACCTGGAACTCTACAAAATTATACCTTCTGCCACACCAGATGCTGCAAACAGCTTTCCAGCGTAATTTTCCCAACACATATTTGCCCGACAAATTCTTAGTCTCCATTTTAATAGCTGAATAAATGCTTAACTATTCACCTCTGAATATGTCTCATTCGCTAACAGAAGTTACTTTCACTAATACGGTAAAAACGTATCCGAATCACTTATTTGGTGTCGTGACTATGCATGTGCCTGTATGAATGTACCTTCTAATTGGTGATTTTATCACATGAATAGAGGCATAGATGGTCGGATGCATTGTGTTATTCGCAGACAGCGGATGATACCTTACCGACTTGTTGATAGCGATAGCGGCGCTAACGTTCTATAGTACAAAGAGTTTCTTCAAATCACTCTCTTTCTTGCACACAATTCTTAGTTCCCATGTATTAAACCAACAATGTCTTGTGCAATGTTTAAACTGATCTTCTCTATCTAATAACAAAAGTGACTGATGGTAAGAAAGGATGCTTCAACTCTCTACAGATTGTAATCCAAATACTACATATGACTGTAACTTATAAAAACGCTTCTCTCTGCTCCTCGCAAATTTTTATTTGTTACTTTTGGGTTTCTTAGAGTTCTATTTGCGGTGCTCCCTCTACACCACACTCAACTATTCAGTCTCATGTTACACACAGGCATACCAAGGCGGGTAGACTTCTCAAAAGAAAATCCCTGTCTACTGACTACTCTGACTGGAGGTTCTGCTTTCCTCCTACTAAGCAGACCTCACACCCATAACACAAGCCTGTCATTCTACGAGCCCTTCAATATATCGCATACAAGTAACCCAGTGCAGCTTCCGCTTGAACACATGGCATTATTCTCTCAAGTTTTTGGAGACGACTCGCAAATCTGCTTGAATCATGGCTCCTTATTTACGCCTTCGGCATTTCCAATTACCGGAGGATCTGCCGATCAGTAATTCCAAATTTCCGATAGGTAAGACAAAAGTTAAGGAGAAAAGACAGATTCTCCTCCTTCGGTGCCTTTTTACTGTGTTGAGGTGGAAGATGTCTAGCATGTGCATCTTACAGCTTGCACACATTATAATCAATCCTTTATAGAAGTTTATTGTACAAGTCGTCATACTTTTCTCCCCATTAAAACAAGGCACACCTGTCACAGGACAGACATTTGAAGTTCCCTTTTTCATTCGGAAAAGTACAAATTTAAGTCGGGACCGCCTAAAATCCAAAGTGAATACCACATCTCTGCGTGCGAATGAGGTGGCCAGCGAATTCGTACTTCCATTGATATGTCCCATCACTCGGACGTCCTTGTCTGTGGCATTAAACTGATTCCATGCATTAGAAAGCACAGACGGCAGCATGTTCACCGACGGTGCAAGGCTCACTTCATTATCTGCAACATCCCTCCTATTTCAAACTCATGCGACATGGAAGGTGAGAATTACAGGACACGACTCCAAAAGTGCCTCCTCTAGACAGTGGATTGTTGGAACTCTCGTAAGCTATGCGTTAAATTTTTTTATCGAGCGTCACTTACCTGGTGAAGTACGGGGTTAAGGTGTTTGTGTGTGTGTGTGTGGGAAGTTAGGAGAAAGACAATAAGGATTATTTAAATTTTAAGCAAATGTCCTTAGCAGATCCCGTTTAGCGTGCTCTTGTTAATAATTATTATTGGTTGCCTGACCCGTATTTAGTCAGCAACGCTTTTCAAAATGGTTTTTCGATAAAAATTAGCTCCGAATCGTTCGATATTGAAGTACGTTCCCATTGACTCAGCATCAAATTTGATAAAACAAACGTTTACAGAGTTTTTAGCACTTTGGCAGAGGACTACAACACTACCTATTTAGATATGAAGCATTTATTTGTAAACTACACTCTAGCCGAACAAAAAGCTTAATTTTTATTAGCACAGATGATTTGGATTTCACAAAATTACTTCGTTATCGTATTTGACCGCATTAAAAGCAAATAAATGCCTCGTTCTTAAATTCGGCTCCAAATATTTCCGTTGCAATGTTTTATCGTCGAGGTTCTGTAGTAGTGAATTGAGTATATACATTTCTTAGTAGGTGGCGCTTCAAACTTCTCTCAATCACATCTGTTGCATTTAACGATGTCTATTCTACACGCCCTTAATATTATCTTTACTGAGTGTTGTACACTTCCTCGTTCCCTTCCAAATGGTGTGGAGGCACTTCCTCTCTTCCCACATTTCGACAACATGTTCTTTGGACTCCATTGTTGGACTCTATGGTACAACAACACCATTATGATCGACTCCTTATGGGCAAGCAAATTTCCTCATATGATAAGCCGCATCTCATGTAGCCCCTTTTCATTGAAACATCATGTGTTATGCAGTGATGCATCCCACTTTATAATACTTGGACTTAGAGGTCATCATTTTACTTTGTAAAAGGTAATATTAAATAGCTCTTGTAAAATAAAACCCGGGGTTAAACATATTTTGACAGTTCATCTATCCTCCAGTTTTTCCTTAATTATCAATTGCACGTCCTAGAGGTAAAAAGACCTGCTGCAAAGTTTACCAACTGCCATATGTATTGATAGTGTGTGGATCCGTAGGTGTGTTAAGTGTTGATGAATACAGGAACGTGGGATGTTTTGCCCTGAAATCTGACTTTTCATTAGGGCCGGAAAGGCAACCATTGAGTTCTCATCTATCATGGCCTGTGTTTGAAGGAAAATGCACCTGCTTTTCGAAATGGAGCTAGAGATAAAGAACGAAATAGAATAAGATTGGTAGTATGCTACGAGGTGAGAGAGTAAATAAGATAACACGTTTTGGGCAGAGGATATAAGAAATTAATGTACTCAAGTGAGAAGATGACAATGAGCAAATAGCTAGGTAAACTTGGCTTGCTCAGATAACCTGCAAGATTGTAAAGCTTTTGCGTGAAGAGAGGCAATTGTATAATGGGGGGAGCCAACCATGTGTATCATTTAAAGCTTAACATGGAATGCTCATAAAGGATTAAAAATAGGAAGAGGAAGATTGGTTTCTTTGCGAGTAATGAATGAAGTAAATTGCATAACTAGTTTGTGTTTATTGAGGCACTCACATTTCTCACTTGGAGTGTGATTTGCATGCAGCGGTGGAGGGCGTCATATTAGGCATGACGCTGTTGTGATGCATTTGTGTTTGACAATTCATTTTGCCCTACTGACCTATTATTAAGACGCAGTGAGAGGTCTTGAGTGTTCGGTTATTAGAATGAGCTGCACGGGCTTAAATAGACTAATCTGACCTAATCACCAGCTATGACTGTTTATTTGGTGGTTGGTTTGTTGTTCAGTCAGTAGTTATTGGATGGAAAATGAAAGATTTTAAACGAAAAAGAGTAATTGACTTGTGTGATTAAAACAAAAATCAGCTAACATTACTCAACACGATATGGTAAAAACTGATCAGTTAGGAGGCTTCTTTAGATTCGTTCGCGACGGGTGATGCGAACGTGCAAATGCGTAAGAAAAAGCAGATAAATGAACCGAGTTAATCAGCAAATCACACAGCATGTCCGAATGTAGATGAGGTGCCGGATGACATGACAAGTTACTTATGATTAGCCTCTTCAATACACATTCATGTCACTTGTGGAGGTTATTGGAATGTATTTACAAGACGATCCTGAGTTTAGATCTATTCATGGCAACTCAAATGGATACCTTTAAAGTTGATTGGGTCTCAGCATTGTAGGTCGGTATTTTAGCTTAGAAGTCGTCTAAAATGACATATTGTCATCACAATCCACAGGAGTTCTCCTTTCCTCGCACATTAAAATATTCACGGATAAAAATACGCAAAAATGCTGTACCTTTACATTTGGCTTCGCAAAAGTGCACAGGGATATTCAACGGATATGGAGAGAAGGTCCTCACAATACAAAAGATTCCATTTTACGATTTGGAATCTCCCCACACCTAGTGAAGCCTGAGGCGACACTCGTCTGGTTGGCTTGATTCATTTACCTCATGTTTTTGTGTAGAGTGTAAACAGACTTTGTAGGCTGAATGAACTATTCTCCTTCAATCCACTCCCTCGTTTGCTCCTTCAGTCATTGTCAAGCTAAGGCGAATAAAAACCGCCAAAGTAGATTACAAACCAGCAGAATTTTTCACATATGCACAATTCTTTGTATATTGACCAATAACTTGCTTCTTACAAATACTCTGCTGACTAAAACAGGGATTTTTCCAAATCTGGCAATAAAAATTATGTTAGCTCGATGTTATGCAAGAATAAAGCAGTTAAAAGAGCGCTTAGGCTCTAGCAAATTGCTGACAAAATGGGCTTCGATCACCCTTCAGACCTTGAAGTGGATCAAACTATGAACTCAAGTAGGCTCGAAACAAAATACCACAAAAGACAACGATAGTTTTAATATCAATAAACAGTTGAATTAACCTCTGAATATATTTGGATTCAAAATTTTGGAAAGAAACTCGCAGCATCTGGTGTGGCAGGGAGGTATAATTATTTAGAGTTCCAAGTATGACACAGTAATATGATTTCGGGCATGCTTCCGTATGCCTTGCGTGGAAGGTCGAGGATTGGACTTGGTGGCTTATGATACGAAGGAAGGTCGCAGGAAAGGCGTCAATCATGACAGTGTTGTTGCACAGTGGAGCTCGACAGGAGCATTCGTAGAACAAGCAATATGCACGTGGGAACAAAAGATGAGAAAAGAGATACAACGAGGCAAATATCACATCGCTTTACGAGGAGCTAATTAGTGCTGTGGAAGTGTTAGTAAATCGAGCACTAATCGACGATTTATACCACATTCGATACCTTAAATTTACTTATAATCAGGAAAGTTTTGATTCAAATCACCAACATTCTTACTTTTGCAGTCTGAAACGAAGAAAATTAATTCCAAATAATTTTTCGACAATTATTTACAGTCGCTTATAATTCGACGCACGTGTGCATGACAGTAATGGAACTTGGCACTTTATGTCCTAATAGTACAAGTGAGAATAAACCAAACTTTCTTTAACAGAATTCGTTAAATGAATTTCGAAAACTTGAGTTGCTTTTAAATATGGCTTGGTACATTTAAATCAATTTATATGACTTTACCAAACTTCTAAAGCCTTTAACGACAGAACTTATTGACAGCCTTCACTTTACTATGCACCACTCACTGGCATACTACTTGTTTGCACGAGATATGCCTAAAGAGCCGATTAATAGTTCCTCCTTCCCTAAGGAAAACGTTGAACGAGACCTTCTAAATGCATTTGCTTTATGCCGTAATTCCTTGTTATCTGTGCCCCAAAAACTGCCCGACCCACAACTTTCCCCGTTCATTAAAAGCGGCACCTCTATCATCCATGTCTCCCGACAGTTCTGACCAAGACTTAAGAGCCGCCTTGTGTTTTAGCCTTAGAGCGCCATCTAGACTCCACTTTTGGCATCCTTTATAGGTAATAGTCGATATTAATAACATATATATCATCTCCTAATTGAGACGCTTTGCGGTGTAGGGAGTAATTAGCTAAACGTCTTATCTGCTAGTCTACGCGATTCTTGACGGAATTTTACCACATGACAAGTCAATCGAAGTACTTTTAAGCACCTGAAGGCCATTTATGCTATGCGTGTTGTACTCTCCTTCGTCGAATTCCAGTTGGACCTAACAGATTTGTGAAGCTAGCTGTTACCATCAATAGGGCATAAATGACAGCTGTTACCTAGCTGACGAAGTTGGTTAATTAACCCCGTTCCTGTTTGTTCACTATCATGTCCTCTTAAATTGTATTTAAAGAAATTTGAGTTGAGTCCGTCTGTGTTAATCTTATGCCTCGGGAATTTGTGTCACAGCAAGGAAAACCCATTTTACTTAAAGGATTGACGAAAAGATACACGAATGTAGTAACAGAGGTGTTAAAAAATCTTAAAATGAATCAACAAGCGAATCTTTCCCTGTGAATAAAAACTGTTGCACACTGTAACCTTACCCATACAACCTCAATAGTGTAAGTCGTCTTTATGTGATGAAGTAATTAAGTTCGTAGCCACTGCAAGAATGGCATTGAAAAAACCATCCATAATGTATTGAAAAGGCGAGATGATGGTAGACTTGTAGCGGTGAGGGTGTAAGCATAAACACTACCTGGACGACAATTTGAGTGTTCGACCGGAGCAGTAGGTAGCAAGATTTGGGTCGGACTATTCCGTACTTCAATGTGTGTGGTAAAGAATGCGACAAGTACCACTAACCACAGCATTTATTGATGCGACTGTGAATAGAAAATAAGTTTGGATTCAAAATTTATTTAGAAGGTAACAAAAAAGGTTTGAAGGTAAATATCAAACCGAAATTTCGTTGCAACAAACTTCGAACGAATTTCTAAATTAGCTCAATTTTGATGTTTTATTTAAAACCAAATGTAACGTCCCGAGAACCACTTGAAGGCAAGAGAAGGCAGAATACTAAGGTAGAGAAATGAGCTGCTGCCAATGTGGCCACTCCTGTAACCCTCCCCGAAACCAGCAGTCCAAACAGACAAAGTACTACACCAAATGCCATATTTGCACATTACATATCGGCAGCGGGAATCAATTGCAAGCCTATTTCAGTTTGCTATAATATGAAGCTAAATGAACACACTTTTGCATAAATTACCAACAACTTGCCGACTTTTATAAATTCTAAAGCCTTTCAAATAATTGTATTCAATTTAGCCTATAGTGAGTCCGTTCAGCGCTCACAATAGGTCAGAATAAACCTCTAAGTCTTTTTAAAGATCTCTGGACAATACTTTGTGGCGGGCGATACTAAGATAATCGTTGCTAGCAGCTCTCCAGTGGCAGGGAATATGCCTAAACGCGCCTCTGAATAATTCCACTTTTAGTGACTGTCGCCCATAGGCTTTAACGTGTACTTGCTTCAGCTCGTACTGCCTTCATTGTGTAAGTCCTTTGGAGTGTCCAACTCGTAACTTCTCTCTACACTTCTGAATGCGACGTTTCCACCACTTGCGGCGTCCTGATCATGTTGATCAAGCCTTTAAAGCTATATTTTTTTCCCGCAAAAATTTGGCATTAAAGTCTCACTTTCACGGTCAACACCGATCAATACCTAATCCATACATCACAGATTTTACCGTCAATATGTGTCACTTTTGATGTAAAAATAGATCCTTTAAATGGCACAACCATTACTCCTCCTGCACTCGCTGTGATTTTACTACATAGCTGATCTAAATTTAGTGCTCAAGCACATTAATGTCAACTGCATTACAAGAGTCGGTAGAAGTTGGTGGAACTTGGCAATGCTAAGACTCTGTTATCTTACACGCGTTCTACAAGAATACTAACTGGACCTGGAAAGTGCCATTCAAGTTTGTGTGCCTTGCAAAACGCGAAATCACAGGGTTTTAAATTACTTCTGCTCACCACATTTAAGTCGCAGCCATAAACTGGATGATAACTGTCTTTTCTGTCTAGCAAAGTTTCAACTAACCCACTTCTTTGGATAAGTCGCACGAAGATACAATCACGTTCGCGCATGCTACTCACAACTTGTGAGGCAAGATTAAATGTCAAAGTGGTCAACCGTTCGCAGTTATGTTTTGCATTAGTGAAGAAACAGTTACGCACTTCTTCAAACGAAAATTTGCAGGTGCAAAGATAATTTGGTGAAACATACGTGAATCGACGACCGTAATGCTTTCAGGCCAATATTTACAACTGACAAGAACTTGCCAACCTACTTCTGGGTGTTAGGAAATTGAGCCACTTGCGAGTTGGTCGTTGCACGGCAAAGCTAACCGACCTCTAAAGCGAAACTCGGTTTTGGTCATATCACACACGAGGCTAACCTCGTATGCCAAGAGAACCTTGTAAACAAAGTGTGTGGTGATCGTGTTGTGACAGAAGCACAATTTTAACAGTGCTATTGTGTTTGTCAATGTATGATCACACTTTGTTGTTGGTCCAAAAACCTATCTTTGGTATGGTCTTTCCGACTTGAGAGGGAAATGAAATGCATTGCCTCTGGGGTATGGTCTCTTTGCCTTTGTGCGGAAGTGTTCATTGCACGGACTCTTGGTCATTCCTGCTAGGAAGCTACTCAACCAAATACGCCTCTGGCTACTGGTAGTGGCACATGATGGGCTATATCCATGTCTTTTGCGTAGTTGCATTCAATGCTGCTACAGAATTAGCTACCTTGTGCAACTATTCAACAAAATACTGGTCGTTGATCCAGTACAGGGTATTTTAGCGTTAGCCACGACTAACCATGACAGTTATTAACAGCGGTAGAAGCTTATTTAATTCATTTGTTCTACTTCTTTTCGTACTTTTCACCATTACTTCGATGCAATAAACGGCTTTAAAGGAAGGCAACAAATTGTACGCCATTTTGGCTGGCCTGAAAACAAGGTAGCGGACCGTAGGATTAACATATGAACAGACTACTCCTCCTTTTCATAGTTTGGATATGAAATTTACACTTAATTTTGTTTAAATGGCTCTAGGTTAGCATTTTGTTGACAATTTTTTACGATGATGAATTGAGTTCGTGTAGTTGGATTAGATCGCGTGTCCAAAATACGTTTTAGCACACGAGTTGTCCCCGCTGATGTCGGCGGCAACAACCATCAACATTCTCTACTCAGCGCGTTGCATTTATCGTGTTTACTTTCCAGATGGTAATGGGATTGATGTGTCGTTGGACATGCTCTACAATTCCCTGTTTCCCGATGTTTATGAAATATTCTACCAGTGCCCTTGTCGGGTTATGTATCTCTATTCTCGCATCATTGCCGACAGAGTACGAGCAAACAACTTGCCAGCAATACGGAATCGCGCTCGATTTTCTCCCTTTCACATAGAGCGAGCTGATTTGTACAATGAAGAATTTTACTGCATAGTACTTCGACTCCGAAGTCGGTATCGTACTCGTGATTAATAACTATAAAACTCCTTCAGAATAATATCACGAAAAATATAATTTAACGACGGATTTTATGTCTTATTTTCGGTAGCTTTCAGAGGTTTTAATGTGTTATCAAAGACGATAAATAGCATCGTTGCACAGTTCATTGCTTGTCTTATGCTTAAGTTGAGTGTCCACCAATGGGTGCATTGGAGCATTTAGCAGAAGCTTCCAGGCTCCTAAGTACAGGTCTGGATACACAGAGACGAGAGATATTTTTACACCAGAAATCTGACCCCTCATCAGGACCTGAAAGACGATCAGTGAGCTTCCTTACACAGTCTACATTTGAACGACAACATCTCGACTTTTCTGTTTTAAGCTAGCACGCGGTCGTTAACGTGTAAAAATCGGCGTGGAGAACAGATGTTGTCAAACCACCTCACTTCGTGTCTCGCCACCGCATTCGGAATGTAAATGAAGTTGTAGAGAGTAACCACAAGCAAATGACTAGGTGGTGTGACTTGTTGTGTCATCTTCAAGCTGGTGAAACTTGCGCAAGATGGGAGCGCAGCCATAGGGGTCATTCAACGCTTAGCAGGAAACGCTCACAAAGCACGAAAAAAATTAGGAAGAATAAGAATGGTAGTTTCCTTGCGAGTAATAAAGTGAGAGGATCGAACACGTCTTTGTGGTTAGTAAGTCAGTCGCAATAGTGGTATGTTCTATGCCAAGCTTGATGTTGACATGATGCATAGGTGTTTGACTTTTAATTGCGACCCACAGGTTCACGGCTGAATTACGGGGAGCAGTCTTGATTAGTCGGTTGTCACATTGGAGTAGACAGACCTGGGTGGCAAAGCTGCTCCAGTCTTTTTCATTTGTGATTGCTTACTTAATGGTAGGTTGGTCGGTTGGTAAATTGAGAGATGCCGGATTGCAGATAACGCTTTCCGATCAAAAGTTTGATACACCCTCTTTTCAATCGACAAATTTGTTTTTGAAGCCGTGCGCAAACATTTTGCAAAATTGCATTCTACTTTGAAGCTGGTGCGTAGCTGGTATGATGACACTAAGGACTGTGCTGGAAAAGAAGGAGCAAATTAACGAAACGGTTATTTAACTAGTTGGAAGTTGTGGTCATTGCAGTTTTCTACTAAACAACAAGATGACATCTGATATAATTGCTTTCAGCATACACAGATGAGCAAACAATTGCCTGGATGAAAGTGTGTGAGGAAGGAATCAGATATAAGTGCACTTTTGCTGCTGCATTGAAGTAGAGGTGGGAGTTCGCAAGCTGGATAAATAAATTAGGCGACACTGCAAGGATTGATCTTAAAATGCGCAAAGACAGGTTTGTTCTCAATCACCAGTCACGTTAGCGCAACCTCGGCAAACAGACGTCTTTAATGGAGCCCTTCCCTAACGAATCATATGACTAAAGGCCCTCCCTGCAATCTAAGCATGGCTCATTTCCATGCCTCCGGCTCACAACACCACCGCAGCTTACCATCATTGGCTTCTTTTGCCTCATTATCTCGTGCTTTGTGAGCGTTTCCTGCTGAGCGTTGAATGACCCCTATGGCTGCGCTCCCATCTTGCGCAAGTTTCACCAGCTTGAAGATGACACAACAAGTCACACCACCTAGTCATTTGCTTGTGGTTACTCTCTACAACTTCATTTACATTCCGAATGCGGTGGCGAGACACGAAGTGAGGTGGTTTGACAACATCTGTTCTCCACGCCGATTTTTACACGTTAACGACCGCGTGCTAGCTTAAAACAGAAAAGTCGAGATGTTGTCGTTCAAATGTAGACTGTGTAAGGAAGCTCACTGATCGTCTTTCAGGTCCTGATGAGGGGTCAGATTTCTGGTGTAAAAATATCTCTCGTCTCTGTGTATCCAGACCTGTACTTAGGAGCCTGGAAGCTTCTGCTAAATGCTCCAATGCACCCATTGGTGGACACTCAACTTAAGCATAAGACAAGCAATGAACTGTGCAACGATGCTGCCTATCCCCTCTTTGAGCGCATGATTTATAGAACCGCACTAATCACAGTGGATTTATTACAAATAATATTAAAGTGCCTTGCATAAAATTTGCTGTCCTATATTACTTTGGGAAAGCCCTTTACGACTGGCTATAACAAAAATGCATGGTCATTTTGACTTGTGAGTACCATAAAGTAAAATTCTTCGTCGTACAATTCGGCTTCCTCCACGGTGAAAGGTGAATATTGAATGCGTTGCTGTAAGAAAGGGTAATCGCTAACTTGTACAGAGTCAACCATAATTTGGGAAAAGAGCCACATAATTCTACAGGGGCATTGGTAGAACAAGTTACATATATGCGGTAGCAAAGGATGTCGGAGTATGTCAGACGATACAAGAAGTCCGCTACCATCCGGAAAGCTTAGGTAATTTGTGCAGGAAGCAGTGAAGATAGCGCTTAGCGTTGGCGAAATCGGCATTAGTAGATGTCTCTGAGGTGATCACGCCATTCTGAACTCATGTCTTGGTCAGAAGTGCGCGAACTTGACTCGCCATCGTGAAATATTACCATTGAAACATAGAATTACGACAAATTGAAACAAAGCATCAAACGGAAATCCAAACCCGATCATTATTCTGGTAAATAGGCACACGTCGATTAAAGGTGTGCTGTACGCTGTTATTAGCAGCAAAGGTGGGAAGAAAGCTAATTTCATTGAATATTAGCCCAACGCGCAATGAACAGCTTTGTTGATAAGGTGGTTAGAATATGCCTTTTAAAAAATTTTTAAAGTGAACAAAATATTCCACTTTATTAAACGGCAACTTAGTTAATGCTTGATATAAAAGTAGTTATTGCGTTGTACTGCAATGTGATGGGCTTCGATGCGCTTAAGTAAAACTTTAATGGATCAGGCATGCAGTAAAATTGTAGTAAAATAAGCGGATTCATAGCTGGATCATTTGCTTTAAGAATGACCAGCAGAGGTTTTAGGCAGAGCATTCAATAGTGAGGGCTTCGTTGGGCTTCCCAATTTCCCAAACTTGTCCAAAGTACATTGTGCTCCTTCTTTATGGCAAAAGCTTCCAAATACTACCTAATTTACCTCTCATTCTAAGGAGCCTATACTCATGATTCATCATAACAAACAAGGCATCTTTTTTATTTTCTTCAAAAGCATTTCATTTGGAAGCAATAAAAGCATATCTGTATCCTCCTTTCCTTGTTTACCTGGGAAGTTTATTGGTAGCTGCTGGGTATGCTAACTAAAGGAGATAGTTACGATCACGAATTGACTTCTAGAACCGCTGTGCTACCACTATTTTTCCCAATCAGCATATCAAAATACGCCTTCTCATCAGCCTCACATCTCTTGGAAAGTGAAGAGCAACATGACTGAATATCCATTTTGACTCTGGACAAAAATTCTCCTTGGGCGACAGGCCATCAAATAACCCTTATTTGCGCAGTAGGGGCGTTCTTCTCTCTGATGCAAATTACTCTTAATCTATTAATATGCGCTTAATCAGCCGATCCACTGATCAATCACCTGACTTACTGATCCCTCGGCCAATTGAACAACGTACCAACCAATTAACAACAACTAAGCAATCACAGATGGCACAAACTGGGTTAAATTTGTCTACCTGGATTTATTCGTCTGAATCTCAAAACGGCCAATTAAATTTTCTCTATACTTTTTAGTGATGAATCAGTAGGACGTAATGATTTGACACACATTAACACTACACGCCATCATCACGGTTAGCACAATTACGGACCCAAACTTCACTTGCAACTACGGTTTACAGAAATCGAAAGCAATTGCCTGTAATGTATAAATGATTATTAATATTTGTACATTTGTTATTTACCTTTGCAAGCTTAAATAGCAGCTTTTACTTCTTTATCCCATTGCTTAATAATCCGTATGCTTCATAATTCACATGCTTCGTGGAGGGATTGATACTGATAGCTACGGCGTGTAGCATGACGTATTCTTCCATAGTTATATTCGCACAGGCTATACTTCTGCATGATGGTACGATCCTCCAAAGTTCTCTTCCCGAACACTAGATCTTCTGTCACTCATGTCACAGATTTCAGGAAGGACTTATACAGCTGGAATGGTGACAATGGCAGACTAATCAAATCCAGCCAAACAATATTCTTAATCCATTCTACAAGTTCGTAAAGATTTGCGCAACAAAAGGAAGGCATCTTTTGAATGCCATCAAAACTGTCAATCTAAAACAACGACAACAGATGTGGTATGCATTCAAGCACATACTTCTTCGATCTTGTAGGTTCAAGGAGTGAGCCACCGTGGCTTAATCCCACTGTTAGTTGCAAATACGTGAGTAACGGAGATGTACCAAAGACGAGGTTTGAGATAGATAGGAGAAGTCGAAGTGGCAATCTGATGCATTTGGCGATGTCGGATTTCGATTCTACAGGCTGTGCTTTTACTGCACAGAATGAACTTTTAGACATGCCTCCTTTGTAGTTCTAGGAAAATTCTTAAAATAATATGCCACTAAACGCCCCTAGAATCTTCGCCTAGGCATTAAATCATACTATAAAGACAAATCACTACAGAGAGAGGCAAAGAGGGTCGAGAAAGGAATGCATTAAAACAAGGGACAAGCAAATCAAAAGACTAAACAGGATCTCGATGCCAAATGTCCCAACGAGGCGGATCTGATATAATGCATTTTAATATTTATTTAGCTCCCAATCCTTAACTCTTTATCTCTGATATCGCATTCAGATAGACGCGATGGTAGATGGGGTCGTGAGAAGGGTTAAACGTACTCCCCTGGATCGAAGCACTGTCGAACCATCCGGTACCTGTGATCGCCGTAAGCGTTGTGAGTGTAGTGGTACTGCTAACGTGTCATTTTTGAAACATGCTTCTTTGGGACGAAAAACTATCCGACAAAGGATCTCACACCGACCACATTTGTCTGGTTCACCGCAGCGGAAGGCCTTAATCCGAAACCCAAAGATGGCGCTCGTGTGGACCATGGATAAATGATAAAGTGTCTGCAACAATTCCTAAGAGAAGAGTAGCGGATTCTTGTCCTTAAGGAGAGCAACGTCTTGTGCTGAATAAAGACTCTGCGTTACCCGAAATTATTCTACATTTGAGCTCCTCAAAAATTAATGCGTTTGATTACACCTTACTACTCATAGCTCAATTTGGTAAGATGGCTTCCTAGAACTGGAGAAGCGTATTTGCTAACGACTGACGTTAACTTTTATTGACGGTTATTAGGACAACTCAATTAAAACATTTGTGACAACCCTAAGTAAAGATAGAAATATGCATATTGGCTGGAATTCTATCCATGGATGTTTTGCTGTCAGGTCCATTCACATGTTTAGTGATCAGTATCGTCATAATCGCCAAACCAAAACGTATAGTTTTCTACAAAGTGAAGAACGTTTTAAAAGTACCAAAAAATCCTTAACGTCCGTTAGCGTTATGATTTTACAAACTAAAAAATCATCTTTGCAGTCAGCCGTATCGCCTTATTTAATATCATACTCCTTTTTGTCCTTTCTACTCCCTTCAAAGGTGTACCAATAGATAGGAGTGGTTAATGCATTATTGAATGCCAAAGTCGGAATGTCTCTCCCTAGTCATTTACGCTCCTCCGTATCAGCTTTACTTGGAGGCTCAACCTTGCCAGCAAAGAGGATTTACTGTGATGGCATCCAACTCTTCATAGCCCCTTCTGGGAGTCGTACGCCCTACTAGGCAGTCAAAATTTGTACTTGGAATGCTGCCTTAATCTAATAAAAGCATGCTTTTAGATTTGCCAACTAAACAAAACCTTATTAGCGTGAGGGTGTTTACGATAAAATCCATTCTTAGAAATGAAAAGCAGGGAGGCTGCATTCTTGTATTTACTTAAGTACGTGATAAAATAAATAGGCAACACTGAAATGTCACTTCAGAGGATGGAGAGAGGGTGGAAGATTCTCTCACGGTCTATGTTAAATTTAACCGCACACAATAAACAGTCTAAACACCTCGCTATACAGCGATCCACGACATTTTCCTTACAATTGCGCTACTGACTAGAGGGAGGCAAGACTATGGCTGAGTCGAGATCCGAGACCATCACGTAACATCGGTTGCTTTGTATGCATGAAAGCAAGTGAAAGCTGTGTATTATGGATAGATCTTTCACTAAGATCATTGTATTAACTTAGATATGGGGCACTTTAAAGTAATCTCTTACCTTAAAGGCCTTACAAGTCTGCACTGCAGTAAAAGAAACTCAGTTTTTGCAGGCGATTAATGGAACAGATGCCTACGAAAACTGCATGCATAGGAAAGGCGATAATGTGTGTAGACGCTAAGGCAGATGTTTTATTACCACCTATTTCAACAAACAAGGTATTTCTTTTAACGGAAAAATGAATAAAGAGTGGGAAGTCTGTCTTGTTGCCTCATCTTCTGTTTTATCCATCAGACCTCTGAAACCAACATGGATACGTCTATTGCCAATAAGAAATGACGGCAATGTGAACAACGAACTGCGATCAGAAATTCGTTAGTGTGGGTCATCTTCTGCAGCTGAAATGATGAATGCCATGCTTAAATTTTAAGGCCAGCAATGAGTGAATTCATTTGTGATGCAAAGAAGTGGTAGAATGATTAGACTGCTGTAATGCTAGATGCTGCTGCCGAGGGTATAAGCTTTGCTTTGATTGCGAGCGAAGACATCCATTTGCTGAAGCGCGTGAGTATGCAAGAGGGCAAGGTCTGCACGTGCGTCACAGAACTTGACACCCTTTCCTGTCCTAAGCATTCATGATTCACAACGAAACCTTTCTTGTATCACAACGTAAGTAGAGCACTTCAAGTAGAACTCTAAGCGATGCCGGCAAATGAGAAAAGGACTGTAAGGGAAGCTAGCACTTCGAAATGTTGAGTAGACCTCTTGAAAATCGAGGTAGAGTGTAATCTGATGGTTACAATTATCGGTAGCAAATTTGATGCATCATATTCTTAAAAAATGAGTAAATCAAATTATATAAAGCAAACATCAGTAGGATGAATAAGTAAATATTCACTAAGGAAAGGCGATCCATCAAAGCATGCCTGATAACCGAATTTCTCCTTAAATCAAAAATCCCCGAAATCCTCAATATATAATTGAGAACAGCAACGATTTTCACGACAAACAAGTTATCTGCCGTCGACAGCATCTTGATTTACACAATCTGCATGTATAAATTAATAACGGGTCAGGAGATCCCCTATCAGTTCGTAATTGTTAACTAAACAGGGCAAAGATGTCCAGATCTCGCAGCGCATGCAGCATGTAATAATTACTTAACATTAACAACGAAGAAATGTTTTTCTAATCGTCTTATCACTTCGTTGCTAACATTTCTGGCTTAGCGTTTATCTGGTATTACCTGCTCGATGTTAACTTTGGAATAGTTGTAGGATAATGATCACACTAAGGTGCCATAATTAATCGTCTTTCGATTAAGGGCCTGTTTTTATGCTTTGAGGTCATAGAATTCCTTTCATATGACCAGACAAAAAGATTGTGACTTCTTTTATTTCTGCTTGAGGCGAGTTTTGGCACTTCACCAGGATTGCGAACCTGTTTACAATTTAGGAGTTTTGAGAAGGAAAATGAAATCAGTGGTTGGCTAGCTGGATGTTGACCAAGATTGCGGTCCAGGCGCGCAGGTTTAAACATAGAGTCTGTACGACCTGTGAGTTTAGGCTGATGAAAACCGGGTAGGATTGTGTCATGCAACGACAATTAAGTGCTTTATGAATTTAGTCACATAAACTTACCAAAGTTTTTAGTTTAGATGACTAGTCAGTCAGTGATTTTATTAGGTAAAAGTGTGTTATGAACAATCTTTTCTTCACAATTCGCTTTTATTACGTCGGTGTACATCTAGGTTAGATACTATTTTGTTAACAACCCATGTGCTGGTTGCATAAGTTTTAAGGCGTCACAGTCATAGGATTGTTAGTCGTGTTCCTATATCACTTAGGAGTTAGTAGTCACCTCCAGTTGGTTGGTGAATGAGACCGCTCCACACCCTTGATTACCATCGAGATGAGTTGCAACAATGTAACTTTGATAAATTAGAGGCAATTTACATTCACATCTTGCGTTTTTGTGATTAAAACTTGCAGGCAAAAGTCAAGACATTAAGCTGTTGTTGACTAATATACCAACAATAGCTGAGTCAATTTTATGCGAATCAAAATTTGATCTTATTGCCGGAGATCTCGGTGGTTGTCCGAACCGGACTGCGAACAAGATTGGACACCGACTATCCTGACGATAAGAATATTTTGACGATCTTATCAATCCCTTTGTGCAAGAGGATAGGCCAATGTCTGCAAATTATGGAGCGCCAACTCATCTAATGGATCATTACCGGATATGATTCTATCTTTTGTGCCATGATTAAAGTTAAAGATAAATGCAATTTTAGGGCGATCAAAGCGTTTCGCTGGATATTGAGCCAAAATGTGCGATCGGAGTCGTGGTATAATGTTTACCATCATCGAAGCCATCAGTACAAATTAATGAACCATTTTGCTTCAGTCAAGTCTGCATCATTGTGCTTCCTTTTGTTGCTGAAGGTTGCTTACACTAAAGGAAATTTTTGGCGCCATCATATTCACTCCATGCAATACCCCCTTTTATTTGTAGCTTGATGCTTAGGCTTTTTTAACTTTTCGCTAAGTTCATTTATTATTCGTTTTTGCACCAATGTATAACCATAAGAGATACGCTGTTTTCAGTCGCCGTGCTGGTGAGTTTAGAGTTACGGAACATTTCGTTCAAAGCTTAATATGCTTTCCATTAATAGTTTGTGGCGACAAAGTGCACTATAGTCTTACGCAATTTAAGACACCTGCCCTCATAACAAAGACCGTTATTCAACTTTTTACTTTAATTTTACTTGCAGTAAGTTATCATTTTTATTATCATTACCAGCGTACTCTAGTTTAGCGTATCGAATGCATGTGGTTATAAATTCTCTTGATGCTTGTGCTCAACCGGACTTTTACACGAATATTTTACTGTCTTAGAATAAGTAACGGTGTAGAATCCAAATTCTTAATAATTGTTACGTATTTAGCCCCATGCATAAAACATCCCTTGAGACTATTTAGAGCTTTGTTTTGGAACGAAGTGCCTTCAGTCCTTTGACATGTGTGACTTGTACATTTTCCCTGAGCTCTTAGAGGCGGAACCTCCATCACCACCTTATTCTAATCATTCTGATCGAGATTCAAAGGTTTTCTAATGTTTGTGTACGGGGCAATCTTCGCACCCTATGGCAAACGCTACACTTATTGACTAAGCAGTTCTCGATATAGCGCACAGTTCGCAAATGTGTTACTCGGTACTTCGTCTTCTTTAAATACTATAGTCCTATATGATCGACCAATTAATAAGTGCTCGAAAAAGTTCAGTATCAACATTTGTAATAATTTTTCTGAATTAGAGAAATTTGTGAAAGTTATTGCTATGTGCATTTAAGAGCGTATCTATAGTCTATTATTGAGAACTTGCCCATCTCGACTGTGAGCGGGCGGGCGTACTAGATTGGCAACTGTCGACAGCAAGACAAGCTGCGTGTTTGTAGAGCATCTCCATTCTCTAAGGTAGCATTGCTGCCTCTTGATCTCCACTAGGGCATATGTTTTGGCCACCAAAATTCGTATCCGCAGATGACCAGCTCTGCAGTATTAAAATGACATTTGCAGATGCTGTGATTCATATTACAGACAGTCTCTTCATACTCGTGAAAAACCAGACTTAATTAACACATTGTCGCTTTGGAATACTTACTCAAAACATCGGACTGCAGACATGTGAAACACTTTCAATAGAGTAAAGTGGGGCACTAAAATTACTCGTCAATGACGGCTCGAATTTCGTAGATTTTCATGGAAGATTTTAGTCTCATTATAAGGATTACAATATTTGAGGAGAAATTTGTAGAGGATTCCTCCTCTTCCTTCTGATCACCCTTGTTATTAGAAATCTAGACACGCTTCGACATATTTATTATGGGAGGAGAGAGTAGAGCGAGGCCTGGTAAGAGAGTTTAGGACGGGGATGTGTCACGCTCCTGGGAGTCACCACGCCGCTCCGCTACCAGATTCAAATTGTTTTCCCGCCACCGATCTACAAAACACATTTAAAGAACATAATTATTACAAAATTAGCCAAATATATAGGACCTAATTAGGCTACTACTAATTTATGACAAATATTGATACTTCTTTTACTGCACCATTGGCGTAGATTCTCCCGCGAAATTGCACGAGAATGACGCTTCTAACGAAGCAATGATAATGGTAACATTGCGAGTTAGGCTATCAATTGTGACCACATAAGTTAAAAATGAATTCATTTAAAGGTACTGCTTAATAAGAAATATAAAAATTTTAATCCCGTTAATGCACATCATGAATTCCAAGTGTGGTGTATCATTATTTCTTCATCAAGGTAATGCAAGCGTGCAAAAGTTCCTACCATGGAATAAGAGAAGTCCGTTGTGAGCAAGATACTAAGCAGTTAAAAATTTGGTAATTGTTAGGTGTTTGCAATGTAAAGGGGTAAAAATGTAAAAAGTGTGTTTTTATTTAACAGTGAAAAAAGTGCGCAGAACTATAGGAATGAACAATACTTTTGTCAAAGTTTTCGTTTTAATGTCAAGTAAAAAATCAAAACAACTTTCAGAGGAGTCGTTTATACTTATCCTAAAAAGCAGACGATTTGACAATTTGATTACCTCGAACATCATGTTCCACCAATTGACATACCAGATCAGAAAGCAACATAAAAAATAACGGCATCACCGGCACCGTTATTCCAAGATTTCTTAAAATGGATGGCATGCATGAACGCTGTTTGATCTTTCCGTGATTCCCCATCAAAAGGTGGTAATCAGAAATTTCCCTCACGAATGTAGCTTTTATCGGCATTTGCATCATTGCATTAAAATCATGCAGAGGTTTTCAAACTAGATCATAATTCGCAAAGAAGGACTTAAATTTTACGCGTAGTGCGTCTCATAATGCCTTTACAAGTTACATCAGTTTTAACTAACTATTGTAGAGAAGACATCAAATAGAAGAATTATTAGATAAGGACTCAGATTAATCGCCTTTAACCTCTCAATGTTATTTGTTTTAAAAGTGTAATGCGAGTGATGTGGACCAGACATTGCCTTACATGCGACGCGGTCTTGAAGTTGTAACAGCGTATTTATGAGGGTACCCAAGATGGGCCACGAACCCCAGTTTGTAATACTTTGTTTGACTGCCGGTTTTCATTACGATCACTTGGGTGGTCGAAATGCCCTGGCCGGGTGAACGGACCTTCTGGCCGTGCCAATAGCCCCTATTCATCTATTTGCCGAACACATGCATGCACACTGCTCTAGTATTATGCTTTCTGTTGCCTTCAAAGTAGTCTCCGAACACTACACAACTATTATTGCGGGGGGCGAATAGAGCGGTAAAAGTATCATTTTTAGAAGTTCAAGATAAGTAATAGGACATTAGTCCGAGAAATACATTTAGTGAACACATTTTAACATAAACTAAGTAGAGTTTGAAGCCACAATGAAATATTCTCATTGAAAAGGAGGAATTAGTAGCGTAATTTGGTACATTCGATGCTTCTCTGTGAATAAAGCTCGCGTAAATTAAACAAGAAAAGTATTTAAATTGATACTGAAACTAATTTTGAATTAAGATAATCCCTAAATTATAGGCAATTAATTAGCAAAATGTTCGTTAAGTTACTTAACAACGTCAAAGTAAGCTTGGCTGGACAATTAAACAGGCAAAACAAATCGGTGTACTGCACATGAATTGGTTTCTAGTTTTTAATGCCTCTTTAATAAGTAGAAGATTCTACTTTAATTTGTCAGTATTCAAAGATTTTTGGGGCACTAATTTGCAATTTTTTTGAAAACTACTTCGACTCTTTTCATCCGTGTGGAGTAAAGTTCATGATTAGAACTTCGTTAATCTAAACAGTTCTATAATCGGTTCCATCCAGAGGTCGAGGCTTTCATAAACTTGGCATTATCTACGAATGCAGTACACCACGGAAGTAGCCTCTCTCATGGACACTAAATGCACGATGTCCATTAAATTTCCAGCTGGTTCTGAGCTTCATTTGTCGTCAGACCTACTCATGCATCCAGATTTTCAAGAGCTCTTTGGGTTGGTAGAAGGGTGCACTTGTCGCGTTGCCTGGAATGAGTCTCGGATTTTGATAGATTCTTTGTCAAAAGACCAATTTCCTGAATTTAGTGAACGTCTCGAATCCTCAAGCCTTTTTCTGGAGCATTGTGAAAAATATGCGGATAACTATTACTTCGCAACGCTTCGTTGGCACGATCAAGGCGCACCCATGGAATAGCTATTTTAAAACATTTGAGTAAAAAATTTGCTATTTTTTTTGTATGCTAAACTATCTTGCAACTTTCTAAAGGTAGTGATGCTTTTGTGCAAAATGCTGGCTGTATTATCTCTTTCCCCAGTTTTGGGACGCAGTAAGCTCGCATTTGCTTAAGCTATTAATAGGCGACGGAAATGCTAAACAAAACAAGCTTATCATATGAAATTGAAATTAGTTTTTATGAATTATACTTTTGGATGATTTAAGAGCTTCAAAGCTAGCTATCCTGGGTTGGATATCGAACTTACTTGGATTTTTTACGATTTATGAGAGATAAAACAGTCAATGTGAATGTTTTTAAAGCACATTGGGCAGCGCGTGGAGAGACAGAGGCTAACCTTTTGCATAAATTCACATATCCAAAAAGATTCTAGCTCCAGAATTGCACTTCATTGAACGTAGGGACTACGAACTCATTCGCCGAGAAACTTGACTTCAAAGACGGTGAGTGAGCTTTCTTACACAGTCTGTATTTGGGCGGTAAAACATGAGACTGTTCCTTTTTAGCCATTTCGAGAGCAAAACTGCGCATAGACTTTATTATTTAGATGAAAAGTACCTGGACCAAGGCGAAAAATAGTGCTGGCGTTCTAGCCCACTTTTAATTTAGCCATTACAATGGGAAAGGAAAAATAGGTTTTTTGTTAAAAGCGCTTTCTTTATTGAGACTGGACTAAAAACACGACTAACGGGCTCGGTGGTTTAACTGGCTTGCGCAAAGCCATGGAAAATGAAAGTAAGCACATGTAGGATGTAGGCCTAAAGCCAAACAATTTAATTAGAAGTCAACAGAAAAATGCTTATTGAGCGCCATAAATGTGTGCATCTACACATAGCACAACACAACGCCTAGGCGTCTTATCTGATTTTTAGCATATGAGATTAGCAGCAAAGTAGACGACGGCCACCCAGCACCATTGTTTCACGTACCAATTTATTCGACAACCTTCGTGGCTTCTGAAGGGCGGTAAGAGTGAGATGCATTGTAGACTTTATTTTATTTGCTGATTTGTCAGAAGTTGGTTACTTACAACTTTATAGGACTAGATTAGCTTCATCTGCATTTCACGACCGTCAATTACACATGACGAGAAAATTAATTAACCTCCATATTGAAATGATCTTCTTCTGCGAAGTGAACAAAGTTGAATCAAATCAATCTGATCCAGCTGGCATTGGAATCAGCAATTCTAATGTGACAGAGCATGAACGCGAATTGCAAGGCATATGGGCAAAAGCTTACGCAAATTCCTCCATTTTTGAAGGGCTTTTGTGCCTGCTTAAACTCAGAAGTGCTTGAACACACAAAATGGGCTTAAAATATTGGTTGATATCGTGATCACGAAGTAGGCAACTGACGTGCCACCTTCTAAAGCTATGAAGAAGACAGTCCAAGCTACTTGTGCCATAAAGGCACCTCCATTTGAAGTAAGTGCAATTACATTGTCCTGGAAGGTGCTTGCTTCGAAGGAGAGGACTTAGCAACTAGCTTGCTCAAGTGAATTAATGATTCTAAAATGTCAAAATGTGGTTGTCTGAGCATGCTTGTCACAAAAATTTAATTCTTTCCACCCCGAGCTGCAGTTTTTGTGATTAACACCTCATTTGTCTTTGACTCGGTCGAGAGGTCACACCTATCTTCACTTCAACAATATGCCCTACAAATGCGGTATGCAATGGAAACTGTCTCTTTCATGTACATTATGAACTGAGCTTCTATTTTGTTGGACATACCTATGCATCCTTATTTTCTAGAGCTCCTATAATTACTAGATCAATGCACTTGCCGCGATGTATTTGACAAACTCCTAATCTCTATTGACTACTTAACTACACAATTCTCTCCCATGTTTCAGGAACTCCTTTAAACTTCTAGCTCAGTTTTGAAAGCCCATGAAGTGTATGAGGGTGCTTATTACTTTGCGGTGCTTTGCGAGCAATGCCAAGATTTTTACGGAGTGGCAGTTAAAGAAATATTTTACAACCTAAAACCAAGTTGTTTACATACTTGCTTAACTACTTTAGGATTTTGTGGGATTGTCCGCGGCTTCAACACACATTTCTAGTGGGTTACTTGATCCTGTATCAGATTCGAGGTGCAGTGACTTCTCATTTGTCGTGGTTGGTAATCCG
Organism: Taenia hydatigena; assembly: GCA_036345935.2. Classification (NCBI taxonomy): domain Eukaryota; kingdom Metazoa; phylum Platyhelminthes; class Cestoda; order Cyclophyllidea; family Taeniidae; genus Taenia; species Taenia hydatigena. The sequence goes on from JADWOT020000003.1 coordinate 23,289,864, forward strand.
CAATGGCGTTTTCAATTGAACTGTTCGGGTTTATTTGGTGCTTTCACAAATAAAACCAGAAATTTAAAATAACAGCCTCAGTGCATGATATATGAACCCAGTGCAATAAAGTTGGCTTGGGGATACTTCTAAGGCCTTGGGATAGAAGCTTTATTATCTTTAGAGTGAGCCATTCTGAATCAAAAAGTCGAAGTTGATTAAAGACCTGATGGATTGTTTCCAATTACAGTGTCGGTAATTTGCAAAAGATGAGACATTACGAGTAATTGGTCCAAAACATGGGTAAAATGAATGCCTAGTTATGATATAGTATAATCACCCAGTCGTTCTACATCAAATGCACTTTCTGGTAGCTGGTTGGGAACCTTGTTACCGCAGTATTGCATCCATAAGTCGAAATTAAAGGTCCTAGACTTCTTAACATATGTCAGGGAACATGGATTGCAAATATTTTTGCACAGATTCAAGTTTTTTATTAAGAGCTAAAAGATGGTCAGTGAGTCCTCCTCTACACAGCCTAAATTCTCATTTGTGCCGATAAGATATTGAGTTGGATAATAGCTTGCATGCTTTAGACCATAGGTAGTTAAAACAGTAAAAATCTGAGTGTTAATGTTTTATATTACGCTGCATTCCGACAAAACAGTTATAAACCAGAAAAGGTCTTCAAATAAAAAATAATATCTTCTACTCGGATTAAAAGACAGCCAAGCTTGTCTGACTCCCTGGTTTTGACTTGCTATAGTGATCTACCTGCTACTGATATCGAAGGTAAGAAGGCGTCTACGAAGTGCATAACTGCAGTCATAGGTTTTATCTAAAGCGTTAAATAAATTGCATGTGAAACGCAAAATACTAAAAAGAATATATGATACACGCGTACTTTGCACGGATATTATAATAATTCACAATTTGCTTTTGAATTTTTATGGTAAGTAATAATGCTTGGCACTGATACTTGAATTTTTCTAGTGACAAACTAATTATAGTTAGAGGAAAGCCATGATGAGTCCATTGTCAGGTTTAAGCAGAGGACTTCAAGTAGACGTATCCAATCTAATGTGAACCGTTCGCGAATTTTTGTCTAAATAGTTAGTCAGCTGATGGATGGACCAGTCGGTTGGGCAGTCACTTAAATTAGGGCTGCCAAACTCGAACAGTATTGTGCGCGATAATAAATTCGACAAGTCCGTGTGCACTTTTGAAGAAGCGTGTTAAATTTCGTCTGCATTTATCATCTGGTTTTCACCATCGGCAGGCTGCCTTCATGTCTACGGTATGGTTGCGTTTGGTGCTGCAACAAATGTTTCTTTCATGCCCTCTTTCTCTACAAACTATGTATGAATGATGGAACGTTAAATATGCCATCATTTGCAATGATATATTGCAGCTGAATTTGATGCCGGCATTGCTTTACTCTTAACGAGATTAGAGTTTTTCATGAAAATCTTCAAAGTTACACGAACGAATTAACCATACCTGTTGCCTATTCTCTCGGTTAGCTATGGTCACCTGAGATGTTCGATAACTTCATTTGTAAGTTGTATTCAATTTCAAAACGATAAATATGCAGGAAAAATAGCGTTAAAAATGTCATTGCACTGACGCAATAATAGTCATTAAAGGACACAAAATCTAGTAAATTAACGCAACTGTTGCTAATGAGGGAATCTTACTGACAAATGCACTCTAAAAATGCATTTTACTTGTTCTGCAATCAATATCTGCAGAACCACTACAGTTTCCTACAATCATAAGCTATCCAATTCTACTTCACAATGAAGGTTAATGCATAAGTGTAGAATAAGAACAGAATTTTGCGTTTTAACTAGTTTAGAAAAATGCTAAAGATCAATGGACGTGTACAGGAAATTTATTGGTTAAATAAGGAAGGAAGCAGCAAAAATACTTCTCTAACGCAGAGCGCAGTGGTGTTTTTGATTGTAACATGCACTCACAAAGTCAACAAAAGCATTGCTTTTGAGTGCATTTAAAACGGCAGCATTTATTTTTCCTTTAAAATTTAAATGGCGAATTAGCAAACCAATTCAAAAAATATGCATCAGGCCAAATCGATAGTCGAGTGAGACCAGTCTGGTGCTGCAGAACATAAAGGCGCCCTGTCATGCATGTAAGCAACAACAGTGGCAAGCTCCGCTAGGTACGGCAAATTGTTGTGGGCATAGCTTTTTGAAGCGTTTTCGACCAAATTATGAGACAAAATAAAAAAACTGACAAAAATCGCTTTTCATACCTCAAATCACTCAGAAACCGTCTGGTATGGGGTATGGAATTGAAGTTTATAGTAACTCAAATCTAAAATCAGACCCATCAGAAGAGGTGGGTGATGTGGGTGCAATGGAGTGGACGATCCAAACAACTTGGACCATGGAAGCAATTATATCTGAAGCAAAGCTTCCCAAAAATTCTCACTCAAGTTGTTCATAGAAAAGGAGGAATTAGTGATCTGTTTGCTTGACACTTCTCGCGTTACTAAAGTGCTGTAAGTGACATTTATTTAATTGTGGTTGCCGAAAATATTTATTTAGTGCGTTCAAATTTACATCTACCCTTAAAAAACTGCCAAATAACTCAAAGGGTGCAAAAATATTTAAAAATATCTGGATATTAGAAAGCGCTACGTTAACACTTACTTTACAAATTCATGGATTTTGCGTTGAATTTTTTCAAGCAGAATAAGTTTTGCATTATTTTTTACCTATAAGAAAAAATTTGCATGATTAAGTAATTATTCTACGCAAAATTGTGTGCAATTCGAGATTTCGCATTTCCTACTACATTGAGAGTTCAGATTATTTTAACCTTAGCCACATCCACTAATTCAGTTTCAGCTTTTTTGCTTCTTTCCTGAATAATATTTGCATGCATTCTTGTGGCATAGGACCAACTCTGCCATCCTTTGCTTCCATATAATAATAATAATAATCTAATCCTTGTCAATAGTCACTGATGTGGTATCCATATTACTCCTCACTTTGTGACATGGATTGCAAAGTATGTTAGCAAACACAGGGTGGCCTGCCCAACTAGTAAGTGGATGCATATCTGTGCTTCAAAACCCGCACAACCAGTCGCATATTAGAGATTGAAAGAAAATTACAGAACAAGTTAAAGCGTTCATAAGTTGTCTGTGTAGATTCTACAAAGATGTGTGCAAACGGTGGAAATGATGTAAATGATATCATCTATTTAACCACCTAGTTCAGCCTCACAAAAGACAGGAGAATGGGGATCTTTGTTTTTGAAATCAACATAAGCAGAAGTCCTACTATTTGAAGTGCTGATAATGAGAATTGCGGTTTTGGTCAAAAAGTTGTTAATGCAAATCGTCTTTGAAATTTGGAACGGTGAATGATATGATAAAAGCGTGACTGAAATTGACTGGATTCAATTTCTGAAGGTGAATAGAGAGAAAGGATGGTTGGCTGCAGTAGAGGAAGAGCTGGCGCTAGATGACGAACACGATTTTCAGTCAGGGTAGCTGGCATAAGGCTCTGGTTGCCTGAAGGTTTGCGTACGCTACAGTTTTCTATGTAGAGGAGATCAAGAGATACTCGGGGTTGTTCCCACATCTACGTGTTTTACTGCCCGATAGACTTGCGTCATAGAGGACCACGTAAGCAGAACCTCTTAATCGAATTCTTGAGTGGTGTGGACAATTAAAAAGTCATTTAGCGAGAACTCACCATCCCTGTATGCTAAAATAATGAGGATGGAGAAGGGCTCTAGATGGCATGTCACAGAGCATAGTCTTTAGCTCACAGTTACCCTCATCAAGTGTTTTACACATTACTTATGAAACAATCATCCATACAACTAAAATTCATCCAATGTTATTTAACAAAGAAGAAAAAAGAAGGAACTCTTTAAAGTTTCTTGATGGGAAAAAAGATTTAAATGATCAAATACTAGATGACCTTTGTACTTTTAAAAGACAATCACCTTTCTTGCCTATGTCATCGATGAGGCTAACGAAATTAAGCCCTTGCATTTGTAAAGCCGAAAAAGCGCCTTGACCCCTAACTTTGTCACATGACACGTGACCCGGAGACGCGGAAAATGGCATCCTCTTTTTAAAAATTCTTTGCCAAAAGTAAGGAGTTCATTTATTGGTAAGCACGCTTATTTAGGAGAACCACTCTTGTCACTAACCCAATGATCCCGATTCTTGCCTTGCACATCTGATTCCGCTTTCCTATCAGCCAAGCCTTAATGGGAAAACAGACACAACAACAATTAAACACCTGGCTAGACAATTTGTACAGTAGAGTAAAGCCTCACTTGATTTCACCGACTAACCGACTGACCAACCATTGGACAAACAACCACGGATGATACAGATTCGATTGTATTTGCCTGCTCGGGCATTTATGACCGTAAGAGACCGTTCCTTTTCATTTTAATTTTGGTAGGACAAAGTGAGTTGCTGCGCACTGAATCAGCAAACTAACATTCTTGAGCATTGGAGTTTGTAAATAAAATTTAGCCTTTAAGAGTTTTGCATTAAAATTAGTTAAGAGGTCAAAACTTTCAATTTGCTTGACCTTAATTACACATGCGGCTTGTGGCAAAATCATCTCTCACATATATACCGAGTACATAATGCTCATTCGAGTTCCGCATGGAATTGACCTTCGATTGTTTAAAAACGCACATGTTATAGTTCATTACGAGCGTCTTAAGTCTTAATCGACCACTGATTAACACACCTCTTTCCTATGTTCCAAAACGCTTCCATACTTTCAGATTTGTTCTAGCTCACTGTGAAGTGTGTGATGGTGGATATTACCTCTTCGTGCTTCACACGAAGGGTCAAATCTCTCCCATAAAATAGCTGTGTAGAGAGTGTTAAAAACCTAGAGCAAAATTCCAGTGATTTGTTCAATGGTATTTTAATTTCGGGAAATCGTCTATGGTTTTAATGCATATTTCTAGCCGGTCCATCAGTTGGTTATAGGTTTTGAGGCCTTGCATATGTTTGTACTGACAATAGACAATGACAATTTTAATAGAGAGAAATGAAATTTAAGGCGCTCTTAGAAAAATATGACTGGGACTAAAAAACAGTCTTAGCACTGATAGTAGAATTGAGAGCGGTGGAGTTGACTAGAGAATAATTTTCGGAATCCACGATAAGTGTATGATGAAATTCGTTTCATTTAGCGATGTGAAAGATTGGCCACACCCATTATGCTCTGTCTACCTGACTCAAATTAAATACCGATATACATGGGAGAGGAATAAAATCCGAGGCTTAAGCAACCTTCATTTCGAAGTCACCTGTCATGCTTTTGCATGCCGCTTCCTACTGCTTGCTCAAAATCAACGACAAATAGAAGTTTTCAACGCGGACCTGTAATCGGATTGCGCTTTTGGATACTCATTTCGATATCCAGAAATAGCGTGCACTTATAACGCCAGCTTCCATTCTCGCTGGAACTTGTAATTAACCAACTACACCGCATCACAAATGGCTAGATTCAATGCTGTTCTTGTGAACACGCATTAAATTCATCATTTAGGCTTATAAAGATGAATCCCAAAGTTGTCACAGCTACCACGATGTTCTCATTTCTAAGATTCAGAAGTTTTGCCCTCGCGTATTCCCTATTTTCACTGGCAAGAAAAGAATACAACATAAAACACCTTTCTCTCAGTCTTTTTATTTGTAAAAAATACATCTTCGTTGATCTTTGTTCTATCAGGCGACTGATCCCAAACATTATGGGGCACACAGCCACCGACACGGAAAGATTCTTTGTGTTCCCAACTGGGCAACATGTGAGATGAACTATCACTCTGAGCATGCCAGCTTTGGGCAGTAATTTGTAGGACTCTCCGTGATTTAAGCATAAAAGTTTATGAGGACATAAGTGGAAGCCTGAAGCCTGCGTCTATGTCACGCACAAGGCGAGCACAGTGATCACAGAATTCTTTGGGTTAATGTTTGGATGTTTTCCATGTTTGCAAAACTTTTAGCTATGCTTTCTGATTGTCACCACTTGTGATTAACGCGTTTGCGCATGCATTTGGGCTGTCTTGGTAGGTATGTTCGAAGTAAGGCTAAGGCAAGTGCAAGAGTGTCTTTTTAAATCTTACAAATTTTACTACCCTTACCAGTCAAACTTCTAAAAAAGAAACCATTCACCGCCTGTCACCTGGATTACCCATATTTCCTGCATCGACCTTATTTGCAAATAGAGGAACTCCTCCAAAGTAGTCCAAGTTTAGAAATCTTAGCCTGACAGTTAGTCCTGCTAAGGGAGCACTCAAAATCTCTTTTAAAAGCGCTGCCCGAGTCCAATCAAACCGGACTCTCAGAGTGGATGCTTCAATAAATACTTACCCTGCAAAAAGACGTAGAGAACTATATACCTTTTCAGAAACCTATAGGATTTGGCGATTTGATCCCCACTTTTTGAAAGGTTAGAGGGAGTTGGATAGAGAAGTTGGCCGGCAGTCCAAGTCGTGATGTTCACGAAACGCATGCCAAAAGTATGCATGCAGATGCAGCATTTTTCCTCACGCTTAAAAGTTTTTACTGTTTTATAGTATAAGTGATTGGTATGAAAAGTTAGTGATAGTCTTTCAGCTGCAATCCTTATTACCTAATTATTCAAAAGCCTTCTTCTGATTATGGGTGGAGCGAAATTTAGAAATTAAATAAATTAGCCAACTGATTTTTAAGTAAATTCAAATGTCAATGAGTTGAGAGTTGGCATGGCGAGCCAAACAAGTATGCTAGTCTACTCTACTTTCACACTGGTAGTAGACATTGCACAGAATTTATTTAAGCCTTTTTCAAAGATTATATTATTTCCACATCACCCTAAATGCGTACCTGTGAAAACAGACGAATTGCAACGCTATAGTTCAGCAGGTTGCCATAAATAACTTCCAAAATGTAGTAGCCATATAGTAGCCCCATTACAGCCATGAATTGGTAAAAAATAAAAATTTACCTAATTAAATGCCTATCAGCATAAGTAGAATAAACTTCTCCCTGTATTACAACATTAGATAAACTGACGCTGTCAATCGAGCAGAAGAGGCGAAATTTATCCCACTGTCAAGCCCCCAAAACAGCCATGTATTTTTAAGTTTTACTGACCGACTATAAAATCAACTAACAAGCGAACAAATACAGGTTGTATGCATTAGATTCGAATTAACAGATTAGGCTCGAATCATTATATTTGTCAACTAGGTAGTCCAGGTTTCTCATTACAATCGGGGCCTTGTCGGTGGGGAGGGATGATTAACGGCCCACTTTCCAAGCGCGTCATCATCGTGCTCAACACGGCACGTCCCACTATTGCGCAAATTGCAATCTACAAGGGGCATTGGGGCGATCATTCATAATCAGGCACGCGTTCTCCCTTACTTATTAACTGCTAATGATTTTCCTCCCCTCTTCGTTTCTCTTTCTAAAAATGGCTTACATGCCCCAACTACGCTCAAATCTTGCATAACTTTTAACTGGTTAACGATGACCTAAGCAAATCAGACCACCAAAGCGCCAATTTTTATTTTCAAATCACAGTAACTGAAAGTCCACTGGAGTTGAACGGCGCCTGTGCCACGTTGTGCTTTAGTTTTTTTAGATAAATGTACTTACGGTTTTCGTTAAAGTACAAATCAAGCAGAGAGAAACTCAATGATTGTCATTCAGGTCAAACTGATAAGTCCGTTTTCTGAGCAAAAGTATCGCCTGTGTCCATGTTCACTGGCGCGTCCTTGGGGGTTTCAAAGCTTTCCTAACGCATGAAAATGCACTCACTGTTGTACACTAACCAGGCAAAAGACCACCACCAATCACTGCGAAATCGCTGCCTTCTTCCCCATATCCCTAGCACACTCGACGGACAATTGCACCGAAACTCCTAGCGATCTTCAAAATATTTGCCATTAGTTTTTATAGAAGCAATTTTCATAAATCAGCTAACATAAGATCATCGTCATCTCCATGAGTAAATATTAAAAAGTATAATTCTCCATCATATAATTCGGAGTAATCCAATCGAAAGGGGGAAAAACGAACGCGGTGTGATACAAGAGGATAATCTCTCGCTGGTAATGAGTCTACCATAATGATAGTATGGTTAAGCGAAACCCGGCAACGACAATTGGCTAACAGCCGATGGATATGTGGGAGCAAGGGATGACGGATTAGATCCAATGGCACAAGAATGCCACCGCCACCAGGTAAAGAGAGAGGAGTTGTGCAATTATTAGTAAAGAATGATGCAAGTGTCGCTGAATACGCCATCAGTGGATCCGATTAAGGCAATGGGAGAAGGATGAAACTCTGGTTCGTTAAGAGACGCACAAACTCAGACCGCAAATGAAAAAATTTAAAAATTAATATTGAACCAGAAAGATTAAACAAATGGTGAAGCAAACATTCAAACGTGATAATTTATAAGTAAATTTAAAGGCAATAACTTTGGAATTCTGAATTTTTTGCTCTAACAGTAGAAGAAAAGTTCTTTTAACTTAAGAAAGTGCAACGCAACGTGCAAACCTTGTTAATAAATTGTGAAATGCTTCTCACTTTTAAAATTTTGAAACATTTGGGAAAAACTAATACTTTATCGAATTGGATATTTATTTATTCAAACTTTTTAACATGCGCAAAAGACATCCGAAAGGACAACAATAGAGAGCTTTATGATACCGTTCTTTGGATAAGAAGGGAGAAAACAGACTCATTGTGACGCGCGCAAAGGCAATTCTACTATCTTTGTCACAACCACCGCTAAGAAAACCAATGAGTCTTGTTATCAAATTAAATTCTAGCTAAACTTGAACTCCATTTTTGCCAAACTCCTTAATTATGGACTGAGCATTTAGGTCTCCATCAAATTATATTTCAGTACAACCATTAAACATGCTATTTTACAGACAGCCAGATTCTAGTTCCGTCGGATCCAAGCGAAGACAACTTGAAGTTAGGTACAGTGACCTCACAACTATAATTTACCAAAGAACTACATAAAACCACAGCAATGATACCCTTACCTAGCTTATTAGCTATATTAAAATATAGTCCCTCAGGTTTGTAGTAAGGATTGGTTTTTGAAGTCGCAATTCTTAGGCCGCTCACAGTTAAAAGCTAGTTCCTCCACTAAACTTATGGGTTGGAAGAGATGATTGCCTACCACTTAGCAAAGCGAATGATATACAGTATGCCCAAGCCGAGAGGTTCCACTAAGATTATAGAACTGCATTTAAAGTAAATTCTTACCTAACACAGCTTGTCTTAAAGAGGGCGTGATAATCAGTCATTCAGATCAGGCTCTTACTATGGCTTTCTTTCGCATGTGCCTCGCAATTAATTAAAAGGACCACGAGGATTCGCCCTGATCGGAAGGGAAGTTTTTACTCAGAGCTTGGCGGTCATTAATAAAAGATGAAGATGAATGCGGTATTACTGTTTCGCTAAAATTGATGCATTAAAATCATGGGCCACTTTCATTTCCGCCTGATGGAACAACCTTTTAGAAGAACACTTATCTACCCTTGGATGTCTATGTCCATCCAGTACCAACTAAAGCCGTTGTAAATTAATCGTTTTCGTTTCAATTCTGCATATAAAATCAAGGGTTCCTACTTTTTTTGCAGTTTTTGACTTCTGCCTCGAAGTACTAATCTTTTTGCTTATTTTTCCACTACTGATGAACAATTCTCCCTACGAGGATGATTTGTTGTGGATAGTCTCAGAGCACTGCATTAGCACCAATGCCTAACGAGCCTAATAAAGTAAAGAAATTACTTCAAATTCTTCGACTCATTAACGCTGTAACACTGGTATAACGCAATTTACAAAGACCTCTTACAAAATATTGACAAAATGTGCACAAAAGTGTTTTGATAACTTGACGGGAAATAATTGTTTTATAAATGAAGAGGCTTGCTTAGAAACTTGACCAAGAGAATCTCCTTTGGAAGGTTAAAAGATAGGCATAATGCTTCTCCCGAAAATTCCGCGGAATCCGAAGAACCCTTACTTGAGTGGTATAGGACTTCCGGCTCATATCTTAAATAACAAAGAGGTTCCAATTAAAGTGCGGCTTTTTTGGAGAAAATCGCTCAACAAGAACTGTTTGACCGACTCTTCAGAGATATGGATTGTAATATCCCAGCGAATGGTAGCGGAACCACTTTCCCATTCTTGTTGGCTTCGAAATATTTAAACTTACTAAAAATGCCTTATTATTTGACTTTTCAAACCAACATCCCACCGGCAGACTGTTAGTCGAAAGCTAACCAAAATAAGATAATTGCGTGAGAATGCGGCCAGTCCGTGTCTCCAGCAGTTAGCTAACAGTCGTGCGCCCACTCGCCGTTGAATAAAAGTCTGCATTTATACCTTTCCTTTTTTATTATATTTGTGATCATGCGATTGGCAAGTTCCAAAATTTTGCAGTCATTACAGAAACAAATGCCATTTGTTACTGCTATGATATCGACATCCTTGTCCTCGACACTTTAGCCATTTAGTAACATAACTCCTCACTTCCCCATTTCTTGATAAAGTGAATGATTAATTTCTTATTGTTCTGGAAAAAGTGACAAAAGCACAAACATTCACATAAATCGAACTTCATTAACGAGCTTTGACAAAATCCGTAGTCAAAGTGGGACTAATTTCGGTCTAGCTTTACGGAGTTTTTTGACGTGATTGCGTCAGACTTATTAATCATGCATTTTGAACATGTCTTAGCCGTGAAAAAATATTTTAAAGGCATTTATGCAAGTGTTGAAGCATATTATTTGTCATAAAGTGGAAAACCGAAACTTGCAATTCCTAAGTACTTTCATACCGGCATGAATGAACACCAAGCAAAGGTTTTTCCTGCTTGTTTTTATTCGAGGCAAACAAAAAACGTGCAACCTGATTACAGATTGCAAAAGTTATAAAATTTACTAAAGTTAATTAAGCATTTCCAAGACATTTATTCTAAATATTGTTTTCAAGGACACATTGAATGTAGAAGGTTCCTCCTCTTCTCTCCTTCCGCCCTTACGGTTAGAAGGCTAAGTACTCTTTGACGTCTTTATTATAGGTCAGAGAGAAGGTATAGAGGGACATTGTGGAAGAGTTCAAAACGGAGATGTGTCGCCCTTTGGTGAGGGACCACACTGCTCTGCGATCAGGTCCAAACTGTCCTCCCGCCTCTGGCCTACGAAGCACATGTAAAGAACATAAATACTACATTAAACTCTACCCCATTAAACGGAACAAAAAGAGAGGGAATCCATTTACGGGGCAGGATTAACTGACTTCATTTTAAAGGTTAACAAGCCGTAATTACGAATTGTAACTTCGCGAAAGGCGGGTTCTAGTAAATACTTTAGAACGATTTGGAGTCGCGTGTTAAAAAGGAAAGGCCCTCTAAACGCTGACTAACCTCACATGCTTGACGGAAAAAGGGTCCCATATTTGCTAAATTTTACTAAATCTGATAGAAAGCTTCAAGAGATCTGCAACATCATCAAATTTGTACAAGACCGAAGTGTTTCTTTAGCGTTTTTCGAGAAAGGAGTTAGAAGTAACTTCCACCCATTTGACATATCAATCACTACAATTTGAGAGAACAAGTCTTATTGGTAAACAAAAGCATCGTCTTCATATCGTTGGATAAAAATTTACAACTTTAAATCCTGACTATTCATATAATATTTCAGTAGGGCGTAAAAATTCAAATATTAGCAAGCTTTTCTTGTCTACTGACTACCAAGTTAAATCAAAGGCCTCAAAGTTACTGACAGTTTTCAATGTAAAATAAGTTCTAGACCTTTTCACTTAGGGTAAGACAAATTCTTGAAGCCTTTTGTGATTATCACAACTTCTAGTGCTCGTTCATATCATTGCATTTTTTCAAGTCAACCTCTCATTCTTTCCACGGATGGAAACGGAAGGTAAAGGAACAAATGAATATATTCAAGGATGAATTTTTCTGTTTTATCGGGTAGCATGAGTTGCAATTTCAGTTGTTCACTTCTGCAGTTAGATCTGCACTAAGTGCATACGTCATCACCCCATCGTAACACCGGCCTCTGCCTGTTTAAATAAATGGATCAGCGCATAATCGAGTCTAAGAGTCTCCATTTCTCGCTCACTTTTGCAGCTGATAGTTTAACCATCTAGCGAATTTCATTGAGGACGAAGCATTTTTACGTGTAGACCCGAGTGAAAGGTCATAGCCTTGCACTGCGGTCCCCTTTACCACCTAATTTTGTTCTCTCGGAGAACGAATGAGTAAGGAAGGAGGTCTAAACTGGGCTAAGAGGGAATTCTGCTTACATTTTTTAGCTTGATTACAAATTCACCAAGTAGATGGGAACCTAGATGACCTATAAGTGAACTCTCTTTCATTGGCGTTCATGGCATAGCCACAAATTCTACATTCGGCTTATGACTTCAGCCCACTTATTTGTAAATATTTTACTCAAGTTTTTTCCTAATAAAATAAGGAACAAATTTAACACACAGAAATAATTTTTTAGTACGAGTAGTTATTTTGGGCATAGACTGCCGTATTTTTTGGTCTTATAACTTAGGAATAACTTGCTTTAACATTAAGTTATCTAGAAAAATCTTGGAGGCTTATGACATGTTCCAAATATGTAAGGATCTGGACGTTATTTATCTCTGCTTAAAGCAGAACCTTCAGAAAGTCTCCAAGCATCATGACATGCATCAATAAGCAGGACCTCACTCGAATACTAAAAAAGAGCTGTTAATTTGCTTTTCATTCCACACAGCATCCAACATAACGAAAAAAAACAATAATATATGGAATAAACCACGCAGAAATGGGTAAGAGCGACAAGTTAGTTACTTCTCTATCAAATAGACGAAAATTTTAAGTGGGAATTATATTCATTTTGCCCGAATTCCGGTGATATCATTGGTAGTCATCCACTCGATATTCCCAGCAGTAGAAAAGCCAGCGAGAAACTTAACTTTTTGGGCGTTGTCTCCGACGTTTATTGTTTAGGACATTTTAGAGGAATTGTTCTCAATTTCCAGTTGTGATTACTATTCTTCTTACAAAAAATACGTTTCTCTACTTGTGGCATCTCTTTCCCATAGGCAGCTGCCATAATCAAAGGATCGTAGGGATTAATAACTAGTTTAAACCGGGGCACCAATTTCAACACCTTGGAAGGACAGTATAGCGGACGGGTACTACTGGAAGCCACTTGATCCCATTTGACGCGTTTATAAAAACGAAGCCCTTTTACTATAGATATACTTGCACTCTCCTTGTAGTTGTATCTCAGATAGGCATTAAAGAAGGATTTTAGAGGTCTTGAAAAAGGAGCAAAAATATTGGCACATATTTTACCCTTCTTTGTCGATTTTACGAATCTTAGTCAAAACTGAGAAGCTGAGACGAGTCAGACAGCATACCAGCACAGCCAAAAGGATACCCAGACTCCACACGTCTGCATTCGTAGTAATAGTCTCATTCCGAGCAAATTCAGGTGCGGCAAGGTCTGAAGAAGTTGGGGGGCTTACTCTGAGAGCAATGTCGTGTGAACGAATCAGCCAAATATGATAAATTAAAAAATTAACCTTCTTGTCTATTTTTTACCCAGGTCTCATGCTCCGCGAAGGGATGAATAAGTCATCCATTGCAAAAGAGTAAGAAATCACTAACGCAAATAAGTGTATGCATGCACTAGAAAGAGCTACAGCAAAGCTAAATCCTCAGTTAGGATAAATTAGAGCTCGAAAACGCTTTATTTCTTGTTCTGCAAAAAGTTCAAATTCCTCGAGCTCCCTTTGGCGTTTTTCGGCTATCCCTCCCGATTCAGTGGCACCAGTTGAGCTACTTGGCAAGTTACCGATTTCGCTAGGTTGAAGAAGAGGATGTGTGAAATTGAATCCAGTAAAATACTTTTCAATTTTTTTAGGTGTCAGTCCTGTATCAAGTAATTTTTCATAGTTTGGATATATTGTAACCAGCTGACGGGTTTTGTCTTCTTGAATAATAAACTGAGGAATTCTCCATATCACTGGCATGCCCACTCCATAAGCTGACTGAAGAATTAAGGGGTCGCGTGGATTGAACTCAAATTTAACCCGATCATTGAATAAGCTCAAGTCAGAAGGAGTATAGGGTGGTTGCGTCCTGCAGGCAAGCACTTCGTCCCATTTGATATCGTCAAAGAAAGGTAAATCCTTGACTTCATCAATCGATGGACGCGCTTCGTGATTGGATTTAAGGCAGCATTTAAAGAAAGACTGGAGAGATGGTGTTAGATACTCGAAATTTTTTATGTACCACAGGCCTCTCTCTGCAAGTTCACAATCTGCATTCCAATTAGTGGTAATTTTTCGAATTGGACCAGCCACCATTACAGCCATAAGAATAGCCATGCTCCAAACATCTGCCTTGGTTGTAAGCGCCATCTTTTTTGCAACTTCAGGTGCCATGAAATGAGGAGTACCTGAATAGTCTCCAAATAATGGAACGCTTAGTCTGCGGGAGCGATCGTAGGCGTAGCCAAAATCTGTGATTAGAATATGACCTGAATCAGCGATTAGTATATTTTCCGGTTTAATATCTAAGTGGGCTATATTCTTTGCATGAAGAAATTCCAGACCACAAATTACTTCACAAATGTAAAATCGAGCAGAGACTTCTGCCAGGCTGCCAACTTCGGATAGGAGATCACAAAGGTCTATACCACTTCCTCTAGTCATCACCAGGACTGGAGATCTGTGAACCCGAAAGCTATAGTAGAGGGTGACCACGAAAGGTGACCGATCAGGCTCCGTTGCAAGGTGTATAAGCGTCCGGTGTTCTTGGATTGCGCGTAGAAGAGCTGAAGCGTTTAATATAAAAAATCGTTTCAATGCATATTTTGTGCCTCGATCCCTTTCTCTTGTGGAAACTGCATCATAAATGGTCGAATAGCATCCATTTCCGACGAATTTTGTTATCTCAAAATCCTTTGGCTCCATCTCAGTTCGCGCAAATCATAAGTAAAGCCAAAGAGGGATCATTGAGCACGATTTCGTATGGACCAATTATTGCTCTGCTCATGCATGATTGGCTGGTTGTATCTTAATCAGTTCATGAAAAGTGAACGAATGGATCTGAATCCCTTTCGTACAGTGAATTATACAGCTAAAGCTGTAACCGACTCAGAATATGACCATGCGATTATCCGATTAAGTGTCATACTGCTGCCTCGATCAAGTACATCTGTTCAAAAAATTTTCCTGCAGTGAATATAAGTGGAGCTATTAGGACTGACCTACTGTAATTCCAAAGGAAAAAACGAACTAAGCATTTAAGTTGGTGCAACTTTTTATAGAACTTGTAAGTTATTTAGCGAAATCAGACTATTTGAAATTAACGCGCAACATTCGGTAGCATGACTTAGCAAGGAAACTTTTTTGGTAAATGCTAGGTGTCCTAGTAACTCAGGTGTCAAGTCATTTGTGATTATTTTAAGCCTTTCACAAATGACGAAAGTGGTAGAAGTTAGGATGCATTAATGAGTATTCAGTCGAAGGGGATGATATCCTAAATTAGTAGTTCTTTAAAAATTTGCTTAAATTAGCGTTGCTCAAACCGTTCCTAATAAATGCAGTTCTCACCATTCACTAGGGAAGCAAATTCGGAAGCTTTAAATGTATGTGGATGAAAATTTCGCAATGATTAGTACTTGAGTAGAAGGCGAGGAGTGATTCAAGTTTTCTTTCACTTAAGTTCTGAGCACAGTCCTACATTCCTGGATTGCGATTCTAAAAATTCTGACTACAAATCTTGCATCGGCAAAAACATTCCTCAACACTTATTCTAGGCTAATTTAAAAGCTTGACAGTCAAAAACTGACGAATTAGGGAGTTTTAATTCGAATATGTATTTGCATTTAATTTGGATTTGTTAAAGAATTATTCAACACATAGTTGAATCCACACCTGTAGTTACGGATGAATCTAGCTAATATAATCCAAAGTTTACACAGTTATCTTCTCTTTTTTCCTAATGAATATTCATTCTGCATCATCAAAGTGTGTGTAAATCACTTGGAAAAATAAAAATCTCCAAACTAACCGCATTTAAATTGATTTTAGTTTGAAAGGTGCTACTTAACTGTCATAAGTAACAATCAGCATAGCTGCAAGTGTAAATTGGTTCTGTTTGCAAGCATATTTTTCCTCTTTTGCTTGATTAAAAAAAGCATCAAAGTGTTCGGAAGTTTAGTCCAACTCTTTTTGAATTTGTCAGAACTTTGCGAAATATGATTCCTTGAACACCAACTACCGTATTTGAAACCAGTCAAATTTGTGCGTCATACAAGATCTTGCCACTTAGTGCTTAAAAATATCTCATAGAGCAAAACGCAAGCAGGGATTTTGTGCATTCGTCTACCAGTTTCAGATATCCCAAGTTAACAGGATTGCATTCCACCACTTTGAAATAGACTTTGTATCTAATTGAGCCAGTACTGAAATTCTTCTGGAAAAAATGCTTTGTCGAATTCGATCGAATAAATTAGCCAATGGCGACACGCTTACGTAGTCAGAGCATTCTTTAAAGCAAAAAAATATATTTATAGGCAGCCAGTTATTGAGTCAAGTTATATTCACTAATAAATTCTTTTTTGTTAGGTTATTACTAAGTAGGTGTAATAGACTTTTTAGGCTTTTTCATTGCAATAGCGAAAATTGCAGCATGTTCTGTGTAAAAAATTTCGCATAGAACAGAAGCCACCTAAATATTCAGTTTTCCAGTTGTTTAGCTGCTGTTTTAAAACACATGCGAGCAAATGTGTCATCGTTTGACAGCGCTCGCCGGCCAAAGGTAATCCTGTTTAATGATAAGGTCTACACGAAGGACAAATTCTCCGTTCATCAATATCAATGTATTAAATGTTAGTCTTGGTTTAATTTGCAAGTTCAAACAACCCTCATTAAATTTACTTGCTAATAAGGGCTCTGCTTAAGTCGAGATTATGGCATTCCGAGACCTCCTTGTAGGCAAAAGAAGGCATAATACTAGGACAGAATATGTATTCAATAAACAGAGAAAAATTGGGCTGCTGGCATGGCCCTAAGGCCAGCCCATGCGGCTAGGGCAATACGGTCACCTCTCTGTGACCTCCTTTCTTCTTTGGTAAACCTCTCGCGTCTGCCATTACAACGTAATCAGTGCTGCAAGAAGTACTTACGAACTTACCATGCTAGTTGTCAAGATTTGCGCGCAAATGAGAGAAGCTTGACCGCCACGTCACTAATCCCTCTTGACAATTTAAGTGGACCTGGAGTTTCTTCCGATTTGAAAAATTAATTCGGAGTAAGAGATTCTGCCGACCATCAGTATGTCCGTAAGGAGACGTTAGTACACCGGTCTCTTTGAGCAGGTAAATTACGGAAATCTCTGGAATAAAACCTTTTCAGGTGGTTTACGGTTAGTGTCGCTTCAGTTGTTAATAGCTTTCTTGTAGAGCCTGGGAATGGGGTAAATGCCGAAGGCGGGAGTCGGTCTCAGTCCTTCCGTTTTGGGATGTCAGAGGTTCTCCCATCGATAGCACATGCACTTCTTTCGCACCAATAGTTCGCACAAACGGTCTAGATTTGGACAGAAATTCCAGTAAGATGGATCCGCTTTCTGCTACTACCAATGCAACGTCCCGAGACTACCTTGAAAGCAAAAGAAGGCATAACATTTGAGCAGAATAAATACTTCATAAACAGCAGAAATGGGGCTTCAGGCATGGCGCGAAAGCCGAAATCGACAGCGCCAGTCAGAACCAACCGAGTATTGCAATTTCAAATCTTCAATAAAATGCAAAGTAATACCCTTGATTTTCAAAGAAATGTTTGTTAGGCAATTCTTTGCTCCTGCATGACGCATAAGTGCCGATTCGCTATTTTGTCACAAGACGTCTTATTACCTTGTGTTTGTTATTAACAAAGGGGACCAAAATCAGCTAGATTAAGAGCACATACTTTTGCTTTCGAAATCTAGCTTTAAAATGTGAATTTCTTAAGTTTGAAGGCTATTTGTGCAGAGAGACACGCTTGAAAGTCAAATTAAAGGTTCACGGTTAAATACATTTACTAAAGAAGGACAGACTTTGCTGGCGCTATTATAAATCGACAAAAGTTGTCCATAAACTTTACCCTTCGTGCAAAATAATTGGAAAAATTTAAAGCTGCGTGCTGTTGATGCCAATGCAATGGAGTAGGGTAGCAGCAGCATAGGGGATTGTTAGAAAATATTGGAATATTACAAGCATTTCGTGTGCATAGCATTGGTAACGCATTCCGGATGGATTCTGTTCTCATTTTCTATTACAGCACACGTCTGCTACAAATTTCTCTTTTTCACAACAAAGAGGGTACAATGACTTGACCGACCAATTTAAAAAGAAGTGAGTCTCAGATGTAATTTGAGACACTCGGCGGTGTACAAACCCTGCAGATGAGGTGATGTTTGTCTTAAATGCGCACAGGGAGTGGTAGGCAAATAGCTCAATGATAGCTACTGACGCCTGCGTTTATCTGCCGAACGCCACTACGTAGAAGCGCAAAGGACATTTCTCGTCATAATTTAGCCAGTTTATATGTAGACACTGCTTTCCTATCAGAGCAAAAGATGGACTTTGGAACTATTTGCACGCCATCACCGTTTGCTTTGCTGCTGTACCTCCTTGATGGAGCCTCCAAATTTAGCAAGCATCCTCAATATTCGAGGCTATGACACCTAACAAGCTCAGGTAACACCAGAATCTTCCAAGTACTCATTTATGATACGAGGCTTTCAAAGGACGTTAATCTATCCCTTACCAAAATTAAGGTCGGTCCGTACCCTATAGTGCCCCAAAACAATCACGACCTGTGCCTTTGCATTGGTGCACCTTCGTCTAGAAACCACCCAGATTTAGAATCACCTTAAAAAGTAGAGGATGTTTGGGGAACAGTGCGCCGGCAGTAATATTTTTAAAAGGGGAGCTTCAAGAGTTGGAGTGAACAACTGAGAGTGACCAAAGCGTCACAATTAAACTAGTTGATAGGGCGTGCTTTCAAACGTTAGACGATTTCATTTGCTAGGTAAAACTTGGAGTAACTAATTTTCCTGTCTGAGCTTTTATCTACAATACGTTATAAAGTTAAGTTTTATCCCAAATATGGTCCCAAAGTAGCAGTGACGTCACGTTTTACTCTAAATACTCTCTAGTTCAATGTGAAAATGAAAGCACCTTACTTTTTTGTAGAACAAGTAAACGCAAGCAAATCTTCCAGCATCTGCTTCATTTCCTCAAAAGTTATGTCGATTTGCCTTTGACAGCGTTGCTTTTTTAGCTCCAAACAATTTTAGAACACGAGTTTATTTAATTCTGCGAGCCAGGTAAAGATTGCTGAAGAGAATATGAAACTTTGGTTGTTATACTGGCAAAATATCAGTAACAGCGTGTAGGGACCCTTTTACATTTCACAGCGTCATAAAATCTGCCTCAATTTTATGCGCTAGCAAAGGAACCTTCAGGAGGACAAATGTAAATTTTTTACACATTTATAAGACCAAAGCTTTTGTACATTTGACAATAGTCTATAAGGTATTGCCCAAGTCTCTTGTAAAGAAGTATGCATTCCTTCCATTTTGCCAAATATGTTTGGCGCTTAGCTTTCGTAGATCCCGCATTAAAATTGCATGCACGTAAAGTTGTTTTTTGCCAGATCCAAAGAAGGAGGGCATAGATTAACTAAAAAATAGTGTTATTCCATGGTTTTACTTTGGTTCCAAGAAGTACGTTAACTGATCTAGACTTCTGAGACACTTTTCTCCCTGAGACTTATAAAAGTCTGCCAAATCAAATTCGTCACTCCGAGAATAAAAGTTTGTTGCCTTAAATAAAATCACATTATTTTGACTAAAATGGGCAAGCTACGTAAGAAACCGTTTCAAGCAAGACATTTTTTTCTTTGGATTAGGAGAGTGAAGTGATGAACTACTTGTGGGAGACATTTACATGCATTGGCAGCATTAGATGAACTAGCACTATCTCGCAACACTATGCCAGTATCAACCAACACTGACAATCGAGGTCGATACGTCAGTACATTTTTTCGAGAATTTTTCAAGTGACTAGTCCAACTTTGATCCTCCTAGTCAGTAATATGACTCTCAAAGATTTCTTTTTTCTCATATTTTGATTTTATACTTAATAAAAGGCGAGTTTAAAAAGATTTCGGAGTTTCTTTTAGTAAATTTGCAATGGGCAAGCGATTCACATAGTTACTCTTGTCAGAAAAATCTCTATGTTATTAGGCTGGTAAATATTGAAGCATATTAGCTTTGTTTGCAATCACAAATTTTGGTTTTCTTCAACATCTGTGAGGAAATTTTTGCTAAAAAAGGTGATTTAAAAGGTAAAATAAGATAGAAATTATGAGACCATTCGCGAACTCAAAGAGTCTCATCAAGAGCTGCATTCTTCATGCCACTCACTGCTCTTAAGAAGTTTCCCTTTCCTCTGCGGGTATGCTATGATTCTTAAATAATGAGCAGATGTCGGCACAGATTATGTGATCACATTCAAGTGAACTGGATGTACTTAACCGGTTTCCAGGATCAAATCTTATTTCTGACGAATTGGCTACTTGTGACTACTCTAAGTTCCTCTAAGCTCCCATTTTTAAAATCAAGATCGTACGAATAAGCGAACAGATCAAGAGAGTGTATTATCGGATCAAATGTTGATCATCACACAATTCTAAAAGAAGAACAGAATGACAAACAATGTAGTACTTTGTTTATTTAAACTACCGGTTTCGGTCAGAGTCACATAGGTTGTCGTATTGCCCCAGCTGCGTAGGCTGGCCTCCGGGCCATGCCAGCAGCTTATTTCCCTCTGTTCGCTGTATATATATGTATTCTACTCCGGCATTTTGTCTTCTTTTGCCTCCGATGGAGCCTTGGGACGCTACGTTGGTGGCAGTAGAAAGCGCACTCGACTCTATAGGGTTTCTACCTCGATCTCTACCGCCTGTGGCATGTTACAGCAGTGCGAAAGAAGTGCATGTGCTACAGATGGGCCAAGAACGACGTCCGCCTCTGGCATCTACCCCATCTCCGTGTTCTAGAAGAAAGCCATTGACAACTGAAGCGACACTACCCCTAATATACTTGCTTAAGGAGATCGGCATGCTAACGCCCTTCTACGGACATACTGATGGTCGGCAGGACCACTTATTTTAAACTTTGTTTCCAAGCCAAACGAAACTCCAAGTTCAATCGAATTGCCAGGAGGGATCACTGACGATGATGGCAAGCATCACCTCAATCGCTAACCAATGTCGGCGACTGGCATGGTTAGCTCGTGGATGCTTCTTGCAGCACTGACTACGTTGTGATGGCTGACGCGGGAGGTGTATGAAGGGGCGCGTCGGGGACGACGATAGAAAGAGGAGATGAGCAATGTAATACTTTGTTAGTCTGAACTACCAGTTTCGGTCAGAGTCACAGAGGTGGCCATATTGCCCTAGCTGCGTGGGCTGGCCTCGGGGCCATGCCAGCAGGACGCTACAAACAATGCTTGCACTATTAGGGGTTACATTGTGGAGTGCTATGGTTGTTTTGCATGTCGTTTATTAAAAAATTCCCTTGAATTTCAATTAAAAAAAATGGAGGACAAGACTACCAGGGCGGATTTCGAGGCTTACTGGTGTAATTAAGTTTTCTTTTAAAGAAGAAAGAGTTTTTCCACTCGGAAGTCAGTCTTGTTCACTGAGATTAAGGATTTGTGTTTGATTTGTTGCATGCTACTTATATTCGCTTCATAAGTAGCACTGACGTCCCCATGTTTTTTAAAGTTAGTAAGGGAATTGGAGTCAACTTGTGGCAGTTATTGATTAAATTGAACTTGGTGAAATTTAATTGTTACAAGAAGAGCATGATGTTCATCTTACCAATGCACTGGGCTGTGCCGACTGTAGAGTCTCTACGATTTGCATCTCTGGAGGCTTGTACTTCTCCAGTGGTAGCAGTTGGTCCCGAAATTGTTTTAGGTAGCGTGGAAGGACTTGTAGAAGAGATGTGTGGAAATTATTTAGGAAAAACCAGTTATATGATTTCGACAATGATTCAACGATGAAGAAGAAGCACTGCAATGTTATCTAATAAGCAGTATTTGGCTAAAACCAACGTTTTCCTTGTATATTGCTTTTGGAAATTATGAAATGCTTACTTACTTACTACGATTGTTCTTCGTAGCTAAATGCGTAATTGACAGCGATGAACCTGGGATGCAAATGCCTCTTAAGTTTTTAAAGAAATCCGTTGTACTTTGTCTTCTGTCCAAATCATTTTTCAAGGAGCCTTGAGAATCAGAGGAGCGGTGACCAAATTTAAATGGTCTTGTTAGGGTATAAGTGTGTCTCACCCACCTGGATGTTATCGAAAGAGGAAGTTATGAGAAATGCGCTACTCTGGAGTGGTGGGAGGAGTGACAAAAGAAAGAAAGGAAGGAAGATCGGAGTAGACCCTCGTTCATTTCGAATGGATGCATAATAGTTCTGGTGAGATTTTTGGCCATCTAAGTGTCTACTTTACATCGCACAGTGCAATAATATGCTTGCCGTATCATTGCGCTTTCTGCTTCTTGAATCACCTCGACACAAAATAATAATTTTTAATGGTCAATTATGCGAGGCTTTAAACTAGACTAAACATTTTTAATTTTCTTTTCCTTTTGCAGTGCTGTTGATTTTTACTCACTTTTATTGGTTTATTTATTTTATTTGAGCAGGACAACTTTAAATTTAATTGGCCATTTTTCTGATTTAAGATGCCTGTGAGTGGTATTTGCGGGAAGTTATAAGTAACTGGCATCGTTTAGGCACTACTCAGGTGGAAGAGTCGTAATCATTTAATTCCATAGTTTTGGGTTGCTCCTTTTTCACTGCTACACTTTTGGTTATTATAAACCTCGCTCTTTGTGCTTCTTTTACAGCCTTTTTCAATGGATTATTCGTGGCAGCGTCACGCTACTCGCTTCATTAAGTGCAACATAAAGATTACATTTCCAAATGGCAAAGTGCTTTGGATTTCGGAGGAACTGTTTGACCATCCTCTATTTCAAGCATACATTAACCTCATTTATGGATGTGGTGGCCTTGCTACAATTTTGGATTCCAAGCTCCTACTTGTATGCAAGTCGAGGCAAGACTTCATTGTGGCGTTTCGGCAAGCTTATGGATCGAGGTTCGCTATCCTACACAGTGAGCATCGTCCAAACAACAAAGTGTATGCGGTAGTTACACCTCATGCGTCTCCATTATTTTGCTGATTTTTTAATCCGCAACAACTTTACACTACATTTACGTTACTTTTAATGTAAAACCTCGAGGTAGCATAAATGGTTGACGCATGTTCTATTTTGCAACCAGATGTGTCAATGTGAAATACACTTGTTATTTAGGTAGAAGCCAAATGCTCAGCACAAAAGTGTTGAGAGGCATAGAGAAGCTAACGTTATCCTCTTTTGTTATATTAAGTGAACTTTGGATATGATGGAGTGGCGTTAGCGGTGTGAGGATTCGGATGGGCTGCAGCATGTTGGAGCTGAACGTAGAAATGTTTCTACTCTCTTGCTCCAAGTATAGATTTTTTAAGTCGGACAAGTCGAGTCGTTGAGGCATTGTAAGGCGAATTCGCATCCTTGCAGCCGGTAATTTGGCATAGGCAGGGAAATTAAATCGCACATTTTGTAATTGCACATGGTAAATAAATAGCAAAGAGTTATGGCATATATCTGTATTCGAAGCAGATCAAGTAGCAGGCAGTCTACTTGGCATCACCCTCTTAATTCTGCTGTGGTCGACGCTCCACCAGCAGGATCTATTTAGCAGGAAGCACCTTCAAATACTAGAATGAGCTGTAGTCCTTTATCCTATGTTTGAAAGGTGCAGGATGTGCGATTTGAATTGAGAAGAGTTTGGCGCGAGTCGAAGTGGTGAAATTAATTGAAACTATCGAATTGTACTCAGCCAAGTGTAGCAGGAAACAGAATGTGCCAGTTGGTGAGCTCTTTTTGACAGACCATATTTGGGGCTTGAATAGTGAATATGCTCAACAAACAAGTCAAGCATCTATGCAGTGGAAAGTAAACACTCATCCACCAAGTTCCGCCATCCATCGTCTGTTTGCTGCACCATACAAACATATGAAGTGTCATTTCCTTTTATGCGCGTAATCCAGTGGTTTTGACACACCTAGAGGAGGGATGTTAGGGGAGCTTCCAGACTAGAGTCGCATCTCTCTATTATATCTAAAAAATTGCGATAAAGATTTTTGCATCTAGCCCGCGAAATGTAGTCCTTACTGCTTTAGTGGGATATTTTGCACGGGATTTGCCGAAATATGGATTTTTCTGCAATGCTTAGTCTGTTTGACTGCCGACTGGCCGCATTGCCCTAGCCGGGTGGACTGGCTTCCGAAATGTGCCAGTAGTCCCATCCCCTCTGCTCACTGAATATACGCATTCTACCCTAGTGTTGTGCCTTCTTTTGCCTTCAAGGAATTTTCGGGATGCTACATTCTCTGCTTGATTTACCGTTTTCAATAATGAGCAGACGATTATTAATTCATTCTTTTTATGTAGCCCTTAGAGTAGGTTACTGATTTATTTGAAACTGTAACATAAAAAGAACACTTAAGCTTCCTTTTTTGAAAATGACGTTAAGAAATCTGCGGATTTGTTGGTCGTACTGCTGCAATTTATTTTAAAATGTCTTGATGTGCATTACAAACCGGTAGCACTAACATTTGCTTGATACACGGATGAATGACGCATTTGTCACTTACTAAAAATTGATCCTATTTATATCGTTATGGATGCTTCTTAAACTGCACTGTAACCTCATTAATCTTCCTCCATTTATCTGGCTTCCTCTCATGCTTATAAATTGCAAGCAACGTTTATTTGCACTTATTTCTAATAAGTAACTTAAACATTTGACAAAGGAATTGCCGTGATTGAATTTCTGAATCTAGATGGTGTTGTGTTGCCTCGAGGAAAGGCTTGCTTTCTTTCTACAAAACATTATAAACAATATTAGACTATTGCTTGTTGCACGTGCGTGCAGTGACTTCGAATTGTGCCGTAGAGTATTATTTGGGAGTAATCTAATCTACCTGCTTTCACCTAAAGAGCAGCTTAATGCAGAGTCATTTTGCGCCTCAAATGCCAACGTGCAAGTAATCCCCTCCAAGAGATGCACCTCTAAAAAAATCAAGAGGGGAACTAAAACGCCCTAGGGCCTACCAACATTTGATCTGCGGTTCAACAAAAGGCTTTATTTGAATAGAGAAGGTCAAATAACTTGCAAATGTTCCATTTACTAGCCGAATTGTGCCCCAAAACTCATCGACTGATGTGCACAGTCAATAACCAATTATGACCGGTTTCGATTTTAAGCATGTCGCAAGTTTTATTTTTATGATTGCATCTCTTAACCTCCATTTACATAAATAGCCTGTAAGCCTACTTTATCGGACAAATCTAAGGCAAAAAATGCGTGAGCCATTCAAATCCCTGGTTTCCAAACATTGGCTTTTTCTTCTGTTGCAACCGTATCTGATAATGCTGTGCGGCTTCTGGGACATGAATCCTTATTTTGGATAGACATGCCTTATTCAATCGATAAGGAACCTTTCCTGTGTTGCTCACTACTTTCACATTTGTGGGTAATGAATGGTCAATTAAACTTAAACTTGTCAAAGGCATGATTTGTGCTTACTGTGGGGGCAGAGCTATAGAACTATTTTAGCGAATTCTTTGAAAACCAGGAGGTATGGTATCAGAACCAGCGTTTGTACAGCTCATGAAATTCTGTTAATGATTCTCTTTTGTGAAGACTTACCTGCTTTCTACTAAAGTGTAAAGGGGAGTCTTCAAAAATGCCTGACTCAGGTGGCATGGCGATTGCTATAGTCGCAAATTAAATGGTGCGCGGATGTTTCTGAAGTTCTTTTGCACGTCCTGTCAAAGGACTCATCTCTTCAGTGAAAGAATTAATAAAACGCAATTATCAAGAGGTCTAGGGCATATTCAAAGTAAGGTAGGGACCGTGAAAGTAAATTATAAATGGCTCCATATAGACAGCTGCCTGATAGCGAATTGGTAACATGGTTATATGACGAATCGATGTCAAACACGGAAGAGTGTGATTGGGCGGAGTGCGCCACTTGTGGGTTATCGTTTAGTTGTGAGCAGCACAGACACTGATATGTCACGGTCCAATTCTGAAAGGACATATTAATGTGTGTGAGGTACATCAAACATTTTAATAATCTCATCCACCTACCTAACTCAAAAGTATTGGTTTTAAAGCCGCACTGATTCTGATAAGAGAAAAAAAGTAGATGTCGCTTAGTATTTTAATGATCCCTAGATCTCTATAATCTGATGTCACCTTGTTCAATTTTCTAAACAAGCTAAAGCGATTCAAGTCACCGACTCTTGCAATTTCCGCTAATGAAACCATAGGTTATCATTGCAAGGTCAAGGCCAACCAGTATTCAGTCATAGCTTCCAGTTGGCTAGCGTATGCTTGCCATAGTCCAACGTCCATACTCGCACGTATAAGCATTTATGCCGTATATTTAGCAGAATGGGAACCTAATCACACAAGGTATTTAATATCCTTAGAGGATAATGTAAGCTTTGCTGTCGTTTTTGACGTTCTTAAATCTAGCATCTCATCTGTTTTCTGAAATTAGCATTTATTCACTGCTATATTGTCTAAAAAAGGACATTTTACTAAAAGTAATAGCTAATTAAAAAGCAGCCTGCTATAAACATATGCCGGTGAAGGACAAGTTTAGGCTGATGCAAACCCTCCTGCTCTACATGTGTTCTTTTCTGCGCTGTGTTCTGCCTTACTGCATGACCTCATTTTCTGGCCAATCAGGTAAAAGCGCACAGCTTATGAGTAAGTCAGCACGCAACGGGATCTATAGTCGCGTCAATTTAATTCTCAAGTATTTAGGATTCTACAAAGCAAATATTTTTATAAATTTCACCAAGTTAGCCACCAATAGCGATGTAATGAGCATTATAAATTATAAATGTTTTGTGAGAACCAGTACGAGAATAATTTAAAACAGCAAATTTCGCACTACTAATTCGTTAGTTCTCTTATTATCTTAGAAATGAAGTCTCTTGTATGAGGGAGTATAAAGTAGACAGAAGAAGCCCATCCAAAAGAAATGTTTATTAACTAACACTAAAAAGTTAAATTTTTTGGCATGAGTTTGACCAATGCTGCCCGTTCAAAGCATACCTTTAATAATGGATATGGGCTGACGCCCCAATTTAAGTGAAAAACCTCATGCAATAACGTTCTTCAATGCAGTGCTCACGTGTCACCCCTTTGCTGGCCAATCAGGAGGCAGTGAAAGAGCAGTTACCATCTCATACACACATACACACCCATAAATCAATAGGAGCCTTAAGGCCTGCTCACACGCATGCAAACAAAAGCATTCTAAGTGTAAATTCTTGGCAGAAGAGCATCTGAGGAATGCTGCTATTTGAAGGTGAACCGGCCCTATTCATCCTCTTTGCTCTCTTCATACTCTCCTTCCTCATCGGAGGATGTATGTGGGGTGCAGGGGAGGAGGAGAACAACCGCACAAAGCACATTGTGGGGATTGTTATATTTTTCTTTGGAGTTACCTGCTGTGTCCTCTTCTTTATCCTTTTTATCTATAAGAAGATTCGGCAAAGAAGAAAGGAAAAGAAAGATTTTGAAGAATTAATGAGAATGCAAAATGAATTTGCCGCAAATGAAGGATTTCAAGACGATGAGATGTCAGTACAACGCCAATAGAGGATCGAACAGCCTTTCCATGACACAAATGTACTCTATTGGTAAATTTGAGAGTTACTGCTTAAATGGTGTGTATATTTTGTCAAAAAGAGACTTAGTTTCTATGAAAATTATGGTAGTTTTATTCCCCTATTACAACCTTTTTTACTAAAATTTTCACTTGAAGTGGTGCTTGTTTGCTTGCATGTCTTGAATTTGCAATTTTGCCAACTAAAAGTACCGTTATTTGTGACTCATTTACCTTCATGCTACTTAAAATAATATTACGGAGATGAAGACAGGGAGACAGTTAGGAATTAAGCTATCCTCATGATTGGTTGCGCCTTACATTTGGCTGGTGCATCCCTCGGTTGAGTGGTCAACCGACTGTCCAAAGTCACTTACCTTAAGGTATATGCGCAATAGCCCGCATTATGTGCTTGAGGCTAAAAGAATGAATGGTTTCGTGTCTCGCAATAAAATTGCACAGAAGTGGAGCATTGCTAGTGTAGGAGGGCCGGCCATCGCACTGATGCGAGAACGTCACTTTTAGCGTCGTTTTTTGAAACACTTTAGTATTCGGTAGCAGATGTCAATTGCACTTTCACAAGTCACGATTACCCTTCCAACTTTCGCTTTGAAATGATTTTTCTACCTTAATTGCCTTTGAATGAACTGTTAGCTTTACTGGTGAAAAAGGGAAGCAATTTTTCATCGAAATAAGTGAAATTGAACACAGGCGACTCCTTTTTTCTGCATTTAAATTAAGTGTTTTAAATACATTGGTTATTTATTTACACGAGTTGAAAAATAGAGTGATTTACAAGAAGTTAAACATATTTTTCAATACATCTCGATATAATTGCGTCCAGTGAAGTGCAGGAAGTCATAAAAAGCCAAGCCAGCGTTTTTATAGACCATAAAGCATGGTAGAATGGTATGCTGTCGGTGCCATTGCTTTGGGTTCTGCCTTTGTCTTCTGGTAGTTCTGAAGCGGCAATGCAGAAAATCAGTGTCGAACGAACCTCATATGTGTTTTAAGCTCAATTGTCAAAAGTTGCAAAATTATACGGGAAACCCATGGAGTATTTACAAAAGGTGAGGCGACAGAATCAGCCAGAAGCCGTAATAACTATAAAGCTCGTGACTTCCATCTACAAGATCCGCCACTTTGTACTTTGCTTCATTCGCGTATGTTATGAAGTAGCTTTGTTTGGTAAAGGTTTTATGCAAATCAAATGATTGGCTGAATTATGATGAGAAAAGATCGTTTGTCAAGCAAAGAGCTACACACAAGTATGTGCCACATCATTGTAGGTGGCGTCTCGCCTCGCCTCTTGAAGCACGTGCATACTGTCTGCGAGGATGTATGTGGTGGGTCGAAGACTGAAATTTTCGTTATGAATAGCTCATTGAACATCCGACAGTCACGAAAGAGATCCGCCTACAGCTTGTAAAACAAGTCATAAATGTGAAACACATTTCGTTGAAATTCGTCTGCAAACAATCCTCTGCCCAGTCCTGCAACATAGCACTACATAACTAAGGCTGACACCTGAGGACATTTTTCTCTCCTTAAGGAGAGAGTAATTCGTTCTTGCACCAATACTTCTCACTTCCTTACATGTACTTATGCCTTCCGTCGGTATTCCTATCAAAAACAGCGTAAAATGTGGGATACGTGGTCGGACAGAGGCGAGGCCTTTTGCTAATGGTTGGTGTCAAAATATCAACAGTGAAAGCCAGTAAAAAGACAATTAAAGTGGGTGTCGCCGTCTGAATGCTAATTGGGGTCGAAAGCAGTTCTCAAATGCGTTTTGAAATTAGTTTTTAGAGGCGAGAATCGAATTATTTAGCCAAAATAGAAGTCTTGAAATTTGTTCATGTTTTAAATTATATTGCATAAGGGTTCAATAATTATTATTTCCTTACTGAAAGCTTTGTGCAAGGTAATAGAGTACTGTCAAATAAATTTAAATTTAAGGAACTCATTGCAGAGAACTTTTTCGAAAATCTGCAGAGAGGTTTATTTAAAAAGATAGGTCTTTACAGCTTTAAGCTTTTACATAGAAGGGTAAAGAACCATATGCAAATTTTGCACTAAGTTCTTGGCTCCCATCCAGGAACTCATCCGGTGGTTCCATTTGCATGTAACTTGCCGAAGAAAAGTTGTGCTTGATTCTTGTGACCATTTTTCTCCTACCAAACAGAAGACCTATGCCAAAGGAAACCTAAGTCTGTCCTCCAGCAAGTAGATTAACTTCGCAGACATAGTTTAAGAGATAATTTCGGAGTTGCCCCATAAGTATACTTGAAACTTAGTTATCTTGAATTGAGATAGAGGTTTAATGGAGCTGCGAAACGCGAAATGGTTCTTGTAGACTTTGATGGTTGTAGACCGCTTCATCGTTATTGATAAAGCACGCAAATGTGCTCGAAAACATCCTCCGCTCTCCATTGTTGAAGGCGTTCGGTGACTTGACAGAGTAATTTGCTGCTAAATTGACAAGGAGACCTTCTGCACAACCATCAACGGATCCGCGAGTGAGAGCATAAAAGAGTAATAGAAAACGAGGCGAACGGAGTCTGATTTTCTAAGATTTCTAGAGTTATGCACTGGTTTTGTTGTGCTCGCTTTTTGACATCGTTACCTTGTAGCTTTCAGGGCTTTTAAATAGACCATAACCGATCTGGGAACGATTTTACTAAAAGTATAATTTTTGAAATAAGTCCCAAAGTGCGATGCTTAAGAGGGGAAGGTGGCACGACGCGAGCTTGAAGGCTCGTAAACTTTAGAGCTTCACATACGCACATATTTTCGCATGGCAAATCACGGAGTATAAGTTAGGGGCAAGTCATTTGACAGTTACTTGAAACTCAACAAATTAAGCGGATTGCAAATCAGAATCCTGGTGCTCCTGAAAATCGAGTAAAGTACTTAGCATTGAATTTACTCAAGTAGATGGTTCTCCATACTCATATACTACTAATAATAACCTCCACCCTATTGGTAAATATACAAAATCTTTATGCTGCGAAATCTCCACTTAAACATCACGAGTCAACAAGTTAAATTAATCTACTGCCATTTTGATTAAACGGTCGCTATGGTGACAAATGCTGTGCCTCACACCCATTGGGTTAAAGCGCTTGTCCTACTCCCGATAAATCAGTGGATAATTCAACGTGAAATCCGCTTTGTCACTAAGGCAAATCTAGTCCTGGGAACATGTCAAAGGTGTGACTTAGTAGGGATGATCAGATTTCACAGGTCGAGGTAATGAGAGAAGCACTGAGGCAACTGTCAGTGCAATGAGCTGGCGATAGATAAAATTCTGCACCTCACCTGGACATCGCTACATTCTTTAAGTAGTACAGTGCAACTAGTAGGTGCCACATCGGGGAAGCTGGATCTCCTTCGCTTTCATCGCTTGTATTGAGATCCGCGTTGGATGAAAGTAACGCTAT
This sequence comes from Taenia hydatigena, assembly GCA_036345935.2. Classification (NCBI taxonomy): domain Eukaryota; kingdom Metazoa; phylum Platyhelminthes; class Cestoda; order Cyclophyllidea; family Taeniidae; genus Taenia; species Taenia hydatigena. The sequence goes on from JADWOT020000003.1 coordinate 23,321,203, forward strand.
TTGACTAGCTGCTCTGTACTTGGGGTTCCGGGAAGCGCAGTGGGAAAATTTGACTTCACCTGGCACGACAACATAGCTAAAAAGTTGATAGTATATATTTAATGTTTTGTGAGTTTGCAAGAAAAACAGAGCACGATTCCAGCTTATTTTTGGCACACTACAAAGAAGTCACGGCAAATTGGAGACGCGCTTCAAAATGTAAGGTATAAGCATTGGACAGTGAGTCAAACCACCGGTACTAGCTGTTCTATAGTGCTCTCTACTGTTTCCCTCTTACTTTGAAGCTTCTCCCCGAGGAAGAAGCACCAAATTAAACAAACAGATGCATTCCGTTTAAGCACGTTGGATTTACGAGGTGAGCTACGAAAGCATTGCATTAAAACAGTGAAGCATTTGGAGAGGGAGTTAAAGTACTTGGTTCTTAAAGTTGCACCTTGTTGAGACAGAGCTTCTCCTTAATTATGAGAAACTCAGTGCTATCACTGATGTCCAACGTGAACAATGGCATTAACCAGTCCACACCTACACCAACTTCGAATGGGAAGTTATGGGAGCTATTAGGCAAGGTGACGCTCTTGGCTCACTTCAAATTAATTATACGGCCGCAACATTTAAAAAGTAGGAAGGGATTGTATGCAGTCCACGTAGCTAGCCGGCTAATTGATCGACGGACAAAGTGGTAAGGTGAAACGACTGCTACGTTTGTGTGCTTTTCGTTGCAACGTTTGTTAATCGGAAGGTCACGTAGGAATATACACCACATTCCTCCAAGGCACACCACCTCATCCTCGGACGTTCTTGCTTGCTTTGCGAGTATGGGTTTGGCGAACCGAAGACGGAGTCATTCACACTTAATTGCTCACTGAAGGGCAAAGAATCACAACTGCAATTATTCTGTCCGATAAGACATAGCTCGAAAGCGTGGAAGAAGAACCTGTAAGTGAACAAGCATACCCAACCAGTAAGTTTAAAGCCAGATTTTTGGTCGTCATTGGTCGATCTAATGCGGTGAATCTCATCCATGGAGGATTCTGCATCTGAGGATGGGTGGAAAGACATGGCCTCATCCACGCTCTCTCCGTCACTCTAATGTTCTTCCATGGGTTTATCGCATTTTCTTTGCTTTTTTGAAGTCGCATGACGCATGCAAGTAAATAACACGGATTAGTTATCTACTTACCTGGCTTACCGGCACAAAATCGTCCCATAAAATGACTGGTTGTGTTAAAGTTGATGAAATAGACGCTGCGTGCTTCCGGTCTGAAAATGGCCACGTTCTTTAGGTTTCAATTCACAATTTTATTTAGCTGGAAGACTGATAGTACAATCACTGTCACATTAGACCCATCAAGCATCAGACCTGTTACGGTCGCCTTTTCTCAGAGACCACATTTGCCTGAGGGGTTAATAATACAAACCAATGCTTCATATTTATTTGGACAAAATTATGCCCTTACACTTTGGTTGGTAAAAAACTGCAAAGCGTTACGGTTTTCTGCCAAGATCCCCCATAAAATAAACTTATGTACGGACAGCGACTAGCCGAATCGGTTACTTTCGTTTGACACGAGTCTTGACACGGGCGGCAAGATCAAAACGAGGCCGTTTGCCCTCCGAGGTGGCAGCTATCAACTCCGTGGCTGTGTCAGCAGAGGACGGTGGCGGCGGTGTCCACTTGGAGTGTAGAAAGTTGTACAGCTTCTGAGCACACTCACTTAAATCCAGAAACAATAATGATAGCTTCTTACTTAGCATAGTTACAAAAGTTTTTAAGATCAAACAGAGACATTTAGAGTGCATAAGAAGCATATTGCAAACAAACCTGTTTTCGAGAATGTCAGTGAGGCGATCGAGACTAAAACCAGTAAGATCGGCAATAGTGTCCACACGCGCCATCACGCGTTGGTAGTTACGCCAGTTAATACCGGGTAGTCGCAAGAGCATTTCCACAGCCTCTGCGTTCTCCTCACCCAATCCATCACTGTCCTTAAAAGTATGAATAGTTGACAACTGCGGTTACCGAATACCTATAAGTAGCAAGTATTTTATAGGAAATCATTGCCCATTTAAGACGCAATTTATTTCAAGTCGATGGAGAAAAAGCGCATTTATTACGCAAGATAACAAGAAGTTTAAATTAGTTTCATGCACCATGAGAGAAAGAGGATTCACAACACTAGCAAAAACAGTCAGCACTTTTGCTACCAAAATTAGGTGTCAAAGTATTTCAATGGGTTTTCACTAACAAAGCCTATAGGAGTTAACTCCATTTCAAATGGAATGCAACATTCTGGTCACTGACCGAAAATATGGAAAATCGCCCCATGACCCGATTCCTTAATCTAGAACGCTGCATAAAGGTATGTAGAGATTTCACAGATCACAAGTTTGACAGTGCCTTAAAATCGATAAAAAAAGGACGTCCTCTCACTTGAGGCAGCTTCTCTAGGGTGGGTTCTGCTCGCCCCACTTTTAGTTCCGCAAACAACTCCGCTGTGCAGTACGGTGTAACACTCCAAAGCACTCGCAGGTGTGGAAAGTGGAGGAGAAGGAGGACTAGACGCGGCAGCAAGTGATGTGGGTCTAAATCTGTTCTTCCGTCAGCCGCCACTACAGCATTTCGTCCCGTGAATAGAGCAAAAGACGCAGTCGTAGAAGGGAACGCAGCGTTTGGGAACCGCGGTGCCTTGTAAGTCACACCTGAAGAATCATAGTGCTTGGAATCAGATATAGCTACTGCAACGAGCGATAAATTCCGTCTAGTTACACTGAATGGGCACAATTTGATCAACAAAGTTGACAGAAATAATCACGCACCGCTGGCAGGCATCGAGAATTCAATGAGTAGAATCGGATTTAGATAGTGTCTGGACATTGCAGTGCATTGTTGAAACAGACGACCTGAGTTCAAAGAACCAATCAAATCACTGACTGATTTCCGCTCCACGCAAATGTGCGGTGCCAGAATATAATCCCCGACTGTTAAGGTTATGGGATTCACCTTAATAGAGGCAGGTTTGTTATTAAAACAGGTACAGGAATGCATTTATTCTAAGTATACTTGAGCGCACCAAATATGATAACATAAACCTTGGTATTAGCGCCCTGGTCTCTAAGGGCGCCTAATAATAAATTCCTTTCCAGTTTGTTGTATCATATAAAAGCATGTTTTGGGTAAGCTACAATTCCGAATTCAATGGCCAGATAATAAGAGGATAGGAAGAAGAGATATGCTGCGAATGGCCGAAAGGAAGCTGTCGAAAGCACGTTGGGTTTTCGCAAGTGTCGCAATTTTGACCAACCATAAGGAGAGACCAAATTTTGATGAAACGAAAATATGTCTAAAGAAGACTTAAAGCACATACCCGAAAAATCAGAAATAAGGACTTGACACCTTCATGGACAATACGGGAGATTTAACTTATCTCTCTTGTTGATGAGGTAAAATAAGCAAACGACATTAAGCATTTAAGTAGTCGGTTGCTTTGGAATTCTCAGGCTTAAACCACTCACCCGCAAACCTTTTCGATGCAGAAGAGCTGGTAGCTGGCTTCGAAATTCACGGACATCCACAAAAACGGTTGACGTTGGAACAGACTCCGAAGAATTTTCAGACTCAGCACCAAAAGCAGGAACAGATATGGACGGTTCCGCTTTCTTCACCACGGCGGAGGCACGCAGAGTGATTAAGCTTTCAAAGGCCTCTTTCTCCTGAAGCGGTAGGCCCGTTATCAGCCGTGGATTAAATTACTAACCCAGACTTGAATGATATGTCAGTCACCAAAACCCCAGGAGAAAATCAAACAGCACAATCTAGACCTTTTGATGTTCTGGCAGTGGCAGCAAATGTCCCTAATTTTTGGTCGAGCTGTCACCTAGGAACTAAAAAAACTTTCCTAACAGACCAAGAACAAAAAACGTCTGATTAGTTGTCTTAAACTCAAGTAACCCGTTGAAACACATTATTTTACAGGAGTAGTAGTAACTGGATGGGCAAAAAGATTCGTCACATATTTTATGCACTAAGCTAAGAAAACTGGGATGTCACGTATATGTGACACAGATCACGACCATATTGGTTTGAGCTCATTTCTCCTTCTCTCCCTCACTACAGTAAAACGAAAACCAAAATTCCATAAAATTAATTAGGCTTACCCGTCTAAGCCGTGTGAGATATCGTTGCTCCTCTATAGAATCCTTATACACCATGAAATAGACACTGACAGGATGCGGATTTAGGCCTTCACAAGTTCGACGTCTGGCTTCCTTAGCAGCATAGACCTCCACTTCCCGAATCCATGACACGCAAGGCTCGAAGAAAATTACGTAAAGCGGTCGTAGACGCGCCAACACTGCTCCCAGCCGTCCAGCAGGTCCATCTAGACTTCGATTGTCTGTCGACGTCATTGATCCTTCCTCCCCACATCCTGGTGGCGGAACACGAAGAATTACTTGAAGTTCCCTTCCTTCCGAGGTAGTAAAGGCAACTGCAGAGCAACCGGACGGTAAATCCACGACTGGCTCTTTCACATCCACAACCTCTGCCACCTTCGGCTCTTCCGGTGGTCTTGAAGATTGTGGTTTCAAGAGGATATCGGGTTCAGTGAATCCGGGACACTTGTCATGTAAATATGGAGCCCCAGTGCAGGCGATAATCTGCTTAGAACCACTTCTACTTCGACAAGAATATGTAGATGCTGTGAGTTCCCTATAGCGCTCTGGTGGAACCTTTTTTGGAGGAGGCGATTCTGTTTCAGACGATTCAACCGGATGTTCATAAGCCGACCTCCCCTGAACTAGCCAATCCTGTAATTTCGATCTTCCATGGCGTAGATAGTGGTCTAAAATTTCAACACTTCGCGTATGCCTAAGAAGAACAAGAACAGAGCATTTCTGCTCCCGATCATTGTCCATCTGCTTGACAGCTACATCCTCCAGAACTGCCGTAATCGCACTCAATTTAGGTGGCACTTCTACTGCGTAGGTTCCTAAAAAAAGGAAAACTAAAATCTGACCTCAAACAGATCGCACTTTTTTCGTAGTTTTTGTAGACCCGACTACGAGCCACGGAGAGCATTTGTTCGGCTTGACTCATAAGGAGCCAGTTAGCACATTTTCCGTCCCTCCGAAGTGATGAAATTTGTGCCGACTTGCTCATTCGGAGAGACGAAAGTTCGGCTTGACGAAGATCCTCGAAAGCATCCAAAAAGGTAACTGCATCGTAATCGATGAGTTGGAAAAGAAGGCGCCTCAAGCCAGCAACGTCAGCCAAAAGACCATGGCTGGTTTGAGTCAAATGATGCCAGATAGGATCAATATACGAACTAGTCTAGGAAAAAGAGGTTCGAGTAAAACTAGGGACATCCAAACCAGTTGATGAAATGAATTGGTCAGAGCCGATTCAAGAGTAAATTCATCATTATTTAGGATTGGGTTGATATCGACAAGCTCATGAAGAGTAGCTTTAATCATCTCCAAAAGACATCGTTGACAAGTGGAACTTTCTTCTGTCAAAAATACCTAAAGGATGGGATTCAACACTTTGAACTAGACACAAAAACACCTACCTGGACTTCTTCGACGTTTAAAGGACAATTTGACAGCGCATTGACCACGTCCAAATTAAACCTTGGCCAAAGAAGAAGCCTTGAGATACCAAACTGATTCATAAGATGTTCGACTCGATTATAACCAGACATAAGAGCAATGGCGTTATCCGTGAATGCTTTTATGAAGATATGTGGATTCCTTTCCCTCAACAACCGAAGCACAAAAGACTCCTGACTAGACTCGTGAAGATTATGACATCGCAAAACGAGCACTCCAGTAACAAGTTCAACAGGCATTGTCCCTCTAAGCAAGTCAACGACAAGAATTCGGGAACTGACAAAAACAACCCCACCGCGGCGGTAGGCTTCAAGACGCTCCTGAGCGTTAACATCAGCTGTGATTATAAAAGGGCTGTAGGCTTCGTCTTCAAGGACAAATTTAGCCTTGATATACTTAGCTTCTGGGACGGAATAATTTGATATTAACACCAAATTGTGAGGATCATTGTGCAGCTTGATAAGTGTATATAATATAGCGTCAAGATCAAGTCCCTCTGCACAAACGAACATGCAACTGTCTTCATTGATGTCAAGGAGAATATTTTTTTCATAATCCAGTAGCACAGACATCAAAGACCGAGGCTAGTACTGTACGTAAAGGCTAACTTGCAAAACCTGTTAATCCGGAATCGTGTCAAAATTGTTCAAGCAAATGCATAGCTCTTTAAAACATTGAATGGTTTTACTGATGCAAAATTGAATCCTAGCCTTACATTGGTCGCTATATCAAAGACACTGTTTCGGTGATTAGGCCGTCATAAAAAACGACGAACATTGTTTCAGACGATTCAATAACGCTGTTTTATTCCTTACTTATATCACGAATTTCCCACCACACATCCACACATGTGTCTATATGTATATATATATATATATATACACATACATATAGAGATGAACGGGCACTTTAATTGTGTCAAGTTGTATCTGCTTTCATCAAAGGGCATTCTGCACTCCATTTGACATCTCATTAAGCACTGTCGTCTCACCTTCTATTACTCCTATGTTCTACATTAAAACAAGATTAAGTTTCAAATATTCTGTGACCTGTTTCGCAATTAACTTCTATGTATATTTTTAGCTACCATAAAATGCTGCCTATGTTGACCTGAGATTTCCTTGAAGACAAAAGAAGGCATAATAATGGGGCATATATGCATACACATATCTACATTGTAGTACTTTGTTTGAACTACCAGTTTTGGTCAAGGTCACAGGGGTGGTCATACTACCTTAGCCGCGTAGGCTGGTCTCCGGGCCATGCCAGCAGCTTATGTCCCTCTGTACGATGAATATATGTGTTCTACTCTAGTATTCTGCCTTCTTTTGCCTTCGAGGGAGCTTTGGGATGCTGCATCTATACATACATAGCAGAGAGATCGGGGCTACTGATAGAACCCGGAGGTTAGCTCATCCGGCGAAACCAGGAGTTAAACAAACAACTAACGTTTTATAGTACTATTCTATATGTGATTTCATTGAAATTTGCTGCATATAATTTACAGTGTAGGTGAAGGCACCTTTTGGGTGAACCATCTGCTTGATTTTTCCTATTATCATCCGAGATAAACAAATAACAGGCCACATCAACTCCGTATTCGTCCGTTTTGAATAAAGCTGTGACGGTATGGCTATTTGATGGATCGCATGCCTATGTGCGCCATTTAGTTACATAGGCCGCATTTTGACTCTCCAGCTATGCCTGCAGCCGTGGTATCCGGAGCCTCCAACAAATGCTGGGCGTCTATTGGCACGGCTTTATAGCCATGGTCCAGTGCAGAAGCGCAGCTTGTGTAGACTGGAATTTTCCGGAAGTAAACTATCAAATCACCACACAGCCTCCCATTCTTTTTGTACGCTAAAATGAATCCTCTTGAATGTGGGTGCTGCTTATTATCACTTCAGGAAGGATCAAGGGCGCTAAAGGAGCATTCATTTTAACTCTATCTAATAGCAAGGTCTGATGATAGCGCAAAGGAGGGCCGAAACGTTGTGGGCATGAGTCGAACGCCACAGTTTCAAGATGGAACCAACGTGGTAGAGGGCTTAATTAAAATATGTATTCTTTGTCTTGTACTTCCAGTTACATCCCATGTGCTTCTGTGTTAAGTGCAGCCAACTACAAGACATCGCATCATTTAGAGAGTGTTACTTATTACTTATTTCTTTACTTGTAGTATGTACTGTGGCATTGGTGTGTCGCGTTCTCATCAAGAAAATCTGCTATAAACAAATGTTTTTCTGCTCTATTCATTGTTATTATCCCCGGGAATGCTTAATGTTAATATCTTTTCATCAGTTCTTTCGAGAACGCCAGCTATATAAAACTCTGAAATTGATGACTCCATTCCTCTCAGTATCAATTCCAAACAAGAGTTGTGAAGAGCGTCTTTTAGACCATCCCACTATTCTTTATGAAAGCAACTTTCTCTGCCACCTTACCCTGCGTGTAGACTTTGCAGCAGTCATCGAATTGCGCGCACTTGCCTACGCTAGGGTTGATTGGTCCTCAATACCCAATCGGTTGCCGCCCTTAATGTATGCAAGAGCACATGCGTCTTAGCAACGCACTTAGCTCTCCTTCGTTTTCGCATACTCACGCAGGGGAGAACAATTGCCACATCGCAATGCTATGATGTCAAGCATTTCCATGGAACACCTAACTCCCGTTGTCGGGAGCACTTTTGGAGTGAATGATGAATTCAGTAGCGAGAATGAATTGGTGCATCGCAAACCCCCCATTATCGAGGCTATCCTCAATGAGCTAGGATTTGGGTGGTTCCAGGTTCGAATGATAGTCATTCTTGGTGTAGCCCACTCCACCGACACGATGGAAACTATTATCCAAGCGATCCTAGGCCCCAGTCTTCGTTGCTATTGGCGTCTATCAGCCGACTATGTGGCTCTCCTCACCAGTCTTGTATTCCTTGGCAGTTGTATCGGTGCAGTTCCGTTGGGCTACGCCGCAGACGTTTATGGAAGACGCTCAATTTGTTTATTCTCCTGCCTGGTTTTGATGTACCTCTCCTGGTTGTGTGCCATCAGTCCAACCTACGCATGGATGGCTTCTCTACGCTTCCTTTCCGGTCTTTTCATTGGCGGAGTATTAACGGCTGGAAGCTCGCTTCTTTCAGAGACAATGCCATCAAAATTTCAAGCCCCGGGCCAGCTGATAACCAACAATTTCGAGGCTCTTATTGGTGTCATTACAGCTGCAATTGGGCTGGGATGCCTAGAAGGGCAATTGAACTGGAGATTCTTCGTCTTTTTCACCACGTTTCCTTTAGCTCTCTGTGCTATCGCCTTAGTGTTCTTTGCTTTCGAATCTCCTGTATATTTGTATTGCAAAAAGCAGACACAAGAAGCTGCAAATGTGCTCGATAAAGTGGCCATTACAAATCGACGAATCCCAAGGAATTCAACAAGTGTAGTTTCCTTCCTGGGTCGTATTCGAGAAGCCGATGAAGCAGAGGACTTTCGCATTTCAAAAGTCGGTGTCAAAGAGTTATACGCTCTGCTTATTCGTCGCCGACCTTGGCTCCTCCTACTGCTGCTGTGTTTGAACTTCTCCTGGGGCTTTCTAATCTACGGTGGAACTACAATTCTTCCCGTAGAATTAGCTGCTGGTCCCAGAATGTGCATTCAGGTTAGCTTGAGCATTAATGATAGACTAGAAATTGTTTGTCAAAGTACCGATTTTCTAAGTATGAGGTTCGGTGGTCACTTTAATTCGCTTTTGAAAGGCATTGACTGTTTGCTAATTCGTAAAGAGAAAAGTGAATTTCAGAGCCTTTAAAGGACTCATAAATCTATTTTTAGATAACCTGCCAGAGAGACTTAAATTGTCCATTTAGTGTATACTTGGAAGAAGTGTTTCCCCATCTCCCTGTTTGGTGGGCAACTGGTCTGTCCAATCATCCTACAGCCTAAACATACCACATTATTATCTAAAATTCGAACGAAGTGAAAAAATAGAAGAGCTCAATTTCATCTGACTAATAAGGGGTTTACCTGTGTAAAGGAAGCTGTATCCGTGTTATAGATAAGTGGGCGAGTGTACTTTTAAGTTATTTCACCATTTAATTGGTAACAAAACCCAGCAAATTTTTTCGATGCGCCTTTACGTCTAGTATTCGAACCTTAGGCGTCCTACCTATATTATTTATTTTTAATAAATGCGCCCTTATTTTACGGCGTGGATCTTTTCTCCGACCAGTGTCAGAATTTTCATGATTTACAATAGCATTGTTAGCTCCCTCCTTTCTTCTGGTGGATCCCTATCCCAAGCGACAGTTAAATCTGCCCCCAGTTCCCTCTTTATTAACTTTATTTGAAGCACCCTAAAACACCTTAAAAATGGAGTTGAAAATCGGCGTTTCATCATTCCTTGTAAAAGTATATTTTGAAATCAAAAATGGGTTAATGAGACTAGCATTTGTTGGTAAACGAAAAAGTTTATTGAAGTTTGGAGATTTGCATTTGACACAGGAAAGAGCTCCTTGCCTTGCAATAATGATGAACGAAGCGAAATGACAATTGGCCGCGACTCATCGTGTCACGCGCTGTCACTACGAGGTCGTCATCTCTACGACTAACACACCAGTTGCCCCGATGAGAGTAAAATTATTCTGCCATGCGCTAAATATTGTGGGCTAAGGGCGTAAGAGCCCGCCAGAAGCACAGCCTCACCTCTGTCAGCAAAGCCGCTCAATATGGCGCTATATCTCTCTCTTCTCCGAGTAATCCTTTTACTTAACGATTAATTTTCTAAGGGAGGATTACATTAATATATGATGAGTTCTTTGGTTTGGAGTTTATTCTACCGATTTATTATTCCAAGTAGTCACGCACATTTGGGTAACCTGTGTACGATCGGCGTATGGGCCAATTTCTCTGCATTTCATGTCATTGTGCAACCTTCTGTCTAGTCATCACCCATTGTTTGTCCCTCAAATGGCTGATTTGTGTGTGCCAGCACAGCAGTCGGAATGTCCACTTATTTTATTGGTATGGCGTCAGAGTTGTCTTAACTGTAGACTAGTCGTTCATGCTAACAATGGCTTTTGTGTGCAAGAAGTTGCGTTGTGGAGAGCCAGGTGGACCTGATGCTAAATTGGAGCGAATGCTTATGCAACTACACGGTCGCTGATGCATTGAATAAATAATGCAAAAGCTGATATAATCGTAGATTCTTTGGAAAAATGTTTAACATTCAACAGAAAAACGCAGAGTTTTATTACTTCTGTCATTTGTAAAAGGATCATTTCTTGCATCACAAAAAGCCTTACATCTGACTAGAAAGTCTCAGCTCTTGTGGTTACGATACGATGGAATTAAACTGCATTAATAGGCCCTACTCTGATGCTTACCTCTAAACCAAAAGACTAGGCGTATGCAGGTCTGAACATTACAAAAAAATTTGCCTCTCAGAAAAGAAAAGGAGTGAGTAAAATAGCAAGTAGCTATTGTTCAGAATGCCAGATGCCTACCTGCATTGACGTACTGTCAATCATTCAGGCTTACTACCAGCCTACATTAATGCCTCTAAAAGTGCTCAAAGCTTCACACCCCTCCAGTAGGGGAATGTCTCCATTTAGATGACGAACTAATGAGTGGATGGTTATATGAATTTAATGGGATTGGGTTGCCAAAACTTACTTTGCTTTACAGTTTGTAAGTATTCTAGCAAAACCCAAAACAAAATTGAGTTGCTTTTGCTGTTAATTCAAATGAAATTCGCTAGTGTGGTGCGCAGCTAAACTTAAACTTGCAAAATGCTCAAATGGCGTATTGACAGCTAGAAGTGTTTAATGGCCGAAGAGGTTATAAGCACTGCGGATGATGGAGAAGAAACTTTGCACTTGCCTTGTAGAATTTCAAGATAACCAACACTACTAGCCTATTGCTAGCCGATCAGCCATCAGAAGGGGCCCCTTTTGAATGCTGCAAGCCCCTACGTGAGGAGGGCTACCGATCGCTGCTCATTTCGGCGTCAGGTGGTCTGCTAAGCCTCCCGCTGGCCTACGGTTTGGTCGCGCTGCTAGGGCAAAGACTTCCAATTGCCCAATTGCTCACTTTTTTGCTCACAGGCATTCTACTCTTTGGTCAGGTATAAGTTATGCCCTGAAGTGTTCACATAATCATTCAAGTTATCCTTTCAGGGATTCTTGTCTCAAACAACCTACCATTTTCTCTGCTAGGCACTTTGGCCAGTCGCTGGAGAATAACTTACGCTATGGTTGATGATTTATCTGGCTTTTGTGCGTTTGGTTCTCCCTCTTACCACCGACAAGAGTTTCGGATATCTTAAGTTCGCAGAAAATTTTTTTTGGTATTCCATTGCATTCACTTTGATAAAAAATCCATGCCAGTAAAGTACAGAATACGATTTGCCATAAGGGCTACAAAATGCCGTATCTAAAACCCTGCATTAATAGCATTTCCGCTGTTAACAGTCTAATCCATAAATCACTACCCGTTCCGTGTAGTTATGGTTACCATGTCCGAATATTCAACGCTTCTTTCTTTTTTAATTTTACATTGCTGAATGAATAATAAGCCATAACTAATAATATGGCATAAATTTTGTCCCTTGTGCATGCAAATTACTGTAATTTTAGTCCCTTCAAGCTAAATTCAGAGATAGATTTATATTGCGTCTCCCGCCGCCGACTGGTGGTGCATTTGGCAGTCGAGTGAAAAACAATCGTAATGCGAGGTTGAGGCGGTCATTTAGTTTCTAACCTGCTACTACTACAAAACTAGTAGGGATGGCTTATGCTCCATGGAAAAGTGCCGAACCGTATTTCAGGTAGTCTTGTCTGAAATCGTGCAGAAGAACCTTGCGAGGGTGAAACAACTGCAAGAACTGAAACTGCCTATTAGTGTAGTGTCCCCTTGTAAGTTTTATCAGCAGTACCGACTATCACATCCTTAATATGTGTTTAGTAGATCAACCCCTTCTACCCATTATAAGGCACTCAACATTTAGCACAAGTAAAGATTTAAATATTACCTATGCTTCTTTGTTGGAAGTAATGGGTTTTTAAGTGGTCGGATTATGAGCTTATTGATCAAAAAGGAAAAATGTGGATTTTTAATGATCGTTTTACCTGCTACATAATCTACATTTGAAGTTATGTTAATAGCACCGCCTAAGCTGTCTGATTCGACACATTTACTATTGGGATTTTACTTCCTCCAGACCTTCTGCATGACACCAACAGCCTCAAATGTAGTCTTCTTCGCTACCCGCGGTGTAGCGGCAGCTGGTAGCAGTCTAATGGGAATCTACGCGAGCAATGTCTTCCAAGCACGGGTTCGCAGCCTTGCCACCGGTCTATGTGCAGCAGCATATCGTCTGGGCATCCTCACTGCACCCTACGTGGGGCAGATCTTGCTGCAAAATCGCTCCGTTCTGCTCGCCATCCTCACGTTTGCCCTTGTTGCTATCTGCAGTGCAGTTGGATCCATCGTCCTGCCACGAATGCGAGTCCTGCACACCGTAAGGGATTTAAACTACCTTTGTCTTTTGTTCCAAGAGTTGAAGGCTGCTTACCTCACCAAAGTGTTTCAACACTTTTCTGAGGCCGTAATAGGCCATTAATAGTTCTGTATTGGCCTACCAAAGTTCATGCCATTAAGATCGGGGGTACGAAAGAGTCTACCTCTTATTACATGATTAAGAGTAGAAAAAGATAGGAAGAGGCTTTAATCACTGTTTGATCCTTATTAAATCAAAATCGCAAAGGCTGAAGAGATCATGCACTTAGATAACAGCAGAACAACTATCAAATGATTCTAGCACTGTTCATTCATCATTTTGCTTTTGTTGTCAAGGGCGTTAGAGATGTCATCAACCGTGGTAAGTGCTCAACGATGACATGCTGAATTTGCGTCATGGTGAGATGATGCCGATCAATGGTAGTGCATCCTGCAGAATTAGCTGAGTTACTTAATTATCGTGCTCTCTGCAGAGATAACTGTAATTGTAAAGAATCCATTTGAGAGATATGGTTAAAGAATAGGAGATACCCGAAATCATGCAACTTTAGTTGGCCAATCCGCTTTCTTGGTAGCATTTTCCTGAAAAAGTGCGCGAGGGTTACTGTGGCCTGAGACCGGACTATGCAGTTGATCTTAAAAGCACGCAGTATGCTCGCTAAGGCCAACATTGAATTGTTAAGGGAGTTACACTTGGATTCGTCTTTTGTGGATAGGTAGCTTCTCTTCAGAATACTGTCGATGAGGGTGAGGCTAATTAGATAAGTGTGCAAACTAATGAAGCATTTAAGATTTGAAGCCTAGTTTCCATCTCTCTCTCTACTTTGGTCTAGTTCTAGTGCCATAACATTGGCTCATTTAACTCTGATTTGGCTCACTGACTGGTCATTTGCCTTAACCGATGTTAAATAAGTCGAAGTACTAGCATACTTTTAGTCAAGGTGCAAAATATTCTCCTCCTTGATCGGCTAACTTAAAATTTCTTGATTTTTTATGATTTTAAAGCCCATGGACTTACAAAAAGAAATTTTATTTAAGATCTTTTCGTTGAGCTAAGAATGTTCCTATTTGGGCATAAAAATCTCTTCAGTCCATCAGCTGTTAGTCAGCTGACCTATACTTGCTAGTCAGCTGTTAGATCGATTCTTTTGTCCATGCACGTTCCTAATTTTATCGATTTGACTATATGAAAATCGTTCGTACGTATCATGCAGCTGAGCAGCTGGTGCATTGATATTTGATCGATTTTTTCTTTAAAAATTGAATATAGATAAGCTGCAGCAAAGGCTAATATCAATTCACAAAATAATCCATGCAAATTAAGACTCTAAAAGGTTTAGAAAGGCTTGTTTTTATTTTGGAGATGAGTTAAATTACCCTTCAAAGGAAAATACTTGAGGCAGCGGTTTCGCGAATCGAGTCACTGATTTCTTTTGATGAAAAATTAATAAATTACTCCGATGAACTTTTCATGACTTCAACTAATGATACCCGGATAACGGAAACGTGTTCCCATTTATCAATGTCCCCCTTTCGTTCCTACCTCTTTTTTCATCTGCTCCTCAATATAAGGATCGTCGGCTGCATCAGAGGAAACACCAAAAGCGGTCGGCCCTTCCAACATGCCATTTTTCTCTCTACCACCAAAAGTCAGACGAGCACCGCGCATGACTGGCACTCACATTTGTGCTTCCTTTAACAAGTCACTAACAAAAGGTGTAAAAAGATGAGTCGCGAAATTTACAAGAGCATTACCGCTTTGTGAAATTCTGCAGGAAAAATAAACGAATTAAACTAAATATTAATCGGCCTCGCCCCTAAAAGGTGATTGTCACGTCTTTTGAAGTAAGCGCAACAATCAAGGAAAAGTATATTGAAGAGAAGCTTATTACAACTGGATGTTCACTTACTTTCGGATATCAACCAAATTTGCAAATTGTGAAACTCCATGCATAATGTTCATTTTGTCTGTTTTTGAAGTTATTTTCATGACCAAATATTTCGGAACTTTTTCTTCTTTGATCAAATAGGAAACGAAGCAGCGAAGTGGAAACAAATTGCAGTGTCATTTGTTCACATTGTTTTTGCTATTAGCCTAATGCTAAGTCGATCTGAGTTGCCTCACCCATCATTCGATGTGGACTCGCTATTTATAAAGGAACATAAGTGAAGAACCCCTTACTTTTGACTGCATCATTCGATTAGCAGCTAACTTACGCATAAAATAAAGCTGGTTTTCGCTAAAATCATAAATTGAGTGACCAGCATCACGGATAGTTTGGATTACAGAAAAACTAAAGGTCCACCTAGCAAAACAAAGTTTTAAACATTTCTTATTCTATTGCATTTAGTGGGCATGCATTACATGAGTAAAATGACTTCGTTTCAGAATGAACTCCCCATCTGACGACTTACGATGATTCCATGTGATTAATAACCCTCTTTTAGGCACCTTCTCTCTCCTCTTCGACCGCCAACTCCAGCGGTTCGAAACGAAGTCTTCCATCCCTTCGAGGCCCTTTTGGTGTTTCTAAAGTTTCGGACCCCACGGGAAGCCTTTCAAAGGCCTCCAGACGCCCGGATTTTACCGATTCACTTCGCGTCACTATGCCGACTGATCCTGACGTTGCATTGGTGGAGATAACCTATCGAGCACTCCGACAGCAAGATACAGAGGTCCACAATAGAGGGAACTCCATAATACACGGCGATTTTGTCCAACGAAATGCTGCTTTTGAGGTTGACACGTAAAATAGAAGAGGGCCGCGACTATTTTTCTCATAGTATTTTTATCTTGTTATAAAATAATTTTTGTATAAATATTCATTGTTGTGTACTTGATAGTACACCTGAGGAAGGTATTTAGTGCAACCTTACGAAAAGATTGAGAAACTAGTAGCCTAAGTGAAGACTAGTCTACCAAAAATATGATTGAATCGGATCATTTTGGGGGGAAAGTTAAAAAGGGCGTCCGTGTCAAGTCGAAATTCTTGATCTAAAGATTTTTAAGGGCGGCGCCGCAGTAATGTTACAGGTGATGACAGGTGATGAGTGTGTCACTATTGGTAGTTATCCTGCCTTTCTTGCATCAGTTCAAATCTCTTTTATTATCATACGCAATAGCGGTTAGCAATATTCTCATGGTGACTACTGCCTTAACTTGGCAAGTGCTTCGCAACTTGGTAGAATAGCATTGACATTTTCAATAAATCTGTAACTATCTCAACAATGCTAATCTTCAGTTAGAAGTACGCAATAATTTCTGGGAAGATTCGATGCAAGGGACACCTAACCTAGAACAGTCGGTGAATAAGCTTTTAAAAAGGCAAATTATTGCACGTTTAGATCTCAGGATATCTCAGTATGCTTCGCAAAAGCGCTCCAGTTGTAACTTGGTCGTTGGGATATTATGAAATGAGTGCAATTTTCAAGTTTATAAATTATATTTCGTCTTTATGGGTAGATACGCTCTAGTCCGACACGCTTGTCTGTAAAAGAGTAAGTATAAGCTCTTAGGATGCCTTAAGAGACCTATGTCATGGTAATTATAAGCGCTGAAGACTCATAGCCCGTAGTAGATCAAAACGTACAGTTCAGCCCTTGTCATGCCCTAAGGCTCTTCTTCGACGATTCCGTATTAGCCAGTGCTTAAGAACGTTTAGGAAAGCTTGATACACCATGGAAGAAGTTTTGCACCCATTGGTAATTAGGTGCTGCAAAGACTCGTTTGGTTAAAGCTAAACGATGACATTTGGTGGATATTTTTGAGATTGTGGCTAATTCTTGTTGTAAAAGTCGCTTTTAAACATAAGGCGCCTTTTATTATCCATTTGAGTTCACTGTAAAGCATTACCTTCCAATGGAAGTCAGACATCTATCAGCTTTATTCTAACAGCATTTAAACGCATATTTGGTTTGGGAACTGAGTTGAATTTG
Source organism: Taenia hydatigena (assembly GCA_036345935.2). NCBI lineage: Eukaryota > Metazoa > Platyhelminthes > Cestoda > Cyclophyllidea > Taeniidae > Taenia > Taenia hydatigena. The sequence goes on from JADWOT020000003.1 coordinate 23,338,251, forward strand.
TCGCTCCACTGCCAATCAAGGTTAGGTCTTTTACGAAATCGTAAAAAACTTCTACTAATTTCGAGGAGTAACGATTACAGTATCTACTCGAATTTATGTGCCATGCAAGTTTAGTGGCATGAGAGCTTTTGAAATTCCACCCGCTGATTTAATCAGTATGCTAGCGGCAGTGAATAAAAGAGGACTCATTTTTATTTATGTACGCGTTGGAAGTCGTTTTTTGTTTACGAAAAGCGCCGCGGCATCACGTCTCCCACGCAACTCGGGTTGGCTGGCTGATCAAAGCACACTGACAAGCTCTTGCGAGAAAAGTCGAAATTCCGGACTAAAAGCAAAGAGTTGAGGATAACATTCATTAAACTGATTAGCCTTTTGGACTAGGTTGATGATCGTGAGCGTGTTCGCTTTAAGTAGAATTTGTTTGGGAAGCTAGTGAAAGCATCCAAATCCGGTTGTAGTCCGCTCAATCGATTGTACCCTGCAACCTTCAACTCTGTAATGTAACAAAAAGCACGCTCTCACAATCCAAGAAGGTAAATTGTTAGCAAAAACTGATCTTCGTTTGTTAAAATTTCTGTTGAATTATTGAGTCAAATATGTAATTCTACTGCTCTCAACATCATTTTTATGAAAAAAGTTGAAGTTTATTTGAGATTTGTTTACAAAAGATTGTTTGTTACTTACTGAGGAAAAGAGAGTCAGTAGCCAGACTTTAAAGACTCTGAATGGTTAAAGATGCCTTGGAGAAGACGTGATTTTACAGTGCATTAGTCTTTTGATCGTCATCGCCGACCCTATATGAGCACCTTTTCGCCTGGACTAGAGTTGTGTAGAAGGATCTTGCAAACGTAAAAACATTGATAAGACTGAAATCTAAAGTTATTATATGTGCACGCACTAGTTATTAATGTAAGCTAGCTTACAGGTTTGGTCGACAATCTCAGCAAGGTAACAGGAACGTGGAACACTTTATTTGAAAGATAGGGCTTAAGACTAGTCAATGTTCTTCAGTCAGCAGGTTCCTTATTTTAATCGCATTTCGTTGCAGCTTTGGATAAGTGGCCGTCATGTATGCAAGACGCCTTCCTCTGCCGTCAAGTGCAGCTTAATAAAACCTTGTTTAGAAGCTCTCAAAAGTATGCGGGCTTCCAGTTCTTCCATTGCGATTTTCCACACATTTTAACTATCCACAGCATACACCCTTCTTTCATAACTTCTAGATATAGACATTTTAGATTATTCTAGAAACGGAAATCATCACTTCAGCCACTGAGATGGAAGTACCATCTGCAGTGATTAACAATCTTGCATACTTGCACGGACAGTAAAACAGATGCCAAATCATTTCAATAAAGATTAAAATATATTGCAAATTTTTGTTGCCTGTAAGTCAATAAGTGTTTGGTGTTTCTCTCTTCTCGGTTTAACAAAACTGGACCTAAAAACATTGTGGAGAAAAGGAGCTCACATCGTGTGGTGTGGGGCTCTGTTTTGACGCTGCGCTGGAAACCAGTGACGTCCGATTAGCCACAAGTATGGTGTGATAGGACCTCATGCCATCGAAAACCCGTCCAAACAAACATACTGCCTTGATTTTGTCGATGAAAACATGGAGCCATCGCTTACAATTTTGAAAAGTATATTTAAGGCTCCTTTTTGTTGTGAATTAGCAATTAATCGTCTTGCATCAGTGCAATGCACCTTCATTATAAGACCTGTAATTTTTGATAGGTTATGTGTATTTTGCGGCAAGTTTATAAAAACGCAACACACTTTAAAGTTTTAATGTCAAATAACTTTATATCTCTTGTTCAAAGCGCTCTACCAAGCACATCAAAATGGGAGGAGGGGGATAGAGAGGTAAAGCGCAAAAGGGAATGATTTGTTCGAGAGCACAAATCAGCCTTTGAAGCAGCCAGGGTATTAATTATCCACGTTTCCGGTGACAGGCAAGCAGCGGTAGCAGCAGCAGCAGCAGAGGCAGCATCATCAATAACATCAACAACTCAGCAGGCGTTTCCTGCGCGCCCATCCATTTACCCACTTACCCCCGCGGTAATGGATAGGCGCAAGGGATGTGGCTTTAGCAGGAAACATCCCGCTCTCTAACCCGGAAACACGCATGCATTTGCAGAAGCAGAAAGTGTAGTAAAGAGCAGATAAACAGAAATAAACAAACGAATCGACCGCAAATGTGTTCTCTTAATTGCCTTGATAAAGCTCTCCTTTTTCGCTTCTGTACGATAGGGAATGAGATAATGAAAGCCAATTTATCTTAAATTTTAATGCAGCGTTTATGATTTTAGTAGTTACTTTTTGGTCCACTAGTTAAATAGGTATAGAAAGCATTGAAACTTTTCTGCTTTCGAATCTTTGCTATTGCAATGATGAATCTGTTCCGAAAACTTTAAGTTCATAGAATATTGTACCTCTAAAAACGAAATATATGGCTGCAGCGGTCTACATTCCTATCCTATTCTTATTTAGGCCTGTTTATTTCACTTGCGACCATGCACTTGCCTTGATAAGTAACAAAAAAAGGCGAAGAATAAGAAGACATTATTGACTCTCAGGTCAATGATGTAAGCCTTCTCTTAGGCAAATTTTGCAGAATGTTCCATGTTTTGCGTCCCTAGTCCAGGAAATTCGTTTTGCATTTTAAATTGTTCCTTCAAAATAAGGGAAGAAAAGAAAAAAAAAGAAATCTTTTATTATCTAATACAGTAATGACAGAAAGAAAAAACTCCTTTGAATTTGATGTACCTTAGTTTGCACGCTTGTCTTTGATGGCTTTGGTAAAGTTGGTAGCAAAAACTGAGTTCTAAATTCCGATAGACTTAATCAATCACTGCCATAAAGTAAACCGCAAACGAGTTTAATGCGAGACATCATGTGCTGTCTCAGTGTGGGGCTATGCCCTCAACCTAGGTTCCTTGGGAAAGTGCAGTTGCTTTTTCTTTCGAGGTTCCATAAAACCTACATGGTCATGGGGTTGAATCAGTTTTCCCGCTTGTCTCAGGGTTTACTCAAAAATACGTGTACTACTTGAATTTACCTTTCGGCAGGATGCTATTTATTTTTCACCTTAGCATGGTCACTAGTTTTCTAGCTCACCGCTAAAAATCGACTTCCTTAATGAAAATCGCAGGAAGGTTAAAAACAACTTTAAAGCACTGAGTTACTTGATTCAAAAAACTAACCTCTATCGGAATTGGATTGGGAACACTTTTAAAGGGATGCTTGCCAAATAATCAATTTTCATGCATCCCAGACACGAAATCGCAGCTGCACCTCGGAACGAAAACATGATATACAGCTGGCAGAAGATCGCTGTACTGGCATGGCTTCCACATAAATTTCGTAGAACACGTCTGGCCAGCGTTGGTCGAACATTCCGCACAGCCCTAATTCAAAGGCGGCGCACAATAAATGCAGCTTACGATAAACCAAAGATGAGGCCAATGTTGTCACAGAGCAATAAAACCTTCTTCCTTCCAGAATAGATATTATTAAGTGATTTTGACATTTTAGGCATAATGTCAATGCGGAAACAGCGTTCTCAAATGCAGGGATTCGCTTTTTCCTCTTTAACGGTTGATTCCTCTTAAATCTAACCAATCACAGTAGGTCATGTAGTTTTTGTTTAAATAGATCCGTCCTATAAACGATTATGTTCATCAGCGAGCGGGAAGGTAACACACACTCGAAAATTTTCAGTCACCCACTGTTGTGCAGTGCAAACTGTGCGAAGCAAGACTTAGCTGAATTGTGCCACTTAATCTCCCTTTTCAAGGCTTGGCAAGCGTCTTCTGTATCTGAATTAAAATTTCTGCCAAATTAGGTCCTGCGAGCTTGTGAATCATTTGACGTAGACCACCACTTCACTCATCCTAGAGTCACATCATCAAGACTAAGCCGTCCACAGACAGCCTACTTTAAAAAGTTGTTTTGGTGCCAAACACGCGTTAACATTTTAAATAACACATATCTATTTAATCAGCTTTAAACAAGCTAATGGTCCCTTAGACCTACTGCTTCAATGGTGCGTATGTAGTCGTCCTTAAAAAGCTGACATCGTTCAAATGTCCTGCAAGTGACCAGTTGAATTCTCCATCATCGCGGCGGTACGTCTGAGGTGTTTTCACCTATGTTCGCATATTTCAGACCATCATGCGCAAAAAGCCTTAATTCATACGCTATTTAAAGCATTCATGCACTACTAATGCTGTCTGCTGCTTGAATTTATGGTAGTCGAACGGATCTACAAGGCGTGTCAGTTACTGCATTTTATGCTCTCAGTCTGTAACATTTGAACTTTTGGCTCAACCTAAAGATCCATCGTAAATCAAACCAACTGTACCCGCAAGAAATTTGGCTGGAGGATAGTAAATTATTTACCCCAGTAGAAGCCAAGCATTTGCTTACTTATTCATCTTCTTTGGTTCAGCTTCAGTACTGACCAGAAAAATACCATATTTTCCACCCCCACCCCCCAAGTTCACTTAATTTGCAAAATGACCTCAGAGACATAAATATTATTTACGACTGTGGTGTCATCAAAAAAACATGATTTACTAAATAATCTGCCTCGAATTTAGTCGCCTTTGGAAGACAAATGCATGCTCTCTAGTCTGGGAATTTTCGTTCCGCTCTTCCCAAATCCAATCAAAAATATTCACAGTTTTGCAAAAACATTTTACCATTGAATTATTAATATATTACGCATAACTTAAGTGTAACTCGATGTTTATAAAATGTCATAAATCATTTTGAAAAGGTTTCTAGCAGGAATAATAAGAAAAATAACGTGTTACCTATCATTGAAGATTTCAAAGTAGCTTGGTGATCTTTCAACCATATATGATTAGGACTTTTGCTCTTTGGGAACTTAACACAAAACCATTTGCAGTCGCATCAGTTTTAATGCGGCTTCTTGTATATTACTTGAAGGGGACGCGGCACCAGAACTATTCTCTCAGTAATGCCCCATCCAATTACTTCAGCAATGACTCACTCAAAACTTCATCACGTTCTTCTCTTGCTGTTCCACTACTGGCTAAAAGCAATAAAGACTAGTTTCCGCGTGAAGAAGACCGCTCTTCACTACTTAGCCCAAGTGATGCGGAGTCTCACTTGCACCTACGTTAAGTGCCAAAGTCGTGCGAGTGAGTTCCAACCGGGTGGCAAACAGATGACAATAAGCACCAATGACTCAACACCTCCTCTCCTCCCTAGCGTACCCTAAAAAAAACTTGTCATCTGATTGATTGACCGACCAATAGACCGACGGACTGACAGTCAGACGGAGAATGGAAGGTCCAGTTGACTTGTTATGAGAAATAGCTTGGTGCTTTCGTGTTGCACTCCACAATTAGCAAACGGTGGTTATCTTTTAAGGCACGAACCATTTTAATCTTGATAGATAAGGCTTGCTTTATGTGTTAATGTGGTCAAATTGCTGACAGAGTCGTAAGCCGCGAACTTCCTGTTGGAAGTCAAACTGTTGCAACCACTACTTCGATACGACTTTTGAGAAGCACTTAGGTCCAACTAGTCATTGAGGAGAATGTACCATACCAAAACACGAACGAAGAAGCCAAATTCCACTTTAGGCTAGGAGGGTATCACTGCTTTACCTAATGCTCTTTAGATCTGCTCCCTCCAATTTCTTTCATTGACTATCACTAATGAAATAGGCGGTTTGGAAATAGGGACGGAGGCACAATAATTGCTACGATTGAACATTTTGTTCGGAGGGCCAAAAGTTTTAAAAGTCATTTTTCAAGGTAGCCAATTAAGAAGCTTATGCATTAATTTTATTTTGTTATCATGAGTAGTATGATTTCTTTTAGCTGCTTGATCTGGTCACCTAACTCTATCGAAAAAATTTGTTAAAAGTTTGTTTTTGTTAAAATGCTTAACCATGATTCCAATCGAAACTAATGTGAAAAGTTTTATCAGCATTAAATTGACCACCCAAGATACACAGGATTGTTAGAGCTTATCATGAAACATTATTTTTATAATGAAATGCTAAGGAAGCGTTCATTATGGGAAGATAACCAACTTATTTTATCTTTTCATCTTTTGTTATGTTCAGCTTCTTTATCGAAGTCACAAGTAGTTTTCTGACATTAAGCTCCACCGCGATCTTGGATTCATCTCAATTGTAAGCTAAAACCACTCCTTTAAAACCAATAATTTCTCTTACTTTTAATATTTTTGCGGATTTTTTTCCGTTAATTCTAAGAGGAAGAAGATCATCGGCAAATGGGCGTTTTACCTACGTGTCAGTGCGCGTATGTGAGAGTGCAAGCATGCAATACATCTAAGAAATTTCCCTCTTTGATCTTCCTCTAGCTCTCCTTTCAATTCTTGCCCTCTCTTTCTCTCGTTCCCCCGCCATCGATGGAATGTCATAAATCGCGGTGGGCACACGATAAAATTTGAATTTATTGACGTCCAACGCACACACGCACGCACAACTGTTGCCATGGCAGGGCCATGTAATTTACGACCGCCGGGGATCAAAAGGGGTGATGGTAGGGCGAAGGGAGCTATAGCCCTCCTACTCCTGCTCCTGAAGTCAATGATTTATGCTCACAAGAACGCACCCTCATCATCAGCACACGAGATTTGCGTGTGTTTGATCTTCACCGCTAGGCCAGTCGAAGGCAGTAGACAGGCAGACAGACGGACGGACTGATGGTTGCGCGTGCGTGCGTGCTTGCAAAAAAAGGAGGGAACGAGATAAAAGGTGACCGCGTTCCCATTCGACAGGATGGGAGGGTAGAGGTGGATGATTAGACACAACTGTCAGCGGCATTACATCAGACTAGCTGGCTAGCAGGCTGCCTGGCTGGCTGGTGCGTGCCAGGCAGCCAGAAGGCTGAATAATTGCCTGATTCGTTCCCTCATCCCCTCCCTCTTCCCTTCATTCCCGCCTCTGGGATGAAACGCCTGTCCGCAATATTTCATATTTGTTTCGTTCCTTCCTCTTCATTCGTTCGTTCGTTTCCTATTTAAGTGGTTCCCAACTTGAAAGAGGCCGATTGATACCGCTTCAAGAAGGAAAAGTTGTAGAAAAGGGAAGAAGTGATGATATTTGAATTCCGCGTTATTATTTTAAATTTAGCTTGTTTTTGACTATGGCGATAAAACCAGATTATTAAAATTTACTCGTGCAATAAAGATTAAGTGCATCGGGAAGAAACGTTTAAGCGCCAAAAGGGCAGAATTATTCAAGCTCACTGAGCCCGTTATGACGATGAGCATGTCGTGATAATGCATACTTCTTGTTGTCTCAACGCAGCTCAAAATTGTGTATTTCTGTAAAATGTTAAAAATGGGTAAATTTGATAAAAGATTCATAAAATCAAGCTCCTGCCTGTTCTTGATTTTTGCACAGAAGGTAGCGGACCTCGTTGAGGTATGTTGGTGATTTTCCCGATTCTAAATATTTACAATCGTTTTGGTACAGACTGGCTAAGTTAACTTTATTTCTGAGGTTTACATAAATGTAAAATTTATGCCGTTTCATGAGTAGCTCAGCCAATGAGCAAAAAATGATATGCTAAATAAATGGAAGAAGATAAATCTATAGCCACAGAAGTTTAACTTTTTCTTTTTATGCATATAAATAATACGCGTTCACTCAGTAGCTTTCGCAGGCCAATATAGGTTTGAACAAATTGTCGGGCGACTTATGCCAAAACACTGCATGAAGTCTGTAGCAAACCAATCCTAGCAATCGTGATTATAGAATTTTCAAAAGTGTACAACATTCTGAAGTAATTTATCACCATAATTAAGCAAACAAAACAGTTTTGTTGGTGTGAGGTTCCAGAGTAACAAGGGCTGCTAAACAAATAAAGCGACATACATCTATGCTCTGTAATGCATGCAAATATATATCAAGTCTTCCATCACCTCGTTACAAGTAAGTGGACTACGTCATTGTTTGTGGTGAGACTGATTAGCGTTAGTCAGAAGAGATCACAGAGTTGGTTGGTATGCTACCGAGGTGTTTTCATTTAGGGTTGACATAGTCTAACCGATCTGCATGATTTAGCATTTTGTCCAAGTATAAATTTTGGCCTAAAGGCTTTTTCATTGTAAAAAGTGAACAAATGTATTTTCTGATTGAAGTGACGCCTCAAAGTGGTTTTGTGATACAAAGCTACATTTCAAGCAGCCAAAAGGTACTTACCATCTAATCGAGATTGCCAATTTGACTTTCATTTTAAAGAGCTATAAAATTTGAAAATTGCGCAGCTCTACCACTCAAAATGGTAGATTGAAACAATGCAATGTTCCTCTGAGGCAAGTAAACGTGGTTTAAAATTTCTTTCTCAAGCAAAGGCCAATCACTAAACCTAGACGTCTCTTTTGCAATTCTGTGGAGATTTGAATTGCAATGGACAGGATGACTGAGATAAAAGGAATTTTAAAATGCCACTACCTTCCCTGCTAGTCTTTTTCTCAGCAGCTTATTTTAGCAAGAGCTATGAAGCATTTTGAATGTGGTAGTATACCCTCACCTGAGTATATCGGAGGCATGAAATGTTTCGTTTAAGTAGCATTTACCCATTAAAATTTGTGGCTTGTCCAAACTTCAAAGTTTTTCCAACAAATCAAGGCGTTCCATGTCATCTCTGACCATTGGACTAATGTCCAAGCGTAGGCAAAGCTGTAATAGGAGTCGACAAGGCTACTTTCTCTCATACAGTCCGTGCGATCCAGAGATGGATGGTAAATACCTTTCTTAATTGTGTCCCTCCGCTTGACCGGACTCTCACCTCATTAATTAGTACTGTTTGTCAGTTGCAGGTGAGTTCGCTAAATTTTAGGCCTCGGCCACCTTACCACGATAATAAATCAATAATATTAGTAAACTAAGCACCAGAAGGGCATCAATCGCTAAAATTTGGCATAAAAAATCGCGTAAATAAATGTTGCTAGTGCTTATTCAAGGATTTGCAGGAATGGCTTCTGACAGTCGTCTAGCTTTGAACAGTAAGTTTACTCCCATGCTATTCTCAGTACGCATAAGTCAATTTAATTAAATGTATTGCCACGTAGTTTCCTTATAACGTTCTTAAAATCTCGCTAAAATATTTGTGCTCCTAACACGTTTTAATAAGCCAACTTTTGGCTTTATGCGCATATGGCGCAAACATAAAAAGGCTTCATTCATCATTGGGCTGACATGAAATACACACACGGACACAAACGGTCCCATCTTGTCATGCTGATGGTGGTGACGATGCTGAGGGAGAAGTGTGTAACAGAAGGTGGCTGGCTAAGCGAGCTGTCCGCCAACGCGCAGGCACGTACGCAAGCACACACACACAACGCGGCGGCGCGCGCTCAGACACGAGGAAGAAGATACAAATTCATGTGGGACATTTAAGTGCTTAATGCGTTTGCATTTCCCAATTCAGAAGGATTTCGGGAAACCCGATGCATACTATCCATCCTTCCTCTTCTTTGATTTTATTTAAGCGTACTTCGCTGTTTTTTCTTCGCATTGCTTTGACCACCCTCCTCTCCTGCTTCCTCTCCTCGGCTTGAAATGGGAGATAGGGTGGTAAATATTTTGCCTTTTAACAAAGATAACTGTTACAAAAGGAATTTACGACTTAAGTAATTAATTGCAACAAGGGCTATAGTTCTTTCGAAGATATGGAAGTGAAAGTTTAATTGCTACTGGTAGGGAGAGAAAGCTGACTTAAATTAGCTGACCAAAGAAAAAACAGCAATGTGGTTCCTTTTAGTAAACCTAGCTCTACTTACTTTTAATGAATTTGTACAGACCTAAATAATGCACGCAGTTATAAACAACACATCGCAAATCCTTGGATGCTGCGCCAACCTATTGATATCACAATCTGATTTGATTCCAACTTGTGGGAATTTGAGAATCCGTCGTTAGATTTTGAAATGTTCGAGCTACCTCCGGTGATGTAGCGCTCAAAAATAGGTCTTTAATATGCAGTAACGAATCACACACCACTATTGATCAAAATAGATCGGGTTTCATGTATTAATAACTTACAGCGGTGTTTGGCACATGGGATGAAATAAGTCATTCACACGAACAACCACTATAGATGTTGCTTAAACTCAATAGGTGGTTTTATGGGGTGCGCAAAAAAACACGAAGGAGTTTAACATCATTGAAGCCTAATGTTATCTGAGTATACTTCACTGGTACAGCCTTAACAATTTATACAAATGCGTATCTTCTCGTCAATCGTGTTAAACACTACTGACTGGCCCTCTTGACACTACAATTAATCACCGTTTATTTCGTTTTAATGGCGAAATGTCACCCTTGATTATAAGGAAGAAAGACTTGATAATTTTTGAGCATGGCATCACGAGCGTTAACCAATTTTGGGATTTCCAAGAGAATCTTATTAGTACTTTATCCTCTTCAAATGTGATGTAAGAAGTCTCGTAAAAAACAGCTGCAACTGTGTAACTGAGTTCGGCTGGATTTCTAAAGTACAAGAGCCCAACCACTCAAGTATAAGTGATGCAGTACCCCTTTCAAATCAAAACATGTATTTGCAAGTGTTCTATTTTTAGGTTTTCAAGCAATTTGACCATTGAATACCAATGCCGCAGCCCTGAAAACGAGCATATAACGGTTTGAGGCCATGAAGTTGAAATCACATCTGCCAGATTTAACTGGCATTTCAAGGGAGACGGGATGAAGTGGTAATATTACATTTATGTCTATCAACAATCTTAAATAACTTTTGTTTGTTGATGTCTGAAGCAAGCTATGGCAAAAAATGAGCTAATTTTTTCACTCGTTAAAGTAAAAATTGATCGCTATCTCGGAACGCCTTACCTGAAGCAGAGAGCAATCAGAGATTACAAAATCTGGTGCTTATTAATGGGTCATTTTAGCCCGAAAATACGAGAAAAAGGAGTTAGTTTTTATTTTTAATGAGATCGAAGCTGGTCTTTTTCAATTTATAGAAAGATTATCGAGGTAATGAGAGAAAAAGTAGGAAAAGACTGATAAGCATGATCAATTCGAACCTCTGTTCAAGGAAGCCGAATTCTTTCTTTTCTTTGAGCATTATCCTCAGTCCTATTCGTTTTCTCTTTGATTAGACAGTTGAAAAAGTACGTCACTAGGTGATATTCAAGAGGCACCAGCATTGTGTTGCTCAGGGCAGATCAAGAATCCACAATTGATGCAATCTGTTCCATCCACTAACTTATGAAAGGACTCTTTTGGTAGAAATGTTGAACAGTATTTAAAACGACTGACACCTAACATCACTTTTCTCATTCAACCAACTTCTAACCCAAATCTACCCCTACACAGCTCTTCAGATCTTCGCTGCTACTTGAAGAATTAGCAAGGTAGACTTCCATATTTGCACTAGCCTTTTTGACCCGCCATGAGTTATCTCACAAGAAACGGCAAATCAAATAGAGCTTCAAGCGTCAGTGGCTAAAGTGATACAAGTAGCTGTTAAAAAATGAGAAGAGTTCCTACATCAAATTTTAGCATTTGAGCCTGCCATTTAGTGATTAGATTCCCGATATTTTACTTATTCGTCAGTTCAACCAACAACCCCAAGGGAATTCGAAACTAAATGTGAATACGTTGAAATTAAAACAAAAAACGAAAAAATGCTGCTAGTAATGCTATAGATTGGGTATAAGTGGCAGGCGGATCCACCCTCCTCCAAAAGAAATGTCACTAGCATGCCTTCGAATTGTGTCACAGCCAATTCACCCCGACGTTCTACAATTCAACAACTATATCATCCCCGGTTCACAATATACACACACATTGACAAAGTATGCAATGCCTCCCCGGCACGAAACAACAATTATAAATAAGCGAAAAAGGCTGAAAATAAGAGAAGAATGGAAGCAAACACAACGCTTATTGACATACAAATGCACTGACGCATGCTTCTGCTTTCAACTACAGGCACATCAACAATGGCATGCAGTTCACAACGGCCTGCAACTTACAATGAGTTATTGTAATCAGCTACACCGAGGACTGCACCAGTTTCCAGCTTACCTCACTTCATCACCAGTCGCATGACTACGCCTCCATTCCACATAATATATAGGTGTCAATACTTGCCGAAATTAATGTCTACACCACCCAACGAATAATTTGTCTGGCTGATCAGTGCCTCATTGATGAACAATTGATGCTATTCACTTCCCAGACTAAAACGATACAGTTGTTGGTGTGATTCCCCTACCATCACTGGTAATGCGGACATCTCATCCTACCCCAAGTGATGTTGGTTCCCTCAGACACGACGCAGCTTGATCCACGAAATTACATCGCATCAACATCAAACCCAAACGCTGCATTATTGTCCAAGGAAAGTGGACTACAAAGTGCCAATTCTATCCGAAAAATTGGTTCTTGTTTCACCAACGCACGCCACTCAAATGAGCCTTCTGGCATCGTTGTCCATTTCTTACATCTCTAGCAATAACAGACCTACTGGAGGACCTGCCAATAAGACTATGAACACACATACACACACACAGCAACAGACAGCGTTCAGATACGGCATTCATTTGGGAAGCGCTGGGGCGCCAAGTGGTGAGAGTGACGTTAGATACCCACTTCTGGTTCACGAAGTCTCCATAAGAGAGAAAAAGCAGACCTCGACTTGTCCCTGTGTGCCATCTCTCGACCCAGGGTTCGCCACACACCTCAAACAGATTGATGCATTGATGTTACAACGTCCCGTAGATCGTCAGTGTTTCCTCTTGTGTTTCTGCTTGACACCATTAATGCAAACACTCCTGACCTACGGGAATCCCCTTATTGGCAGAGATGACGCGTTGCCCATGGAGCAGGAGTTGCAGCTCCTCTGCAGCGTGAGACATCAACAGCCACGAGTATGTGAGTTCAAGTTCACTTCATTTGTTGATGGGAACCAAGAAAACGACATGCGTCCTTACCGATTGTCTCACGCTCCACATCTCCTCCTTAGAGTTGCAATTCAAATCGACTTGATCAAAAGCCGCAGCATCACAATGATCTCTCAGTAGGGTACACGATACATCAAGGTGAAGATGCGCACGCTGACCACGCTTCCACCACTCCAACAAGCCACTTCAGAGCCCAACACGCATAGTGTGCTTATAGAATGCACAGTGATCGTGCTCAAAACCGGCTGAATTGTAGCAATCATGCCATGACTGTCCTCCCATTGGTGCTCACCATCACCTCACGAGAACCGTCTACCTTCTCGCCTACCAACGTGGATGGTGTTCACATGGTGGGCAGTCAGCGAGAGGACTTGTCGATTTGTGGAAATCACTCAATGGAGGCATGCAATGGTGCACTTGCATAGTGCTGTGATGAGTGATTTTCAAACCATCTGACGGACTTATTGCTAACCGGTTTTCGATTATAGTGTGAGAGAGACATCTAATGGATAATGGAAGAATGGAATCTAGAACAGAGATGGTTAATATTAGCAAAAATTGGCCTTATTTTGGCAGTCATTTTGCACGCAAGTGCAAAAATTTGCTCGGCGGCAATGAGGAAAGTCGTCAGTTTGACATTCATACTTTCATTTTTACTCTACCCTAATCCCGTGCGAACGAACGTCCGTGTGCTTCTGTCAGCATGCCGTGCCCAGTCGTTTGATAAGTCCCCTGCCCTCCCTTTTCTAGTCATCCACGCCGTCGTCCAGGCCGTCCGCATCGTCGCAGTCGTTGTCGTCGTCACCATCGTCGTCGGCACAATGTCAAATAGCCGACGTCAAAATGCCACCTCCTCGGGAGAAGCAAAATGCAAGGGCATGAAGATTCGTCTGTTGCATAAGTTATGTCGCATTCTCCTCTGCCTTCCTTTCACGAATTTTTCCAATGGACGGTTTTAAACCACAAAAAGGTAAACAAGTTGTTTTAGGAAATAAAAAATGGTCTATCAATCAGTCCTATTCACAACTTTCACCTAATAAACAGGATTAAACCTAAAAAATTGCAAGGAATGGGGAAGTATTTGATTATTACTTGGTAGAAATTTTCTGATAGATATTTCATTTAGCGTTGAAGCTCAAAAATAATCAAAACATTAGTTTACAATCAGGACGAAGTACTTCCAAAAATACAGATATTTTAATAAAAATTTGAATGCGCAATTGTAAGAAAAGGGAGTTGATATCAGTGGCGTGATTCTCGACTTATGGATTTTCAAATAAAGAAAATTTTAGATTTATCCTTTCCAAAATTTTAAAAAGTACTATAATCACAACAGATCTCGAAGAAGGTGCTCTACCTATAGCTAGAGTTCCCACTAAAACCACCTCCAAATATAAGGAATTTTGCCACCTTCTAGTCGTTTTGAACCTAGTTAATGTGCTTGCAACGCTATTCAGTGTAAAAATTTCATCTAGCTTGCAAATTACGCTTGTCAAAAGTGTTCGACGTGGGTTGAAAATGATTCAATCTTGAAAATTTTAACAAATAACTTAAATTTGCCATTTTCTGCTACTTTGAGAACATCGTCTATATTTTTAGCAAAGTCATGAAATTAAACACGGCTTGATCTATACGCTCCAAAGAGGATATCATTGCCTTGTCAGAATGGATGCCAGTCTCAAAAACAACTTTTAAATGATTTTTTGCTAAATATACTCGTCATTTTATCTACTAGTTTGCGCATTGCTTGAATAGGTCTTGAAAAAGCCCGTAACGAGTAGATTTGATTGTAAGCCCTAGGACTCATAAAAACATCCCATTTCATGGTAGATTGAAGACTGCAACGAAGGAAAGAACCACATTTCAAGAAAAAAGCTGAGGCAAGCAGGCAAGAGTTGAGGCTTTCGTGGAGAACAGGGAAGCACTGCAGTTGAAAAGCGAGCTGAATGGAGGAGAGGAGCGAAAGGAGGAAGGAGAGAGGAGTCACTTTTTAAATGCTCAAATCCCTTTCGCCCTGAGGCTCAGATGGCGGTCGTAGAAAAAACGCAGCAGTAGTCGCTCCTGTTTCTACTGCTACTGCTACTGCTTTCCTGATGTAAGGGGAGATTAATCCTCATGAAGGAAAACGGTGGAAAAACGAAGGAGAGTTGTTGGGGAAAGGAGAAGGAAGATGGAAAAACGGATGGTAGTGGTGGTGACGGCCACGGTAAAGTAGAAACATGCAACCTATTTGCTTTCTTGACTGCTCACGGGTGAAGGCTTGGGAAACGGTTTTCTTTATGGAGAAAATTTGGTCTGACTAGGTAATGCTCAGCGCTTAGTTGATTTCACATCTAGAAAGTTAGTTATTGGGGAGAAATGAGACATTTCAGTTATTGAATTGATGTTATTGGTTAATCCCACTTAGTCAGTGAATTCATTTGAGGCTACTTGGATCGAATCATGAGGAATTTAACTTAATTTGGAGTAATTTTTATACACTAACTCAGCTGCTCTCTCTGTGAAATCGGGTTTAGTGCATGCCTCCTTTAAAAGTGGCTCCATGATTTCTAATGATGTCTCTATCTAAAAGCTAATGGCAATAAGCACAAAAACTAATGCTTGTGATGTGTGGCACTCTCAAAAGCACACTTAAGTGTATACAAGAAATACTGTGGCATAAAACAGAAAAGACAAACTGCAAATATGCAGGTGCTTGGAAACTAGGTGGATACTCAGTTTGGCGTTGGAATCGTCGACAATCATTTGGCCTGACAGACAGGACAAATAGTATTTTTGGAGCAATTTTCAATGTTTCTCTTCTCCAGATATATTAATAGTCACTGCTATTCCTTGCAATTTTGATCTCATTTTCTTAGCAAAACAGTGAAAAGAAATGCAGTTCATTTATAATCTGTTTTTAGAGTGCGTAGTTAGAAACATCACAGTGACTAAAGTGGATAACGGAAGGATTTTAGGATCATTTTTACGAGGAACGTGAATTGTAAATGTCTAAGAAAGATAAATATTTGGTTGGTGCAATTATAGTTTCAGATAAGTAGCAAGATTTGATTCCTAAAGGTCAGCATTTAAATTTGGTGTTGGCCACAATCACTTTAATTCATAACACAAATTGACTTCCAAAAGTACACACAAATGAACCCCCATTTATGGCTTTCGCCGACTTGATTATTTCACAAGTATCTGCCCAACTACTGTTTTTAGGAGTTAAAAATGTGTAGGATCACTTTAAACAATTTCGTCTAATTTTACTAAAAGTTGAGCAAATCTATGAAATTCTCAAATATTTGTGTGTCTGTAAATTCAGCAACCCACTATCTACAACCCTTTTCTGAGACAATAACCGCTTGCCTATTCCAGATTCAAAAACGATGTTTTATCTCCTGCAGCCAGCAGCCTATCTTAAGCTACAATTGTTTTACTCTCGCCTGTGTTTTCCAACTGCCTATCTTGTCTCCAACTTGGCAGTCCAATCCTGAAGATGAGGATAATGCTGAAGCGCAGCATGAAGTCCTCTCGATAGTAAGCTTTTCGCCATACCGTCGGCAATTTTTAGCTTTATTTTAAGAACAGAAAAAACATTCATGTGGTGGATCGACAAGTCCAGAAAGTTTAAAAAGAACACATATTTCTTGCACACCGATGCCCGATGACTTTACTGACACATAAAACGAGAAGTGCATAGTACACAACCCCGTCCGCACTGCGCACAAACAAAAAGAGAGCACCTTTTGTCAAGAATGAAGCAGTGTCTTCGTAAGAATTGTAGTGCATTGTGACATTTGAGTAAACCTTTTGAAGCTGACGAACGGGATTCGCTTCCATCAAAAAAATCAAAGCACAAGAGCATGAAAACACAACAGTTATTTTCCTTTTCAAGCAAGCCAGGCAATCAATCAGTACATTGGTCTCTGTGCCTGTCCGTCTGTCCGTCAAACAGCATCCAAGTGGTGCGTTTTTGTGGCCTCAAAGGGAGGATCAAAGTGGCATAATCTGAAGTGTGGCATTGCTAATTAACGGATTGCGTATAGCGCACATTAACAACTTGTCTTTGCTCACCATTCGACTTTTTTACCCTAATGGTAATAGCGCACACAGATTATTTCGTCACTCATCCTAAATGTTGCTGAGAGTTCTAGGCGTCCTAATCTTATTCCTCTCCGAATAAATAATTGGACTTGAACCCTTCTTACTAGCATTGAGGGTCCATTTTCGAGTCATTCATCATCATCGATATGACCTGGCAAAAATTATCCGAGATTCAAACCGAAACACGATAAAATGCAGGGATAACATAGAAACAATAAACAGTACCATGGCGATGTACTGGTACATATCTCTGCTTTATAATGCAATCATATAAACAGTGGCATGCATCTAGCTACACCGAAAACTGCGCGAACTTTTGCATTTCCAGATGTGTTCGTTTTATTGCCAAAAAATGCAATTATGCGGTGTCCTATGTTAAGGACAATGCAAAGGAACAAGGTACGGTAGTTGGCTTATAAAACTACAGTGATTTTAAGGGCTAAATTAATACTCTGGTTATTCCTTGCCATAATTTGCTGTTAGGACTTCACCTTAGCATCAAATTTAAATGTTGGCATATAAGCGTTGTAAAGTATCGAGAAGGCGGTGCTTGTCGAAATTAGGTCGTTATCAAAAAAAAATCGTACATCGTTTCCTAATTTGCACAGCATTTTTTTGTATAAACATTGACGACTTTGATGCAAGTTTCTTTTTTTAAGTAAAGGCGTCTCATACCTCAAAAGCACTGACGTTGGGAGCTCGAAAGGAACGTAATTGTGATGGAATTGATATTTCTCATGCAATGTTTGTGGTGAATTTACAGGATCTTGCAATAAGGCTGGCGCTCTAGTGAGTAATAACCCACAATTTTTAGCGACTGATTGTCGGTTGACGATAAGTCCGTCAGATGGTTTGAAAATCACTCATCACAGCACTATGCAAGTGCACCATTGCATGCCTCCATTGAGTGATTTCCACAAATCGACAAGTCCTCTCGCTGACTGCCCACCATGTGAACACCATCCACGTTGGTAGGCGAGAAGGTAGACGGTTCTCGTGAGGTGATGGTGAGCACCAATGGGAGGACAGTCATGGCATGATTGCTACAATTCAGCCGGTTTTGAGCACGATCACTGTGCATTCTATAAGCACACTATGCGTGTTGGGCTCTGAAGTGGCTTGTTGGAGTGGTGGAAGCGTGGTCAGCGTGCGCATCTTCACCTTGATGTATCGTGTACCCTACTGAGAGATCATTGTGATGCTGCGGCTTTTGATCAAGTCGATTTGAATTGCAACTCTAAGGAGGAGATGTGGAGCGTGAGACAATCGGTAAGGACGCATGTCGTTTTCTTGGTTCCCATCAACAAATGAAGTGAACTTGAACTCACATACTCGTGGCTGTTGATGTCTCACGCTGCAGAGGAGCTGCAACTCCTGCTCCATGGGCAACGCGTCATCTCTGCCAATAAGGGGATTCCCGTAGGTCAGGAGTGTTTGCATTAATGGTGTCAAGCAGAAACACAAGAGGAAACACTGACGATCTACGGGACGTTGTAACATCAATGCATCAATCTGTTTGAGGTGTGTGGCGAACCCTGGGTCGAGAGATGGCACACAGGGACAAGTCGAGGTCTGCTTTTTCTCTCTTATGGAGACTTCGTGAACCAGAAGTGGGTATCTAACGTCACTCTCACCACTTGGCGCCCCAGCGCTTCCCAAATGAATGCCGTATCTGAACGCTGTCTGTTGCTGTGTGTGTGTATGTGTGTTCATAGTCTTATTGGCAGGTCCTCCAGTAGGTCTGTTATTGCTAGAGATGTAAGAAATGGACAACGATGCCAGAAGGCTCATTTGAGTGGCGTGCGTTGGTGAAACAAGAACCAATTTTTCGGATAGAATTGGCACTTTGTAGTCCACTTTCCTTGGACAATAATGCAGCGTTTGGGTTTGATGTTGATGCGATGTAATTTCGTGGATCAAGCTGCGTCGTGTCTGAGGGAACCAACATCACTTGGGGTAGGATGAGATGTCCGCATTACCAGTGATGGTAGGGGAATCACACCAACAACTGTATCGTTTTAGTCTGGGAAGTGAATAGCATCAATTGTTCATCAATGAGGCACTGATCAGCCAGACAAATTATTCGTTGGGTGGTGTAGACATTAATTTCGGCAAGTATTGACACCTATATATTATGTGGAATGGAGGCGTAGTCATGCGACTGGTGATGAAGTGAGGTAAGCTGGAAACTGGTGCAGTCCTCGGTGTAGCTGATTACAATAACTCATTGTAAGTTGCAGGCCGTTGTGAACTGCATGCCATTGTTGATGTGCCTGTAGTTGAAAGCAGAAGCATGCGTCAGTGCATTTGTATGTCAATAAGCGTTGTGTTTGCTTCCATTCTTCTCTTATTTTCAGCCCTTTTCGCTTATTTATAATTGTTGTTTCGTGCCGGGGAGGCATTGCATACTTTGTCAATGTGTGTGTATATTGTGAACCGGGGATGATATAGTTGTTGAATTGTAGAACGTCGGGGTGAATTGGCTGTGACACAATTCGAAGGCATGCTAGTGACATTTCTTTTGGAGGAGGGTGGATCCGTCTGCCACTTATACCCAAAAACCCAATAGTCTCAATCACCTTCATCCTAATTTGGCTTTTTGTGTTTATGTGCCCTACTTTCTTTAAAAATTGGCAGTGATTACTTGCTTCAGATAACAAGTTTCTTCTCTTCTTCCTTTCTCTTTCTCTCTACTTCTACCAATTTCCATCGGTACGAGACCTCTTGATATTTTTATTTCTGATAAATTTACTTAGTTAGAGGTATTTTAACGCTCTTATTAAAAGAAATTAAGCATACACTCCTTAAATTCTTTTCCGTTTTGGCTCCATTGCATTGACTAGCAGTATCTGCATGTCCATGTGGTGATAACCACCATGCCTATTCCATTCATAATGACTTTTCGGTGCAATGAAGGAGTGTGGCATTTGAATTCTAAAGGATAGACAGTTTCGCTCTCTTATTGTTGTGCAAATAATGAAACGCAACTCACTTTAGCAGCCAACTTGTTCATTTTTATCCAGGACAGTAAAAATTTTCTCTCTTTTTAGACTTGACTTCTCTAAAATGACGCGTGGCTAATTTAACAAAGGACTTATACTGTTCAATTCCACTTTTTAAAACAACCAGGGAACGCAATTTTTATCAAATATCCACAAATATACCTTTTCCTCTTCTCAATCGAGAAGTGTTGTGAAATATTCTTTCAATCACAAATAATTGTCCTTATATGTTGTTAATTATCAGCAGAGAACTTTTGCACAATTTCGGCGAAAGCATTTCCTCAGGTGTTAAGGGACCGAAATGAAGCTACTCTTTTCTGGCAAGGTAAGTAACTATCAAATTGAACAGCTAACATTTGTTCCCTTTATAGATGCAAGTCAATTATGCAAGCACCTACTTAGTTTAAGGGAACCAGTGGGGCTTTTTGTGCAAATTATTTAGGCTGTCATAACTACTTGTATCATTCCTGGAGTTCTGATGTTCCAGAGGCCAGTTATACTCATTTGATTCAAGTGGAAATGTCACCTACTGCTAAATACTTTGTTGTTCTTCTCACAGATATTAATCGCCGAAGAATGAGGACCTTTTTACAGTCTGGCGAAAATATTCAAGCTAGCTTCCTAGTTCAATGCCTAAATTGCATTTATTTTCGGATATTAAGTGAAAATGCCTCATAACTGATAGTATTTGTTTAAAATTTTGAAAAATTTGGCAGTGTCTTTCAAAACTCCTTTATCATTAAAAAACCTACTGTGACTAAAAATTTTGACCCATAGAATAGACCATTTGTAAGTAATTCGGATTGGAATATAGTCAATGCTCACATTACATTACGTAAGTCCACGAACAGAGACTTTCTACACAAGTCTCAATGAAACCGGATTGCATTTGCCACTTTTGACCAACTGCACTGTTCCCTAAAAGATGTTGCCTTTTTTGGAGCAAAATATTTTATAAATACCCTATTTTTTCCTCCCCAAACACGAGTCCACGGCGACTGGAATTTGCGACGAAAAATGCGCGAAAGTGACGTCGGAAAAGTGACACCCAGACACCACAGGACAGCAGGGTGTGTGCATGTGTGGTTTTCCCTCTTCTCCTCTCTTCTTCATCCCTTCTCTCCCCCCTCCTTTCGTTCTTAACAAGAATTTATCAAACACGGTTGCTGCTTCTACTGCTGCCGTTCCAATGACAGGCCGACCTCAAAGAGTGAAAGGGGGAGAAGGAGCTGTGCTTCGGGTTAAGATCGGTATAAAGAAAGGAGGTGGTGGAGGAAGGAAAAGGGAGGTCTCGTAGCACCGACAATGACGGCTTGACAACAATGAAGGAGAAGTAAGCTTTAGCACCGCAGTTGCAGGCGTGAATAAATGTGTTATAAGCCAAGAGAAAGAAAGGAATTATAGCATTAGCGCTAGAAAGTCTACTGGATAACCTCCTCAGGAAGAAAAAGTTAAACTTCAAAAAACTAGGCTTACTTTTGTAACCACAGCACTTAACTCTTCGTTTTCCATCTTGGGTGTTCCTTTTTAGACTAAGGGATTAAAGGATGGATATTTCAAAAGACGTAAATATTTTGTACAGGCTGCACGTTGTAATCCTAGTACGGGTAAATTTTCCTTATGAAGGCGAAAAAAGTGATCAAATGCGGTTTGCAAATACTGATTGGGGAAGACTGTTTTGAAAGGGACAACATGACTGAAAGCTGCAAGGACGAATACTGTATGGATTTTACTCATATAGCTGACAAACCCCGTCCTCTAGTATCAGTTGTTAAAGATTAGGGATAACGAAGGCAGGAATTGAAGAACTTGTGCTATTTTTGCTAAGAGTGAAGGATGAAGATCCATGAGTTAGACAGCCAAGAGGAACATATTGTCTGTCAATCGAATGGGTGAACCAGGTGGGTTAGTGCTCATTTAGGCAAATGCTTGAGCCATATTTCTACAGTCTCTGTCACGCATAGAGAGACCATTGAGAGGGAAAAGAAAAGAAATTGGACTGTCAAATCACCGACGTCACGCAGAAAAGGTTCAGAAAAAACGCCCGGTTTCAGCATAGGAGGAAGAGGAGGAGGATGCACGCTTCTGAGCGTGCACCTGGGTGCAATCGTGCATGTGTCAGTTGACCGACTTTACCGCTTTCTTATGCCTCCCTTCCCCATTCCCTTTTTCTCCCACTTCACCTGCCTTTGCTCCTCCGTCATTTCCGTTTAGGCGATGAACCGCAAACTGTCTTCTCCTGCTACTCCAACTCCTAAGGCAGTAGCTGCGGTATTCGTTTTTTCTACTTCTTCCAAACTCTCCTTCTGTCAGCTCATTTTTGTGAAGCTGATTGGGTGAGTGAATGATTTCGAGATAAATTTTAAAGATTTGCAAGTTGCTTAAATTCGGCCTTGTGAAAGCCCAATGACAGTAGCCTCCTTACTAGAGTAATTAACATATTTATGCATCCACTATGTGAGAATGATTAAACAAATGCAAATTATTTACCGAATAGTCGTAAATAACTCATGTAGAATCAAGACGTTGATACCACTATATATGAATTCAAATAAATTAATGCAATTGAGTCACTGTGTGGACAAATTAATGGTTTAGAGTAGGTTTTATCTGCCGCCAATAGATAAAATAAAAAGATCCATGATCAATACTCCGACAGAGACCGGACAAATTAATTAGTAAAACTGCTGTAAAATCGATAAGATACACACACAAAAAGGCGTTGAACTCGTTAATTTGGTTACTTACATTCACGCTACTCAGCTGAGAAAACAGTAGTATTCCATAGTCCTTCGATCTGTCTGAGAAATAATAACCCTCTGCCCAAAACTCAGCAGCCTTAAAGAAACCTAAGCATTGAGATCATGGGGCTGCATACAATAGGCCCAAAGTCCGCATCAGTATTCGCCACTTCATCATCCTCCTCGCAAAACATCCTCCTCATGCCCGTTCCGAGCATCACACATGGGAAAGCATTGCTTCACCTATCGATGGTGAAGATGTCAGCATTTTGCAAGTGGAAGTAGTGGAAACGCCTTCTAGGATAATGTTTGACAGGAGAATGAAGATAACACACACATCTGTGATCAATGCTCGTAATCTCTCACCTCTCCTCTCCCCGCCTCACTTCACCTCACCATGTCTTGTCTGCCCTCGCCTCACCTCACCTCACCTCACCTCACCTCAACTTCACTTCACTCCCCAACCTGCTTGCTTTCCTCCCCTCCCACAAGTTGAACTTCAAAAGTGACCTCGTCACTAGCGGTGGCGGTGGCAACGACAAAGGCAGTCGTGAAACTCACCGTTTCTGCATACACTGTCTGCCCTGCCGCACTGTGTGTGTGTGTGTGTGTGTGTGTGTGTGTGTGTGTGTGTGTGTGTGTGTGTGTGTGTGTGTGTGTGTGTGTGTGTGTGTGTGTGTGTGTGTGTGTGTGTGTGTGTGTGTGTGTGTGTGTGGATGCCGCGGCATCCCACAACATGACTTGACGTGGTGCACTGTTTCGAGGCTCCACTCTATATTACACCGTGGCAAGATAACACCAAAGCATGATGCTTGCGCAATTTGTCCTGATTAGTTGCTTCATTAATGCTTCTCATGGTGGTGGTCGAGTGAATGGTTATGATAGAGATGAAGGAGAAGATATGAATGCGTGTTTACAAGAAGGGTTCATCCAGATAAGGAGAGTGAGATAAGCAGAGTGCTTGCAAATGTACTGACTTTGCATCAATCAATTCGGTCAAATTGCTACTTAACTTCCCTCTTTCGTCAATTTGCCTGTTGGTATATCTGAGCTTCCGGTGACCAGATTGATGTGTTGCAATGTTCTGTGGAAACGAAAGGGCAACATCCAACACTCACATTGCTTTGTTTTCCACTACCAAAACCAATACACACAGCTCCACTTGCCCTTGTACCCGTCCTCATGACTGCGGATCCATGCAGGCTGCATTGGGGACTTCCAATCACAAGGTCTACAATGTGTGTCACGCATATTCGTTGCTTTGCGACTTTCTGTGGGACGTGCGACTTCCAATGCACGGTATTCAAGTGGAATCGATCAGTCAACTTTATCTTTCTATTTGTCTGCAATCAAAGTGGGAGCACTCCTCCCAAAGGACGTACTGCTCCCACGAACTAAGCTCACATTTCGATTGAAATCGCACCCAATGCACTAGCATCTCTAGGAACCTGCCACAATCAATGCCACCTCACACAATACAGTCTGTCGGCATGAACAACTGTGCAGGAGCGTTATTTGAACCGATGTGTCAACTTTAGCACAAAAACAAGTGACTGACGAGAGTGTCCAATTCGCCGCAGTTCGATCATCTCAATTTGTGATACGTAACATCGAAATAGCAGTTCCCGAATTAGTGCATCGCCAAAGTTAAAGTCGTGATATTTTCTGCAATGGCGCATCCTGCCGCATTGAGGCAGAAGTTAGCAGAGTGATTTTCAGCCCTGATGGGGTGGTTCCTTCGTAGGATGAATGGGGTTGAGACGGACAAGTCGATGGATTAGTGCCTCCAACCCCATTCAAGATGACATTGTGAACACGCCTGTCAGATATTCCTCGTGAGAAATGACATTCGGATGCCTACACAAGTCACATAATCACCTCATCTTCTACATTCTGCTTTCTGCATTCCACAACCAGTGCATCACATAATCAACTGGTCCTCCACGGCATGCGTGTGCTGTATCCATGCTAGTCTACAATATGAGGACGTGAAGTCAAGGAAGAGGAGGTCGGTAATTCAGTCAGTCGATGTGTCGTGAGACTGGTCGAGGGTGGTGTGCAAGACTGTATGGTTTATGTCGCACTGACTCCCATTTCGAAGTATGCATCTCAAAGCTGACTGACAGAGTTTGTTGCCTCATCTCGTCTCACCTCACACCACCTCATCATACTCGATGTAATATGAAACGCCACGTGTGGTTGCCAACTCGTTTTAGCAACACCATACCATAGCATTGTGCCGGTCCTCGGGTTTCAATTCAATTGCATACGCCGTCTACGACCATGCATGCATGTGTCGATGCATGAGTGTACGCATACATGTGCGCATATGTGAGTGTGTCGTGTCGTGTCGGGTCGGGTCGGGTTGAAATGTCATTCACACAGGCTTTAATGGTGTCGCACAACTCAGAAGGAACACGACACTTGGAATGAGTTGTATTTACGCATTTCACTACATTTGGCTGCGTGGCGCTAAAGTGGAATGCAAATTTACAGACCTTAATCATCAATTTTGTTTATATCTTTGAATAACTTTAGATTGAACATAAATTTTGTAAATAGGTAACCTTATCCTCCCTATTATTCCATGTGCAATTAGCGTTCGACATTGCGGACTTACCTTATATTTAACAAGTAAATAAATAGCTCATGGGTGTAATATTTCTTTGTCAAAATCTGCGACGTTTGACTTTTGTTTACTCGTAAATAGGCTTTATTTTATTGCACCGTTTTTTAGACTATCGCAGACATCTTCCGAACACAAAATGAGTAAGCTTGACAGCATTAGCACTTCTGGCACAAGAAATGTACTCTTTTTTGCCTGCATTGACTTACTGACTTAATCTATGCCATTCGTAATGGTAGCTCTTGTTTCTCATGCAGTATGATGCAGCAACAGTTTTTCATCACCTGGTATATCGGTTATGCGTGCTTACACAGACGTCTTTTTCATTCAGCATTCACCAACTTATTGATATCCTTGACATACGGAGTGATGCATCTACTCACTTGAGATGGCATCCACACTCCCCGCCCGTTTGTCCGGCTATTCGTCACCCATCTTTGCTCGATTCTTCTCTCATCCCTCTTCCTCCCTCTCCACCCCTTTCACCCTACTTCATTTTGAGCACGAGTAGTTGTATGTGCTTGTGTTCTAGGCCGCTGACCGTCAGATAGTCCGACGAGATAGGCAAAGTGGAAGCAAGGAGAGTAAAGGGGTACCTTTGATCTATCCTCCCATTCGCTTTCCCCCTTCCACTCCATCTCCAATGCTCAGTTTGAAGAGGGAATCAGCAAAGCATGCCCGCCTGCGCGAGTGGATGCGTAAAGATAATAATGGTGATTACAAACATTGCGCAAAAGACCCGTTAGAGGCAGAGGCAGGCTGTGCGAGATAGATAGATTGTAGACAGTGTAGGGACAGGAACGCAGGGATGGCTATTAATGCTTCGGCAAAGATTTATTTCTTTACCTTAACAATTAACACTGTCTCTTAAGAGGAATATCATAATACTTCATAACAATCTATCTGTAATCAATTTTGCCATCTAAAATTTGTTTTAGAGTCTTTATTTTGAGGAATAATATTACCTCTTAACCCATAGGCCATTAGTAGATTGCTAATAAAATAAAAATGAATAGAATGAGTTTTAGCGGCACATCAGGAGTGACACAGGGACACATTTGGTGTGAAAGGCTTTTCAACTGTCTGCTTTTGGATAACCCTGAGAAATTGTTGAATCTATGTAACACTTCATAAGGTCTCTTCCTCAACCTAATGCCTGGCAAGTATCTCTAGTATCCGAATGTCGACTATTGCCTTGGTTCCGAGACCTTGTAACAAGCCAGTGGACAAAAATGTTGAAAAATTTATCCCGATTACCCTCGTGATTTCTTTAGAGTTGACGCAAAAATTAGAAATCTTAGTGTTGCTGATTTTAAGGAGGTCATCCTTTTTCCGCTACTAAGACGGCAGTTTCTGCTGCAGAAACTAGCAACTATTTGACAAATACGGAGGAGGACAACTCGGCAGGTACTTAAGATTAGATATAATCCCTAAAATTATAACGGTAATTCACCGACATTTTGAATCCGGTAGGTAGACGTTTCTTCTTGGATAAGGGATAAAATTTGCTGCCGTTTTATGCACCTTGAGTTGCATATATTTTCGGCACAGCCATTACTAGACCAATCAATTATTGTTTCGGTTAATTGCCATTTCTTTGGAATTATTTTAATATACTGGCAGTCTCAGTTTATGTGTAATCTCTTTGATTACTCTAAAAATCGCAAAACCAGTGATTGGTTGAGTATCATAAGCAGGAACAGCGGCAGCTCACCTTTCGCCTTTTAAAATGAATCCTATTGAATACAATTTCAGCAAAATACTATCGTGCACAGATTGAAAACTGGTAGATTTTTGTCCCTTAAACAATGATATGTCCGTTTTTCTTTTATAACTCCAAAGTGCTACGAACGTCCCGCCCACTAATTATATTTTAAATGATGTTGTGGGGCCGATCGCAAATTAACGATTTGATTTTCATTCTGATGATGGCTTCTACTCTAAAATAAAGCTTGATATTAAGTGTATTTTAGTCTGGTTTTCTTAGATTTGTAGACCAGATGATTTTCCAAAGAAGTAGCGCCAGTAATCACTGCAAAAGAGGTCCAGCATCCAGCCAAAACTGGCAAGATGAGAGAAAAAAGAATCTCATTCGCGCAATCACATGCATTTACGCTTCCAGCTGTCGAAATGCTGTCTTCCTTCTTTCTTTCTAACTTCCTCGGAACCAGCAGCAACGAAATGTGAATTTTTTTCGTTTCTCCAACATTCCCTCTTCTCACATCACCCCGTGTGTTTTTACATCTTCACCCTTCAAATTGCCCCCTTTCCACCGTCTCCTTTGCCATCAACACCTCCGCCCCGCCATAAGCGTCTTCTAACTTTTTGACCGAAATGGCGCGTGCGCGTGCTGTCGAGATTGGAGCAAAATTTCAACGGGCGATTTTTTGACGCGGTTTTCAGGCCACCAGCTTAACATCGCTCATTCGTGTTGTTGTCGAAACATGTTGATAGTCAGTCTTCACACACTCATGTTAAAAATATTTGGTTTTGACGACTCCTGGCTATAATGACATTGTCAGAGTTTAACTCGATGGCTCATAGGTGATCAGCACTGTCCGTGCTCACTTCTCTGGTTCACTCAACACAGTGGGCTAAATTTAGCTGCTTGATAGGAACTGGGATTATACGATGAAAACCAATCAAAACAAGGAGATTTTTATAGAGTTTTTGCAGAATTTGATAAGTTCTTCTGCCATCTCCTCTCTGTGAGTATTTATAAAACCATTCATTCATCCGTGATGTTTCAATATGTTGTTCTGACAGTAAGCTCAGGTTTTCATTAGCGTATAACATGAAGGCTTCAGTTTGTGCACAATTTCGAAATTCGGTTCATTATAAAAGCAAATGTAAGGAATAAAAAACGCTAAGAGGAAGGTGGGCACCAGATCATAGGAGACATAAAAGCAATGAGTAGTAACGCATCGCATCACAGCGAGTCGCAATCAGCTACATTAATTCGATGGAAAAATTACGAAAGGCTACCTAAGCTTCAATTCTTATGCATACTTGATTATTCGCAGTAATGTGGGGTACCAAGGACTAAATAGGTTGCCGGTGCCCTATTTATAAAAATTTGGAAAACAAAACTGGATTTTCATAGTCATCCTTAAACACGGAAATCCAGCTAGAAGATTCAGTAAATTCAAAATGTATTTCATCAAGCCAATTAAGCAACAACTAACAGCTGGTGTTTGGAGGTGGGATGAGTCGTTTTTATGGAGGCATAAAGTGGCTGTCAAATTTAGCTTTTTAATCAGTACGTAGCACAAAACAATCCTACGAAAAAGCCCTTGTTTACTCGCCGAGGGAGCACGGAAACGAGCAAAAAGAGCCTTGTGACACAGAGATGATAATAATTTTACCGGAAATGCTAAAGGAGCACCAGATGTCGCGCTCAGATATCACCTCTTTTGCCTCTAAGTTTTTTCATCTAACTCCACACTTTCCGCCCTCATTTCTCTCCTCGGTAGAGATGTAATCCCAGACGCCGGTATTTTTTCATGTATCCGAAAAATCGCGTCATTTTTGCGGAGGTTGAAGGTTACCTTTTGCGCCGAATATCAAGCATTTCCTGAGACTCGATTGACTTCTAACTCACAGTCTCCTATTTCAGTCTCTTGTAGGCAGTTACACTTGCTAATTCCATCCGAGTTAAAGCCGCGAAAATCGATTTTACTATTATGAACGGTAAAATTTAAACTAAAGAGGGCAATTACAGGCGTCAGAAGCTAGTCAGGAAGGAAAGAGAAAGTAGACTTCGGAAACATTCACCCTGTCAGACATAAACCAGACCCCCTTCCTCTCGACCCTCTCACCTTCCGATTTTGCTGTTAATTTTTTTCAAATTTTTGACACACACGCATACACGCACAGTTATTTGTGAAGAGAAGGTGTCAAAAGTAGAGAGTGGAAGAAGGAGAGAAGGTGAGTGTTTATGTACGCTGCATGCCTGTCTGAAACTGCAATTAAACAACCACTGGCCCCAAACAATCCGCGTCAGACACGCTGCTGCAGTCGGGGTGGGGTCCAGGGTGAAAGGGTGATGGAGAGGGGAGACCTCGTTGCCGTCATTTGTCAGAATACCGCCGCCACCGCCACGAGAGGGAAGTGTGCGAGAGCGGATCTAGAGAGGGAGCGAGAGAGAGCGAAGATAAATGGGAATTCGTCAGTCGGTATTGTGACAGGCACAGCAGCACAACTGAATACAACTAGTTTTCCCTTGCGCATAACTTTCCCTCCCTCTCTTTCACTTCCTCTTTCTATCTCTCCCCTCAGCTTGTTTGGGATTTGCGTCTCCAGGGCCTCTTTTGTAAAGGAATGCTAAGTTTCTAAAAATTATTTTGCGATCTGAAAGGCAGTGGTGTAACTTGTAAAGATTATCTAGGTATACAGAGATAAGAGGGTTCTTCTCCCGATTACTTTTGACCATAGACTCTGCGTCAGCGCAACTTCCGAGTTATTAAGACAAGGCCAGAAAAAACTACATAGTTTTAAAACCACTTTTAAAAAATCATGCATAGTAATAAATTGAAGCCATTGAAATGCGGCGAAGACCGAGTGCACACTAATCACTTGACAACGTAATCGTATGAATTCAATGAGCCTAATTCGTTAATGAACCAACTTGATCAAATGAAAAAATAGACATGCATTTATGGATTAAATAAAAAGTAAGGCGCAATAACAGAAGGTGTAGAAGTGGATATAGCACTGGTTTTCAATACTGTTCTGCCATAGTCATGAAATATTACTAGTGTGAAAATGTCACGAAACTTGATTATGCTAAAGTACACACCAAAGATGTTTATTCGTGTTTGAATGATAAAAAGCAACAGCAATTATTGATACTACCAGGGTTTAAAGTCAAAGTTCTGGAAATCTGCTAGGACTTAAAGAGAATACCCTTACAATGAGCAAAAAATGGAGAAAAATTACACGGTTCTTTCCAAAACTATTGTCAAACATTGTAGCTGACCGTAAACCCAGTGGCAAGCCAATTTACTAGTAGTTTCACTAAATTACCAACCGGTTTTTTATTCTTAGCTGAAATTGACATAAGCTGGATTGGTTATTCGATCAATGAAGTCGGCGCATTCAAGTAGACTCGAATCTCCCTACGTTGGTAAATATTAACGTGTTGTAAGAAACAGACCCCAAACTCATAAAGAAAATGCTCAAAAGTTCTTCAAATTGATGACAGACATTCCAAAAGTTTTCTTAAAATGAAAAGGAATAACTCTAAGCAGGTTGTGGAGAATCGAAAAGTGTCAATAAAACTAAGAATAGGGTTTTTCAAGTGTCGCGTATCCAAGGTCTATTAGGTGCAAGCATTCGATCGACAGCCTCTTCTTAACGCACAAATGGTTTCTTTTAAAGATTGGACAAGCATTCATTTGATGCATTATCTTGCTTTGTAGCTTATTAGAACAGAATAGTAAAAAGACTTGCTACAAGTTAGCAGCACATAAAGGTGACTGTAGCCGTTGAAAAGAAAAATCAAGAAATTCATCCAATTTTCGGTATAGTCCGCTGCAATGGTTTGCTATGACTTGTGGAGACATGTCGGACGCATACGAATGACGCATATCCATGCATTATAAAGCATAGACATGTGTTAGTCTGTCGGTTATCTGTTGTCCTTTTTATACATTTCCAGTTGTCTGTTTTGAGAATTCAAACTCTGTTTTGCGTAAAATTGTTCTGGGTGGCATTTCAAAAAGTGAAGCAGCAGAACACACCACTAAGAATTGGAGACACTCAAAGATATGACTCACGATAAGGATGACTTTCTGTTCCTGATGAAGAAGAATTGCTCATTTTTACTAGCAGATTAATTAGGCGTTTGGGTACAAAAGTGATTGACGAAATAAGTGATCGACAATTATATTACATGAGAGGAACAAATAGATACCACTGTCATCAAGAGTTGTTAATAGCCTTCAACAGCTATCGTTCGCGTCCTTCATTCTCCTTAATGAGTTATAAGAATGCGCTAAAAAAAATGAATGAACGTATCATTGGTTATTAACTAACAATCGACTCACCCACTATCCAAAAGTTGCATAGAACTAACTCACCCATCTTTAGAAGGCTATGGTCGCTTTGCCCGGCACCCACCTCGGGTTGTTGATTCGCCGAAGGCGAAAAAGTTAGGGCAGTAAATCTTCTCCTATTTACGACACGCATAGAAAGTGTGCAAGGAAATACCTTCTCAAATACAATTGTGGGTGATCCATGCACCCAAATAATGGAATCATACCAGACGGCTAAACAATCATTCTGTTCTTGTGTTGGAACAAAATTGCAGCAAAGCCGCATTTTTGATCTCCATAAATTCGTTGCTCCAATAATTTGTTGGCTTTGTGCGATTTAAAGACATGAACGTTTTTAAAGTACAAAAGATTTCTGGCCTATAGATAAATTCACCCATAAAAATTGGAAAATTTTATTAGCTATTCCGAAGGAATAAACAAAATTGATGATTAAGGTCTGTAAATTTGCATTCCACTTTAGCGCCACGCAGCCAAATGTAGTGAAATGCGTAAATACAACTCATTCCAAGTGTCGTGTTCCTTCTGAGTTGTGCGACACCATTAAAGCCTGTGTGAATGACATTTCAACCCGACCCGACCCGACACGACACGACACACTCACATATGCGCACATGTATGCGTACACTCATGCATCGACACATGCATGCATGGTCGTAGACGGCGTATGCAATTGAATTGAAACCCGAGGACCGTCACAATGCTATGGTATGGTGTTGCTAAAACGAGTTGGCAACCACACGTGGCGTTTCATATTACATCGAGTATGATGAGGTGATGTGAGGTGAGACGAGATGAGGCAACAAACTCTGTCAGTCAGCTTTGAGATGCATACTTCGAAATGGGAGTCAGTGCGACATAAACCATACAGTCTTGCACACCACCCTCGACCAGTCTCACGACACATCGACTGACTGAATTACCGACCTCCTCTTCCTTGACTTCACGTCCTCATATTGTAGACTAGCATGGATACAGCACACGCATGCCGTGGAGGACCAGTTGATTATGTGATGCACTGGTTGTGGAATGCAGAAAGCAGAATGTAGAAGATGAGGTGATTATGTGACTTGTGTAGGCATCCGAATGTCATTTCTCACGAGGAATATCTGACAGGCGTGTTCACAATGTCATCTTGAATGGGGTTGGAGGCACTAATCCATCGACTTGTCCGTCTCAACCCCATTCATCCTACGAAGGAACCACCCCATCAGGGCTGAAAATCACTCTGCTAACTTCTGCCTCAATGCGGCAGGATGCGCCATTGCAGAAAATATCACGACTTTAACTTTGGCGATGCACTAATTCGGGAACTGCTATTTCGATGTTACGTATCACAAATTGAGATGATCGAACTGCGGCGAATTGGACACTCTCGTCAGTCACTTGTTTTTGTGCTAAAGTTGACACATCGGTTCAAATAACGCTCCTGCACAGTTGTTCATGCCGACAGACTGTATTGTGTGAGGTGGCATTGATTGTGGCAGGTTCCTAGAGATGCTAGTGCATTGGGTGCGATTTCAATCGAAATGTGAGCTTAGTTCGTGAGAGCAGTACGTCCTTTGGGAGGAGTGCTCCCACTTTGATTGCAGACAAATAGAAAGATAAAGTTGACTGATCGATTCCACTTGAATACCGTGCATTGGAAGTCGCACGTCCCACAGAAAGTCGCAAAGCAACGAATATGCGTGACACACATTGTAGACCTTGTGATTGGAAGTCCCCAATGCAGCCTGCATGGATCCGCAGTCATGAGGACGGGTACAAGGGCAAGTGGAGCTGTGTGTATTGGTTTTGGTAGTGGAAAACAAAGCAATGTGAGTGTCGGATGTTGCCCTTTCGTTTCCACAGAACATTGCAACACATCAATCTGGTCACCGGAAGCTCAGATATACCAACAGGCAAATTGACGAAAGAGGGAAGTTAAGTAGCAATTTGACCGAATTGATTGATGCAAAGTCAGTACATTTGCAAGCACTCTGCTTATCTCACTCTCCTTATCTGGATGAACCCTTCTTGTAAACACGCATTCATATCTTCTCCTTCATCTCTATCATAACCATTCACCCGACCACCACCATGAGAAGCATTAATGAAGCAACTAATCAGGACAAATTGCGCAAGCATCATGCTTTGGTGTTATCTTGCCACGGTGTAATATAGAGTGGAGCCTCGAAACAGTGCACCACGTCAAGTCATGTTGTGGGATGCCGCGGCATCCACACACACACGCACACACACACACACACACAGTGCGGCAGGGCAGACAGTGTATGCAGAAACGGTGAGTTTCACGACTGCCTTTGTCGTTGCCACCGCCACCGCTAGTGACGAGGTCACTTTTGAAGTTCAACTTGTGGGAGGGGAGGAAAGCAAGCAGGTTGGGGAGTGAAGTGAAGTTGAGGTGAGGTGAGGTGAGGTGAGGTGAGGCGAGGGCAGACAAGACATGGTGAGGTGAAGTGAGGCGGGGAGAGGCGAGGTGAGAGATTACGAGCATTGATCACAGATGTGTGTGTTATCTTCATTCTCCTGTCAAACATTATCCTAGAAGGCGTTTCCACTACTTCCACTTGCAAAATGCTGGCGGTTGCTGTCTCCAGTAATTATCAGGTTGTAAGGTGTTTCAAGTTTGGCTGCAGATTATGCGGCAACTGCAGCAATATCAATGCTGAGGCGATTGGTTGAGGAATATGTACCGTGAAACGTTGAGAATTCGAAAGGTGAATGGCTGATGGATAGCGGGTTGATGGTAAAAGTTGGTGTGATTCACTGCGTATTTTTTTGCTTGTTTGTGAAAGCGGCAGTCTGAAAGGTTTGGAAGTTGTCTACAGGTAACCAGCAGTATGTTTAGGCACGAAAAGATTATTTAATGTTGAGGTTGCACAAAGTGGATTGATAGCTGGACAGACAACTTTTACAATCATCCAGTTAGTAGATGATTGGAACGGAGATGCTACGCATTGTGTGAGACCGTTGACAACTCCCTATTTACTTTTACCTATTAAACGGGCATAATCAATTCACAATGCTTGGACTCCTTCAAAGCTCTTGGATTATTACTTAGACACATCGAAAGCCTATAGAATGCAATTATATTTTCGGTCGAGTAGAATGAACATAAATAATTATATAAGCAATTTCAATGTCTTGTTTAACTCCTAAATATGGGTACAGACGTCAATACAGGTGTGCCACAATCAAGCGGGTAAAATTCAGCTGAAATTTTTAATGATATGCAAAAAGAAATATCTTTTCGATATCAAAAGATGTGAATAACTTTTTATGCCTGAGGCTAGTTTATTTCTCATTTCTATTACAACTTCAGTTCTGTTTCGCAGTAGCATTTAATACTATACCAGATACCCTCTTCGAGTAAATTGCTATATTGCTGCGCACTACTGTTAAAGTTAACGTAATTTATGCAAATATTGACGAAAGTCAAGAATAAACTAAAATCGGTTAAAATTGTATGATTTTAGTAAACGTAATCCAAAATAATTACAATGATTCAGAGTCCTGCATAGATAGCTCTACTCGAAAATGACAAGTGAATGCAGCTTTTGACGCCAACATTTTCCATTCATTGGTTTTCGGTGCTTATTTTGGTCGTAGTGATCTCTACTACTAAGGCCAGTGTTCGCTTAGCCTCTTCTGTATCTTATGTTTGGAGGCCTTTCCTACAACAGTTTAGGCAGAGACTTCTAAAAAGTATTTGACCACTCCTGGGTCATACGTGCTGTATAACAGTAAGCAAACATTTATTTCTGCAGTGTGACAATCCCTGGATGTAGATTGCCTAATTGATATTTTAAGTTACCTGATAAATTCACCTCGGTCATTCTGGCAAAGCGAGAAAGCCTTCCTAATTATTACAGAATTATGTTGTTCAAGTTGATATTCGTTAGCTTAGATGCTACAAATACATACCTAGGAAATCGGCAACGGTCAAATAATTTGTCAGAGTGCTATGCAATGCGCAGCAGCATATTACTTCCTTAGCTTTAACAAAGTATAATATTGCATTAATCTTTTCCTTTCCGCCAAGCAAATAAGTCATCAAGTTGATTTTCAATTTTCCATGAGATGGCTTCCATCTGTTCCATGGTTATTACCAAACAGATTAATTAGATGTAATGACTAGGATTTTATGTTAATAATGTTGATGGTGTTGATAATGCCAAAGTAATTCAAAGTGGAGTTCGAATCCAAGAGGCAATCAATCACTCCTACCAATCCTGATATCTGCTCGTGGACGTGACATTTAGACGAGCCGACCGAACACCTACCTGCCTATTTGCCCACCTGCATTCATGATAAATGCCCTTAGGCCCTCCTCTGAATGGCGTTCGCCTGTCTGCCCGACTGCCTGCCTGCTTGCCTGCCACTTTACGCATTGCTTTTGAATGCTAATGACTAGGGAGAGAATGGGGGAGGGGGGGCAAGAGTGTGTGAGTGAGGAAGAGGGAGGTAAGAAAAATTACTAGCACAATCTCGGGTGCACCTCAATACTGCTCCCCTTCCCAATTTTTGTTGGTTTTTTAGATAATCAGAAAGGGATAACAAAAAGCGAAGCAATTCTTTGATAAAAAATTCACTAATTATGCTGCCTCATTCCCTTCGAGGCTTGAAGCTACCTGAAAAATATACGAACTCGCATGTGCTCATCGATGTCACAAATTGCATGACCTTAGCACAGGAAGAATCAACATTTGAGAGTCAATGAAATTAACCAAATTGTAGCGTATTTAAAAGGCAAAAGTTGCTGGTTTTATTGCGAGAGACTATTGGTGAATTCAGAGGAGTAAGCCCTCAAGACACTGTGCTTTAAATTTTCCACGCCGTATTGCAAACGACTAATTGTAAATAGATTTTGTTCTTAAACTCTGCTTAATTGATAGGTAGATGCTTAAGAAACTTATATAAATAAGTAACATGCACCAATAATTTGAGTCAGACCCAACATTTCTCGTTTTCTCCCATTTTACAGCCATTGTATTACCTTAAACCTCCCCTTGATAATATTCTTGGAAGCCTATTTTAGAGCTCCAAAATCACTTTTACACACCTTTGAAAATGAATGCTTTTGACTCAGATAAATATGTTTGTTATTTTTCGAAGGTACTGCAGGATTTTTCATGACTATACATTTTCCTTTATAAAGCGCATATGAATGCAGTTACTGTTTTAAACAAATGTTTAAAGATGGAACAATTGAAGGAACATGCACAATGAGAAATATATAAAACACTTTGGCAGCTTAAATACATCCCTCATCCTATTGCTTGACCAAATTTTTGCTGACAAGCAAAAATAAATTTATTTGAATGAAGTGGATGATGCTCTAATAAATGGAGCATTCATCTTCAATGATACTTTGGAATACATGCCTAATTTTAAATGATTTGAAGGAGATTATCACAAATCACTCTTGCCCGTTGCCAAAATGAACATTAACTGATTCAGCAAATAGTAAATTTGAGGTTAAGTAATGGTCAGTTAAGTGAGACTCTCATCACAAAATATCGTCTGACAAATGACCACTTTTAGGTAACTTGTCAATCTGCCATGAATAAATATATCGACTGGTATCGGATGCGTAAAAATTAGCAACTCGAACCGTACCCTCTAGGCCATTAAATAGACCTTAAATCTAAATCTGATTGTTTTTCGTAGAACAAAGAAGGCATAGTTGTTAAAAACGCAACAAAATAGGTATGGATAAAAATCATGCAGATCTTACTGGGGGGAATAGTGGGAAGATACAGCGAACAAAGTGGGTGGTAATTAACGTCTAAATCGTGGGTAAAGGAAAGATAAATTCTTGATAGTTTGACCAACTGACAACAACGTTGGAGATGTGTGTGTGTGTATACATGTGTGCACATAAATGCATGTTTGCTAGTATCCACAGCGACATTTAGGGATTGCGTAAACGCTAGAAAATGTCAAAAAGCCGAAATATTTACTCCTTTTCGCCCCTTTAAGACAGAACGACTTAAAGGAGTGAGAGAAAGTTGAAGAGGAGCAAGCAGAAGCAGCACCAACAGTATCTGAACGAAAAAATTGGACACGTTAACTGCCTTATGCAGACAGGATAGGACTTGGCTAAGTTGTCAGAGCACCGACATCACAACCTAACTTTCACGCCTCCTCAAAGCTCAGAAGCTAAAAGCGATGCTGGCGCTGGTGGTGGCGGTAGAAAGAGCTGAAGATAAACGTATTTCGTCAGTCGGAGGCAAGAATTTCACATTCCGGAATTCCGCACCGCCCTTAAAGGGCTATCTCCGCCCAACTCCACCTCCTCTTCCATCGTCTCCATCTTGCTTCAAGTAAGGCTTTTTGGTTCTTATTCTACCTTGTTTTCTTCTTCATTATTGTAGTAGGCATTCTGTCTACCGATTCGGAACAAACAGAAATTGACATCAGTGGCGTCTCCTTTGCGCCTTCATTAATCATTAATAAGGTAAGTAGCTGTTGCTTGATCTGCGCTGTACTACTTGAGCCGTAGTTTTTTATAATTAAAAAACATTATTAAACGTCCGTAGTGAACGTTGTCTCATTATGATTGTCATCTGAGCAGACTATTATTTAAAAATTATTTTGATCTTTGGTTACTTTTACAATGGGTTTGTAATATTTACTTAAATAAGCAAGGTTTTACATTCCTGACGATGACTCCTTTACCAGGTGGCGTGAGTCTCTCCTAATTCTGTACTACAGCATTTGCGAGAAACGAGGTTCAGGCTCCATCAGATAATTAGCCAGACGTAAAAAGGCACGTCTCATTGCGAAAATCTAACAAAAGGATTTTATAATGATTTTATATAAATTTATTTACGTGGACTTCATTTTTGCCTTGTGGATACTTTAAGTCACTTGTATATCCCTGTGACGACCGATGCGTCGGTAATTACAGAGTATTAATAACGACTTAGGAAAAGAGAAAAGGACTGCGTTGAAAAAGTTTCACCTTCTAACGCTAACAATGAAGCTACTCTTCAACACGCTTTCCGAGATAACAATTACAAAGAATTTGATTCGTGGTTTATTTAATAAAGAAAATATTTTATTAAATAAACGTCAGGAATTAATTCATTTACCTTAAAAAGGAGCTCAATTTCTGCCAAACTTCTGGTGTTGTTTGAATTATACTTTAATTAATCAACCAGTGGATACTTTGTACTTTTTGACCCACCCAAACGAATGCATTTTAATTCAGAACACCAAATAGGATCACTCTTCATTTGCACAACTCGGAAACCACCACTCATGTATTCGTGCGTACAAACGCGAAAGTGTCTGCGCTATGCGCCACGACTCATGTCATTTTGGCCAGACGTTTGATCTATTGCAACTAGCTTTGTGTGTGCGCGTATTTGTGTGTGTCTACTTCCTGTCTCTTATGACAATGACGGTGTGGTCGTTTGACGTGTGTTTGTATGTGCTGTGCACAAACCAGACATCGTATATCATCGTGGTCCCTCGCTTGTACATGCATACATCCGTACACACACATACCTACATAAATGCATACCTGCACACATCCACGTTTCCTTGACATGTAAAGAGTGAGTAAATGTTGAGTTGAACAGCCACAACTGGATTTAGCCATCCTATTTTCTCCCTTATTTATCAAAAAAGAAACATTAGTCAGCTGTTTCAAGAACCAAAACACTTGTTTAGACAGCAAGTAAGTATGGTCACAATTGTTTGAGGGCGTTCAAAGCTCACATTAGCTCGCTGCACCACCTGCTGACCAATGAAATTGCTGATTAGGCAATCAATAGCTGTCACTGTTACCATATTGCAAACTTGTGAGGTGAAGTCATAAGCCTCTTCTCAGTTTAAAAATAAAGATGAATCTGTCTCATGTATATCGTGTGTACAATTGCACGTCTATTTTCAGGGAGAGTTAGTTTTCGACAGTGAGACAAGCCCAATAATTCCCACAGACAAGGTCTTGTAACTCCCCACAAATGTTTTTGTCATTACAACACGGGAGCATACCACACAATGGATAGAAAGGATTTAGGTCCAGATAAATCACATCCGCACGCGGTGGCACTTGGGTGGGAAAATAGGGCCTCTAGGATGAATGGACGAGAATGGGTTGTGCACTTTGCAGATTTGCTGGCGACGTTACCATGGCCGTAAAATTAGCGCGCCATTAGTAGAAGGGGTAATATACAAGGAAGAGACCATTTAAGTTTGGAAGCCATCTATTATAACACTCTAAATTAATTTTCGTAAGAAAAGTTACGCCATCATCACGATGGGGTAAGGTTCTGTTTTTGTTAAGTACTTAGCAAGTGAAATGATTTTTTTTAGCCTGGTAAAATGCAACTATTAAATCTTTTACAAGAATATGTTCTGCTTGGTTCATAAGGCTGTTCGCTTAAAATCTGAATTTGTATGAATGGGAAAATAGTAAGGTTACGGTTTTTGTCAAACTTTCTCGTATACTTTTT
Organism: Taenia hydatigena; assembly: GCA_036345935.2. Lineage (NCBI taxonomy): Eukaryota > Metazoa > Platyhelminthes > Cestoda > Cyclophyllidea > Taeniidae > Taenia > Taenia hydatigena. Next base: position 23,378,169 of record JADWOT020000003.1, read on the forward strand.
CCAATCTTTTAGGGTCAAAGTGTCTGCATATGCACAACAACTTCCTGCGCTTTCGTATATTTCCACCTTTACTCAAGCGTGAGTGACCTTGAAAACTTGGCTGAGGTAAGGTTTTGGGCCAGTGCTACGTCAGAAATGCTTTTAACTCAAAAATTACCACTCATATTATAAATTGAAGGGCCTTATTTAATAATATGGGATCCGAGCATTGAGAATACTAGTAATTTGTTGCATTGGTCAAAAATAAATCAGACGAGTATGAACAAAGACACGTCTATAACGTGTCAGCGTTCGATAATATGAGTAGGAGGTCGGCGGGTGGGGTGGGGAGGTAGATTGATAAATCATATCGTCGCTCCAGCTAGTGACAATGGCAGATGAAAAGGACTACGGCGACGGCGCTTTGAAGTCGTGTGTCGGTGTCTGGAAAACGCGACGTAATCAATCACTTTGATATGCGCGCACTAGCTCGTCCCCTCGCTCACACGCATACCAAGACTACATGTATGTGCATATGCCTGTGCTGATTTGTGTCTTGCGGCCTGGGCACCGTGACAGATCATCCACCTAGACAACCTATTTTCATCTGCGCCCTTGTGTCATGTCTGCGCAGTATTCAAATCGCCTAAAGTAATTTAATCACGCAGGACTCTTATCAGGTGTGGCTTTTAAATGCCGATTCAGCATTACTTAGTGCACATCCACTGCCTCTTAGTGGAAAAATGACGAGAATCTCGTTACTATTGTAGCTAGTCTTCAAAGTCCGTTTTAGTCTGTTAAGGCTATTAACGCCAACTTAATAATTCTAAATTCTTATTTGTTACAACAAATCAATCACCTTACCTAATTTTAAGAGAATAATTTTTTTACAAAAATATCTAAAAATTGGCGTCTTTTGCGAGCTTAGCATAATTTCAGCCGATAATAGAGAATGGAAAAATGTGGAATTCTGATGATGCCCTTCATAAGTAGCATAGGATACTATTCTTGTTGGACTAATGTTGTCTGTCAGTCCCTTCTTCGCATTAAACAAATTTGCGTAACCCATTATACTCCCACCAACCTGTCTTAAGCATGCGCAATTTTAAAGCCCAATGATATCGTCTATAACTTTTGCCACGCAGTAACTTAAGTCAGATTTAAAGTTTTAGATCCTTCTTCAATTTAAGTAATGATTACCTCTTAGAAATAATATGATGGAGTTCATTTTTCTGATAAGTATCAGCCCTAAACTCACTGTACTGGCCATCGAATTATTCACACTAATGTTCGTCGCAGAAACACCTTGACTATGGCTTGACCATGTAAAGCGCATATATTTTTTTATAGTAAATTGCAAATTTGGCAAAAAATTATGTGTTTTCTTCAATTTTTTATTGTAAATGTCTTGAACGGATGGCTTAACTACATCTCCACCTGCCAATGGGATAATAGAGCTTAACACATATCACCTGCCTTTGATACGCTGAAATAAACCAATCATTTTACCTGATTTAAAGCCCTAAAGACAAGCTGTTTACATTAGAATCCGCAAATTGTATGTTTGAAGAGGATTTTTTGAGTATTGCGTTTGTAAAACTGGAACAACCTGAAAGAAATGAAGATTGCTGGAGGTTAAAAAAAATATGTGGCTACTCTACTACTCCTCAGTTAATTAAATAATTAAAATGTGTGTTTTTTACGTTTGGCACGGGAAGGCTGGTTTTTGACAAGTCTACCGGATGTAGGCTCAGCAGGAAAACACGCCGGACGGGGCTGGAGGGCGAGAAACGGAGGGGTGCAGTGTCTATATAGATAGCGTAAATCAACCTAACAACTAGCCGACTTGATCTCTAGCACTTTGATCTCACTTCCACACTCTCTCCTTATGGCCTCTGCCAACCCGCTGTCCACCCTTTCTTCACCCCTTCTTCCATGTATCCCCACCAACCGGAGTCTGAGTGATAAATCAACGGCCAATGAGAGTTCACATTTGTCGGTCCTGCTCCTACCCATTCTATCTTCCTTCAAGGTTGTCCACCAGTCGATTTGTAGCATGAGAAAGGATGTGAACTTGCTGGCCGTAGTGCAATATAAGGCATAAATTAGCGCGCCGCACACACTCACATGCGCACATTGGGGCTAACCAATAGCATGCTTAGGCGGCAGTCTGGGTACATGGTTATTGGCTCGTGAAAATGGATAAATCTCGCACGTGGCTGGCTGACAACCTATGGGTCGGGTGCGTGCGTGCATGTGCGAATGCGTGCCTAGCTGATATTAATAACTTGCGTGAATGCTTATTCATACTCTGATAAGTCCCAGGTTTTTCTCACTTTTGTTCTTCACTCCTTTCAGAGGCTTTCTTGATTAGAGTAGAGCTAAAGCTCGTTTTCATTGGCTCCTTCTTTACCCAATCGAGAAACTTTTATTGCAGAGGCTACCAGGGAAATGAGAACAAATAGATTAAAATCCAACTCATTTGTGCACATTATTTGGGTCGATTTATTTTGTTTTTATAGGTCTCAAAAAATTCACTGGTTTTTTCCATTAAATTGACATCTTTCTTTTAAATTTAAGTGGTGATTGTAACTGCATTGTTAACCAAAATCCTCACTCCAAATTTGTTAGGAAGACCAATTAAAACATTTCACCATGTTTTTACTGCTCATTTCGTTAAAAATCGATTTGCAGTAATTAACGAATGCAGAGTTGATGTTCTGCAGCATCGAATTGTGCATAAAATCCACTTGATCCTGGAGTGATTTGCTTTAGCGAGGCAGTAGAGGCTCTGTTGCCAACACTGCCGCCAACTCGGCGGTCTTTTTAGGAGAAGACCTTCAATAGAAGCAGCAGGACCAGTCAAGGTGGTAGTGGTATTGTCTATCAGGGAAAACAACAACATAACTGCCTCCTCCCTCCCTTTTTCTGCGTGCGTGTGTGAAAGTTAGCGTCGGAATTGTCACTTTACCGACATCAATTTTCCGACTCTCTTGCACGTGCCGTGCTTCGCCGACACTCACTCTTCTTCCTTCTCCTCTCCCTCCCTCATCCCAAGTCGTCTTTGCGGCCTCTTCCTCCACCTCCGTCTCGTCCACACTACGGAAGGTTTGGAGGGATTAACGGTGATCCAAACCTTAAGTGCTAAAAGCTCTTATTCGACTGTGACTCCCGAAATCATCACCCAAAAGTAATTTGACATTTCAGTGAATCTATTAGGTGTTAAAGCAGTTTAAATTTTGAGGCACTAATTGCCACTTGGAGAAATTCATCCAAGACGGGATGAAAAGCAATGGCAAATAAATATATACATATATACGCTGCTCTGGTTCCCTTGTTTAAGGCCGACGCCAAAAATGCATTCCATGTTAGGTCGCTGCTATCAACCCCACAAAATTGTGTGTCAAGTAAATTTTTTGAGTTCAAAATGAAAAATTTTGCATAGTTTTTTTGGTGTTTGGGAATAATCACTCCTTTTACTATTTCAAGATCAAAGTTCTGTAGTGTGTGTCAGCATCACAGTAAGACAACGAAAAACCAGATATTTAGTGCATTCAAAATATAATATCATCAATTTATGTTCCAGGCTCTTTGAATTTCATAAACATTTAAGTAGAGAAGTACATTTATCTGACCATACCTGAATTTAAATCACATGTCATCTACTAAAAAATCTGTTTGGCTTATTTCAAATCGCCAATTTTATGATCTGATCCACTTGAATGCAATAAAATTTAATGTAATTATTTTGATCCCCTTTTAACCTCGTATTGCAGTGCCTGGGCCTGTTTAATCTTTACCAAGTTTGGCGCAGGGTCTTGATCACAACGCTAATGTCGCAAAGCGCCCAGAATTGTAGACCTACTTATGCCTTCAGATGCAAAGCACAAGCAGCAGCATAAACTCTATAGTATTTCTTTATCCATACATCTATCGAAGATCCGTTTAATTTAGTGCATATTTTTGTTCCTTTTGCTATCCGCGTATGATCGAGAATTTCAGGTACAAGGCGATTAATTAATACGAGCCTCGTAACTGAGCGACCATTGCCTCCGAGTCAGCAAAATGCTGCAAGCACACGTAAATGTGGTGCCTGTACCGTTTCATCGTCCATTTTCAATAGAGAATGGCTTGATGGAGCCCATCTGCTCATTACAAGAGTATGAAGTTTTAGGTGGGAGAAAAAATGATCCTTTCAAGATTTACGTGAATGCGATTCGTAGTTAAGTAGTAAGACGCAGTGGCAGAACAATCAAGAATTTGCTTTAAATGACGCCATAGGGGCATTGACCTACAAATTGTTAACTGCAGATTCATCGAAAATAAATTTGTTGCCTGGAGCTTCTAAAAAGCAAATCTTGAAGAAGACGCTAATGATGTCATTTACTGATGAATTTATGCCATTCAAACTCCCATCGAATTCATGGCTTAGGCGAACACAAAATGTATACTTCTGGTTAAATTTGCGATTAGCTTATGCGCTGAGTCGGTGCTTTAAAATAAGTCTATGCCTTGAAAGATTTAACGCGGCTTTTGCATTAAATCCCTCATGTCTTCTTTAGGTAGGACGATGTAAATTCAAGTACAATATTACGAAGTGGACTTGCACAAAATGAGCGAAAATTTGTCAGAATAATAATTAACGTGTTAAAGTAGCGGAATTAGCTAAAGATACAAAGCCCTACACAGTTAGGAATAGCATTGTAAGCCCAATTGCCACTTTTCACAACTGTCAGACTTGTTGGAAGCTAAAATGATGCCGACCTCCTATCCTGTTCAATTTTGTAAGCAAAATCTCTTGCACGGAGCAGTTAGTTAAGAACTACGCTACATAAGATAGCTGAGTCTGCAGCGAATTTAGACCTGGATGGCCTTGGAATGACCGCTAGCACGGCAAGTAAACCCGGTCACCAAGTGACACATCGCCCCATTCACGTTTGCACCCGTTCGACTGGATCTGCATCTGTCATCTCTCCCATCTTGACATTTACGAGGTTATAATACAAAGGCTGAATGTCCAACTAATTCGTCGATCCCGAATAATGTTACCACAACTTGAACTTAACTGCTTCGCCATCAAAGTCACAGACAATTGATGCCTTGATTTTTCACAAATATGTATTGCATCGAGTGATATTAGGCTTTAAGAAGGTGAATTTTAAATAAATATAGGAAAAACTGATAATTTGAAGCTTGGCTTAGGCTCAATTTCTTGGTATAATAATGTTTCATTCAATCTTGCGTTTTTAAAGATGCAAAAATAATGAAAATACCTCTTATTGGATTTTGTGATCTTCAAAATCTCTTCTGCAACTTAGTTTTGTTTGGAACTAATCGCTCGATTTCTGATTAAACCAACATCATGACATAAGATAGAACGCCCTCATTACAAACGTATCAAGGGCCACCTTGTTGCCGTGGTTAGAATCAAATTAATGTGAGTTTATGTCAGTCACTCCTTACCTTTGCCATCTGTGAGATCATAGCTACTACTTAACAGTCCAGGTGAACTAAATGCATGAGACGTTTGTTACTCCCCTTGGTGCTCTAAGATTAAATGAAAATCATGTGATATGACTGACGCAATGGGGATGAGTAATCGATGAGGGCAATTTTCTTAATATAACTCCATCGGCCAAATTATGTTTTGAGCCATATAAGTCACAAAGAGTTTATAAGCCATTAACTCATTTAAATTTAAAATCGGATGGTTAAATTACCTTTGTCTCTTAAGCAGAACACACCATGGTATTTGTTCAAATTACATTACACGTAAATTTGCAGCAGATTTTAAACAATTTCCCGTCTTATAGTCGTCAAGGCTTTGAGAAGAGGTTTAACAATGCCAGACTAGTATGGGACATAAATAAAACAGGACCGTCTAAGCGTTATATTGGTTTAAATGTGACATGTCTGAAAGGTCAAATAGACTGAATGGCTCGTTACATGATTCTTCTCCTATATCCACGGCCAATAAACTCTTGCGTTCTCTCAACAAAAGGTAGCTCAACTTCGGTAATTAGGGGAGAATGTTTCTTGCCAATTTTGTTCCCACTTTTTTTCTTAAGAAACTTTCAACTGAATCAATTTCCTCACGTTACTCACGTCATGTATCATGGCATACTTTCCATGGCGGTGAAATAATATCACATCAAATTACATTGCGAGGACACACTTTCATAATAGATGACACCCTTTGTGAAACCTCCGAAATCTCATTATGACGGAAAGCTGTTATGGCAACGCTGCTCATACCTGTTGTTTATCTGGACTCAAAATTGCAAGCCATTTAACGATTCGCTCGGTTTCCTAGGAGGCGGAACAGAATTCGGTTCACATTGATGCTGCAAGTGTACCTGCCCTTTCCTGGCTAGAAAACAATAGTCGTTCTAGCCACATACCTCAGTGTGTATAGTTCTTTATGGCCTGTTGTGCATGCCCTTTTGAGCTACGAACATTCTTCCTTCAAGACGACTGCATGACGATCTGGTCACATCTCACTTGATGAAAGTCATTTTTTGATTCATTGTACATACAGTAGAATCAGTACTAGGTTCTCATATTCTCTGACACTTAAAATTCATTATAGGTTTATACCAGTGTCTCAAAACTGCCGAAACTAATCGCTTTCTGACATCCCTACCTCCCGTAAAATGAGCACTCACCACTTCTTTCACTTACTTCGCGTGCAGAGGGATGGCTAGGGGCGAGAGAGAGATAGGGCAGTGGAGAGAGAGAGAGAGAAATGGAGTGAGAGGGAGATGAGAATTTATGGGACCGCGCAAAATGCAGAAAAATCGTAGTTCTTTCCGCCTTAAACGAATCAACCAACCAACCAGGCTGGCCACAATGGGCATATATCACAAGAGCGTGATCTGTGCTCAGGTTTTGCACCACATATTTCATAGTTCCTTCACACCAGCGTGAACTTTCATTCGTGTTCCAGTAAGATTTCTCGCGCTGAGTGTTTCTTCCTTCTCATCTCTGATCCCTCCTCCCGCACTTGCCTTCCCAAAGCACAAGCATGGCGGCAAAAGGGTGGAACTGTTTCCTTCCTGCCTTCTTTGGTTGTTTACTTGTTTGCTGTTGAGGCTAAATAACGATTTATTAGAGATTCGCTCTCGGTCGTTTATTTTGCATTTTAATTGGCAATGCACTTTATCATTTTGAGGCTTATTTGTGGTGATAGAACTTAAATGGCAATTTTATTACCCTCTATAGTCCACACTCGGAAGTGTCAAATAACTACCAATTTCCTGTATGCAAAATGTTTAACTTCTGAAGCATCATTTTAATGTCTTTTTCGATAAGATCTTTAAACTCCTTTTGCCGTGTTTCAACGTCATTTTCGCAAGAATGCTAAAACGGTAACAGTGCTTGCGGTTGGAAATCGGTAATCACACGAGGCAAGGTGGGTTTGGAGAGGAAAGGGTTAATTTAATTATTAATTTTATTAATTTTATTACACTTGTATTAGCAATACTGCTGTAAAACAAGTTGTCAATAGTTAGAAGCATTTCAAGTCCATCTTTGACAGAGGAATTTGATTAAATGAAATAAAAGTGGTTTATCCGTACAAATTTGATTTCCACACAATAACCTTTAATCGGGTTTTTATAAACCTGGTTAATGTAGAGTTATGACCACACCGACTAACTGATTGACAGGTATAAATTGGGATGAAGATGGTTTCTGTTGCCGGTGTTTAAGGGCTGTATTTACGATTGAAAACAAAAAAACGTATGTAGGTCCATTAGGTAAGATCAATTTTGCACAAGAGCGGGACAGTTTTTGCTGAATTTTAAGTGATAATATGCTTTAAGTCAGTGACATAGTTTCAAATTAACCTTGTTTGCAGCATTTAATTCATTGAATGACAAATGAAAATAATCTGTAGATCCAATGAACAAGCCTGATATGAACAAAAATCCGCAGGTTGACCACAGAATTGCGGTTCAAATTAATTAGCATTTGTAATAAAATTATCCAAACGTCGTTGCTAAGTGGTAAGGTATTGTAAATGCACTCACCATTTATTCACCTATCCCTGTCAGATAAGTGTTCGTTTTCTTCAGTAATATTGGTGATTAAACTGAATGATATGGAATGAGACAAAGGACCCAAGTGTATTGTGCGTGCGATGGTTATGGCGATAATGGAAGCAATAATCTTGCATAATTGATGCTGTGTCGGCAAAACTGATGGCATTTTTGGTCGCGTCATCACCTCGTTATCAGAGCTGACCACGCAGGTAAGCGGTTTAAGGCAAAATAATCTTTTGCCACTTGCCACTGTTTTTTCGAAATTACTTGAGCGAAATCGGTACCTTACAGATGATGAAGAGGATTCGAAGTCGTGGAAGTCAATGCTCAAAATTACCTGGTTGGAACGTACTCCTTAAGCTTTCTGCCACTTAACTTTCCAGTATTTATTTCGAAGCGGGAGCCATTATTTAGAAATTATCCCCTCCAATTCTCGATTGGAGTAGTTGCAAAAATTATCAGCGGTTACTATCAAGTTTAGTGTGCGTTGACACTTTTTATTCAATCACTTTTGGTTACTCCGCTCATTTTCAGAGTTGCAGAAAAAATCCGTTTACGCGGACCAGATGTTTTGCCTTTTTCAGTAGTGTCACCACCGTTGATCTGATTCCTAAAAAGTGAATCGCAATTTTTCCCAGGCCAATAATGTATCTTATTTGCATCAGCTTATTAACATTAACTCATCTCTTATAGCCATGATCTGATGCAGCCTGTTGTTACTAACTTACAATAACACACGTCACATATTTGTAACACCGGGGCAGGTAGGAAATTTTAAACGTTACTTGGACACTCTGCCAGTTGCAAACGCGTTGAGCGACCATTTTGATCGACTTACTATCCACCCTATTTGCTGGCAATCGGTTTACACCCAGACTTGTAAGCTTTACTACATCTTCAAAACATATAGCCCAGTTAATAATATACGTATTGAGGATTTGGTGAACATTGCGAAAAAGTGATGAAGAATAGAAAGGATCAGGAGAGAATTACAAAAGCAACTTTTTATCTTAAAGGCTACTAAATAAATTATTATCTATAAGTAGAAAATCTCGACAACGAGCACTTTAACCAGAAGATTTTTCATAACTTATGGAACGTGGCATACGAGGAGAAAATGAGTTTGTGCCAGCTTATCCATCATAAAACATTTTGCCTCTGAAAATAACTTACCTTTTTGGTTATATTATGAACCATTTGGAGAAACATAAGGTGTATGGGGATGCGATTGAGGCGGTCGGTCCCACTTTAAAGTGGAAACCTTCTTACGAAACAAGATCCACCATGGGACAGATCCACAAGTTCCGCATGTTCCTAACTTGGCGGTCTTCAATAAATCAGAATTGCATAAAGTGGGCCTCAGCCAACATTGCTTTACACATAACAAGAAATCCAAGGAGAATAATTGCCGATTTAATCCACATAAAGTAGGGCTAGCATAATAAGGATTAAGTGGTCCTCGCCTTGGATGTATGGGATGGGTGGTGAGCCAAGCTGCTCAAAACCAATGACAAATTTATTTGATCTAGTGCTGCAACACTCAATCCAATTTTCACCAGCCAGCAATCTAATATCGACGCATTTTAAAAAAGCAAAGTGGCGAACAAACATTTTGCCCTTCAATCATATTTTCATCTGAATGTGTGAGGAGTGTAAAACCCTTATCGTAGTGGCGTTTAAAACTTTCCTAGTTGATTCAGGTGCACACAGCACTAGATATACTTGACGCACTAATATTGGCTTACTCTAGTTAATATCTCACCTCAGAAGCCTCCTTGAGCGTGGTATATTCATTAGTATTTTGCTAGCTACTGCACCTTCTCTATATTCTAGCCATCAAACGTGATATAAAGATTCTGCTCCTCTGGAATAGCATTATTAACCCTCCTTTGCTAGAGTTGACAAACCCAAAACACATTAAACAAGCTTCGACATGAATTAAAGCAGCAGGAAAGTATTAAAGAGCAAGATGAAGTCTATTTATGATAGATTGCTGGATATCTGCATTCTGTAATGCGGCCCTGTAAACAATGGGATGCATTTTTTAGATTTTTCCGAGCTTCAACAAGCCATTGCAGGGAGTAAAAATTTAAAAAATGCAGGAGCTTTTACTGGCACCTGATAAGATATAACATCTCTAACTCTATTCCGAGCCCTTCTGTACCCTTGTGATTAAAAAAATTCAGGACCTTTTTCATTAATAATCGATATTTAGTCCTAGTATTAGGTTAAGACATAATACATTTTGCGAAAAATACCAATTCAAAATGCCTTCTCGGTAGTCTTTCAGAAAGTTGGTCGGACATATCACAGAAGATTATGTTGCACAAAGTCAACTGCGCTACTTAACCCGAAGACCAATTTGTCTAACAAGGTTGATCAGTTTACATGAAATCAAAAGTTCAACGTCTGCCGGGGTCCAATCAAGGCTAGTTGGGCGCATTCATTTGCAAAAATGCCTGGTGGGGGAGAAGGTACCTATTAATTTATGCGTGATCACACTGTCATCGTAGTCCACACCGCTGTTGGCGCCGTGAGAACAGACTGTACCGGCCCTTGGAATAGTGACAAATTGCCTTCCTACTAGAAAATAATCTTATCTCAAGCGAGGCTACCATTAGTTGACTGCCCATCTGGTCGGTTAGACAGCCTCATTTGTGTTAGGCCACTCGTTTGCATAGAGAAGGTGGTCAGACTGGCACGAAATGACTCTGGGTTTTACTGAGTCCCTCTGCTGTGGAAATTACTTTCAACAGCCATTACAAATTGCCAATTGTCAATTGTAGCGACGAATGCTAGCAAAAATTTGGCCATTTTGGACAGCTAGTTTTCATTCATACGCATGACATTAACCAGTGACCGCAATATCAGATAGTCACCAAGTTATCTGATTTCCTCTCATGCAGCTGATGCAAAACCTATGAAGAGACCTCAATGGAAACGTCCAACTAGACCGTTCGCGCGGCTTTGAACGGCCACTGCGCTACTGATTAATTTTAATTTTTTCAATTGGCAAACTAAATAATAATCCTGGCGGCAATTCGGGTTGCTTAATAAAGCTTGGTTGGAATTCATTACGTCCACGTAGCCTTTAGGTCCAGCTTTATTCTGCATTTATAATGTGCCACAATTGGTGAAAAGTGGAACTATGACTGCAGTTGAAGCTTTAAAATAATTCAAAATAAGAGCAAAAATAAATAAGTCAGACAGATGGCAACCTAGTGTAGCACCTTAAAAGGTGCTGTGTCAAGTTTAATCCATAAAAACGACAAATTTGCCACCCTTTTAGTCACGCACGTGTGTGACAGCAATTTACCGAAGATACTCATTCATTTATCACGATTCAGTTAACAAAAAGCACTAATTTTCATTCGTGCGGACTAAAAGCACGAGACGATTGCTATGGCACACCTAACAAATCTGCTAAAGTTGGGGTCAATTTATCTGAACCCCAATCAACCCTTTAATTGCTCTCGGACTCGAGCATTGAGGAGCAGAACAATAAGGGCGGGTGTAGATTTTTGACCAATTTAAAAAACATTAGGTCCAATGATTGTGAACGAGTTAAAACACTAATTAATACTGCGACAAAAAGTAATTTAACAAAGGCTAGTCTAGCTAATAGGAATGTTGAGAAAGTGGTTAAATATAGTTTTAATTTAATCTTCAAATCAGCCTAGGCAAAAGTACCAAGAAAGGAAGTTGCTGCTGCGACCACGTAGAGTGGCGTGTGAGTCAAGCGCGGTAACTCAAACGCAAGCGTCATTTTTCATACCGTTAACACCATCACCACCGCCACCATGAACGCCATTCATCATGCGGACAAGCTCATGACGTTGTTGTCGCTGTCGGTTTGTTCAGGTGCTTTTATCTCACCGCCTGTCGTCCGACGTGATGTCTCTCCTCCCGTCTCCTCGTCGCATTACCGCCCAATTCCTCCAAAGTAAAACTACTCAACTTGACTCGTCTTCTTGCACTGTAAATGGAGCATTTCGTACTTAATGCTCCATTGGACGCATCTCAAAATCCAAATACAATTTAGCTTTTTACAGGAGGGCTTTTCAAAAAGAGCCATTAGCTAATAAAATTATTGATCAACACTCTCACAGTTCTTGGCTGTAAGCGTGTCGATCACCTATTCTCGCGCCTACATGCAATTTATTGCTCGACAAATTTTTTGATGACCTCGTAACTCTACCCAAGAGCCCTGCATTCTGCTCAAAATACTAGTAAAGACCAAAGTATATAGACTTCCTCTCATATTCCTAACAATACTAGTAAAAAATTGCAATTGATTGGGCAACCAATTAACTTCAGGAGTTAAAATGAGTATAGTATGCACTTTTTCAGTTTACTTCAGGCAATTTGGCTGAGAAGAGGTCGCATTTGTAGAGGTTATTTCATTAGCTCTTAAATACAAGTGTCTAGTAAGACACATTTTCCTAAAAATAACTTCGACTTTTCTAAAGTAGAGAGAAGAAAAAGGCTTTTATGAACACAAAAGTTAAATGTGATAGCCTTCTCATTTTTGTACATTTGAGAAGATGGTGCGATCAATGGAAGGTGGAAAGCACACCCGTCTAAATGGTGGTGGATTAGCTAGCTAGCTCCTATCTGATTGGCAGATCAACTGACAGGGACATATGTTAACATTGTTGTTTTATATGCGCGTCCAAAACTAGGCGCATAAATCCACTTTGAAAGTGCCGATTTTAAAAATAAAACAGGAGTAAAGCGCCTGCTCGTACCTTCCTCGAACGGTAATCCCATCTTCTCTTCCTGCTTTCTTTTACTCATTTTCTCCTACTCACATACACGTACACCAATGTAGAGCTTTGGTCTAAAATTTATCGACACATTTTCACTCAGAATAACGGAATTCAAGAATCCAAATACTCTCCTACATTGCAAAACACGCTGCAGAATTATAGCGGGGAATTCCCCTATTTCCTTCAATTCGGCTTTCACCTCAGTAGCTTGGAGCTCTGAACACATCATCCTATTCTTCTAGCCGCCTTCCATCTGAAAGTCTTTCATTAAGGCAATTTGGTGAAATTCACAGAAGAATCGAAGAAGTAGTTACATATCACTACCTAGTAGCGATTTATTTGGAAAGTATCCGCTTTGCTTGTTGAATCTGCACATTATCACAGTATAAGGGCTATGAAGACCCTGACGTCTCTTTTTTATAATAATTTCTGCCGTATCCAGTAAAAATTATGTTTAACATCGCTGCGGTGCTGCAAGTTTGACACTAAAATAGCTTTGTCTGATGTGCATTTTCGTCAATAAGGTTATTCACGACCTGAATGCTTACTGAAATGAGAGGGACAAAAGTCACGGTGGCCTTTGAAATGCTAATGCAATTAAAACGTCTTTCTGCTGAGCGGCCAAAAGTTCCACCCCCAACTGTTAGTAATGGGAGACATTTGTCACTTACGACCACATGCAGCCCTGCCAGGACAGTACTCTTTTTTATTTGTAGCATTAGGAGCCCCAGCTTGACTGGATTGTACCTCATAACATATCTTACAGTTTGCCAATGAATCCTTTTCCGGTAATTATTGGTCATTTTAAGGATTGGAAGTCGTTGTCAAGTCATTTCCGTTACTTTTCGATTACAAACACAATTGGCATGACTGATGTTGCATTGCCGACAGGCAGTAGCAAGAGGGAAGTAGCTAGAGAGCGGGGCAGAGACGCGTACAAATCGATGAGTCTGTCAGAGGAGTGGAGTGACAGACACCGGCACGCACACGGAAAGGGAGTAGGGGGAAGGTGCAGGCTGGGGCGGGTTGTCTTCTGACTCACGCTCAACATCTACATCAAAGCGTCTGACCGCCACTTTTATTTCGAGCCCTGCCTTGCCTCTCCTCTCTCCTCGTCGCTCCACTCCGCAGCACAATTGCAACAGCTCAACTGAAATGACGCGCACAAGCGCTAATGAAGTCTGGGAAGGGAATAGATGGATGCATGCATAAAGTCACGTCCCATTAGCTTTCCAGGACCCTGATATAAAGAGTCGAACACTCGAAAATGATTGACTCTAATCAACAAGTATTAATGATTGAGCTTGGTGCCATAAATGTGACACCCGGTCTTTGTCAGTTTTTTTATTACTGATCACACCAAATCCCATTCTTTCTGATTACTTGACGGCAAAATAATAAAATGGACATACGGTGTCCCTGGCTCTCTATTTTTTTGAGCGACATGATGGTAAACTAATAGGCAAATACTTAAAATGTAGTGAATGGTTTTTTTCGAGAGCTTGACACCTGAAATAATGAATAAAATGGATTCTATGAAATACGAAGCAGCCTCGTCGTGATTCTATCATACATATCCTTAAACTCATTACTCTCGAAGGAATAAGCAGTTCGAAATGGCTGATTTTCACCATAAAAATTTGTGTCCTGATCTCACTAATTTTAATTCAATTTTTAATTGAATATTTAAATCAACACGATTTGTGGTAATCTTAAACTTCTCTAGTTGAACTGTGATCGTAGAGTATGGGAATTATGGTAGCACGTTTCTTTCTTTTGTGCGTTAAAAATGAATTATTAAGTGTCTGCAAAATGGTACTTGGTATCATAAAATCTGAACAAATTAATATTCTTAAGGCCAAAAATAATGCAGGCATATAAATTAGACGGTAAAAGTCGAAAATACTTCCCATGAGGACAAAAAGATGAAGCGCGAGAAAAGTCTTCTGCCGTAATGGAGTCTGTGGCCATCTGAGTGCCTAAAGTACTGCATCAGTTATACCAGCAAGAGAGCGTTTCGACTTATTTATTCACTCCTTGACTACTTTGAGGGCAAAATTTATTCCTTGCCAAATGCATATGCCAACGGAGTTAATTTTGCGCTCCCGGCAAGCTCAAACACACACACACACACACACACACCTTCTGCCCACAAAACTTAGTTAATGACAGAAGGCTGTATTTTATACCTTCAAGGTGATGTGGGTGTGTCAAAGCGTTGTAATTTAAAATCATTCCTTTCGAAAGTACAAAAACACTTAAAATGAATATGAGAATGACAAGAGGTGTGAACGACTTTGACATAAATCGTATGTAAAAGATGTCAGGAGAGATGACGAAAAGCCGCGATGCGTCAAAGTGGAAATCATTTCTCTGTTTGAAAAGCGTTTTTATTACTACACCAAATCATTTTCAGTGTAACTTACTTTCTTTTGTACTACCTTTCTGTTCGGTTTAATTGTACAAATCCATATATAATTAATCTCTTGCCATTTTACACATCCAACTTTGAATAGAGCCTCCAAGAACCAATTTAAAAGATGCAAATAAGGCTCTGTAAACTTTAGCAAAAATAGTAAAAAATAGGAAAGCCACTGTTACTTAACTAACCAACTTCAACGGTCCATATTATTAAATGTTGTAGGTTTCAATGGTCGCCTAGTCAAGGGGACTTATTACTACACGACTTAAAATATGTTTAATTTCTTCCAGCTTTAGAGTGGGTTCTTAAAGAACCCGCAACGCAAAAGCTAAGAGAGTGGATGGATAATATATGAATGTCTATCGAAAACTCACTGACGCGAGAAGATTTGACATTCGTAGCAAGTAGATTGCCGCTCTTGAAGATAGCACTTTGAAGTGTGTATTTGTGTGACCAGTCATCACATCACTTCGACTTGAGGTGTCATTCTCTAACACCTCTTTAGCACACCACAAGTGGAAAGTCAATATGCAATCACAGCAAGCGGATCAAAAGATTACCATTGTTGCTTTGGGATTGATTGGACGTCAGTCATTAGTTAAAATAACTGTAAGTTCCCATTTTAGAAGGCCAAGTTTTTAAGTGTTTTCTTTAGCCATGCCTGCCACCAAAACACACTAAACTGATCATTTTCCTTATAACTGGGACATCGAATGATAAGTAAGGAAGTATTAGATAGATTTCGCATAAATTTGCATTGAGATGGTGTTGTTGCTACAATCTGCTCAAGTGCCAAATTTTTATCGTGATAACTTTTCTCTTTACTCCCAGTTCACATTTTTTATCTTTCCATCTTAACCGAGGAACCTGACCGTACTTTTTGCAGTTTCTGTCACTGAGAGATCTTTTTTCTTCAACACAGGATGCCCTTTTTTGCAATCCCTTGCTTCGTTTAAAACGCTTGAACAGTTGATTTTAGTCAACCAGAGCTGCGATTAATTGAAATTCCGTTCCCTAAAATTAATCAAAATCTATAATTTCTAGTATTGCTAAATAGCTGACAAAACCTTGCTATGTAGGCAAGATGGAGGCGTTATCGATTTCCCTGCGCTCTCGTCAGGCTGTCAGCACTCACATCATGAGAAGGGGAAAATCGATAGCTCTGGGCCCAGTATATGCGCAATCTGATCATCGGAGTTCGATCATTTTGACATCTAATACCATCCCACTATTTGTGGTGCTAATTGTCTTAATGAGCGCACCGAAATGCAAGTTTATTTTAGCGGAAGTTCCCATTTTAATTCACGGACCTCTAAGCCTTTTAACTAGAGTGGCTTCTACCAGCAGAAAGCGGTAGAATGTTGACAAAACTACTTGACTAATGCTCACCTTAATTTGAGTCCAATGTTCAATGTTCGCTGAGTGATTGATGTCTGGTTGACGCAGTGTGACTGCAAACAAATGCGGAATGGTCAGGTAAATAGTTGATTTGAAAATTCAGACAACTCCATATCGTTTCGCCACTTTAAATCACCAATGAAAAAACGTCACATCAATTACATTACCAGATTTCTTGTTCGCAGACATAAACTTAAAACAAAAGTCTATGCCTCTGTGTTTCTTAATAAATATTAGGGTAAAATACCATTGCTCTATTCCTAAAATTGCCTGATATGCAGTTTTTAGGTGCTATTATTGAATCGATTTAAAGTGATGTATAATCGCAGCATTTACTGACTTTATCAAAACGACATTTTACTATCGAAACAGCAATCAAAGTTGGACTTTTCATAGGGTTCTGCGAAATCAGTATCATTTCAAAGCTAACCGGGTAACGTTGAATTTGTTTATTCGTGCAGTTTTGACCAAAACTAGGCTAATTTAGTCGTCAGAATTGGGGTCCAAGTGAACGTAAACGGAGTTTATTTTAAGATGAAAGAAGAAAACTGCATGAAAACAGTGCATTTTTTCATCTCATAAAGTAAATTGTAGCAGCCGTAGCGACGTCAGCATCACCGCAAAAATGCTAAATCTACCAATGCGGCTTTAGTGCAGTTAACACGCTGTGGAAATGGATAATTTAAACTAATTAAATTAATGACTATCGAAACATCTCTCAAACCATTTTTTAAATCAATAAATATCGAGGGCAAGACGCATCCCTAAGGCTAGTTCAATGGGTTAAGCTATGCAAATACTTGAAGATTCTTAATCAAAACCCTGTTTAGCTACCTTTTTCTCTCATTTTCGAAAATTAACTTTGATGTCTTCGGTTTCGCGTGGACAACAGTTGTTCTAGTGGTTCAGTTCACATCATGCACCATGTCATACGAAGTATCTCATTATTATATCATCCTGTTCTGCGATGCCAAAAATAATCGCATTTTGGGTGTAGTAAATCTTGCAAATCTTTGAAAGGGCATAATTTTTACTACTGCGTCTAAAAATGAGTCAGTATTAATATTAAAATTTAAATAGTTTTTAGAACAGGCCTAGACTAATATTCATTTGGCGAAATGCATGTATTTATTAAATGTTATGGCTAGAAACTTCAATGCAAACCGCAATATCTGGATGCAGCCGTATGCTAGCCTAATTCCTCCCCTTGTTTGAGGAGGCATCACTCACTTGAGGCATAACGGAATACCCACCGCAAAGCGAATTCTGACGCCACTTAATTAAAGAGTTACCTTTTCTATTTATTCTCTTTCAACCCAGAAGAGAAAAAAAGTGCATTTAGGACAAATTTTAGTTCACATTGGAGAAAAGAATGCTGCTTTTAGGATCCTGAGGTCATTGTCTGTGCTGTGTTAGAGTGACTGGAAAAGCTACAAAGGGGTGGGTTTTCCTGTAGACGTTTAAGGTTAATTAAAAGTACATTAAATACTTTAAACTCGAATAAGCGTAGGAACGATTTTGTGAATAAGTAAATAAGGTTAAAAACGATTTCCTCTCCATTGAATCAAAGTTAGTACGAGCCATAAAATAAGAACCATAATGCGGAAAAATGAGCTCACAACTGTTATCAACTGGCAACTAATATTCTTATGTGACCTTTATCCGTACAGCTAAGAGTTCGTGTAAAGGCAGGAAAATTGAATACACTAACACATTAAAAGCGTAAGAAACGAAATGCTTTTTAAAAGCATTCCACGACCTCGGGATCTCAGCAGATGAAACGTATCTAAATAATACCGATTTTGAAGCTGTCAATAATGAGGTCATGGTAAATTTGGTTTGGTGGCAAAGTGCTTAAAATTTGTAGCATTATGCATCAAGTGGCGTCCGAAAAACCACTGAAACAGGAATATGCGGCATTTTTAAATTGAATGAACTACTAATAAAAAATAAAATCATTATAGCAAGACTAAATTCGTAAGGGAATCGCGTAGGTAACAAAAAAGGGGAGGAAGTTTTTCGTACACCCAGAGGGGGGAAGATCTTACTACCCTACCCCCTTGCGCGCGTAATTTTCGTTGGTTCATTTCTTCCCCAGCGTTGCTCGCCTGCACACACATGCGCACCCAGTGATTGACATCGCTTCAGACAGTCATGAATCACAGTGTTTGATTGGCTCACCACAATCAGTGCGCGTGTCTACCTACATATGTCCCGGCCTATCACTGCACAATGACCTTGTTGCCACCAATGACACCTACCTTACCCACGGATTGGATGAACAAGTTTTGACTGCGGACGTGCTACCATTGCTAGCGCCCGCATTGGCCATCACCTGACAATCACACTGCGTGCGTAACAGTTTTGAAGCGCGCATACACTTGATTGGCTTACTGCCCCCTTCGTGCATTTGCGTGTAGAAGCAATGGCACATAAGTGCACGCAACCTCCAGACCGGCGTGGTAGCGTCGTAACGAGTTACGCTAACGTCTCTCACTCCACGACTTATAAATACCCCACCCTTCTATCAACTTAATCCTTCATCTTCATTGAAAGTTTGGCGGAAAACACCAGCACTTAATGACGAGTCAGCGTGATTTGGAATTATTCAAACATTGAAAAATTGAACCCGAAAAGTCGCATACGTCGTCACTTCACTCTATGTAAGTTGATAAAAAACCAACTTTTTGTGTCCTATATTTTGATAGTTTGATGCCCTCTTTTATGCTTTTCACGCATTTCCATGTGAAACTTTCAAAATTAATGTGAGATCTTCAAAATGGAGAATCTCGATAAAGCCTTGTCACTTCAAGAATCCCTAGTAGCTTGTTACTTATTAATAAGATTGATCGGCTCCCTTGATTATGGCGTCGCCGAATGCCACTGAGAAAATCTTTGATGTGCGGCAAGTGGGTGGATGGAATACTGGCTTTATTGAGTAGCCATTTCTGAACACTTTATTCTTAACGCACTCGGAGACATCGTGAATCTCGTGACTCGACTCTACGTATTTTATTAAAATTCCATATTTTCCATCCTTTGACTGCCTATTTTTTTGGCGTTTCCGAGGCCTCGATGGTGGCTTTAGTCGAGAACAATGTCTAAAAAGCTCAACGCTTCATTATTTGTTTCCAGTGGTTTATGAATTTACCGATTCTTCGCAGTTTATAATAGCCAGTTTGTTAAGGCAACTAAGCATTTCCCGATGATATATTCCGTGAGCCTTTCAACTCTTGAATAATTACCCGAACTTTATAATGATCCAGGACGTGGAGCGAATGACTTGGCACTTAAAACTTACATCGGTTTCATCGACCCCAACAATTCTATAACTAAACTGATTTTGTCTATTATGAATTCATTTTAGGCATACATGAATCATTTTTTACAGAGTTTCCTAGCCTGCATTCCGCATAGATTCTTTAACGCAGTTTGACTTCTTGGAAGCAGGCTTTTATATTTTTTTACTGGGGAAGGAACAAAAGATCCCGCTGATATTTTAAAAAGTGGGCGTATCAGAATGACTTCCAAAGCCATTCCACGTTTCTAGCTGAAGCTTAAAGTTGGAATAATTTAATGATAGTCAAGTCTTATTTTCCATCTTTTTCATTCACCTCTGGGGCATTCTTCATCAAAAGAAAGGTGCTTGCTAGTTTTGACAATATCGTGGCATTCCAAGAGTCAGTGCTATTCAAGCTGCGCTGTTGTCCACTAAAATATTTTCAATGCCTATAAGAACTAAATGTCCTCAACTAGACTCCAAACCTCGTTACAATTTGG
This sequence comes from Taenia hydatigena, assembly GCA_036345935.2. NCBI lineage: Eukaryota > Metazoa > Platyhelminthes > Cestoda > Cyclophyllidea > Taeniidae > Taenia > Taenia hydatigena. Next base: position 23,398,559 of record JADWOT020000003.1, read on the forward strand.
GCAGCTTTATTTAACACCTATGGTAAATTTGAAAACTATGGTAATACTTCAGGCTACCTATTGTCTGAGTTGAAATCACCCTTATTTTTCGGGAATTACAAAATTGAGAATCCTTGAAAACTTGGGAATTGTATTCTTTTAGGCCTATACCCCAGTTTCTTATTTGTGTCGAGTGTTTTTAACAAAGTTAATTAAAATTGTGCATTTTTGAAAATTCCCCTAACCCTGAATTTGCAGATATCTTTAGTAACCCTGCTCGTAAATTAAATTACATCCTCTAGATCTAACTTAATCGCCTTTTGATCGTTACCATTCTTAAAATCGATCAAAGAATGATTGTGACTCGAACGTGCATCACTTTTTCTGCTTTGTGTCTTTATTTGGAATTCAAATTGACAGCTAGATGGTGCGAGATCACACGGTCATGATTCCTCGACTTAATAGACCATTTGCCTTTTATCAGAGCCGATTCATCACTTGATTCGAAAATTATGATCTCAAGGGTCAGAATGATGAGGCGAGAGTTCTACTTAGGATTTCTTTCCTGTTTCCTTCAGGAAAAAAGTAAAACAGACAGTAATTTGAGCAAATTTCTAAGGAGTATTTGCTTCACACAATTTTTTCCAAGGTCCAATTGACGTCACAACCAATCGGTCAGTCATTTACGTGTACTTTGACAAATAAGGCGTTTTTTGCGTTACCTAGACGTCTTCTCTTTCGGTTAGCCATCAAACTACGAAATTATCCGGGCCACTTCCATTTACTGCACTTTTTTAATGGCAAATCAAATTTTGGTTGGTACTTCCAATCTTTTTTCCATTATCAGCAGGCTAGTTCCCCGACCGTCCGTCTCTCTTTCTACCCATCCATCCATGCGCTAGTTGAGTGATTCAATTGTGGTAAATCAGGTGCGTGGCACACACCAAACCTAGACAAGACAAACGCTAGCCTTTTTTCCACACCGCCTATGTGAGTCACGTTTGCTCTGTGTGTGTGATTTTTCTGACGGATGGACGAGTAAGTGGGTGAACGTTGATAATGGCCGTCTAGTTACCTTACTTTTCAATCGTGGGAATGTGTGGACTTATCACACGCCGAGTCTCGTCTTGATTGACATCCTTCCCCTTCGGTCGTGACGATTCTCCGACAGTCGCGTCTGAGATCAGTGGTCCCTGTTTGATGATCTTGATGGATTACAATATCCTATTTTCCATGTTTGCATTCATGTCAGCGCTTTTGCACCCACAATTTTAACAGTGAAGCTAAATTCTTGATGCTCGTGCCTAGTTGGTTATGGTTTAGGGCGACCTGAATGGAGAAATTAGGACTAGTCCTGCAAAATAGAGGCGAGATGACAGTGACAATGACAACAAAGACGCAGGACAGGCACGCAAATCGCATCAATCATGCGTCGGCGACGGTGGCGGCGACCGCTGTATTGGTCTCGTTATTGTCGTCTTAGTCTCGGCCGCGCACACAAAAAAGCCGGTCGACAGCTTTCGTTCGTGTGTATGCGTGCGCGTTTGACATGTCGGCGTTTTGACAGCTTCCAATGCACACATGTGATTAAGACAGGCGAGCGGGGAGGCAGGCCAATTCCCTTGGTTCCTGATTAGGTACAAGTAGTCTGGATTTGCATTTGCACAAGGGGTGTCTCCGTAATCTCTCCTTTGCTTTTTTTTTATAGAGTGATGCCACTGTTTCGTGCCGAGGCTGAAGTTCAATGAACGTGTTGTCTTCGACGAACCCATCTCTAACGTCGGCGCCCACCAATTCGTCGTCGCGGCCACCATCGGCATCATCCCCGCCTCCTGAGCAAGCTCAAACGCAATCTTCAATAAATTCGACGCCTCCATCAGAATCACCAATGACTATCGGAATGGCTTTCTCCTCGACTGCTAACAAGACGCGGCCGCTGGATCTCTCCGCTTCGGATAGGATTATAGCAACCACTTCTGCTGAAATTTCCTCTTTGGAGTGTCCCAAAACAATCAAGATGGAAGAAGTGGAAGTGGGGAGGGGAGAAAAGGCTTCCGCAGTTGATGAAAAATCAACCGTTGAGATTGAGAGATCTCTGAAAGTTGAGAGTGAAGAAGAGACCGCATCACCGGTGGAGAGGTGCTTCAAACCAATGGAGACGGCCATCTCAGAACAACCGAGGTTGGAGGAAGTTTCAGCCCAGCTGAAAACCCTGACGGAGTTTTTTAAGACCCTCACCTCCTCGTCCTCAACGCTGGACGCTACAGTAGCGTCTCTCCACGCCTTGATTGGAAAGAAGTTTGACAAAGATGTGGGGAATGACGCAGGTTCTCTAGAAGCCCTTCATCAACTCGGCTGGCAGTTGATAAGTCTTGGGAGGAATGTCTCACTTACTCCTCATTCACCCATCCCAACATCTACGGGCCCGTCGTGGATGCCGGTAGGTAGACAACAACAACCTCCTCCTCCTCCACCCCCTCCACCTCCACCACCTTCACAGTCACAAACACAGCAACCGACCCCAAATGTTCAACATCCGCACCCTCCTATGTCGGGAATTTCAATGCGTGGAAATCAGAAGTATAGCGCATTCTACCAACATAACAGAAAGCATCAGGTGATGGAAGAAGCGGAATCAATTCGACAATCCGTCACGACTACCGCACCATCGTTTCATCGCCTTGGATTCCCTTCCAGGCGTGTGAATGGGCCCGTTCTTCCGACCCACACAAGAGGACACTTTTCCAATACGTCAGCTGGTCTGGAACCATCTTTAAAGCCTGCAATAAGCCAACGGTTGCAAAGCGAACTAACTTCTCCACCACGCAGTCGAGAGACCGCCTTCCTTTGTAGCTGCGGAGATGATTTTGAGAGTCTCTACGGCTTCACCCTTCACATGCGTGACACAGGACACAAACCGCGGAGTAGTCAGCCAGAACGTGACATTCCTAAGTTGGTGCGAGGCCAGGATATGTGGATTAACAGTGAGACGGAGCAGACCAGGGAAATTCTGCGGTGCATGCGGTGTAATCAATCCTTTCGTAGTCTGCCCGAGTTGACAATGCATATGATGAAGACAAGTCATTACTCGGAGATTGTCTACAGTGATGCGGGACGAAATTTGCTGGCTAGTCAAACGTTCTCCTCTGTGGCGGAGAGAAATCGATCTGGAAGCTCCGTAAATACCTCTTCCTGGAATGCTGCTGGTTTGAAGACGTCGTCCTCTTCTTCTATGCCGCTAAAAAGAACTATTCGTGGCTGTGTACCTCCCCAAAACGGATTAGCAGTGGCTTCCGAGACAATGAAAAGCACTGAATTGTCCACAACCGAGAAGAAAGTGAATGGACATCCAGAGGCACCTCATGTTGAAACCAAGTCATCACGTCTGGAGGAGCCACAGAAATGCGAAAGGCCTGCAAGTTCACATGAGATGCACGTAGTGAAACCTTCTCCCAAACCGGCAGCCTCACCAGAGGCTCTGTCCTGTCCATCGGAACTTCAACGGAGCGCTGCGTCCTCCCCACGTAATGAAGGGGAAAAGCAGGAGCAAAAGTACCTCAATTCACCAACGTCCAGTCGGGAAAATACCAGTCCCCGAGCGTCTGAAGAAGAAACGTCTCGTCGGGGTTGTACTGACAGTGTAATCAGGCAGATTGAAAGCTTTGTGGAGAAGAGCTTGCCAAAATCCAGCGCTTCAAGTCCTGTGGCTTCAAGGCCTCAAACATGGCAGCAGAGGCAGCAGATACAGGGTCTCGTAAAACCAGCTGCATTTGGACGCTGCAATCTCTCCCCATTAACTGAGACGGATGCAAGCGGATCCACGCCCGATAAATGCATACAACGAAAACGTAGATTCTCCAGTGGATCCTCGAATTCTATGGCACCATCTATTGCCACAGCTGCCAACGCATCCACTGAAACGCTATCAGAGAAGCGTCCGCTTTTGGCCAGCTTTTCTGCTGAAGTTGGAGGTTGCGAAAATCCATTGTCATCGCTACAGAAACTCGTAGAAACCACTCATCAAAGTGGAACGGGTTTAAAAAGCCCCATTCGACCGTTTAGTCAGACTAGTGAAATTTCCCCTGTCCCGTCTAATCACTCCAATGACTTGGAAGGCTCTGGAGGTAATAAAGCTGCGTCTTCAACGGCAGAAGCGGTTCAACAGCAGACCAATATTGCCGCAGCACTTTCAGCACTGCAAAACTTGATGTCAAAGGTGTCAACGTCCTTATCTACGACCAATTCCTCCAAACAACCGCAGACTTCACCAAATCTGGACTTTCTTTTACCTTCAAATGGTGAAAGCGACACCGCCAATTGGATGGGACTTCTAAGTACTTTTCTCAACGCAACAAAACAATCGGATTCAGAGCAAAAGAGATCTGACACGAGCCTACCACTGTCCAATCTACCCTCCCCTTCAAAGATGTTCGAGCAGCCTTCCACTGTCTTTCCCGCCGGAGGGTTTGATTTCAGTACTGTAGCAAAAGCTCAGTCCCTTTCAGTGCATATGAATCCGCCAACGATGACTTCGGCAGGTCCTAGCATTGTAGCAAACATCACCAAGAAAGCGAAATGTCACTTCTGTGGTAAGCCTTTTGCGAATAAAGGCCAAGTTCGTCTCCACATCAGCAAGAATAAGTGTCCATGTTTGCTTCAACAATCTGCATTGGGTAAACCATCGGGAGGTACTCCATCGACAAGTAATATGGGTTCACAGGTTCCAGATAAGCACGGACTGCCGTTTCCCTACCCCGGATTCCCACCTGGAGCTGCAGATTTGAGTAGGTTTTTTTCGCCACCTCCTCCACCAACGCATCATCAGCAACAACCAGCCCAGCAGACTACACAGCCACCACAGTCATTGCAGTCTTCAGTTCCTCAACAACCAACGCAACAGAAATCAACCGACTCTAAACCACCTGCAGAGGCTGCTGCACTAGCTGCACTTTTACGACATTTCAACGTCCCTCAAACCGGTCGTACATCAGGTCTGAAACCCGCAGATGTACTAGCGTCTCTGGCAAGGCCGACAGAGACAAATCCCGGGAACGCTGCTGTTTCTTCAAACCCCCTCTTTTCCATTTTCTTTCCGTCAACAAGCCTCGCTACACCGGCACCACCACCACCACCACCACCACCGCCGCCACCCCCAACGCAGTCCACGGATACGTCCGGACTAACCCCAGAACAGAAGGCCTTGTTCCTCTTTGCGCAGGCTATGGTTTCTCTAGCTGTGGGAGCATCTAGCACGGCAACCAGTGGTAAACTTGGAGAAGAAATGACTCAACCGCAACCGCCACCACCACCACCGCCACCACCCCCACAACTACCAACGTATCCACCATTAACGAGTCTTCTACAAAACTTTAACATCACTCCAACACCACCACACGAGGTGGCTGTGAATCCAGAAACTTTGGAATCCTACCTGAGCGCGATTCGACACCTTGCGTCGTTGGGAAATGCAGCTGCTCTAGCGGCAGCAGCAACAGTGGGTGTTGCCTCCACAACTTCGATGGCAGCGACTAACGCCACGACGACGGCGTCGACGACGACGACGACGACAGCATCCATGGTGTCCACGAATTCCTTGCCAAGTGGTGGAAATGGGCCGGTTGCTGCTAAGGAGGCAGAGTCGCAATAATTAAATTATCATGTTCCAGGCGTCAGGATTCCCTCTTCCTTTCCTATCATTTTTAACCCCTTAGCTGTTTTCTTCATCTTCTTTCCCTCCTCCTTTTCAAATCTCTGTTTAAAGTGCTGTAAATAAGTAGTATGGAAATAAGTGTGATTGTGTGCCTAAGAGAGAAGTTTTGGACAAAGAAACAACTTGATATTTGAAATCCCATGTACATATACACATGAACAGATGATACGCCAAAATTCACTTCACACCTTACTTGCCTCTGCTTTATTTTTTCTGGGAATCGGAAGGAGACAATGGATGCAGGCGATCTCCTAAATGGATACAACTCGAGTCACCAAGGCTTATCGATGCTGAGGCTTATCCACCTGCCTCTTGATCGCTAACTCGACTCTTTAATACGTGAGGTTGATTCTTCTACTAACTCTGGCTTTCATTATGCCTAATTCATATTTTACAGTTTGTGCCTTAATGACATTGCCGGACTGGTAATTTGTAAGGTTTCCGCCAGTTAAATGTACTTTATTCTCTTCAGTGGTTGCAAAGTTCGCGAAGAATTTAACGTCGAATTGCGTATAACCCGCTTAACTTGACTCCGTCCAAGCTGACAACTTTTTGATTTTGTAGCGCATTCAGCATTGCCAGCTTGAGGTCCCTTACGCTTAAAATGGGTTCTGTTGATTTAGCTTGTCCTGGGACTGAGTCGACTTTTCACCGCTGTTGTATGAGTTGTACACAACGGGTGAGTACGGAAAGATCAATACTTAAAACGTCAACAGTTAGGCGTTTTACTCAGGAACGAAATTTTCCACCTCCGTATTACTTTCTTTTTATAAAGAGATGGTTTAGCAAAAATAAAAAATTTGGATAAAATCGGCGCCACTCAAAATTGCCTTTAGCCATGCACAGCCCCATAATGGCGCGCGGGTGCGTACAGAGGGATCAAAGGTGAATTTGATTGAAGGCCGCTGTCACTTCCCATGGCAAAAACACAAACGCGTGCGACGCATACACACAGACACACGGACGCACACATACAAGCGCGCGCGGAATAGGGCTGCGCGCATGGGCGTGACGCTAGGGGTAATCGCGCGTCTTGTTGACGGCTCTTTCATGCCCACTTCAAATGTGCGCTTCGTGCGATGGAATCGTTGGGGACAAAGTGTGGTTGTTCATCTTGTCACAATGCTAATTATGTGCGTAAAATTTCCCGATTCTATCCTACTTGCTACCTGCAATTGTCATCATCTGTTCCACGTCGACCACAGAAGGATCTCCGTTTTATGAAAGTATTTGACAAAATAAACCCCTAGATTTTCCCTCCATCGGGTGGCCGAGATTAAATAGAGACACCTTTGTTGATCCCACTTCAAAAATGAACGACTGGGATGGCGTCCGAGTGATACCTCAAGTGTGATTTCTTCTGCGGAAGACTGATACTACAATTCGCCATAAGAAGGTCATCGATACCGTGCTAAATTTGGATACAAACGTAAAGTAACTAAAACGCTTAAGGAAAAAACCCACAACTTGGTAAAACCAATCCTGATTCATGATTATTGAATAGGTACTAACGGTGAAGGAAGGTAAGTTCTTATGGCATAATCCATTGTCTGCAGAAGAGCGTCTATTCCTCAGTAAATCATGACGAACTTCCTGCTACAATGCAGCCAGCCAAAAGGGATGAAGAATAGATCCATTTAACTCGAAATGGCACAACTCACGCCAGTAATACTTGGATGTGGCTTTGAATTTCCACCCTTTGATTTATAATAGAACTAGTGCAAAATGCGCCGGATATTTTAATTTATTTGCTTTGCTGAGATCGTAACAGCAAGAATATTATTTTATGGGGTGAATTAACGAAACGCTTTGCACCTTGGCCACATATTCCCCCGGGACTTATGTTAGCGCATCTCAGCGGTGGAAAATTCATTTTCACCGATCAAATATGAATATCACGAGTGTTTAATAAATGAACCTTCAATTTCCACTGCCTGGTTTTATATGAATGTGAAGTAAGGAAAGCTCGCATTTCTATTTAATTCTGACTTTTCACTCTGACACACTGCAAATGTCCACATGCATCAGACACTTCGAAATGTCACATCACTTAGGGACTAATCACTCCTGCACTTGTCACATTAATGCCATTTGTCATAACACACTTGATAGATATATGTGCACATTTTTATCCACAATGATTCTCAATCAAAATGGTTACTATCACGCTCGTCGCTAGCATCACATATGCTACACCCAAAAGTCATAAATGGAAGACCTGGGTTTTGTGCTGTTTTATGATCAGTGGCTAGATTAGATACTGTGTAAATCAGAATTTCATTAAGAAATTCCAATTATTCGCCTTCAGGAGGCATCTGAGTTGACAGGTATAGCAATAATTACATTGGTGTCATATTAGAACACTAAGCTACTACCCTGATCTTTGGTGGTAGGCGTAATCCTGACAAATTAATAACAAATATGCTGTGCTCAGTAAAATTACATTGCTATTAGGCAAAAAGGAATGTCCAATTAAATTATAGTTAAAGGTAATCAGTTAAAAGTGAGTCATTTTGTCAAAGGAATGAAGAGGAAAAGGAATTTTTAGTTGACAAAAGCGAAAAACGTGGGGTCGACTTATTTTTGGCAAACATGGCATAAGTATAAATATGGAATTCATGGCAGCCTAGAACACACATCTATAAATATGAAATACGTTGGTTACATCGTCAAAAAATACTTCCAGCTAGATGATTGGACAGCAGAGCTCTTAGTCATGACGCAGGACCAATGAGAGCTAAGGGAACAGGTATGCGAGTTTCCACCTTTTCCCAGCTAGCTGAAGTATAAAACAATTAAATTTATTTGTTATGCAAAAGCAACCAAAATAGAAGTTTCAAGTTTAGATAAAACGGCCGGAAATAAGGCAAATCTACTTATGCCCAACAAAAAACTCCTTTTAGACTTTCAGATAAAATACAAATTAGCCTTCAAATCAAGAATAAGGCATTTCCAATTCGATCGATTATTTGAGTAGTAATCACTAACCACAGAATAAACCTGTTTTTCTTTAGCAGAAAATATAAATGCTGACAACTACTTTTTGGGGGGCAAAATACCATTTCTGGCAGGAGACCTGAGTAGTCAAACGGTCAACAGGTCGTCTTCAGAAGGACCGATGCCGTCTTGGACGGCTTTCCTGCTGGTAACTGTGACATTAGTGACAGTGACAGTGGCAGTGTCAGGGACAGCGGTGGTTTTGACACGAGGTTTACCCGACAACCTGCATGACAAGCCTTCGTGACACATGCAAAGAGTGATATGAATAATTAGGTAATCTGTCCTTGTCCCACTACAGCAAGTTGACACTTGTGCTCTGGCGGAGACGACAAACGTAAACAAAGCTAGAACAACTTTTTTGACCGAAAATTCTGCCTCCTTTGACTAATGATTTCGTTGCAGTTTTTAGTCCAACAAGTGTGGTATGAGGGACTACGGTCCTAAAAATAAGGGATACCTTATATACTTTTTCTTCTCTGTGACATGACTTTTATAAATCTTTTAAGGAGAAGACATATTTCCGTTTAGCACGTAATTTAGACAACTTTGTAACTTCTAGACCGGCGGAATGAAGCCTCGTCTTATAATAGGAGGGCTACATTGGTGGCAGCATTGACGAACCTACTAAAATTGCTAAGTAATCCGACTTCTTATTCAATAGATATAAAGTTTGAATGTCACGCAAAGGAGGAGTCTGTTGCAACCGCTTGGAAATATGAAGTCTATTGAACTTCTATTTTTTTATGCTGTTGTCTGCGGAAGGTGCATATGAGTCTGTACTAGTATCGTCCTTCGTGTAAGATTAACACTTTCTTTGGATTGATTGACATGGGAAGAAATTTATTCGCGCATGAATTCGAATCACAGAGAATTATATCGGGCACATGAATTCTAGCCTTGACGGCTTGACCTTCATCCAATGGGACAGCCGTAGAGAACAAAGACACCTGCAATCAATCGAACATACATAAAAACAACTTTCTGAGGACTAAGAAGTACCCCAGAAGCATTGTGCAATGAAGTATTTGGAGATAAATATGGCAGTTTTGACCCCCAGGGAATAATCCTGGTTTAAATAGGGCTTTTTAATAAGGAAATTGAAATACAGACCACAATGATAACATTGAAGGTTTACTGCCCTCCGGTGATGGCATCGATTTGTTTGGCAAATTCCGGCATTTAAGTCAGAACAATCAAATTATCTTACCTTCTTAATCTCTAGCTATTTGAATCAATACTGATATGTTTCTTTTTGTGATTGAAGATTTAAGATGTTCCAGAGTGTGATACATTCACTATTCAGGTACCTTAAACGGCCAGCATTGTAGAATTCAATGAGTAAATGTAAATGCTTTAACAGTGTACAGTAAACGTATATCTAGGCTGGCAGCCCGTTCACAATGAGGTCTTTGGGCTATTCTCTTGACTTTTTAAAACAAACATATTCATTGGCATAGTGTTTGTCTCTTTTTTGAGTGATCCCCATAGTCCAAATTCTCTATCTATTATTACAACTAAGGAGACGCTGTAGCAAGTATTCAGAAATAAGTTATTTGAAATCCAGACTACGTCCATGTGTTTTGCCAGATTTTTAATAGCTCAATGCAAATTAACGCTTTGACACAAACGCACTTGGCAAGTCAATTGCTGTTTGTCGAACCATTTTTTGAATAGCACGATTTAGGGTATCTAAAGGGAGATAATCACCATCATCTCCTCCGCTATACCACTATCCTTCACCTTACCTTTGTTTAGCTATTTCGCGCGCTCGGACTACGGTTGCTCTGCTACTGTCATTCTTGAGAACATGGCAAAAAAAGTTTAAAAGGGCTGAAGAACTGGTCACCGAAATGAACAAGTATCATGTAAGCTACACCACGGACAGACATTGAGGCATCATAGCACCTCCCTTTTTTACAAGGCAGAACAGCTGTAATGTTCTTCCACAAGACAAAGGGTGAGTGGAAGAAAGGGAGGATGGCTTGATTAATTCAACTACTGAGTGAAATCGGACCTCATCCATCATGTCTACGACTCACATAGAGGCACGAGAGTGTGTGCTTGTCTGTCTGCTTCTCTGTCGGTGTTTTGATGTTGCAATGCAACCAAACTTTCATCAGTGTGCGTTGCGGTGTGTTCAGACATCCATTAATCTGATACTGTAAACCGCGTTTAGCAAACCCTCAATTGCCCTCCTTCTGAGTGGTTGCAATTGGTGAGATTGGTGAAGTACTCCTCACATTCTCTTCGTATTTTAACTGCTACTTAAAAGACGCCCTTTACTAAAGTGCCTCTTTTTTCCCTTCCAAAAGCGCTGAAAGAAATATTTCACAAAGTTGAATTTTAGTGACTTTTAGTGTATTCCATGCAAACAATAAGACCCAAACAGGTAGCATGAAAACGTTAATTTTAACCATTTTAAATGGTTTATCTTGTTTTGCAACTTAATTTAAAACCATTCTGGTCTTCTTCTTCCTTAGTAATCTATTTTCGAGAATTTTTCTTACCATACGCCTGTAACGATTTTTAAGCCTGGGAAACTGCGCAACTCTGTTTGATTTTCGGGGGTGAGTTGCATGCAAAACTGACCGATTGTTTTCTTCTTTGGAGGTGAACTCTACCACCTTGAAGTATACGCTAATCAAGAAGTTGGAATAAAATTGGACTTATTGGATTTATTGAACCCTTTCTGGTGACGCCAGAAGTAGCATTTTTCAAGATTAATGTCCGATCAGACTTAACTTATTTCCTTATGAGATAGTGTTGCCTTGAAAACAATTCTTAAGCGTTCATGAACACATTTCATGCCTCCTTGCAACAACTTTGCTTACATCATTTCCCGATTCCCAGCAGGTAAGGTGATTGCTAGATTTTGTGTCTTCTTGGTTGGAAACCTACTAGAAGCCTTTTAAATGTCCATCCTCTCTAATTTTGAAAGATCCGGCTATCTTCTACACAAATAACACCAAAATATGTAGAATTCATATCAACTAGTCTCGCAACGTAAAGTATACTTTGCTTAATACTAGAAAAGCGTTAATGCCAAAGAGTAAAGTGCTCTATATAAAGAATGAGGCAGGAATGAAGTAAACGCCATAGGCAGTGCCACTTTAAATCGGCCACCAATTGATAAAATCTATTAGGGTATTGCAAAGACAAACGGTAAATGCAAGCAATAATATATATCCCAAAGGAAATTTACTTCGAATAGGAATTCCTTGAAAAGAGGGTGGTGGAGAACACTCAATGTATAGATTTCGGAACGACCTTAGGCTGGTGCAGTCACTTATTTGGATGAAAAGCCTCATCTGAAAAGCTAATTATCAGCAGTGACCTTTCTCAATAATTTAAACATTTGCAGTAAATAACACAATGGTGAACTTTGCAACCAAACACATTCCACAATCTATTTATTCCTTTTAATCTCACATTATGTAATCTAGAGCAAAGAAATCTTACCTCTTTTCCTACCCTCTTCTTAAATTCCACAAATGTTAACCCAAACTGGAGTTTTAAGTAAATACTACAAAAGATGAATAACTAAATAGCGCTCAACGCAGTGTTTAACACCTCCTCGAAGTTGATGCTATGAGAAGTAGAAGTTTGACGAGAAGTGCTTCATAGATGCATGAATGTGCTGCCATGCCGCCAATGCAAAATGAAATGTCTGAGCTGACTAATAGCCTGCATAGATAAGTTTGCAGCAGAAATAATCACCGTTGCGCAGCATCCAGACGTTTGCTTTTCCTGAGAGCCAACTTCAACGCTGTCCGTGATTACATTAGAGTAGGTGACTTTAACTAGCCACGAGCTAGGTACGGAGGTAATTATTCGCAGTCACGAATAGACTTCCTTATAATTCGACAAAGGCTAGTCTAGTCCAAGGAGAAGCAGAACTCAATTTGCTGCCCAACTAAGGTCTCGCCTTAGCTGAGACCGATGTCCCTTCACATTTCTCACGGCGCACTTAGTGATTGCGATTAAACATCTTTTTTCTTTTGAGGTCATTTACGCTTTGTGTTTTGGTGGTGCATAGTCTTTTTGAATGCCATTACAGTTTTTATTAAGAGTGCAAATTCTGGAAGACATAATGAAATTGTGTGTTTATTTCAAATGAAACAGTATATTCAAATAACTTAGCAATTTCGCATCTGGCGACACATAAATGTGACGCCCGGGTTATTGAACTTGGGCTTGAAGTGACATGCAACCTTTATCGGTTTGTGACACCCGGTTGGTTATAATACCTAAGTAGTAATATGTTCTAAGACAGAATTATCAGAATCGATTTGCTTAAGGCGTCTACTTCAAAGACCATCATTAATTTGATCACTAGTTGCTTCCTTTTATAAATAAAAGCAAATTTAATCCTTCTTCAGCAAACTACTGAATGGATCAGTTTTTATGGAACTCTTTAAGTGCATTTGGCGCAATGTGTAGGAAATTGTGGAATATATGCGATTGTTTATATCCACCTGGAGGCATACATATGATCATGCAAATTTGAGCGTCACTCTATTCCGTGATCTCTTTTCCCTTCATTCTATCGTTAAGCTCGAATGTCTTGGAGGGCTAGGCGAATACGATGGATGTAAAATAAAATAGTCTCTCTTTTTAACATTTTTAACTCAGCTTTTGTGTACAGAATCGTCACACATTGTTTCTCGAGCAGCCCATGGAAGCGCAGTGGCAGAAAATATGACTCAAGAGCAATTTCCACAATCGCTCAAAGTTAGACTCATTGCCTTCACTAGACTATCCCTAATATCTTCCGACCATTGTAAACCTTATTATTATTATTAGATTAACGCGCCTCGGCTGATCAAGATTAGAAAGATAAGCAACACCTTATCATCTCACCATCACTGATCTTCCAGTCTGCCCAAACGTAAGGGTCCCGGTCTCGTGCACAAATATTTCCGGGCGAACGACTGCACCGATTCCAGTGCTATCTTCTCCAGAAAAAGGAATATTCCGAAGTTAAACAGCTTTTGCACGTCTTCTATCAAGATGCCAAAGTCTATTAATAAATTGGTGAAATCGAGGAGATTGAGCTTTTAAAATAGTTGGTCTTAAACGATGTTGTACAGCTACTTTCAGGGCATTTAACGAATCAGCGATTTCAAAGTTCATTTAAGTGTTTGTGTGGTGAAAGCCTGCAAGTACTAATATTTTAAAAGCATTTGCCAATGAACCCAAATAAATTTATTATTCCCTTAATTTTTAAACTCCAAACCTACTTCTTAATAATGTTAACGCATACGACACAGTTGCAGCAATGATAGGGAAGTAGGTGAATGAAATTTCTGATTACTCTATAAACATATTTCTACAGAGATTTCTGTGATAACGCACCCATTAGTCAAGATGTTTTGCGCCAAATCGCATTCACCAGTATGCCGAGGTGGATGCATTCTTTTACCAAGTTCTTTCAAAGCACTTTGTCAAACAGGTGGAATTAAACAAAATAAATTTATTTTATTTTTATTTATTTTATTTTATTTTTATTGAGAATATTGCTGGCATTTAATATGAACCAACACCTAGCGTTCAAAGCTGATCTCTCACTTGCTAAGGAATAATTTAGTTACAACGAAAACAGTTTCCTCGACCTACAATGAAGGTGTTTATAAAATCCATTTGTGAGCTACACCAAAACCGTGGAATCTAGAATTTTATCACACGAAACATATTCTTAACACAAGCTGCAGAAGTGCCAGAAACGCCAATTTTGTCTTCACCGTCGCGTGTGCGTGCCACCAACTGGTGTAGAAAACGCAAGGCGCTCCAGACGCCAAATTGACTACGATCGCAACCATAAGGAATGCAGCAAAGAAACGGATCTGTCGAGACAAAATTTCAGCAATTAAAAAGGTCTTGGGCAACGAGAATGGACGTGTTAGGTCTCCAAACGTCCTATTTCTCGGCAGCCGATTGTCTAGTCAACCGGAATTCGAAGATCGGCATTTGAGTCAAGTCTTTTGCTCTTAGCAACCAAACAATCTTTTAAAGTATTGAGAAAAATAAACTTCCATTCAGTCTAGCAAAAGTAGAAGGCGATAAGCATCCGAAAAAATATAATTGCAGCAATGCAGAGGATCCCGTTGAGAATCCTTGAGTGATTCATCTCCAAAGTTAAGCTTTGGGATCAATTAGGCAGAGAGGGGAGAGGATACCTCCAAAGGATATGTAACAAATATAAAGATGTAAGCAAACTAAAATCGCATCTATTAGGTGCACCCTGCGTTCTATTATATAAGAATCCAAAATAATGGAAGGATGGGATAGAACACAGTGATGAATGCCATGGTGGTGCATGTCTAATGCATTCGAATGCGCATATACAGCCGCGTATATTCCACAAGTTGAACCAACTGATGACATCGATCTATGCCGAGAAAAACTGCAAATGCCATTCAGATAAACTATTTGCACGTTTCGAAATTGGTAAAATCTGAAAGTCAACTTATGCAGTGAGCAGACTGAGCCTCATGTCACGCCATTGGAATTTTAGCTTGCTGCATTAAGCGAAACATAATGAGAATCAGAAATTAAGGAAATTCCCCCAAATGTTGGGTTATATTTAAATAGAGAAGGCAAAATCGAATTAAAAATCTAATAACCAAGCTAATTTTGGGAAAAATCTGAACTTTAAAATACAGCTACCTTGGAATTGCCCAGTAAGCCAAAGCCATTTACCGCAGTCCATAAATTGGTATACTTCGATAATTTGCGTAAAACCAGCAATAAATAGAATGCATTTGCTTTAAATAAGTAAAATGGCTTTCCTTAAGAGTAAAAAATTTGAATATCTTGGCGATTTTATACAGTATTAAATGTGATTGAAAATAACCCAGAAATGACTTACCAAATTGGCACTGCTTTTGATTTGTAAAAATTGAAAGTGAAGCTTTGAGAAACTAGCGCAAATTTAATAGTGGTTGCACCAGTAAAATAAAGCAACTCTAGCACATTCATTTTTGGTTTTATTCGCCAGAGAAGATCAAACATGTAGTTGAAGAACCCAACTTATGGGATTTCTAATGACCAGATCTTGCTATTGATTGACCACGATAACGAAAGGCCACTTTTTAATTTACCAAGTGAGCTTTTTAGTGGTAAAGCAATCCTACGAAACTTAATTTTAATAAAAATATGGCCTAATTTAATCAAACACCAAAGTCACTGACCAACGTCAAATTAATCGACATTAAGCGTCACAGTTATCATGCTTGAGATAAAATTTATTCTGTGCCATATAGGCTATAGGACAAATGAACAGATAAGAAAGCAGACCTAAAGTGAGAAAAATTGCATTCCATCGCTCATGGAAGCATAGCTTTTGACTGAGCTTTGCCATAGCGACTCCTTCGAAACAAAACTAAACGTCAGCGAAACACATTACCACTTTTTCATAGTACCTCGGATTTCATTGGTAAATGTAGAGAAGCAATAAATTTGTAAAAACGAGATAAGAAATGGAAGGGTCATTGAGTGGGTAAATGAATAAATAAGGAGTAAAGCCGATGGATAAGTTATTGGGTAGCTTGGCTGGCAGATTGGTAGACGAATAGAAAACGCGGGCTGCTGCGGAGCTCAAATTATTCAGTGAATCCTTCATTCAGTTCTACGATGGAATAGCATAACAAAGCGTTTTGCATCAGAATTGGCATCAGTCACCAACTGCTTGATTTTGGAATGAATCAATGAGAATAGAGGCCTTAATGTATGGTTGTGCATATCGAAGGGCCCAACAATAGAAGCTAGAACGCATCCGTTCAACCGTCGGTAAGATCAGAGGGATGCCAAGTCAATAGACTCATATCCCCGGAAGTGGAAATGGCTGTCACTGTTTGAAGTTAACACCAGTAGTAACTTTACGTCATTGCTGAATGCAGCTACCATTCCCCATAACTCATTCTCAGAAACTTTCTGTTTACAAACAGAGTAGCATATATGTGACAGTATCATTACTTAGTTCCAACAAAATCATGAATCCCAACTCAAGTGCCAAAATTCGAAATGACAAGCCAGGCAGACAAAATTTCTGGACTGTAGATAACTACATTGGTGAGCTATAAAATAGCCTAACCAGGCGGGAAGGAAAGTGGAGCACCAGAGCTCTTGCATTTTAGTCTTTGTTCTCAACTTACTACTCAAAATATGATTTGCCACAACCGGCTACCATGAACTAATGAAACACACGACAAATCTAGCTCAGATACGAAGACTTGGGCGTCGCACATATGTATCACTAGATTATAGCATGCTGAAAATAGTAAAAGAGGTTAAAATTATTCTTTAATTGGTATAAAATGATGGCACCTAACCAAGACATTGTGCCTCCACAAAATTGCGTGTAAATGACTTTCTCAAAAGAAAAATGAATTTTAGTTGCAATTAATAAGTACACAGTGAAAAAGGTGAATTCACTCTTGTGCAGTAGATTAATTTACTTTTTCCTTTGTTTGATCCAGCTAAAATTCTCATTTGTGACGGTGAGTAGCAGAAAATGAAACCTGAAGGGTGTAAGTGGAGGTGGGGCCCCTCGAATCGAATATATGATTTTGGTTCCTAGCTTTCGGCTGGTTTTAAATTCACTAACTTAAGTGTAGCTACCTGAAGTGGTAAGGATAGCGATGGAAGAAAGCGTAGCATAGAGATACTTATTTCCCTCGTAAAAATTTTTAGGCAAGCTATTCAGTCCGCACAGACACGGCATTCCGTTCATGATACTTTTCATCGTTAACGCATAAGCACTTTAGCAATTCTGTGCAACAGTTCAATCCAAAATTATTCATTGCGTTACGGTGTGCTAGTAAAGATGTCAAACATTGTAACGAGTGCTTCCCAACTATTCTTCTGTCATTGCTTCAGAGGATGCCCGGACTCAAGTCGACTTTTGCAGAATTGGGAGGAAAAGAGGACTAGAGGAATTTAAGATTCACTTATATGCTGTTCCCTTTTAACGGCTACTAAGATAAAAAATATACAGTTTTACTTTTCACGAAAATTCTGATCAACACAAAGGTTATAAATGATAACTTACCAAACAAATCTTTCCATCCTTGTAAGTGTCCGCACCAACCCAAAGCGATTGCAATAACCGGACTTCAAGTGCATGTATGTATGTAGGTAGATGATCTCTATATTAAGACTACATCTAAACGCCAACTTTATTTCCATGGAATCAGTGTTTTTCGAAGCAATTGCTAACCTTGTGCACTAATGTGAACAACTTTATTTACTGATGGTCTCTTGGAAGTAGTATTGCGTTTGGCGCTTATTTTTTCAGTCTCATTAAAAAATCTTCTATTACTTCCAATGGCAAAGATAATGTTTTTCTTATTCTTTAAAAATTGAGGATCCTATTCACCACTGGAGCTTGAAAAAAATCATCAATGCGAATGCGAAAATACAAATTTCAGCATATTTTACTGATAAACGAAAATTCATCTTTAGACCTTGTCTGAGGCCCTCGGATATTATGAATGAGGCCACAACCGATTAATGTCTTTCATTCTTGATAAAGTTCTGGGCAGCATTGTAGAGCTTGGCCTATTCTGGAAACACATTATCCCGCGATAAGTCATGGCTGTATCCGAACCCTGATTTGTCGTTAACGCAAATGGTATGGTGGGGACGTCATACCGCTGGTTAGTGACCTTAACGTGCGGCGATCAGAGACCCTTTTACGCAGGAACCGCTATCCGACGTTTTAATGAGCCGGAATAATGTTTGATGCCCCACCTTTAGGAACATTTTGTAAACTTAACCTGATCCTTCATGCATTAGTAAAGTGTTAATCCAGTTAAAAACAGACTACTCATTGTTGAAAATTCAATTTCTAAGTTTAAATCGAATATGAAGAAGAGAATACAACTATCTCTAAGTCAAAATAGTAAAATAAAACTAGATAATTTTCAACCATTGATGATGACGTTTTGCTAGAATGGGTTCGCTTTCTATGCAATATTTATAATCCTCTGGGTGAGGAATAATCCACATGTATTTTAAAATCTAAAATTAACAACAAATACTCATTTCAAACGAACACACGCGGCAAATTCACAAGAGGAGTGCACGTGGTGCGTTAATGGTGGGCATGTGAGCCCGTATGCGTTAGCAAAAAGTCAGACACTGCATGCACGGAGTGCATTGCGAATAGCCCAGACTCTATTTATTGTCGCTACGCCTCGTAAATCGCCGCCATTGTATCAAATTTCTTATCCGCGCACTTTGCAAATAATCCGAAAAAAGGCATAACTAAAAATCTACTCAACCCGCATCTTAATTTTATAAAACTTACACGGGTTTTTACAAGATATCCTTATCAAATTATAGACTTCGTCTCTAGCATACTTAGAGTCGATCTTGTCAACAATTTCTCTAGAATTTTATTAATTTTGGTTAGCATATAAGATCAAAGAATTTTGTAAAGCTTTTTCATTCAAATATGGACCAAATTTATTATTCTACTCCCATAAAAAATAGGGGTAAGGAGGAATACAAAAGGGAGAACAAAGGGAGCAATGAGTAATCACGGCACCAGTTAATCGCATCACATTGACACAGTCTAGACTATGCTTTTTACCAAACTCAAGGCCACAAAACTGAGATACCGGCTAGATAAAGGAGATAATTTGCTCTGGGCAGGGCTAGTATAAGTCAGTCAACGACCTTCATGGCCGACCAATGGAGGCTTGAGGGACGCAAACATGGTATTTGGCTTACTTTAAAGGTATTTTAAAAGGGTCCGCTTACATGCTTACACACTTATTAAATGCCTAAAATTGGTATTATCGGTAAGCCAAAGTTACATCAACGGAAACTTATGCTCTCATAATGGGTTTACAGTATTGTTTCAGAGTGAACCATTTGGGTTGCATAAATGTTGCGGCAAACATAAAGTTACCTAAGAAATGGCTCATGGAATGGATACGTCATGACTATAAGAAGTGATAAACAAATTGCCTTAAGGCTATTATGAACATAACGGGCGTGATTACGCTTCATTTAGAAAGTGCACAAATCGCCAGACGGCCTTGCCTTATATAGACATCCAAATAATCAAGGACTAACAAAATAGCATTGTGGCTCAAAGACACCTCTTTGGAGGTCATTTTGGGCTAAACAAAGAAATGTTTGCCAAGGCACGTAAAATTGTAATAGAAGTGGGAGATATTTAGGCGACAGTTGCCGAAGTATGAAATCAGAATGGCAAGTTATCCATATAAGCCAAATAAGTATTGTTGAAAGTGCATGATTCCAGATTAAATTATTGGCACCCTTTGAGGCTTCAAATTTAATTATACCTTTGATGAACATCAGTCAAATCGCTGACAGATGTCACAGCGGTGCTCACATCTATGCTCGCTCCCTCGATTCTGAATGATTAAGAAAATATTTTAGACAGGCTCATTTACAAGACTATAGGGCAACCATATAAGCTGCTGCTGTGCTTATTTTATAACAGCTAAAAGGACGTCCATAAGTTCTTTTGAAGAATAATTTTTAAGCTTATGAAACCTTTTGTGATGAAACACAAGTCTAGAAATGTGTAGCTTCTAGAGAAAGGGCATCAGAGTATATAGAGGGGAAGTTGAGGTAACATATCTATCCCAACTTAAAAGGCAGGCACCCTTACCGGTCGCCCTGGACTTCAAATGACTTACTAATCCTAAACATTTCCAAGAAATGGTGCAATTTGTAAAATTTGATTAGTGTCCCATTGAGTAGATAAGTCTAAGCTAGAATCTTTTGAAATTTGAAGCCAAAAATTCCATATGTGGCTTACCACGCTTACATCTCTCCTAAAGAAGAGTAGCCTTTGTGAACAGAGTAAAGTATACTTAAAATTTAATGGATTGATTGTAAATGCTTAATATGAAATGACTTTGGAGCCAGTATTAAAATCGTAAAATCAGCAAGTTTGTAGCACCTAAGGCTTGGCCATTTGTCATCTCATGTAAATTCATGATAACAAGAAATTAGGCAGAGAACCCAATAAAGGGCTCATTATCGAGTCTGATTGACATCTTTAAAAAAGGCTCGAGGATTCCACTTTTTATAAGACTCCTCCAGTAGCAAATACTTATGAGAGATCTCATTTTATTTATGAGATTTTCTAGCTTACCAACAAATCGGTCGATCAAGTAATAGCTGAGGCAGGAGCTAATAAGGTAGCGCTTATAAAACCTACGCATTACATTATTTTGTGAGATCAGAACAAGCAGGTGCAGTGCTAGTTGTCAGCTTCGGAAAGAGCAGAATAACATGTCAATTTCAAACGAAAATTTGAAGAAACGTAGTCTGGTTGTAATGTCAGTGGTTTATTAAAAACATAGCAATAAAGTTGATGTCCGTTTAATAATTTTGGGTTTGTTTTAATTTTAGAACAATATGCAAATTGTAGTCTTCAATGGACTAAATTCAATGGCACATTAACATGGAAAAGCGCTATTCAAAAAGGTAGTTAAAATAATTTATGCTATAGCTGCCATTGCTACCTTTTCCAGACAGATGAATGATAATAGGGTGCCGGCCTTGAATGTCAAGCTTCTGGAAAAGTGGCTTCTTGACAGTGAATTGACGGCGACGAAGGTTTCTTTTACTGGTCTAGAGAAGGAGAAGAGAGGGTACAAATTTCATCAAGAACCACAAAGCCATCAAGTGATGCTGCATCATGCGTTGAAGAGGAACGAGTGGATTTCGCTACTTTAACTGCGTCATTTTTCACAGGCGTAAAATGTCATCATTCTCAGCTACTGCGAAACTGTGAATTAACTTTTCTAATTTCTTAATTCATCATCCATAAAATTTCTTTGTAACACCTGGAAAGTACGGCATAGGTGAACATTCCTCTGATTCACAATTTAAAGGATGCCTTTTGAAGATCCTTAATTCTAGTCAACGAGATGCAAAGCCAATTCGCACAGAATTTTTGCAGAAGGGCCATAATTACCATAAATTAGTCATCTCTTCTTGGCTCAGAAGGCTTGTCGTGCCTTTAGACACCATTTCTCATCAACATATAAAAGGGTCTAAGAAGCAGATGAGATGGAATTAATGATGGATGGAAAATCAGAAGAGAGAGATGGGGAAGTAAAGATGAAAGGAGAGAAGAATGGACTAGTTTTATCATCTAATACCTTTCCTCACTCTTTGCAATTATGACACCTTTGTCGGTTTCATGGAAAAAGCTTCGACGGCCAGTCTTCTTAATCACTCACATTGACATTCTCACAAATGGCTGCCAATTAAGATGCACGCACCTGGAAACGCTTTACAACTGGGAATATTGGAGCAGTGATTCGCATGACGCAACCCTCTGCTTATTCGCTCTAATAATTGGCAGGTGCGACGTAGACCCCACACCCTTTTCAAGCTAATCCAAATGTCATTGCTGCAAATACAAATACCGTTATGAGATCACGTAAGTAGTATTACCTTGCGTTGCAATAGGCAACAGCGACACATAGAACTTGCTGTCTCACGGACATCGGCACTCTCGCCTTTTCAGAGACCGTCGACATCCGAAGCTAGCTTTGGAAGCCACCTGATACTTTGATACTCGAGACGTAAACAATTACGAAAACTTAGATGTTGTGTACACGCACGTAATTCTCGTTCCAGTTGTCCCAAGCTGCATTAAAGTACATCCGCAATCCAGCTATCCAAAACCAGCATTAGGCATTGTGAGACAGAGGCACTTGACCTAAATCATTAATACAATTTGTACGTACAAAATTACTTTCTGTACATCTAAATCTGTAATGTGGAGTGACTATTAATAATTTTGGAGGCGAAAGACTGTACACTGCTAATTCCCATAATCTGTGCAGTTGATGAGCAAGTTGAACTCATGTCGCATGCGATTGTGTATAAGCACCACCCACGTGACAGCAATTGTGACATTTATAGCCATGTCAATTATTTTCACTTAGTTCAATTACTGAGAAGTTTACTATTGCATGAACATGATAAATCATGTTTTCACGCACTGAGTGTAATCAGAAAATAAATATAGCATAGACTTGCCGGATTTATAGTAGAAAGTTGAACGTTAAAACATGATTAATAGCATGAAACTTCCAACTAGTTAGTGACGGTCGTTAATGGCAAAACCAATACTGACCTCAACTACTTAAATTCAAACCTGAAGGTTTAAAGTCGTGTCGTATATATTTTATATGACGACTGTCATGTGGACAAATTATTCTTTTTAGACAAAATGCACTTGGGGGAAAGCATCATGTAGGGCATAGAGCCTTCTCTTAAGCTTTGATAGGCCAAGGGAGGGTGGCCTAAAGGCCATGTCTCGGTTCAAAGTACGGTTTGCCGAGACTCAAGTATCCTACAATTTGATCCAAGGGTGAACGAAGCTCTTTTGCCCCTTGAAGGAATAATACAAGGCCAAGATCAAGCACACGAATCTTTACAACCCTCGACATTTCGTTTTATGCCAGCAATCCGCAAATTTTTGGGAAACGTTTCAAGATGCAAGCAAATAATGGACTTTCGGTAAATCTAGTTTCGCAGTATGCCAACTATGAATTGCATGGGTGTAGAATTCGCTAGAAGGAGCCTACTGAGGTGACAATCCTTGAATGCTTTCCTACAACTCGTTTGTGGTAACTAAATACTAGCATAATTCGCATGGACTGGTAAGTAACAAAGATCTACGAATTGGAAAAGAGCAAAAAAACTTCCCAAAAATATTGGCAAAGGTGCCTTTAGACACTCCTCTTCCCATTCGACTAATTAAGGTATTGTTGCATAATAAATTAAAAATCACATAATAGCATTATAATGTAATAAGGTTATTGCTGTGGCCTAATTAACTCATTAGTAGTGCGCACAATTTTAATTTTCTGCAAAGCAGCACAATTAGGAGCCACTAAAAGTGGTCATGAATGAAATGTCCAAGGCTGAGGTGAACGACGCGTTTACAATACGACGAGGACTTTTGCTAAGAAACGTAATCAAAATTACCGAACTAGCACAAAAGTGAACTTTTCAGCAAAAGAATGATTGAAAAGGAGTTAACTCCTTTATCAATGTCACAACAGTCGTCATGCCAGCTTTAATGCATGCGAAAACGCAAACAAGTAAATGCGATCTGAATTCAAGCTGCTTGCTTAATACCTAGATTATGTAATTCAGCTGAGCACCGTATCTGGTTGCAAAATTATGAACAGTCATTTTGCATTGCAGATGGAGTAGATGCAAAGAAATGGCCTTGTCGTGCGAATTAGTTGGGCGTCCTTGTCCCACGAGGGCTACAGTGATTTGTTCATCGAATAGTTTGATTGAGAATGTGACTAACAACCAGTTTTAATTCAACGCAACTTGCAGTAATTAAAGCAAGAAGTGCAAATAGAGGCAAAGCATCGAAAAGTCTGTGATGTTTCAAGTTAAGGCTCATAGTGTTACGTAGATATTAAAGCCAATCTTAAAACTCTCAGAGGAGAGATTACCCATTGCTAAAGGAAATATGTAGGAGGTTGTGTCACGCGAATTAATACTCCAATGTTCTAAGGTGTAAAGCGCTTATGGGCGCACTTTACTTGGTTGTCAGTCATCAGTAAAGATGTTATAAAGAGTGCTTTCAGAAGGATGGCTGTCGAAGCACTTTTAGATGAAACCACAGGAAGGATCATGGTTATCACAAGTGTGTTGGATTGCCCATAATTATTTCATCCCATTACATCTAAAACTCTTTCGCTCAATATATCACAGTAAATGTCAAAATCGATCCCTTTTTTGCCCCACTCACCTGTTGCCTATCACCACTCATTGGCCTTCTTGACCCGTGTAAATGTTGTCTCCGAGTTCAAGTTTGATGAGAGTCGGTGCGTAGAAGTACAAGCATCCTAGAGGCGGGGTAAGGTGACCAGTTTGAGGCAATCATAATCCACTTGTGAAATTTCTGTAAGGATTTGCTTTATGCTGCAGTACTTAAAATTGAAGATCACCATAATGCGGTTATGCAATTTGTGAGTTAGGTGTACACTTTTACACTATTTACTCGACATTACAGGGTATTTTCATGGTTGATGTAACTGAGAAATGGAAAAGGGCATCCAAGGTTTTACAGGAGTTAAGAGCGATGACATTTTATACCTGTGGAAAATGACATGATTGAGGTAGTGAAACCCACTAGATTCCACTTTAACGGCAGAAGAAGCATCAACGGGAGACGTTAAGGGTCTAATTGAGTTTCCTCTCCTTACCTCCCTTCTTTCTATCCTCCCCCTTAGTTGCAAAAGGCATCATCAGGCACGTCAAATCACTGTCAAGAAGCCACTTTTTCGGCAGTTTGACATTCACGGCCAGCGCTTCATGATCATGCGTCTGTCAGAAGCAAGCAGCATTGGCATCAGTGCCAGTGGCAGCGGCTGCAGTAGCGGCAGCGGAGGCAGCAGAATCAGCAGTAACGTCACGTCACGTCATGGTAAATTTCTTTCTCCTCGCAGACTTTTGACAATCAGGGGCGCCAATGTATAGGGCACTGTCCACTCCAATCAAACCCGCTCATCCTCCTCCACCATTCCCTCTTCTTTTCTCCTCCCTCTTCGCTACTGCCGCCATCCTGACAGCATTTAGACAGGCGCTTGTCTGTATGCTGCCTTCAAAATGTATAGGTACATATACATGTGTTACCGGTAGCTGTAATGAGTGTGCCATTATGGGCACCTAGAAGGTGGCAGATTTGAAAGCTTGCTTATAGGCAAGCAAGCAGACAGGCAGGCGCAGACATTGGGCAAACATTCGTCAAAAGTCATTCCCTACTGACTTATTTTCTTCATGTTGTAAGGGAGCTGTAAAATTACTCCTGACGACGTCATAAGTCAGACAAGTGAAGAATTCTGTTTGTTTTCAACATAAACAATACTGAGAGCTCCATAGAATAGACGAGTTAACAGGTTCAAGATAGATACTATACAGCTGCCAAACTTTCATCATGTTCTAAGTGCTATTCATGGGTCGTAAAATTTGTCTAGTTACCCAGTATGCGCTTCCTTTTTGATTCGGATGGTTTCTAGTGCCATTGATGGTAGATTATGAATCAGCCAGATTTTTGACATGCCCGAACTCTACTGAAAGGACTTTTGTAGGATTATGAGTCACCATGGCTGAGATTACCTATGAGGTGAGGCTTTTCGATTGTCTTGAAAACGTTTCCATAATTGAAAAATGCCTAGGTAAGACTGAGCATCCCATTACAATACTAAATCATGCGAAAAGATATTTGTGGGTCTTACGCTTTTAGTGTTAGGGCACTTTTTCCGTCGTCACACTCAATTAGCCGAGCATTCGCAATGGCTTAAAGGTGAGTGTGTGGATCAGTTTAATCAGAAAGTACATGATATCCACTTTTGCGAATAGCATCTTCAAGACAGCGGCCCTTTTTCTATCGCACAGATCAGAGCCGTGGATGGCATAAGCAGACCTTTTAGCGCATTGTTGGGAAGTCTAAAACGCGGAAGGCTGACAAGAACCGCGTAGTCCCCATGAATAATTAAACCAATTATCCGTCCTCTAAATTGCCACTGCTTTGTTTCTAGCACCGTCCAGGGGATAATTATCTTGCATCAGTCATTAAAAGACAATTTTCCAGTGATTTATGAGGGCCATCTATCAAGTGTTTTGACAGTAGCCTATAGCTGAGAAGCTTTGCCGAGCAATGTGTTTAGGGCTGATAAAAGTTTACATCGCATTCCATATGCTCAGTAGCATTTGATGGGAATAGTTGTCCTCTAAACACACTTTCTGCTGGCATGAAATAGTACCTCAGGGTCTCACCCTAATTCCGTCCCATTTGTTTCCTAAATTTTGTTTTAAATTCAAATACTGTACTACAATATTTTATGAGATTTTGGTTCCTGCCTTGAGGCATTGAGAAGCATCAGATTTCCAGACTTCAATGAACATCTTCTGTTATATCTATTGATGCTTTTGGTGTCTGAGTTTGAGGGCAAATTTACCATTCCAGTTTAGATGAGGTGCTATTCAGACCCTCTCTGTTGTTTAAAAATAATTTATTCTCTTTGCTAAATGAGTTAATGCATTTGCTTGCCGTTGGATTACAGAGAGCTCATTTGCACCGCCAAACTCGAAACCAAGATCGCAGTGCCACATAGGTGTGGCGCTGACATACAGATTACTTGAATGCAAAGCGCAAAAAAGGGTGCAACCAATTTCTCCAAAGAGACACAAAATAGTAAAAATTAGAAGCTGTAATTAATGGTTTTCTTCAGCAGCCCTCATGGCAAAGCGTGTTTTCATTACTAACTCATAGGCTGCGGTTTTTATTGGGAGTTCTTGTGTTTTATTAAGCAGTTCTTTTAGACATAAACTGTGTTTGAATCATTACCTGAGCCTACTAATCACTTTTAAGAGGGTAAAAGTTGCCATATCTGTCTGACATTCGATAGTGTGCTCGAGGATAATTGTTATCGCCGTAGAAGCAGGCCACGAATAGCCCCGTAATCAGACATTCTATTAATAACTTTCGAACTTAGGAGCTAATACGTCATCAGGACAGAATTATAAGAGTCCATCCAACCAGGACAACGAAAAAAACCACAATAATAACAACCGACGAAGAGAGGGGGAGAGAACGGAAATGGTGAACAACCGTGCATGACCGCTCGTCGGCCTGCGGTCACCTGTCAAACGCGTCACACGTACACGCTAACTGCTGTCACTACAACTCTCCACCATCTATCACCCATGTGCACGCAAACTGACAGTTGGACATGCCACCTAACATGGTGTAGGTGTCGCATTCTATCAGCGGTGAAGTGAAGCGAAAAGACTCTACTTGTCTTTAATTGGGTCAACAGGGTGACTTGAGTGGCGTCAACCAACTGACTAAAGAGTCATCTTTGAAAGGCACTAATGGCAGTCCTTTAAGTCTTAGTTTGTGTACAGGCAAAGTGAGTTTATGAACAGTTAATTGCTCGGTCAAGTAAATCGAATCCAAGTTTGACGATCAAGACAGATGTTCGGGTAGAACCAAGACATTAAAATGTTGTTACAGTGAAATACACATGGCAATCAGTTAAAAGCCTGTCCTACTGCATACGAAAAACTTCAAGATCACAAGAGCTTCAAAATCCCGTGACTACGGGCTTAGCAGTAGCAGATCAGTTGAGTGGTGTAGGTGTCAGTGTTAATCAGAACAATGGGATTGGCTGTCACTCCCATGTGCATCCAGCTTGAGGGTGGAACACCCAATTCTTGTTACCTAAAATATAGAAGCCCTGTCAGGTGACTATCATGTTCGAAAACACGAAAAAATCACAAGTACCTTCTTGAAGGTCTCTTAGAGATGGCAAAAAACCTTCCTTTTACTTTATTTGGTCAAGGCGCGGAAACAGATGAACAACCATTTAGCAACACTCGAAATCTAGCAAGACTTTTGATTCAGCAGACTTTTCTGCCTCCTCTGTCCTTATTTTATCGGTATTTTAACATGAACTCAAGGCAAAACCCGTTTGGTTGTTACTCGAGAACCGGAATATTTTAATGTATTTCCATTAGATGTTACCAAAGCCAATCATTACATAGTCGTGACTGACGCCTATTATCCAACTCTAAGCACTTGAAACTGACTTCCAAAGTATGGTTCGACACAGCAGATCCAGGCAGACTCCACTTATGTTTTATCGGTTCCCTTCTTCTTCTTATACTGCTTCCGTGCATTTACTGTACTTAAAGGAATTTATAAAAAGTAGGACATGGCTTATTGGCTCTTATGGCATAGATTTGGGTTGGTACATTGATGGGGCTCTTCTTCCGCCCTCTAATATTGATAAAAGTTATCTTACAATGAGATCAACTGGCTTCAAAGGCTTCTGAGACAGCATTTGCCAGCAAAACGCACTTTTAATTTGTCCCAGGGGATGAATAATTCGGAGGTCCATTGTGCTGAGGAAGACATTTTATTCTTGATCATGTGGAAGTGCGTTTGATTAATAACGCGTTAAATGAGGGTCAGGAGGTCAAGAGCCCTCGGTAATATCTAACTTTAGTGACAAATCACTTCATTTTCATCCGCATGAATAGAGGGCTTCGAAGTGAAGATTAGGAAAATGGTGGCTAAATTAACAACCGCTGAGAAGAGGAATCAAAGACTTCAGCTGGAAAATAGCTTTCGTAAAAAATTTTTGCTAATTTGATTGTGGTACTACGCACACTAACATATTATTTGTTTTATCCAAACAAGCCGACCACACACTATTTAACGGTCTACATATCTGCGCATGGTAAAATACAAATAAATGACGTAGCAGAACAGCTTCGACCTCAGAAACAGTCGAAACTGATAGATTATTTCTGAGTAAGTCTGCCTCGAATTCCCTCTAGGCAGTGCAGCACCTAGTTACCGACAGTGTGTTCTGCAGGAAAAGATTGCCCTTTAGACCAAAATGCTCCTCATCCTCCCCGGTCCTCTTACAATATTTCTACGAGCATTTGTGGTTCGCCTAAAAAAAATAAGCAGAGTTAAGATCAAAACAGAGATTTTCAGGGCTGGGGACTCAGAACTCAGAGAAATACTCTGCAAAGTTAAGAAATTTTTAAGCTAGTGAGGAGTAGAACACGAATTTTATGTTGATTATTTTAGAACCAAATTGTTTATACGGTGCAGCTAAACTTGGCAACGCAAAGGTTAAGTGCTACTGCCTCTGATACGGATTTGTTTGAATAAACCTCTAAGGTCACAAAAGGTCAATAAACACCAACTCCGTGGCTGAGTGGGCGTTAGCGATTGCCAGGGCGATAGAAAACACAAATGAAACACAAAAATGAGGTAATTTCTAGGTCTGTCGGCGCTGCACTAACATAAAATCTCTTCCATTGGCCGATCTTCCAGCTTCATGGTCATGAAGTAGGAGTTAGAGAGGAAAAATTGTAAAATTTTAAGTTTTTAGAAGTTGTTGGTAGTGGTGGAGTTTATTATATTTAAATATTATATTACATTAAAATAATGACATAAACATATATATGTTTTCTGCGCACTTACTGAGAATACATTGAATTAAAGTCAGTAGTCTTTACTGTCTTCCATGTTCTCTCAACGAAAGCATTCAAGAAGCTTCAATTCTTTGTTTGATCTTATTTGTTCCTATTTAAAGCCAAAATTCCTATCACAACAGCTTTGTAGTCGCTTTAGTAAAAATTGGTTGCGAGGTACCCTTTGATTCTGGGCTAATGATCTATGCATCTTCAGTAACAAATTCGCAGTTATTACATTATAATTGCGAAAACAAGATAAAGTTATTTAATATTAGGCTAAATCGAGACTGTGAATTTGAAAAGTACATAAAGAGAGGCTATCATGGCAGTGCCACATGCAGTAGAAAGAGTGTACTTCAGAATGGAAGTCACTGAATCGTTCCTTTTGCTAAGTCATCTTGCAAAGAATAGTTGCTCAAGGAGAGTAAAGTAATACTCAACAGCAGTAATGCACTCGAATGTTGAAAGCACTTTGATAGTGCACACAAGTCCGTAATCCAGTGGCAATCTGGGTTGTAGAGGTCCCGTTTCCAGCTTACCTGTGCAAAAGTCATATCTGTCAAAAATATTTCTGTGAAACACTCAATCCTGGACTCATAGTCGACGCACAATCTGTCGAAAATTTGCAGGGACTAAAAAAACGTTCGGTGGAGGGGTTCAGGGCTACAGCTTAATCATTCGCGAACAAATAAACTTCAGAAAGTCTGCATACGCCAGGTGACAAGACAGATAGATGTAGAGTCTGTTATGCAATGAGACGGAACGCCCCAAGATACCGCAGTCGTACTATCAAATCCATTTATTACGGTGTTGCCACTCTAAAATAAATTAGATGCTGGATTTGGTCCCTGAATATAAGAGCAACAGTTTAGAAAAGTGATTAAGTGAATTTTGATTTTACCTTTATTTTTTGCCTAATTCTATTTTGGTGTGTCTAAGTCTTCCTAGGTTTGATCTAAGTTATCCCATGCGCCGTGAGAATACGTCAATCGTCCTCCTTGTACAGCTCACATTTCAACCTAGTTTAGGGTTCGAGATGTCTTCGCTTTTAGCGTCAAGCTGTCTCAGATTCCAAAAGTTAGGACATCACCATGTCACGAAATGGTAGGTCAAGGACGCAGAATTTGTGGATGCCGTCTTACCTCAAAATTTAAACATTTTTCACATCCAGGTGGCCTCTGTGTTCCCCACTTCGGGGAACGTTAAAGATGTCAAAATGGGGAGAAGGGGGGCGAAGGAGAAATAGGGCGACAAACGGTGGCGAGCATGGCATCCGGTGAGAGAGACAGACCAGGGAGCATACAGGTGTCAGTTGCAGGAAGGTGGAGTCATGCCACAACTAAACTTCAACTTCCGCTCTACTGTGGTTTCGCAAAACATCCGTTTTGAAGGAACTCCATCATACGCTATAAGCTTGATCAAACCAGAACAGATGTGACGAAAGCTAGCCAAAATGGATTTCTAGGAAAACTTGCGAGTTGGTTTTAATGGTTTTTGGCCTGACGACTTTAATCAGCACTCCCAATCGCTGCAGGGATTGCAAATAGCCTTAAGAGAAATTTAACAGGAGAAGGTTTTACAACTAAAGTGTTCTATGACTTCTTTATTATTTGCTTGCAGTGTATCTATGACGGGATATTAAAATGCTCTCGATTCATCGAAATAGGAGAAATTTAAATGAGACTTAATCAAAATAATCCAATTAGTAGCACTAGCTAAAAACGCACTGCCAATTCAAAAGTGTGTGAAAAATTTAGACAGGACATTGTTTCTTTCTCTCCATAAGGGAACCTGTTTATTAATGATAAGTACTCAGCAAGCTTAAAATAATTAAGACAGCTGTGCTGAAGTCATTTCAGAAACAATTTACCAATGGCCAAAATGTATAGTAATGGATATGACTGATAAGTAATTTTTTTGTTACTCTACCACATTTAACCAAAATTGCTAATTTTCTCGTACACTTAATTTTCCTGTAATGGAAATCTCATAGCTTCAAAATACATGCAAGAATAAAGCTGGCAACGATAATGAAGTCAAGAAAGAAAAAACAAATTATGAACATACCGAAGAAAAATCCCCTTTTTGTTAACCCGATTCCTTTTGAATAGCAAAATAATTGCGTCTCTAAGCAAAAAAGCAGACTGTTAGGTTTGAAGTTTCATCACCAGGCCTCTAAGTAAGGTAAGATAAGAATCTAGCTGTCACACCTACAATGGCTCCTGGACACCGAATTGTCGAAATCAAACAGTGTATGCTGAAGACTCTTTGGCAATGCGAAGTGAAATTATTGGCCTAAAATGGCCAGGATCCATTTTAATAACCACATTTTTGCCTTTACTGAAGCTCATTTATAGAAGCAAACAAGACCATATTTGTTTTCTTGGATTCATACTCAAAAGGATTTATTCTTCGGTTTTTAGCAAAAGTCATTAATAGCCACAGGGCCTACGTTTCAATATTTTTAAACCTAGAATTAAGAAGATGTTCTTTTACACACATCTACCACTTCATGTTAAAATAATGCAGTAGACAGATGATGGATAAAATGTCTGTCTTTATCCTCCTTGATTTTACTTTAATTAGTTAGTCTTCTTAAAATACGAATTCATTTAAAGAACCAGTAATTATTCATAGAAACCACAGCGCTTTATTCACAAAATCAACGGCTTTCCCATTAGATAAAAGCGGGTAGACCAAAGAGTATCCATAAAAGGCAAATCATCAGATATAATAAACAAAATATCCTGCTGTCAAAAGGATAATAGCCAACCTATGGTAAATCTAGACAATGCAAACTTAAAATTGACTGTTTGCGACTGTGAAGTCGTAACTAACTATGCCATTTTAATGGAGGTCTTTGGGTGCGAAAGTCACCGTTCTTGGAGGGGTTAATAATGCTTTAGATTGTTTTCGTGTGCCTATTTGAAGGAGTTATGAGAAGAGTCACTTTGTCCACCCTAACCAAAGCACTGGCGGTATCAATTAGTGCTTATGGCAAATAACTATGTTAAATTGGGCTCTCTTATAGTGCCTTCTCTTTTCTCTCTGTCATCTTGCAAATGACGCGGAGGGTGTCAAGCTATTTCAATAGCCCAACCAAGGCATCCAAGTAGACTTTGATGGAGGCTGGTGTAAATATCAATGCAGCAAAAGACTGAGAGACTTGTAGAATATCTTAGTTTAAGTTTGCAGCCAATTTGTCATCTTGGGCATTCTCCATGGTTGCTACTGTGCTTCGACCATTACAACTCTTTCAGTAAATTTTCAACATCGAAACATGGAGATAATACCATGAATTTCTACCAAGGGAAGAGGTACTTCGTCCTCCTTTAATCGCTCCAATCACTTCACCGAAGATGATTTGGATCTGTTTACACTTGACCTCATTAAAAATATAAAGATAGGCTCACATTTGGAAGTTATTCCAAAGTTCAAATTATTTGAGTAGGTCTTTCAAGTAGTTCCAAGCTGGAAAAAAAACGTTTATACCGCTTTTGGAAGGCAATTTTATGAGATTTTGTCAGTAAACTATCCAAGTTACTTTTAAGGGCTTCAATGAGTGCCAGTGTATTGAAATAATTTGTAGGTCGAAGTATGCAAGCTAGGGAGCCAGTTGAAGAGATCTGAGGAGAAGAAGAATGCCAGGGTACTAAAAGCAAACATCTTTTTACATTATAGGCTAAGCTCACTTTTCTTCTCACTTGATGGATGGGGTGAGATGCAGTCGCCTGATTACCGATCAATCAGATAATGGGTAGTCTTCCGTCCAGCTAATTGGATGGACCATCCGCGTTCCCAATACCAGACTAGAGGTGACAGTTTGGGATATCTGATGTTACGGGCCCAACGATAGTTCCTCACGAAGATGTGGCAGATTGCCAGGTCAAATCTGTCAAATGTAGGAGAAGAAGGGGGTGACAAATAAGTGCTTAAATTGGCACGAGCTTAAATCACACATATCGATGGGTGGGAGCTTCGAGGAGGAATAGAAAAATTCTCCAGTTAATCGATCATTTTGATTGTCTATAATCCACTTTAATAACTTAATAGTGCTCACGAGACGTTGACATCCAGCATTACCTCGGTGAAGGTTGGTGGCAAAGCATAGATTTAGTGTACATCAGAGGTAGCAACTACCAAATCTAAGTGATAATTCAATGTGGAAAAGCTGTATGCAAAATTAATAATAAATTTCTACGAAGCAGGGAATCCAGCATAGTAGATTGATTAATGGCTGATTAAGTGCAGGTCAAGAGGATTAAAACAACTTTCAAATGAAAATTTATCTTTGTTCGCATATTTTTCCGAAAAATGGCAGAGGCATGCAATAAGCTGTCGATGATCCATGACTAAAATCTTCAATCTCAACTTTTAATGACGAAACGGGAGGTTACATAATTAACAGAGTCTAAAAATGATCAGCAGATGACTACGCTAATCTTTTTTTCATTCCGTGATGGTCAGATTTACAAATTGTAGAACAAAATACTACCATTTCTTGGTAGAATTTTGGTTTACCTTTGAATAGTGAATTTCTCATGTTAGAAGCGCTCAATTGAAGGATCCTCGAATCAGATAAGATCATCATAAAATACTCTTTTTGCCTGGCACTTTGTCATTTATCTCCCACCATCTTTTCATCGCCTAATTATGGGGTCAACTCTGCTATTATTAATGAGATAATGTTCCACCACTTTCCTGTCAATCACTTTATCAATGTTAAAGTACACAGATTCATCATTACCATTGGAATCCTGTGGGAAAATTATGAATGGCCAACACCTATTTCATGATATTCATGGAAGAAGGGGGAAGTTTGATGCAATTACCAACTTGTCATACGTGTCACTCCACTTTCTGCCTATCCAATGAAGGCATGTACATTGCCAACAACATGGCCAAGTTGATTTGACTCGATTTGAAATGACTTGATTTGATTTGATCTTGTCTGTAGTTGAAGGCATTCCATCAATTATCGCAGATGCAATGACAATGTAACCGACAGTTATTACGAGTAAGACAGTAAGCAGGTAAAGAGATTAGGATACACTAACATAGTTGCAAGTTACGAGACCTTCAATTAAAGGCATTTTAAGAAAGAGCCAATTTACAGGTTTCTACCTATTTTGACTAAATTGCAATTCGTAAAATTCTTGGGAACAATTTCTTAAGACGTATTTCAAAGTTGGTTAAACAGTAGAGAGAACATAAACCACGGAAATTTAACGGAATGCGCAATTTTGGGGCTTCACTATAGATTGGCTAATGTCTTAACACCTGTCACTTGATTCAGCAAAGAATTAGTTGTTACGTATGAAGAAGTTATAGAATTCTAGCCATCATTCATTGCTTTGCAAGCAATTGAAACGAACAGCTTAATTTATGAATGATTCAAAGTGGCATGTTGTCGATTTCTCGGTCTGTCGGTGGATTCGCCTCTACGTTAAAACCATCGATTGCATATTACTTCCGATAGTACCTACTGATGTTTTGAAAGACTAGTATCCTCTTGGTAATGAGAAGTGAAAACTTGTCGACATATTTTACCTTGCTACCGTCAAAGTACCTTCTTAACGCGTTGTGAAGCATACAAGTTAAAATAGATCGATTGAATTTTATTTGTTTGAGGTGCAAATTGTATGGTTTTATCAAGTGGACTCGTTTCCAAGCCCTAAAAGTTATCGGTATGCCTCAGTCTGCTATCTATGACGCACTCATCAAAAAATTGCAGTCATGCTTTAAATGTATAGCAAGTGGGGCAGTCGTGATTGGCGAAAAATTGTTGCATGGCATTTACCTCTTTAAGCGGTGTCCACTGATTACTGCCTAACGGATACTAGAAAATGGCTGTTCTTATTGCACACCATCGCTCATGCTTAGCCATTCCTCCCACCAGCAACTTACACTTCTGAAACTTGTAGCGGCTCGTCAACGAACATTACGATCTCTTTCCGAGCCCAAATATTTATATTTGAGGTTTCGATGCACTTCCAAAGTGTGTAGATACAATCAATTTTAAAATGCCTAGTCTGAAAATTGGCTGAACAAGAACCTTTTCACAGACAACGCAATATCCCATACTTCATAAATTTACAAAACTGATCCGCGCGAAGATCTGCACATTAGGTTAGGATGGGGAAAGAAAGGAAGGAGTGTTAATCCTACCATTATTTTCTGTAAATCTTAGTGTTCACCGAGCTTTTTTGACATCAACATTAAATAATCATATAAAAAATACACTAAGGCAGGAAATTGAATGCTTGCGCTTAAATTGGTTGCTGTTAGAAACATCATACTTTTCTGAAAGTGGACTTAGCAAAGCACTCGCATCCCTCTGAAGCGGAACATCAGACAGCGAAAGTTCTTTTTTGATAACCAAAAATAGCATTCACAATAGCACTTGCGATAAAATATTTAGTCGCATGAGCATTGTTTACATAGGCATAGACGTGTTTTATTTGATGTTTGGCTTTAATCTTTGAGTACATGTATCCAAAACTCGCTGTCTCATATTTTTTTTATTAAATTTACCCTCTACCTCCCTAATTACTCCTTTTCTTGACCTGATTTAACTTGACATTGTCATGATTTTTTCTTTCCTCCCCAACTATTCTTCTTCTCGTCCACCTCATCTTCCTACGAGTAATCACATCTGATCGGTCTGAGGTGGCAGATAAGGGGACCTCGTCATTGTCACCAAAACTGAAACGTTCCCCTCTCTTTTCGTATGGTTTTGCAGGCTGAAAGGTTGACAAGCAGGAGGCATGACGGTTTTCTTCCGCACTACCTTGCCGCATCAAAAATCTGCGAGTTTGCAGCACAATACCGCTTTTCGCAAAACTGTCAGTTGTCTAATCAAACGTGACTACTCCTGCACCTCCACCTCCTCTTCCTTCTACCCATCCACAATCCTTGCCACCGTGTGCTTGTATCCCTGTGACATTGGGATGATGGGAGATTAGATTAATTATGCTCGTCCTTGCGTCGTTTGCCCCCGGTCTGTAC
The DNA here is from genome assembly GCA_036345935.2 of Taenia hydatigena. Taxonomy (NCBI): domain Eukaryota; kingdom Metazoa; phylum Platyhelminthes; class Cestoda; order Cyclophyllidea; family Taeniidae; genus Taenia; species Taenia hydatigena. The sequence continues at coordinate 23,435,283 of JADWOT020000003.1, forward strand.
TGTCACGGTCATCTGCCGTCATGCCGCCTCCTCCTTCCCTAGTCGACTGTCTGTTTTCCTCTAAGTTTCTCTGCCTCGTTGACTGGCTGAATGAATGGGACAAAATTGTCCTCCATCATGGTAAACATGACCACCTAGAGCTATAACCTGTCTCTAAACTGCGATAAACCATTTGGGAATAAAAGGATTGCAGTGTTAAACTGGAAACTACCAAATATTCCTTCTGAAAACGAATCGCTGCTTTCATTTTGGCTTGTTCCCCATTCATAGTATCGCTAGCAAACAAAGATTCTTTGGACCATATGCCATAATTGTTAAATTAAGTATATATTGTGAATTTTGAATTTCAGCACCTTAAAAACGTAATCACTTGGGTATAATGGAGACTAGCAACATCTGTAGGCAATCGCTTGATTGAAGACGTAAAAGTGCATTTGCTGTAAATGCGTCACAAAATATGCCACTGAAGAAAGGTATCTGGTGGCGTAAAGCATACTTAAAAGAACCAAAAGCAGTCACTCGAAAACTCCATAAAGTGTTGACATAAACTGTCCATAACCGTTTGTCCAACCCGGTATGTTCTTAAAGTACAGCGAAATTTATCCGGATTGTTATTTAATGCCAGCCTACTGTACGACAAAAATCGAAAAGAAACGGAATTTAACTCTAAGACCTTACTCCGGCAATATTTCCAAAGATTGCCGTTCAAATTAGCATTCTTACTCCGAAAAAAAGAGTTAAATTTAGAGGTGCATTTGTTGTCCCTATGCTGAGGGTGACTACACTGCACTCAAGAGAAGTGCTAAGCGCGCAACTCAAAGAAAGGCTTCGTGAGTGAGTTTATTTCACTGTGATTTTGAATTCTTTGCCATCTCATTAGCCGCCACCAGAGTGATATTTGAAAATGGGCCTCAGAACTTCTCCTAGGTTAAATCCTAAGCACAAATATTAGTGTTTATAACACAAATTAAACTGCCTTATAGTGGTGAGGTTATTATGGATTCGAATTTTATAGTTTTTACAAAATAGCCTAGACCATTATGTCAAGGAGGATTGAAGGACAATCAATTAGAAGGCTAGAGTGACTTCGACGTTAACTTTGTCCACTAAAAAGAACTCGTAAATCTGTTTACTTCACACAGAAGATTTATCGACCTTGTACAAGGGACCAATAAAATCCAGCTCCCATTCCTAATGGCCGAGTCAGTAAAAATTGCACATGCAGGAGGTTCCTTTTAATAAATTGAATAAGCGGTTAGCAATACTGTCATAATCAAAGATTGAGATCATTCATCTATGGCTGAAAAAGCAAAGAAGATTGAATGTCTTGCCTAAAGGTGCTGCAATGGCAAACTATTTGCAACACTACTCATCATTCTGATATGTCTAAATGGTACTTCATAAATCCGCAAAAGTATTTAAAATAATCGCTCTTTTTTCATCCAATAAACTAATCAACTGACTCGGAGAACCTCTTACCTCCTGTCAAGAATCAGCTTGTAATATCTGGTAAGCCAAAGACGATACCGCAATTCTACAATTTGATCCCAGGGTGAACAAAATTCTTCTGCCTCTTGGACTAATGCAGGGTCGAGACCAAGTATGCGAATCTTTACAACCCTCAACGTTTCGTTTCATGTCAGCGATCCGCAAATTTTTATAGAACTTAAAAGTTTGTGATTTAAACTAAGAACCTAACCCATAGGCTATATCGACTTCGGAGGATGGGTCGCCAAAACGCTTACTACTTACTCTTCCTTCATGTTCCCATTCTTTCGTCTGACACCAGCATTTGACAATTACATGGAGAATAAAGTGGATGAGCAGTTAAAAAATGGAGTTAAATTGGAGAATAAGGTGCTCACGGACAAATCATTGGCTGCTAACGTCACAGTATTTCTTTTAAAAAGTAGAGTTTGTTTCCTCTTCTGTGATGATACTAGTTAGGAATCCTAATTGTGCTGACAGAGAAACCTACACTGATTCTTTACTTTGAAATCTGATTTTGGATTTTGAAAGTTTTAAACAAAAGTTAACCTAATAGAATATAACTGATAACCCTAAAGACAGTCGGTCTTTCCTTTGTGTGGCTTTTAATACCTTTTTTCCCTCCTGCAATACTGGCTTTTCAAACTAGACCGGTAGAGAATTCACGGCAATCCTGAAAGAGCAAATGCCATAAAGTTTGCCCCGCTGTGAAATTTTGGCTTATGATGTTAGCATACCAAATAAGTTACTAGCAAAAATATTCAGCTGTGATAAAATCCTTCTCCTCATTACATAGTCTGCCATTTAATAGCACTCCGAAATCAATTGTTGTAAAAAATGCAAAGTCAAATGAAATTGTACATATTTCATTCCTTCACCATCTTCTTTACAGGATAAGTAAGACATTTCAACCAGAATTCGAAGTTTAGTTACACACTAAAAATTAAAACAGCACTTTGATGTCTTGTTTCCACACATCCTGATGCAGTGCCATTATCACCTTTTGTGAAAGCAGATGTTCCGTCCTTCACTCTAGCAAGAGGTAGCAGTAGAACTTCGATAGCTTCCAGTCTTGAAATGGTTATTCTAGGTAGAGATACAAAACACCCAAAAATATCAAAACGCACCACTTCACCCTGCAGGACATTAAGCATCTAGCATTCCTCTGGCCTTTACGCATCATCACATTTAATCATCCTTTTTTTATAAAAATTCGCTGGTTGTTTCCTGTCTTTCACAAAAATTTGACCAAATCGGTGGCGATGGGGTCAATTGGATGCAAGACCATACTTTCTCTTTTTGACAGTTTGGAGGGAAAAATAAGGCAGCAGCGGGTAGCTTTGATGTCTACAGAATACATGTGTGCTTTAAAAGTGGAAAAAAAGACTACGTCATCGCAAAGAGTAATAGAATGCACTTTCTTTTCTCTTTTTATTTATAAAGTGACCATTCATTCATCCTATCGTTTTCTTTTTTCCATCTCTGTTGGGAGTCTATTGCAGGAGGGTGCCTGCTGGTGCTCCAGGATGCACCGTGCCCGTCTGGCTTAGGGGCGAGTGAAAAATGACGTTTCTGGAAGATTTACTCGCTTTTGGTGTTTAACCCGATGCAACCGACTGCATTTGTACTGTAGACTAGGTGGAAACTAGAAAGGAATGAAAAAGGAACATTGATCGATGAAAACGCATTTTCTCCACCGTTATTATTAATTGAGGCCTCGCCAACTTTTTTAGCTTCCATTAAGCCCAAACCTTTCTTTTCAACCAAAACATTGTTTTTATGCTCCCAAAGCATCCACCTGGCCCATTTTGGTAAAAATCCATAAGCTTATTTAATTGCAAAACCCAGAACTTAAAAATAATGCATTATTTTCTGGTTTTCATAAGTTAGCAGCCTTCTTAAACCTTTAAAGCCTACATCACCTGATGCTTATTCCGGTTCATGATGATGTGGAGTGGGAACACTTTTTACCAGCGAATTTTCATAGAATTTCTCTTAAGTAAGGGAAAAGAGATCACCTATTTACCGACCGACACTTTGAATGCAGACACTCAAAATGTAGTACCTCTGTGTACAGAGGAACTAAAGACATCTGATAAAGTAATATCTTGGAAGACATGCAAGGAACAAGATTTAATCAAACACCTTTAGCAACTAAGTTGCGTGTTTGAGCCAACTGTCAGGTAGTAGAAGCAATTGATGCCTATTTCAATGTTTGGTTATGGATGCAGCAGGGGCTTAAGGATCGGCTTTAGTGGCAAATGTTGAACATGGAGCGTGACAACTCATTGGCCACGTAGAACGCTTAGCGATTTCAACCAAATCGCATATTGTTTGGCTGATTCTTTAATCCAAAGATATCGCAATGGCAATCATTTATTTGACATTCGGTAAGTCCAGTAACTATTCCCAAATCTATGACCTAAATTCTTTTTCCACTCTGTTAGGTGGCAAACCACAAATTCCTTCATGTAAGGAGAATAAATAGGTTTTTATAACTGATAACTCAGAATCGCATTGACTTTGTGTTTTCAAGCAAAACTCATTCAAGTGGTCAGACCCAAGGTGACTTTTAAGGTAAACACCATTAACTGGGACTCTGTAACACACCTGACGATTTTAACCATATTTATGGATCCGAGAGGTGCAAAGAAGAGGTACGGAAAGTTGACAAGCACGTTGTTGTTAGATTCTAGGAGGCAACGGACCAAGAGACATGGAGCACGGGAGAGTAATTATATTCAATTGACTAAGATCCTCTCCCTCTTCCCCACTTCATGAGATAATTGCTATGGTACTTGACAGTAGACATGGCGGTTAAATGTCAGAGCCTTTCGGCCCAATGGCATTGAGGCAAGTTGGACACGCATACAACGCGGAACGCTCTTACGCTTCAAGTAAAAAAACGTCGCGACTATTTTCGCGTCTGAAAGATGTGAACACAATGATCACAGCCTGTCTGCAACCATCAGGCGATTGGCTACCAGTCATAACAACTTGCTCGTTTTAAATTTCTGCATTTCGACAAGCTAATTATCTAAAACCTTTGCAGAACTGAGAGAGGAGAAGGTTCTTTGATTTTTTATCGAAAAATGAGAGTCACGTTTCGAAGGTGAAATAACGATGTCGACATGCAGTTTTTTCTGAGCAAAAAAGTAAAAGCTTTAATGATTCTGCTGAAACAGTTTTTTTGCAGAAAGTACTAACGTGTAAAAAGGAACAGACAACTTCATTCACCAATGTCGGATAAAGGCCAAATTAACAAGTTTAATTGAACTTATAAATTGGAGGTGGTATGGCCTTTGACAAACCCATGTCTCTCAAAATGCCATCGCCTCCTATGCAACCGTACAAACTAGTTATAAATTTGTCCAAAAATATTGGATTTTGACGCGCCATGGGTGATGACTTAAAAAAACACGTTAAATAGGTCTACAATTCAGTATTTCCCATTTTGTTCTTCGGACGAACCGCCTCTGCTCTGTCCACATGCCCTTCTTGTATTAGCAGAACGACGATTTTGAACCGGGCTCGCATTTTATGCGCTATCAGACGAATGCACGGTATTCGCTTCGTAAATCAATAAGCTGACGTCAAATTTTCTGACGTATTTGACTTCAAAACCACCTATCATACAAAACTTTCACTGCATTAAATCAACCGTAACAAAAAGAAACAAAATCGATTTGAGTTTTTTTCGGTGGACTCTCCTTCCTGCATTGTTGACTCAAACCCCGTGTCAGATACCGACCATGATGGCGGTTGTCAAAATCCTGTCCTCCTTAGCGCCACCACATCCGAAAAGCGGGCACAGATGGGGTTTGAGCATCTGCTGGGGTGTCAAGAGGTTGTCAACTTTCCGCTACGTTGAGTGGGGCCTAGAAAAGGGGAACAGGAGTAAGAATGTTGATAGGGTGGGAATGGAGGAAATCAGGCGTATAACGCGGCAACCACTTGTCAACAGGGTGGCCTTCTGTATGGCTTTTTCTGCCCCGCCACAACTGCTGACAGAGGGACTGAATTTAATCTACTTGCATTTCAGAGGTTTTCGACTCCAGTCTGACAAGGGATATCAGAGGTTACTTGACTCCCTGACTGAGCAAAAATAAAATGAATTACTTTATTAATGAGAAGATAAGAATATCGAAATTCCGGCAAGTTCTGAAACTTGTAACACTAGTGAATTTGAGAATGAGCTACTCAGTGTTCATATTTTAAAATTTGGGAAGATTCATAAACTATTTTTAAAACAATGCACAAGTTCGGGTGGGAATTGGAGGAAGTTTATCAGATGGGTCTGTGAAAGCTCAATTCATTGCTAATTAAGTTGCAGAATCTGCTACACTTCTAACCTACGCTGAATCGATGCCAGCTAAGAAGCCAAGGACTTAATACATTTTTAAATTTTAGAAGCACGTGCGATACATGTTTGTTTGCACTAACCCTCTTAAGCGGCAAGGAGAGATTGGACTAATCTTATGACGGAGAAGATGTTGTCATTCTCCGGGAAGAGAACAAGCTCTGATGCTCTGCACTACCACAACATAAGACGACTTCCTCCAGCCATCTTTCCTTATCCAAGATTCAGGTCCCGGAGAACCTCGAAGATCTATCGATAGATATTGCTTTATAAAGTGATGCAGCTCTAGAACTCGTTTTTTAAAGCCGATTTTTGAGGAAATCTCTTGCTACAACATAAACCATCTGCATCTCTAAGGCGGGGTTGAGATTGGTGCATAAATTAGGCGAGCTTAAATGACATACCTAAGGCTTTGCAAACAATTTATTGATACTAGACTGCCAAATAAAAGAAAAGCAGTAGAGAGCATACAAAAGGATGACGGGTTAGTAGTGCCACATGTCTACTTTTTATAATACAGTTAGAATGTTGTGTATTTAATAAGTCCTTACAGGTTCAATGCACATCATTTTAGAGAGATGATATTTATCACCACTTAGAGTAAGTTGAAAAAAATACGTGATGGAAGTGAGGAAGCGGACATATATTACTCCGATAGTTCAAATCAACCCCGGAAAGCTGTGTATTTGGGACTTTCCCAAAGGCTTTATTACATTGCCTCCAAGATGTATACTTTTAAAATAAACCAAATTAAAAATCCCGCTCCTTTTAGGCATAAGTAGTTGTCGGGACTAAACTACTTGTATTATGCTACTTAGCCCTATTTAAGCATCGACTTCGCATTTGCTTCAACAACGTCAAAATATATCCATCAAATTCACATTCTAAACATGATTGTTCTGTTTTAAAGGGTCGGTTTGAATCCTTTGTTTCATGCTTCCTGGTCGTCAGTGAGTTTGGCTACGCATCAGGTGGATTTTCTACCTTTCACCTCTCATAAAGGTCGCAGAGGATCACAATAAAGCGGCGGAAGTTTATCGCCATGTGAAACACTAGAGATGAGGATTTATCAATGTTCCTAGCACACATTTTAACCTCATCGCGGACAATTGTGTCTTGAAGTTAAAACACTCCTGCTGGTACCAAAGGGCACTGGGATTGTTGGCGCACTCAACAAAGATTTGTTACGGCTGATTCATTTTTTAGTCAAATATTAGGTTTTTGAATTATAGTAAAGTCAGCAAAAATTCTGGGGCTTTGAGATGGGTGAGCGAGTAAATAAAAATGGAAATAAGCCTGGATTGATGTAAGGTTATCGCCATAACGCTTATTGTTAAGTTTCATGCTACTGTCTTCTTAGTCTAAATTTTAACCATCGAAACATAAAAGGCTGGCTGACATTCAGTAGATTTAATTTCCGAGGCTTAAGAATCCTTTCATAACATTTGTAATGCAACTTTTAAAGACTGCCAATAGCGGAATAAGCGATGTGGAAATAGTCGGGCTTGATCAACGAGAAATTTAAAAGCGTAAGATAGACAAAGTGACATAAATTCAATGTTCCATGCAGGAATTGAGAAAGTTGTGATGCAAACGACACAGTAAAGGAGATTTAAATGTATTAAGAACAGACAAAAATAAGCCAGCAGAAACATTAACCGGTTTCTCCGACGCCTTCTTCACACAGGCAAATGGCAAATCCAGAAAGAACTGATTATTAGTTCAAATACAACATTTATTATACAAGAAGTCAGCTTCATTTGCTTCGAACACCACAAGTTAGAGGCACACAAATGACACTTCATGCACAAAAGACTGCGCTTTCGTTGTGTACGTGTGCGCATCAAAAGCGATTGCGCGTCGTAAATTATTCCTCCCGAATGAACAACCGCGTGCAACTCAGATCCTCACACACGATGCATCTCGGCACAACTCGAAGTAGTTCAAACAGTGATTCGTTTGAAAAAGTGATCAAAAGTAGTAAAATGAGTAAGAAGAAAGGTCCCTTCAAACACTCCCATCGCAACACAGCACCCCACACCTCATACCTCACACTCCACATCTCACATCGCCGCAAAGCCATCACGTCGCAAGGGAAGGCGTGACGAAGACACTTCCTCAATCCCATCCTCCCTATGCATCCAACGATATTTCTCCGCCTACTACTTATCATCCCTTCTCGACACTAGCATCAGACAATCACATGCCACTTAGAAGAGACAGGTTGAAAAAAGAACAGAGATAGACATGATGGCCATTGGCTATAGTCACGTTCCTTGCTTCGAGGCACATGACGCCTCGTACACGTAGCTTTCGCATCGTATTTGTGTCTCCTTCATAGGCGTCTCTAGATCCGTAAGTTGTGCCCACAACACATTCAACAAACAAAATTCTTTCCGCACAGTCGCACATGCCATTGATGAAAGGACCTGTGCAGAGCTATTGGCTTTCCCAATCTTCCTG